>CAHIKZ030005501.1:2212500-2847500 GCA_903632075.3 Acanthosepion pharaonis | reverse complement strand
ATATTTTTGTGTAATTTTGATAAATATATCTATTAAAATGAGATGTCAGTGTTTTTTTTCATTTTTGTGTAATTTAGATGACAATTTATTCATCGCACCCTGTATTATTATTACTACTATTGAATATTATTGCATATATCATTATGCTTTAATGTTCTTTGTGGCTGAGCACTAAAGCACACTGGTTCAAACATATATCATTATATATGTTTATACAGAGGGAGACTGTTATAGGTAAGGATGTCTAGCTCAGAACAAGGCTCCCACTAAGGTTAAATATATGGTATCATACTTTGGAAAGTTTATCTCAATTCTGAAAATTTTCTAGCCATTTCTTTTAAACTTGTTATCATTGGTAAATATAGATAACATAGGAAATGAAAAACACTATTGTTATTATTCTCAGTATAATCAAATTAGGAATTTATATTTTACTCTGGCTTTAGAAAGATTTTTCATACGGTACATCCTATCCTCTCAGTGCTAATATTTCCTGTGTTTGGAAAATATACTGTCAGGCAGGAGAAGGAAAAATGGTAGTTGATAATCTAAAAATTGTTGCATAAATTTACTAATGTTCACCCAATACAAGGGTGAAGAGCTATTCAAGGTAAAAAGGGTTGCTGAATGAGGTTTGTGATATGAATATTAAAATTGGTAAGTGAAAATTATGAAGATATGTAGCATAATGTCTGACCCTTAACTTGAAGAGGTTAAGATTGCTGCATTTATGGATACACGAGGGAGTCTGTTCCACAAAGTAGCAATTCTTAGAAAAAAGCTTTTTGAGTAGAACTTTGTCCTTACATTATAATATCTATATTTTTGTGTGTGTGTATCTATCTATCTATCTATCTATCTATCTATATATATATATATATATATATATATATATATATATTCAGTAATTTATAAAAGAACACTATTTTTAAATATTACATTTTAGAGAAGCATTTTTTATTAAATTCTTAAACCAACTACAAAATAAATCTGCAAATACAAAAAGAAATCGATATTGGAATTCTTGTTCTGTGTGTTATGTACCTTCAGGACATGGGCAATCATGGCTCTCCACAATTTTCTGTTCCTTGTAGCTCTTAATTTTTTCTTTTCATTATTTCTTAAACCTTAGTTTGCCATCCATTTATTCAAGCTCACTATGTAGGTTATGTGTTGTTTTCTTCTGTCTCTCTTGCTTTCAATCTGTTTTGTGAGTATCAAATTTTCCAAGCTCTCTTTCCCCATTATGTGCCACAGAAATTTCAACTTTCTGTTTCTGATGTTAAGTATAAGCATTCTTTTTGTTTCCATTTTCTTTAAAACTTTGTTATAACACAAATGTTCAGTCCATGGTATTCTCAGCCCCCTTCTGTAGACCAAATTTCTTTTGCTCCATGTCTCTTTTTCATCTGTGAGAAATTAGTCCAACATTCACTGCCATATATGAGGACAAATGTTGCATAATACTTCAGTATTCTTTTCTTTGTTTCAAATGAAATTTTCCTGTTTTTTAATACTTTCCTTAACTTTTATAAGGCATCTTTTATGATCATAATGCACCTTCAGATTTCATTGTCACACTTTCTGTACTGTGTTAAAATACTTCTCTGATATTTAAATTGTGTACTTGTTTGAATTTGGTATCTCCAATTTGTAATTTGCATGTTGGACTATTCTTTTTGCTATCAAATATGCATTCTTGTTATATTTCTGGAATTATTTATGAATTCTTATGTTATCAGTTTTTGTTAGGTTTGAACAATTTCTTTTACAAGTTTGTATTTATTTTTTGTATAGTTTGTCAATTTTCTGTTCATATTTATCAATATCCTTTGGTTAAATTTTGCTTTATTATTCAACCAGCATCCTTATCTTGGTTGTAATACATACAAAATTTTGGCTATTGTACCCTCTAGCGTTCTTCAGATGTTTATTACTATAATTTGTAACCTTCTCAGAATTTTAAACTAATCCCTTTATTCAATCCAAGGTGGTGTTTTCATTCCGCTTTCCATGCTTACGGAATATTTCATGTCACCAAACTTATTCCCCTTTGTATCACTCATTCATTGCTTCTGCTGAACAATAGGTGACTTTTCAGTACTACTAAACTCAGGGATTGAACTCACAACTGCCAGGGAACTGGATATATTTTAACCAGTGCTTTAATTCAATAGGTCATGTGTGTAGAGTAATTGGCAAGAAATGCATAACAAACAGAAGTTGTCATAGTTTGCAATAAACAATAACAAAAGAAAGAAAAGTACAGGGCAAAACTAATACTGAGCAAACAATATATACAAGACAAAAGTAGGCAAAGCAACAGTAATAAGGCAAAATTGTTCACAAACTAAGAATGGTGTTAAACACGCAAAAGGGATACAGACAAGTGATTTCAGCATTCTGACTTCAAAACAAGAAAGAACAGAAATATAGCGGATGAAACTGAGAAGTTGCCTATCTTATCAGCTAGAAAGAAATCCCAGCCTGTATCTGTACAGTTTGTCTATAAATTTGGAGATGGGGAAGTTTTTGCTGTAATTCCTACAGACTGAAACAAACAATGTGCCTCTGTTTTTAATCTTAAACATTGTGAATATTACAATCAAGAAGAGGATGCTGGTTTGCGTAATAAAGCATATAATAACAATAATTTTGCATCTAAAAAATTTTAACATAAAATATCCAGTTTAAATCCTGAAAAAAACTCTAACAGTCTTCTGACTTTTATTTTTGTTTGTTCTTATTTTATTTCAGTGTTGACTAGTTACACCTAAATTGGGAAATGTTTTTATTTAAAAAAAATATTACTTGCATTCTTGTTCCAATTGTAATTGTTCCAAACTGGTATCAATTCTATAGCAAATATCAGGCAAATGTATGATTGTCTGTATCATCATTCACCTTTTAAGGATAACTTAATTCTGTCATATTAATATTTAGCAATGTTAAAGAATATATCAGAGTATAGCATATTAACTAAAAAATATTACCTGTTCAGTGGCACTAAATATTATTATAAAATGCCAAGATTTTTTTTTTTTATTTTCATGTCGAAGATCAAATACTGTATCTCTTTCTGGTCTGGCTTTATAAAAATTTTACTGATTATAGGAACCTCTATGGATTTATGCTTGACTTGGCTTAATTCATAAGTCTTAAATCTGTTTTGAATATGTTCATTATATTTAATCTCCATTTAAAAATCTTAAAATATCCAAATGAAAATAAAGCAGAGTTCTTTTAAATGTCTGCAAATGTCAAACTTTCTGAAAAATTATCCTGTAATTTTAAAGATGTTTTAAATGAAGACAGACTGCCATCCAAACAGAAAGGAAAGTTTCTATTTTTGGTAATTTTTTATAGAAACTTAAGAATTAACACTTGTTTAAACACAGAAAAAAAATATCACATTAGTTTTAGAATTTTTGTGGAAAGGTTCATAGAACAATAGATTGAAAGAGAATTGATAACAATTGCTATTTAGTTGTAACCGTAGGTGGTATTAAATGGGTTTCAATGGCACAACACCTTTTTTTTTTGTCATTTGATAGGAAAAAAAACAAATTATTGCCACCGACATATTTTCAGAATAACTTGCTGCTCTGCTACTTGTATTATAGAGATTTTTCAGTGGTTAAAAAAAGTTTTTTTCTTTCTTTATGACAATAGGTGTTGGTTCATTAAACTCACTACTAAAGAAAAAAGAGACTGAATGACCTTCTTTATCATTATAGGAGAATTAAATGCTTTTATGTTTAAGTCTGATATTTATCAAAATATTTGAGAAAAATGCAAGTACAAGAAACAAAAATGTATGGAATATCATAAGTAACAGCAAGCAGTATTGTGTAAACAGTGTTGAGAAGATGGTTATTTATAAGCAGCAATCTTCTGTGATAAATAGAGAGATAAATATGTCCTTAGATATGGGCTGGTATAGAGAGACAGAAAAAGTGACTGGTATCTTAATGTGGTACAATTACTTAGAAGATGAAATAGCACTGGGGAAAGTATGACTCTATTGCTTTCCCCCAATGATGGGTTAAATAGCTCGGCAACTCTGAATTGTATTCAGAATCAGTCAAGTGTAGGGTTAGCAAATCATTCTGTAAAATCCACTACAAAAGTCACAGCAGTAACAACCAGCATTTAGTTGCGCCTCGATTAAATATACTGGAACGAGGTTGCGTCTTTGTAGTGAGTAAATTGTTTTTGTCTATATGAAAAAATTATAATAAATGATTATTGCTCTACTTCGGTATTGAACCCACTTTTGAATTAATGCTGTGAATGTTAGAATTTATATATTATTTTCATTCTCATTACATTTGGATATATATATATATATATATATATATATATATATATATATATATATATATATATATATATATATATATATATATATATATGCACATGTTTAATTAAAGATGACAGACAAGGTACTGCAATTAAGCTTTTTATTTAATTTTTCCTATGTTCATACAAGTGTTTTCTTTTCTGGAGTGTGTAAAAACTGTCCAAAAGTTCTGCACATCCGAGCCCTTTTGGCTGTTCATTTATCCATTATCAAAGGCGATTTTTATTTTTTTATTTTTAACTAAATATTTATTTTTTTTATGTATGTGCCTGAAGTCATAAAAATGTTTTATTTTCTGAACACTGTCAGAAAATTGTGGCCATGTTCATAGTTAATGTTATTGAATGTTGGCTTTTCCTTTTTTATTATTAGGGCTTCCATTATTTTTAACCTTTTTTTACATGTGGATAAGGCTATTATGCTTGCATTTTCTACTAGTCTATTAAGTATATATTAGTAAAAATATATAGTAACCTAGACTGCCAGTATGACTCAGAGTTCATGCTACTAATGCAATCATCAGGTACTATATATATATATATATATATATATATATATATATATATATATATATATGTATGTATGTATGTATGTATGTATGTATAGTGATTACCTTTTGTTATGTCCAATTTATGTGTGCATGTGTGTAAAAATTCAGATATAAACAAATCTGTCTTTATTCCTACTGTCCATGAAAAGACAATATGAATAAGGACTAAAGAAAACTTTTTCTTTTATAAAACTTTTAATAAATAATAATTACATTAAAAATATAAATAAATATAATTAAACAAATAAGAAAATAAAAATTCAACCCCAACATTAACAACATTTACTCACTTTCATTTATTAGGCATTAAATTACATTACTAAGCATCCTCGATAGTTTACCTTGACTTACACAGCTTTAAGAATATTTTAGAGCATTATTAATTTTAAACATTTTGAAAACTTATTGATATTTTTACTTCTGCTTATAAATGCACATTGCAAAATATAATCCTTACATTTACCATATGATGGGACAAAACATTTTGGTAAAAAAATTTTCATTTTGTCTTTATTCATGAATATAATTTTAAATTGAATTTATGAATAAATTAATATTTTTAGAGAAATAGATATATATGTACAGAAATAAAATGCTACCACAAAGCAAACAAAACAAACATATATAAAAACTATGCATTTTTAAATTTCTACATTTTTGTAATCATTAGTTTCTTAATAATGTTTTTTAAACCTTGCTTTATTAAAATACTGAAGAAATTCACCACAAAAATACAAAATATGGATCTTTTCTGTTACTTCACCCCAAATAATGTAAAGTTACTTATTGCAAATATTAATTCACCCCAAGAAATTATAAATTTTAAATCAAAGTTTGTTTAATTTGCCTCACAACAACCCCAACCCTCAGAATTAAAAATTACCAAAAATCAGGGAGTTATTCACATATTCTAGGTACTTACAAGGATTTTTTTTTAATTTAAAAAAAAACTTTGTTTATCAGGTGAGTGTGAATACTGACCCCACACTTAGAAATAATGCACCCAAGTTGCCCACATCTGGGTTGATTGCAAATGTCAACCCAGCTGGTATGCAATGGAAGAGCCTCACTGGGTGAATTTGGTGTGAATTTTGATAAATATAAATTCTTTCTTTTTTTTTTTTTTATCTAGGGGTGAATTAACAGAAAAGATCCCAATATATAAATGCTATGAATATTTTGAAACTTGTACTTTAAACCACTTGCGAAGTAATCATTATAAGTTGAAATATTTATTTTATGTTCTGGCTTCAGAATATTCAAATATCTATATTTGAAAACAGTTTTAATTGATAATTATTCAAACATACTAAATAGAATTAAAACTCTGCTGCAGTAAATGGTTTTTTCCAGCCCAGTTTAGTCTATATTACAGTTTTTTCCTATCTTGGTCTTATGAAACACTTTATGCTAAATATAATCAGTTTGCAGTGTACTAAAAGTATTAATAAAAATATGTTTTCCTTTTTTAAATATAGCAATATGATAAAGAAGAGAAAAAAATTTGACTTTGGAAAAATAGGGTGAGGATACATTTAAAAATGTTACAAAAAAATAATGTCAGTTTTTTTATCACCAGGGATTCCTGGCAACCATATAATGTTTGCTTCATAAAAAGAAGCTGTTCAAATTTAATTGAAATCTCCTTTGATAAAAGCTAATGTTTTTCACTCATATATTTATAGATATAAGATGCTATCAAAAGTAAAGTGTATGTGTTTGTCTTGTAATATGGCTGATTCTTTAAGAGGTACAGCTTACTTGATGATTCTTAGGAAATTGCAAAATTTCCACAAAATATTGTGTGTGTGTTTTCTGCTAATAAGAAATCAATGCTGTATAATGTGCGGAATAGATTGGCAAAAGAATTTCATTTCAAGAAATTACAGTTTAAGAGTTAAAAATAAAAATGCCATATTTTGATGCAGAGATTTCCCTTACTCAGTATTAATTTTAATGTAAATGAACCAAGTCACATTGAAAATAGGAATGATAATCACGAAAGAAATTGTTCAAAATTCAATGATTAAAATTAGGTACAATCAAAGAGGCATAATGAGAGAGATATGCCAATGAAAATTTTTGTTTCTGCAATTAATGATTGAGAAGTTAAATGCCAGGATGTAAAGTGCATGAAAATAAAATATTCAAAAGATTCTATGGGAAAAAAAAATATTAAAAAATATTGTTCGATCAGGGAACATTTTAAAGATAAAATGGGGTTTTCAGTTAAAACATCAAAATACACCAAGTCAAAGCAAAATGACAGAAACAATGATTGCATATTTGCTCTTAGACGACGATGATATATAAAGTCTATATATCAGGTGTGTAATTCAATGACAAAATAGAAAAATTCTGTTAAATGTTTTTGAAGGAGTTCTTCAGAGTAAATAATATTTTTTTATTAATGAAATCATATATATGCAAAAGGAAGAAACAAAATACAAACAAACATTAGTTATAATTATACATTTAGAGAAATACTGAAAATACAGGGACGTCTAACTCTATATTTAAATTTTAAACCAAGCTGACTAAATTCAGCTTCTGGTTTTATTTCTGTTGTTTTTAAATATTTCACATTGTGAGTTTTGTTAAGAAAGGTGGTATACTGCATGAAATTGAATGTAAATTTACCATGGAAGACTCAGAAATTAGTGCACTCTAAAAAGAAAGGATATTGAAACCAATAAACATAGTTTTCAAAAGAAATTGAAAAAGAAATATCAACGATTTTCTATATAAGTATTCCTGATATTAAACTAGGAAGTTTTATTACTTATTCTTTCAAATCAAGTACTGGTTAATGATATTCTTGAAAAAGAAGATATTATAGGAATGGCTATTATAGAATTTTTTTCACATTACATAAAGTTTTCAGCAGCAAGTGTTTGTGAAAATATGAGGAATAAGACTATATAGTGAAATTTAATTTTGGTAATAGTTGGTGTCCATGGCTCAAACAGTAAAGCAGCTGCCATGATAAGGCAGATTTCTTGGGGAAAAGGGATGTGAGTTCAAATCTTGCTGAAGGCATACTTTTTTTCATTTCTGACCTGTAGTTTACTAATGCTACTTAACATTTGTTCTTCTTTACAACAGTGAATGTTGGACAATTTCTTCAAAGATGAAGAAGAGACTCAAGGTGACAGAATTGTCTAGAAAAGGATGCTAATGATATCATGGACTGAGTGTTTGAGCAACAATGAGGTCTTACAGCCGTTACAAACAAGGAGAAGGCTTATACTTAACATCAGAAAGAGGCAGCTGAAGTTTCTGGGATACATAATGAGGAAGTAGGGCCTGGAGAATCTGATACTCACAGGTCAAATAGAGGGAAAGAGAGACAAGAGAAAGCAGTGCATGACATACCTGATGATCTTGTGGAGATGGATGACAGAACATGGTTTGGGGGAGGTAGCAGAGGGAAGGAACTTGTTGAGAACTGCAAGGGATAGGGGGAGGTGGAGAGCCATGATCGCCTACATCCTGAAAGGACATGGCACATAAAATGAAAAAAGTTTACTAACAGCCATAGAATGACAGCCTAAAGAGTTGTAATAAAAAAAAAAAAACATTACGATAAGGAAAACATTAATAAAAATTGATAACAATTATAAATATTCTATTTCTAATTCCCACTATGTCTTGGATGTCTTTTATGCTAGTTGCTTAATCAATTGATTTTGAGGTTGTTCCTTACTGAGAACTCTCTAAATAAATCTTTCTTCTACTGTTTGTTTAATAGTAGAAGTACTCTACTATTATAGTGATTTTCCAAGCATAGCTTAGATGTGGCACAAGGCCGAAATAAGGGGCACCCAGTGAGGATCGAACTCACTACTCAGTCGTAATTGTTCTAGTGAGTCAAGCTTGCTAACCATTACACCAGGTCAAGGTACCCATGATTTTCCAAGCGTAGCTTAGATGTGGCACAAGGCTGAAAGTATGGGGCACCCAGTGAGGATCGAACTCACTACTCAGTCATAATGGTTTTAATGAGAAACTTGCTAACCATTACACCACCTTGAGGTACCCACAGATTTTCTAAGTTTAGCTTAGATGTGGCACAAGGTCAAAAGTGTGGGTACCCAGTGAGGATCGAATTCACTATTCAGTCGTAATAGATCTAGCATGACCATTACACCATGTTGAGGTGCCCCAGTACTCTACTATTATAACTACTAATATTTACTGTTATTAAAAATAATTATACCTTTTTTAAGAGTTCAATGGCAATTTAAATAAGGAGAAAGAATTACAAGTAAGAAAAATATATAAACAAAGGTTTAACTCTTAGCTTCTTGTTGTCATATCATAATGCAAATCATTCTTGGATGATTTATAATATGGTGAAACCACAAAGTTGAACAAATTCCAACTTTAATTATTGTTCTGCTTCTTTTATTTTCTATGCAATTTCCAATAGAACAGAAAATGAAGCTTTAGTTTCTTTATGAAAATTTTAAAACCCAAAAGATACAGGCATATTCTGGCTTCTATAGTCCTCTACTGCACATTACTGTGTTTCATTTTCAGTAAATTTATCAAATTGACAAATGAAAAATATGATTGTATTCCAAGTTTAATAATTTTCTGCTAAAATCAAGTTACAGAGTTTTACAAAACTTCATCTTGTCTTTGAACTGGAGCAGAAGTGTTGGAGAGGTTTTTATTTTTTAAAACATTTCACCCCAACCAAGGCAATAAAGCCACTAAGATGTAAGGGGTTACTGAATGTTAGAGAATATGAGAAAAAACACTATTAAGGAGAGAGGACAATATAAGAACAAGAATTAAGATAACAGAAGATAATGAATGATATTGCATTTAAATGTTTTGAAGATCAAAGTTGACTGAGAAGCAAGAAGCCAGAAGAGAGTTCCACAAGTGAGAAAGATCTAACAAAGATAAGACTTAAAATTATGAAAATATATGTACATTTAAAGGCAGAAAACTGGCCAAATTTTGAATTTTTATATATCAGGATAAATTTGAGGAAACAGATGATATGAAAAAGATTTCAAAGTGCAAGAATGTAGTTGATGAAAGGATGTGCTTCCACAAATATAAAATGTAATTAAAAATTCAACTCAGCTGGGAGGAGGCTTTTTCTGAATAATATCTCTTTATTATTAATAAAAGAAATGACAAGAGAAAAACGTTCTATGTGGACATATTTCATTTCTTGTGGAATTTTATCAAGGCAAATGTAGAAATCTTATTTAGAGATCTGTATTTATACCCACAGAAAAAAGTATGTGTTCAAATTCAAATTAGAAATCATTCTAAAATATTAAAAAATTCTTGATGTCAAGAAAATGGAAATTATGTAATTTTTTTTTGATACATTTTTAAATGAAAGTGAATGTTGCTGTTTCTTTTTTTAAAAAAAAAACCTATGTTTTAATCATTTTCCTTTCATTTAATTTTTTTTTCTGGCTATATATAAATATATTGTCTTAAAAAAAGTAGCATTTCTTTTAATAAAGGAGATATTTTTAAAAAATCCAGGGCATATTTATTTTTATGCTTGGGACATTATCTATTAATGCACTTTTGTGAACTTTTAATCATAGTAGGTTTTTTCTCTCTTAATAAAGACAGCATTTTTGAGTTCTAAATTATTGTTAAAATTATTTCTCTGTATAACTAATGCATTAGATATCTTTATGTTCCTTTTAATTTCTATAAGTTTCACCAATGTATTTTAAGGAACAACTATTACAGTTTATCTTATATATGCATGCTTTAGAATTATTGATATTATAGTCATGTTTCATTCTGATCATATCCATAATCATTTTGGATGTAGTTGTAATTAATTTAATATTAAGTGAACGCATTATTAGAAGACATTCAATTGGGCTGGTCAAAAAATTTGTTCAGTTTATTAAATTAATTTTCAACTTAATAAAGTGAACAAACTTTTTGGCCAACCTAATAATAATCAGTTTCTGACAAAATAAAAACCTTTTTATTGAAAATAATTAATAAAATACAGTACCCCTACTTAAAATTTAATTAACTTATAATTTATAGAGAAAGATAGAAAAAATTACACAGCCTTTAAAACAAATATAAAATTATTAAAGTGCAAACTTTTAGCTTTTAAGCAGGTATAGTTATTTTATTAGAAATTCTATACTCTTCAAGTAATAGACATACAAATAGAACCAAGCATTTTTCTGTTAAATATTCACACATATTTCTGTGTCCAAAATTATGTTCACACAACAAGTATAACTAAAAAGAGTATATCAAGTAGTCAGTCCACATAATAGTCAGAGACTATTAAATTAGATAACAAAATAATATAAATATTTATTTTATTAAATAATATATAAACTATTATATTGTTTATTGGAATGGTTGGCAAAACATTGGCTACTTGCCAATTTTTTTTTACATCAAAGTGAATGTTGCTGCTTCCTTTTTTTTAAACTTATGATTTAATCATTTTCTTTTCATTTAAATTTTTTTCTGGCCATATATAGATATATTGTCATGAGAAAGGAGCATTTCTTTTAATAAAGAAGGTATTTTTTAAAAAATCCTTAAAAATTATGTTTCACCTTTTACAAGGCCTGGGGCCCACATTAGGTAGAGGGTTACATTAGGAGGCCATTTGTGTGTATGGGAGTGGAAGATAACAATTAACGTTAGCCTTGAACAGGCTAAGATTGTAGTAATCAGGGAAACAACCTGTTGGGAGTCGGTTCCACAGGGCAGTGGTTCATGGATAGAAGCTGCTTGAGTGGGACTTACTTCTCACTGATGTAATATGGAGGGAATGTGGGTGGTTTGCTTCTATGTGAGCATGTTCTTACTGTGAAGATTTGCATCAGCAGGACCAGGAATGTAGTTCATCAGAGCACTTTCAGTGGTAGTAACCATAGAGCAGAGTGAGAGGCTTGCCACATCCCACCTGTGGGAGAGAGGTTGAAGGGTGGAGAATAATTTGTCAATCACAAGGGCTCAGAGATGCTTTTGAATTCTATCAAAGCTGGACAGATGCAAATATGATAACAGTACTCCATTTTGGACCTCTGGCTCTTGTAAAGTTAAAGGATAGTTGATGGAGTCACATACATACTGAAGTAGTACAGAGAGGTGACCATTTCATCTGCATCCTTAGCAATGGATCATATGTATGAGTTCCACTTGAGTTTGGGTGTGAGTTTGATTTGAACTTTATAAAATGGTAAATAATGATTTCCTTATAGTTGGTTCACATATTTTAAAAATTTAGTAAATGTTAATAAATTTATGAATAAAAAATTGTTTTTACATTTATTTCTTTATAAATTAGTAAATGATAAATATTGCATTGCATTAGTTTTAATACAATTGTATTAGTTTTTAGAATGTTGTAAATATAAAATTATTCAGTAAATAAACAATGTAATAAATAGTGATTAATATTTTTGTTGTAAATTTGTTGTTTTTTTTAAGTATTTCACCCCAAACAAGGTGGGAAGCCACTAGCACACAAGGGGTTACAGAAAATTTAGAGCAAGATCAGATAGGAGTGATAGAAGAAAGGATGAGAGTAGTGGATAGATCAAGGCAACTGGAGATGACGATTGACATTACACTTGAATAGCTGGAGATTATAGCTCACAGGGAAGCAGGAATAGGGAAGGGAGTTCCACAGGTGAGAGGTGCGAGACATGAAGCTATTGGAGTAGAAGAGATGGCTACATTTAGGAGTTTCGACAGTGAAGGGGTGAGAGCGGGATGCCAGCCTTGTATGGCGCTTGAACTCATGACGTCTGGGAACCAGCGAATGCAGCTCTTCGAAGCAATTTCCATGAAAGTATTTGTAGAACAGACAGAGGGAGGCGACAGCGCGTCTGTGGGAAAGTGACTGTAGACGAGACGCCAGAGCAGGGCCAACTACATTGCATATCCGCCTCTGGAGCCTATCAAGAACCCCAAGGCAAACAGAAGGGAAGAAAAAAATGTATAAATTCCCTTTCATCATGTGTAGATTTTACTACAATTCTAAAAAATGCTGAGGAGTTAAAGTAGTTAAAATATAAACAGTGTCAATGGAATAACTGTCCTGTTGACACTAGTTTTCTTTGCAGGCACCAAGATCCAAGTTTGTTCCTTTTATTTTGTGGAGGAGTTGAATATTTTGATAAAATTTTCACCACTCAACATCCCACAATGTAATGTAAAAATTTTTCACTCATCAAAAATGTAATATTATTAATTATTTATTAATTTTTACCCATAATATCACAGACCTTATTGTGAAAAAAAACAATACTTTATGTTCTTAAATTCTGAAATATATTAAATAGGTAGTCTGCCAATTTGAAAATTATAATTAAAAAAAGGTAAATAGCTACATTGGATAATAAAACCAAAATTAATTCTTTTTTTTTTTTTTTTGTTTTCTTTTCCTCTTTTTTCCTCAATTTATTTGACCATTTCTTGCCCTTTTTAGGTGTACATTTTTATTTTACATGAAGACTGTCCAAATTTTTAAAAGTTCTGTTTATCATTGTGTAAATCTTTCAGAAGAAAACTATGATAAATGGCTTCCGTCACTTCACTTATACATCTGTTACCTTTCTAGTGAATGAAGCATTAAAATATGGTCCCAGGTAAAGGTAAAAACATGAGCACTTCAGGATAAAATTTGTCACAAACATTCTGAAAATCTTATATGTTAAAAGCAGTGCTGAAAAGTTCTTGGCTTAACCCAAATTCTTTAGAGTCCCTTCTTGGTCAAGTCAAGAACTTTTTCCGTATCTTCCTACATACCAAAGTTTCAACTTTCAATTAATAAATCTAAAACGGGTAAAAGTTTATTCTGATTAGATAACATTAACTAACTCTTTTTTTATTAATCTTTTTTATAAGTTTGTTCTGAATTTAATATCTACTTTACAACTATTGGTGAATGATAGCACTCTCAAAGTAAATATTTGCTGATTTAAATCCAACCTTTCAGTTGGTTCGACAGTAAAACTAGGACCAATAATTCTGACATTCCATTCTAAGTATTTCCATATGTCAATTGTTAATAATAACTTAAAATGTATCTTTGCAGCTTTCAGTTGATTGTGAGATCCCAAGTTCTCATTCCTTCTTGGAATTTTGAGCTGAACTCTTTATTCAATCCACAGGGTTGTATTGCTATCATTCCAATGTCATTGTCACTGTATATCACTTAATTCTATCTTGTTAAGTCATCTTTATAATGTCATTTCTCCATTCCACCAAACTTAAATATATATGACTTTTTGTACTGCCTCACCACGGGAGTTAATTCCTAGTCATCAAGTAACTCAATGTTGGTAAAGTTACTTGACAGAATAACAAAAAGCTTCTTTATTTTATTTTTGGGATGAATAATTGTCAATACAGCTTAATTTATTTGAAATGTTATTCTCATCTTGATTACTATAGATGTTATTGTTGACACAGTGTTTCAGCCAAGTACCATCTGGCCATCTTCACATGTTCATTATCCTTTATCAGCTGAAAACAATGGATGCTTGAAGTTGGCCAAATGGTTTTCTCTATAATAACATTTATTATAATTGATGTAAAAACAATAGTTTGAATAAATTAAAGTATACTGACAATTCCTCATCTCAAAAATAAAATACAAAATTAAAAGTGTTAAAAACCTGACATAACAAAATGTTGAAGCCATATGACCTTGGACTAAAAACAAGACAACTGATGTTCTTCAGAATGATGGTGGAGTGTAAAATGCAAAAGGTGAGCAAGTGGTTACAGAGGTCAATCTCTGGATCAGGTAGTGAAATAGTATACACTGATTCAAAAGGAACAAAAAGAACTGGCGCCACAGGGAAATATAGCATAATAATTAACAAATATCCCACATCAGCCCAAAACAATGGATATGTAAAGATAGCCAGAAGATATCTTAGCCAAAATGTTACCTTGCCTGCAATAATATCTATAATAATCAAGATGAGAATAGTAATTAGAATAAATAAATGTATTTTTAAAAAGGGCTTTCTTCAAAATTCCCAGAAGATAACAATTATAACACACACTTAAGGGTAAAATGGTCAAAATGTTATGACAATGGCAACCAAGATGAGGACATTTGTGTGCAATAATGATAATTTCTCATCTCAATATCCAAACAAAAGCTATTTGATATATCTGTAATTTTATAGACTATTTTTTCAAGGTGTCTCATCTACTATTTCTTGCAAAACTTTATGGGAGGTAGCTCAGTATTTACACATTTAATAATAGTAATGTATTTTATAAAATTTGAACAAAATTTTATTTTATACATTGAAAAACAAGATGGTCAGATATAAGATTCCATTTTCTTGCTTCTCTAATCCATTTCAACATTTCACTTTCAGTTTGAATTCTTAAAATTGTTCAGGATTAACTTTATATGATCATTTTGATTGCAACATCATGTTTTTAGTATTACAAATCTACAATATTTTAATGATAATCTCAAGGTAAATTTACTTAAAATTCCATCAATGTACTTGTAGTTCACATCTGAACATTGCCAGTTGGATAAGTGGTAGGATAATTATTTTACCAGAAAATTTAGGAAGAAAATGAATTGACTCAAGAATTAAAATAAATAATATATTTTTATTTATTTTTTTAAAAGTGATGAGTGAGTTCGTTGGTAATTTGATATTCAGCCTAGCAAAAAGTTTATTAACAAAGCAGATACTGATAGCAGTCTGATAGCAGTTATTCGATAGTTGGCAGTCAGACCATGATAGGGATAGTAGTAATGTCAGAAATTAGGTCAGATGTCAATCTACTGTGTTCTTTCAGGCTCAGTAACAGGGCAGAAATGTCAGTAGCCGATGATATCTTGATCACATGTTACACATGGCTGCATTCTTTTGTTCTGTCCTCTCCTGGTGTACTTCTCTGCTCATAACTCTGACATTCATTTACCACTAGCTTAGAAGTGTCAGGTTTTTATGCTTTGAATAGGTTTTTGGTGCAAACATTAAACAGTCTCTTTGTGTCAATTTTTTTGATTGACCAAATTATTTTATTTTCTAGCATTCCTTTCTTTTTCATTTTTTTAATAACAGAATTATGCCTGGAGCCCCTCTGATTTTTGGTACTTTCCGTCACAAATAAGTAAGCTCTGCTCCTGCAAAATTCCAATGCTTTTGGCTGGGTTCAGTCTTTTCTTTTTCTTCCACTTTTTATTTTTATTTTTTTTTTTTTTCATAGGTTGAGCAAAGTATAGAAACAGAAGTGTAGAGATATATATATATATATATATATATATATATATATATATATATATATATATATAAGGGTTTTAAAGGAAAGTGCAAATGCTTATTTGAATTCTTTTTATTTTTTATATATTTTATTTTTATCAGGACTCACTACATACTAATATTTACTTTTTTAAAATGAGGCAATTGAAATTCATTTAAAAATAAAATCAGAATACAGACTTTGAATTTTCACATTGCTTATGATATAACTTTATTGTTAATAACTTTAGAAAAGGCATGAATTTAACTTTCCTTGAATTCTAACCTATTCTTATAGAATCTAAAAGTAATCATATCCCTCACATGATTAACAGAGACAAGTTGTTACAAAACCAATTTTTATTCACTATATTTTCCCTCTTGTCTCACATTTGGATGACTTTCCAAACATGTCTTCCAGAACTAAAATCTCACCAACAAGACCAAGGCCAATGTTTACAAGTCAGTCTGTGTTTTCAACTTTGTTATATGGCTTCAGGTCCTGATTCCCATAACATCACTATTTGTGAAATCTTGAATTATTCCACATGTCCTGCCTACAAAGAATTCACAGCTTACATTAGTGAGATAAGTTACTGCACATCTAAATTCAAAATCATTCACAGTCAAAAACCACTGAAGCCATGTTTGTCAATCTAGATTGTCAGCTAGATTGAGTTGGCTATGTCATCCATATGTCTGAGAACCTGGCATGTTTTCATTGGTGAAAACTGTGATATTGTATCTAGGATTTGTTAAACAAATGCTTTAAAATTAAATTTAAACTCTAATGATTACATGTATAATGACCCTGCAAGTACTAAAGCATATATAGTAAGTAAATTGATGTCAAAATTTCAATAGGATGTTTATTGTATAAACAGATGTAAGAAACTTAATATATATTAAAACAGTTGATCATTTAATACTTATCTAACTTTAACTAATTTTACAGATGTGCCTGAAGAAGAATTTTTTTGACAAAAAGATGGTGAAATTCATTATTGTATGACTTAATGAAAACCAGTAGGGTAACATTAATGCTTAAATGTGGAATTGTATGATTTCATCACTGAAAAAAAAAAAGAAGAACCGGCTACACTCACAGGTTAAATAAAAAAAATCTTCAGTTCAGGAATGTTGGTGTAACAATTCCCAAAGGGCCTGGTTAACAGGCTTAGAGAATTTTCAGTGTACCATAAAATATAAAAATATATTTATCACATATATACATACATGTTTAGCTGTAATTTCTGCAAGTCTCCTACCATGTGACCCCTTAGGAATAAGGGAACTACCATGTACTCTCTTAGTTACTGCTAGTCTATGGGGTAACAAGCTAAATATTCAATCCCTGCTAAGTCTGAAATTCTCCTCTAAGATATCACGTGTCCCTTTATCATTTCTTTGAGTTTGTTTCAAATTGTCACTGTTTCTGTTTGAAAAGTATTTTCCTTGTTGTGTATTTCTTTGAAATGTATTTTGTTTGTCCATTTCCCCCTTTGAAAGATTTATAGGTTTCTAGTTTTCACCGTGGAATTCCTAAATAAAGTATGAAGCAGGAACCTTTTTCATTGAAACCAGTGGTCAAGTTAGAGTTTGGATTGAAGTCAGAAATTAATGTAAGCATTACTGACAGAAAAGGCTTATTATATGATTAATACTGAATGTGCCATTCTTGTTGATAATTTTGTTTGGTTACACATTTTTATTTCAGAATATGTAGTGCCTTTATTATTTCTACTCCTTGTCAATGCTGCCTGAATGTTTGAACAATCACACCTGCTCAATTTCTTAACAATTTAAAAAACTTCTTTTTTTTTTCTCTGTTGTTTCTTCCTAAACTGATCAGCGAAATGAATCTGTTGCTCTTCATGCAAACTCCTTTGAGTTTTAAACAACATCTTGATTTTAAACCAAAGATCTTATTGCCTTTTAGTGCTAGTCTTTAATCACTAGTTAATCATTGGGTGTTGAACAGTGTAGTTTATTGCTCTTGTTATAGTAGCCACTAAACAGCCACCAGCACTGGGATAACAAAAAATAAAAATAAAAATGAATTCAATATATGAGAAGCTCCTTTTTCAGGTTAATGTTTTAAAAATAATTACACTTGTTTGATTTTTATCATGTGATAATTTTACAGTCATAATGTTAATGCATTTGACATATGTTCCCATATATGAGAGCTATCTAATATTTTAATTGCTTTTTTAATATACTTTCTGAGGTTATTTGTGAATACAATTCATTTTCAAATTCTGAACAATTATTTTTTCCATATTAGGTAAGAAAGCTGACTTAGTTTTCCAAGTTTATTTGAAGATGTCTAAATGTTCATCTGTAATGATAAACAGTAATGTGTGCTGTGTCCCTTCAGGATGTTGTGGGGATCATAACTCTCCACAATTTCCTGTCCCTTGTAACTTTTAATAAATTTTGTCTTTTTGTTATCTCTCCTAAACCTTGTTCCATCATCTATTTGCTTGCTAGTTGGCAATAAAGCTACTAGGATGAAAACATCTAAGAGATAAATGTTACTATTATGGCCTGAAAAAGGAAAAGGAGCCCAAATTTTCATTGATGCATGTGTTGACAGCTATGTTGACTGTCTGTCCCATCGTGAAAATGTCACATGTTTGTGCATGCAAAGGTGAAAAGTGGGGTTGATTCTCATTTGTTTAGAAAGAGTGAATTAATGATAATTATAGAGTAAAATGTTGAAATCAGTGCTTTTCCGGTTCAATACACAAAAACAACAGATCTAGTCAACATTTATCTTTAATAAATATAAAAAAAATAAATATTTAAGTTGATATGATATTAATATTTAATAAGAGATTATTTTGATAGAAAAATTAGCCTGTAACAATCATACTTATTATAAAACCCAGGTTGTGTGTGTGTGTGTGTCTGTACGTTTATATATTGGATCGGATTTCCTACATTTTTCAACCAATTTCAACAAAACTTCACTTTTTGGGGGCAGGTAGTGTTTCTTATTGTCTTGCACACTTTTTTCTTTATTTTTACATTCAGAATGCTTTAAAAATTCCATTTACAAGACAATTGTTTATAATAAAATTCTATTCAATCGGTAGACTCATAACGATTGAAAACAATGTTTTTGTTTGAGTTTGGGTTGGACCAATTCGTAAAAAAAAAAAAAAACAACTATGCGTGTCCGTCATCCTTAAACAATAATCTTTGTCAATTTTATTTTTCAGTCTTTATGATGGTCGATACTTGATCTATGAGTGTGAGAGAACCTTTTCTATCATGCTACATCTCTGAATCAAAAAAGCTCAACGTTTTCCATTAGTGGAATGCCTGGAAGAGATAAATCAGTTATGTGCGATATGTGATACATGCTTAAGTGATCATGTATCTTTCGATACATGACTGATGAGGCAGATTTTTTCCCACAAGAGGTTGCCATTTCTTTCTGCGGTAGACCAGTTGTCATACAAGGCTATAGAACCCAGTCTGTCCTATTTACCCATAGCTGGGGGGAGAAGTGGAGGATTCATACCTTTCCCAAGGATATTAGCATGTAAATGAATCTAATGGATTTGGATGGAATTTGAACTCGGCTCTCTGGTTCCTCAATCCGAGCCATTATCCATTACTCCACTCCCTGGAGGAGATAAATTTCCCTAAACATCTCTATGTAAGCTTTACCATATTTACAATATGGTATCAACTTCTTCATAGGTGAAAACAGAGAAAGATATGTATAAATGTTTGAGAAAAAAATACTTTATCTATATATCCATAAAACAGGAATGTTACAATAATTTGTAGAAGCAGTAAAGCAGACACATATTAACAGACATGGAACAAAAGTAAAAAAAAGTCTTACTTGATAAGTTAATATGGTCATCATTGTGTCACTGGTTTAACTTTGAAAATGAAAAGTACAGGATGTCATTATGATGAATTGACTCTTACTGCTCAGGCAACTTAATTTTCATGCGTCTTGCCAGACTGACACATGATACCTTTTTAACATGTGCATAAATTATAGCTGAGTCAAGCAGACAACTAACTTTAAAATGCTATACTCATGTCTATATCTTTGAGAAGAGTCATTACTATATCTAACATTATTCAAGTACAAATCTCTTTGTGTCAAGTCCATTGTTCAGGTTTATTCAGATATAATCTATTTAAAACAAAAAAGAAAAGAAACTTCTAATTCAGAACAAGTGGCAAAGAAATTATTAATTAGAATATCTATGACTTGTCCATTTTTGCAGCAATTAAATGTCCAGGTGATTCCAAACAACACTACGCTGGAGAGGGAGCTTTCTAACATTCAATTTACTAAGCAAAGCTAACAATTTTTAATTTATGCTAACCTGACTTGTGCATTCAGAAGACACAATGATATATTCTACCTCCTTCATCTCCCTTATTTCCCAACAATGCTCGCTATCAATTATCTGAACTTTATCTAAGATAGGGTAATGTGTACCTTAACTTCAGTTATAGTTTTCTTATGTTCTTTGGGTCTGACTTTAAATAGACAGTACGTTTACATCTTACATACCTTACCATGTATGCAAGGCATGTAAGAAATAGAGTTTTATATCAGACTTTTCTCTCTGAATAACATTAGCAACTTATTATTAAATAACACTTTTTCTATACCATTTATAAATGAGATCAGTGAAGTTAAGCAACATCAAGCCTGGTCAATACCTAGATGGGTGACTGCTTGGGAACACCAGATGCTCTACGCTTAGATATGTGAGCAGTATAATGGATAACATCTCGGAATTCTTAATCGAAGGGCTGAGTTCCAATTCCAGTCAGGTTATATTCACTTATGTTTAAATACCCTTGGGAAAGGCATGAATCCACCACTTCTCCCACCAGCATTCATTGACCAAGTAATCAGTGATACTTTTGGTTAAAATTTATAAAATCTTTCTCTTAAAACAATGTCATTATTCTCTTCTTGACTTACATGTGCTGCCCATTTTAGTTGTTGCTGATATAGAAAATCTTGAAATAATGGAGTTTCCGTTTGCTGATACAGTTCTTTGTGATTCTGAAATGAAGTATAGTCCTTGCTGGGGCCCATACCCTTCACTCTTGTTTTATATGATGGATTCTGTGTAGGTGCCATCATTACTTTCATTCCAATTCCAGACCATTGTTTCTGTTTTATTGTCAAAAATATGATTTAGACTTGATGCTACAGTAACGAATAAAAAAAAGAAGGAGTTTTTGAACAAAAATAAGTTCTGATGTTTGGTCATTTGGCCAGAATTTGGGAAGTGGGTTGGGCTGAGAATTTTTAGCACCACCTCATAAAAGTAAAAATATTAAGGCAAAATTTTTTTGTTTTAAAAAACAACAAACTGGGGAATATCATTTAAAGTTGCAGGAACAGTATATATTTATTGTTATAACAATTGGAAAGAATGAACATTTTTTTCAAAACTTCTTTCTTAAAAAATATTCATATACCAATCTAGACACATGCATACATATATATATATATATATATATATATATATATATATATATATATATATATATAGTTGCAGGGAGAGTTTTTGTGACCTTAAGTCTGTCTGAAGATTGCGAAAGTGTTAAAGCTAAGGTCACAAACATCTCTCCATGCAACTGCATATGTTAGCTCTATCATGGATGTTGATGACTTTCCACTAAATACCACATACACACACACACACTTGCATACACACACACATATATATACATATATATATTTCATCTTGTTGAAAAACAACACAGTACTGTTTGAAAATTTTGACTAAAATCTTTCTCTTTATACTTTAATTTAGTCAAAAGGATAATATATAATAAATAATGCCAATATTGTTATCATTTTGTTAACTGACCTATATATATATATATATATATATATTAGATGATCATCTAATATTATCTATAAAACTAAAAACCAATAGCATATTTTCAAACCAAAACAAATACCATGATGATGGTTGAAGACAACTGAAAGTGCTTGGCAAAAAACCATCGCCTGGAGTGCTACTTTAACAACTTAGACCAAAAAATTAAAAAACTTGTGAGAAAGCTAGAAAAGATTGAAAAAAATATCATCAAGCGGAAATGTTCAACAGCACATGCGTGAATAATGACATGCTGCCAATATATATATATATATATATATATATATATATATATATATATATATATATATATACATATATATATATATATATTTACATATATACAGGGTGTGATGGATGAATTGTTGGCAAATTATGCAAAAATTAAAATAATGCTGACATCTCATTTTAACAGATATATTTACCAAAATTAGACAAAAATATCTTCAAATACTAAAAAGTAAATTTATTCAATAAAATCACCATTGGCTTCAACCATGTCCTCAAGACGACTTTGGAATTTCCTGCAACTTTTCTGGACAGTTTCCTTGTTTAAGTTGATGAATGCTGCCACAATCCTTGCTTTCAGTTCATCTTTGGTGTTACAAGGAGTTTTGTTGGTCCCTTGCGCAACTGCACACCACATATAATAATCAAAGTGGTTGCTGTCTGGGGAATTCAGGCCAGATATAAGGAATGATGTGATTGCAGATATTGTCTTTAAGGCACATGATGTAGTTCTCCATGTTGAGTCTGAAGCCCTGTGAGGATGAATGTAGGCATAACATCGCTATCGCTAGTGACCACTCCAGATACCTTCATAATCACCATTAAACTAATCAAAAATTTTCTGAATCTTCTATACTATCCTCAGATTGATACCCAAACATGCTGAATTGCTTATATTGGAGCTTCTGACATGAATACCAAGTAGTACAGCATGCCATTTCCAAATTTCTGGTGAAGAGAATTGTGTCATGGTGGTCTTTTTCTCACAGTTGGTGCCCAACTGACCCTACTATACTGTGCAGTCAACAAAATGGAAAACTATATGCATGTATGAAATTAAAAATATAAAATGGTGACACCATATATATATATATATATATATATATATATATATAAAGAAAGAAAGCATATTGTCATTTCAATTGGTTTGATACAGCTATTAGATTTTGCATGAAAAAATAACTACTGCAATGAAAAAAATATTAACAGGATATTTGTATACAAGTTTCTGACCATTTTTTTGTATTTGTGTGTGAGAGTGTGTTAAGTGTAGTATTATGATTACACAGATTCATAGTTTTGAAAATGAAATGTTTTTTACATTGGGTTCTAAAGTAGCAAAAAATGACAGACAGTGCCCTAATAACATGTAGTGTCCTCCATCACAGGTATAATGGCATCTATACATTGTGATATGGTGGTATTGATGTCATTGCAAGATTTTATCTATCTAGGATAAGTGAATTTATTGGGTATAGCTGCTGTGAATTGATTGAGATCTAAAACCTGTTCTATACATGCTAAATGGGGTTTAAATCTGGAGAGCAATGAGTCCAATGGAGTATCTGGAAGACAACCAAGTGTTCTAGAAACTTATTATGGGTGGGGATTGCATTATCTATCAAACCAACCCTCATCACCAGGAAGCATACAGGATATAAAGTGATGCAAATGGTATGCAGCATAATCAGTATATCTCATACTTGAAACTTCAGTTTCATATCCCATGGCTGCCACAGCTTCACTATCTCTTTATGTAGTAAATCACACTTCTGTATAATAAATGCGAATGTCAGTGTATCACAGTGTCACACTTTTTCAACTTTACTCCTAGAAGCCATAGCCCAACATAACATACCATTTTAGAATCGGGCTGACACCTGGAGCAAATTAAAAATATATAAAATATGCATACACACACATGCATATAGTAATAAGAAAAGAACATAGATACAAAGAAAATGCTAAGAAAAGTATCTATCTATCTATCTATCGATATATATATATATATATATATATATATATATATATATATATATATATATATATATTTCACAGATTCATTAGATTAAACTTATAACTTTATAAGTTTATACATTAGGATTAAAACTTTTCATATGTAAAAAAATAATCATAACAAAACCAGTAGCTACAGCAAAACTGAATATACACTGAAAGACAATTATATTATGCATGAATGCACACATATACACACACACACACATATATATATATTATGCACACACACACACACACACACACACACACACACACACATATATATATATATATATATATATATCACTATTTAAGAGAAATAAGATAAATGTTCTTTTCCTTTCACCTACTTTTTTAACAGCTCTCTCTATCTGTAACACTTCATTCTTTAAATATTCCCATTTTCTCTGTTTACTATTCCCGGTACTAACACCAATTAAATACACCACTCCATCTTCTATTTAAGCACTAGACTACTGTACAGGGATGTGTGTAAATCCAGCTGAGTCCTTGCTTTCTTGTAGACTGATTTTCAACTCATTCATGGAGAAATTATTTCATTACAGACTTTGTCGTCATATGGTGGGTAATTGTGCTGAATGGCTTATGGTAGGGGGGTAGCTGTCCATTTCTGGCAGACCATATGGCGACTACTCTTTCAAGCTTTTTATTAAACTGAGATTCCAGCATACTTTGCTTTAATTGTGCAGGCTCTCCATCAGACTTTTAGTTCTTTTAATTCTGACATATATTATTACTCTTCTTGTATCAATGCTATCAATTTATTTGGTTATTAATTTACTGTTGTGAGTGTTGTCCTTAACAACAAGTGTATTTTTTATTTCTATCAGTCCTGTAATTTTTTTAATTTATTTATATGACGTCTGATATGTTTAAAGCTTATGTTTTTGTGGAAAAATTTTTTAATGTAGTCATTATTTTATATATATATTTCCAACTATAAAAGCTAAACACTAGCTAGATGCATAGATAATACCTTTATCTACAGCTTGTGTTAAACTCTTTTTGTTGTTTTTACCAGCTAAAATGTATATAATACTAGCTTAAAAGCCACCCTATTAGGTGGCATTTAAGCTAGATCCTTCAGAAGGCTCTTGTTTCATTACAATAGATAGGGAGGAGTAGATGCAATAGGCAACAATAAACTACAGAAGAACTCAAAATTGATCACTGCATTTAAGTATTGCATTAATATTTAAGCTTACCTTTTAAAAGTTCCAATGATAATTCTTCTGCTGCCAATTAATTTAAAGACAAGTTGATGTATGTAGATTCCTTACTTTCCACACAAACAATTACTTTTATTTCAAGGATGACTTTTGCTGGATTTTGCAGTTATTTCGAAAATTTATTTCCAAGTTATAAAAATTATTCTCATACAAAAAATTTGTCACAAAAAATCATGTAAAAAATTGCCAAAACAATCGCAGTAATAAAAGCTTGGGAATCCAAAGTTTCAGGATTATGGGTCCAGATCCAGCCCAAAATATTTTTAATTTACTCATGGAGTTGGCCTGATTCCAAAATGGTAGGATATGTTGAACTACGGCCTCTAGGAGTAAAGTTGAAAAAGTGTGACACAGTGACACACTGACATTCACATTTATTATATAGATTGTGTAATATACATAATCATTTTTATTACTTCAAACATTAAAAATGTTAAATTAAAAATAAATCCATTAATTCTTTAGAATATATGTACCAGAATCTCCAAACTTTTAAATCCAATAAGAATTAAATTGCAATATCTTAAAAAATAAATTATTCTTCCCTGTCCTAAATGTGATGTTCTTTTCCATTATTTGCACATATGTAGACCAACTGAAAAAGATACTTTATCAGTAATTTAATGGAAACTTGGAAGTGAATCATGCTAGGGTAAAAAAAGATAATTTAACAAACACTTCTTCACTATAAAATAATATATCAAAGCTTGCATTTTGTTTTATAAAGGATACTAAGGACACTATCTTTCACTTACATGATCTATCTATCTATCTATCTATCTATATCACGTACATGCTCTGTCTATCTGTCTCTCACATAGATGCTCTATCACTCACATACACAATCTATCTATCTATCTATCTATCTATCTATCTATCTATCTATCTATCTATCTATCAATTTCTCACATACACACTCTGTCTCTCACTTACACTCTATCTCTCACATACACACTCTATCTCCCTCTCTCTTATATACACACACTCTATCTCTCTCTCTCACACATTCACTCTATCTCTCTCTCATGTGCATGCACTCTCTCTTTTTCTCATGCACACACACTACCCTCTCCCTCACATGCACACACACTATCTACCTCTCTCACATGCATGCACACTCTATCTCTCACACACACATACACACACTCTTTCTCTCTCAGACATACACTCACTCTCTCTCTCAGACATATACTCTATCTCTCACTATCATGATAGCTAGAGGGACTGATTTACAAACCATTTGAGGAAAAGACTGTCGAAAATGACCAATTCATGGCACAATTAGATAATTTTGTAAAGTACAATTCCTGTATATGCATTCATTTTTATCTATTTATCAAAGTGTTCAAACATTAATTTCTTGGTATATATTTTTTTTATTTATATGATAATAATAATTATTATTTTGTATTTTGTTAATAATATCCAGTAGAAATAAATACTGAAAATTTACTCTCTCTTTCCTCTTCTTGTTAATTATTCACAAGAATGTTTTTCATGCCTACAATGCCATTTATTTATATAGGTAGACTTTTGCTTGAGTATATCTATAAGTACCATCATTTTCTTGCTATTTTTTACTTAGTTATACATTTTTCATATTAATATGGAATTGTATGTAGGAGAAGCAAACAAAATATATAATACATGGTTACATCAATAAAAATATTAGTCTGATGAAGTTTTTCAAAAGACCAAACATGTAATATAGAATTTTTTTTCATTCTACCATTCAGTTACCCATCATATATAGAGAGTTGTATATCATCTATATATATATATAAAATAAACAGTCAACCAACATATTTCTGGAAGATAATACATGTAAGGTGAGCAGTCTTTGCAATTAAAGGGCTCAATATTAACAGATAGAGCATAAATAGAAACAAAATTAAATATTCAGTTATTTTTTACTGCTCTGGGTTATATAAGATAATTTTATCTATCACATGGATACCATCGCTACAAGACTCAGAGTAAAGACAAATAATTAACATTTAATTTTATTTTTATTTAGATAGATAGATAGATAGATAGATAGATAGATAGATATAAGGTATGCTATATTTATGGGTAAAAGTGCTCAATATCAGGAGTAGAGCATGTGTAAATATAAAAGTGGGCATTGTGGGTAACACCAAGCAGTGGCAGTTTGTTTCATTCTTGAATGCAATCTTCAGGCCATATATGCTAGTTATGCTGGTTAGCAAAGTCTATTCAATTATCCTAAAGGTTATTGGCTAGGTTGTAACAGTTATGTTCCAAATTATTCTTGGTTTATTGAATAAGAATAATATCATCTATATATATATATAGACAAGTTTTTGAGTAGACATTTGTTTTTTTGTATTTTAGATACTGGAAATTGATAATTACTAGCATCGGTATTCAAAAGTCTTATAGAAATTGTAACTTTTGATAGAGTTCAAAGCTGTGTCCTCTTTATATTAGGGAAGACAACCTGTAAACTAGATGTGCCTTAGTCTACTCAGCCATGAAAGACTTTACTGTAAAGCAATACTCAGTTCTTCTAATATGTGCTGCGTTCCTTCACAGTATTGGCAATAATGGCTCTCCACAATTTCCTGTCCTTTGTAACGCTTAATAATTTTTACCTTTTTGTTATCTCTTCGAAAACTTGTTCCGCCATCCTTTACTCAAGCTTGCTAGGTAGGTCATGCATTGTTTTCCCCAGTCCCTCTTGCCTTTCATTTGTTTTGTGAGTATCAAATTTTCCAAGCCATCCTTCCTTATGTGCCCAAGAAGTTTCAACTTTCCTTTCCTGATGTTAACTATAAGTGTCTTTTTTTTTTTCCATTTTCTCTAAAACTTTGATCACATGTTTGGCACATGGTATTCTCAGCCTCCTCTATAAAACAACATTTCTATTGTTTCAAGTCTCTTGTTCATCTGTAAGACATTTATTGCTTACTGGGACCTTAAAAGGCCCATATCTGCTAAATCATTGTATTTTCATATCCAAAGTATAAATAAAATATTTTCTAAGTAATTTATTGATTTTATTCTTAATCTGTCATTAGGCATTATTATTATAAATGGTTTTATTTAGTGGATACACGTTTTAGTAGACATTATATACACTATAGTCATGTATGTTTGTATATGCAAAGATTAGATTTATTGTAGCTTTTTTTTTTTACAGTGGCATTCATCTCCATTTCATTATTTGTAAATCTTTCTATTTACTGTCATTTGTATTTATTCATCTCTGCATAAAGTTTGCATTGATTTCACTATGGAGTTTAAAAGAGCCATTTTATTTCATTGATATTTTCACTTATATATTTTTATTCAGTCTTTTAATAAAAATTTATTTAATTTTATTGTAATTAGAGGTTTTCTTTTGCAGGCATGTTTATTTACATATTCATTTATTGGCAATCTGTAACCTTTGTGCCCACAAAAAAAAGTGTGCCAAAATGACAGTTTTTTTTAATTTTTTATGATTTTAACTAATTGACTCCTTGGCAATATTGTTTTAAAAAGCAATGATTAGAATTTTAATAAAAGCTAAACATATGATGAAAGTGAATTTATACATTTTTTTGTTCTTGAGACTTTACAATAAAAATAATAAACATTATTTATTTATTAGATTGTTTATTTACAAGAATATTTTTATATTTATAACATTCTAAAAATTAATACAATTATATTAAATCTAATGCAATGCAATATTTATCATTTACCAATTTATAAAGTAATAAATATGAAAAAAAAATTCATAAATAAATAAACATTTATTAATTATTAAAATATATAAACCAACCATAAGGAAATCCTTATTTACCATTTTATAAAATTTGAATCAATTTGCTTTGTTTTGTCAACTATTCCAATAAACAATATAATAAATAGTGTAATAAACAACAAATAAATAATACTTACACTATTTACATTGTAATAATTACTATTGTAATAAACAATAAATAAATAATATTTACACTATCTACATTGTTCAGACTATTGTCCTCATCTTTATTGCCATATTAATGACATTTTGGTTGTTGTACAGTCAGGTCTTCTTCAGGTGATATTAGTTTAAATTTCAAACTGAACCCTTTATTTAGTCCACGGGGCTGGAGGTTAGATTATTCGAATTCCATGTGTTATATCTTTGTATATCTTCAGTTTGGTTCAAAATTCCAATTTTATTCCAAACCTTATTTTTAGTGGATACCAGTATTTGAATAGACACTCTAAATATTTTAAACATTATTTATTTCGTTTACTGGCTTGCATATTCAAGAAAACTTGAAGAAATTCTGCCTTCTAGGATTTGAACATGCATCCCTTTTTTCAGATTATAAAATGAAAAGGAATCTCATCAATTCTATATTATCAAAATCCACTAATGTAGCCTACTGAAGAATTTAGGATTGGGCACAAAATCAATTGCTCAACCCTCTTTGGGTGCTACTTTAACTACAAATTGAAAAAAAGGAAACATCAGTCATGTTCAGTTATCACTGATACAGGCACAGTTCCAAACTAGACATTTGTAAATAAAAAAACAAAATTGAAATAACTCTTTATGAAGTCAGGGATCAATTTGACACTGTATTGATACAAGGCGCAGCAGAAATACTTCCCATGTAATGGTAAGACATGAGCTTGATAAAGACACCACTGCCACTAATGTCTTACCATAATGTGGAATGTATTTCTGGTACACCCTTTATTATGAATAGGACCTCTCCCATCTATAAAAAATATTTTGTGATTCTGACAAATTTTATGACTTGAGGAAGATTTACTGAATGCTAATCTAAAAAGTTATCCTCCAAAATTTCCTTATTTTTTTCAAGTTAAATTGTGCTATTCTTTGAAGTCAGATTACTTCATTGAACATGTCAATGCAGAAAAACAGTATATAAAATGGATTTCTAAAACACAATTAATGTAAGGCAGCTGTTGAAGAAATTGGCAGTGAATGAATGAAAAATCTATGCATGTTTAGTTGAATCATCAGCAAAGAGGTGGAGGGGTTTTACTTTTTGGACAGGATTCATCAATAATGAGTTTGTTTGCCTCTGCTAGGTGGACAGTGGTGTGAAAATGACTTCTGTAGACATTGTATTCCTAAAGGCCAAATATCAGATTGAGAAGAAAACAGTGGCATTCAAACAAAAAGTCATTTTCATGCATGACAATATTCCAACTCATTTTGCAAGTACATCTATTGAATATGTTGAAATGAAGATTTTATTGAAATGAAGATTTTAAAGCAACAGGCTTATGTTACAGCCACCATGTTCTTTAAATCTAAACTTGATCAAGAATCTTCAGAGCATTGTCAGGAATGGTGTTTTTGAGGATAGTTAGCAATTTCTATCCAAAAAATTAACTTTGGGAAGCAATATTAGCTGATTGTGAAGCCATTTTCCTTAACATTCTAATGTTTTCTGTTGACAATAGGCTGCTTCAAGTCATTAGAGAGAATGGAAATTACATCAGTATTACTTTCCTTCTTTGTTCTTACATCTAGTTAATATAAATGTCATTCCTTGAAGTAAAGTATTCTTGAGTTAGCTTTCATTTTCTTTATTATTCTTATATTCCTTCTCATTGATTCTTCAAGATGATTGTATAAAAAATGGAATGGTCCAAATAAATTTTTTCTTATATATTTGTGCATAAACTCAATTCTATTTCCTGCTCAGTGATAGCCCTAGGGTTACTGGCACTCTGGGCAAGCTAAACTTTGGCACCCATACAAGTATAATTTTTTTAAATTTTCCCAAGGAGAAAAACTGAAAATGTAGAATAACGAGTTTATTAAAATATACAACTTACTACAAGCTAAAGGTGTCCAGGGTATGATGATAAACTACATCCAACAGCAAGGAGGTTTTGAGGAGCATGGAACCACCTTTTAATTGCTATTGTACCCAGGTTCAGTCTGAACCTAGGTGGTAGCACCTGTTAGGATCCCAGCTATGGGCAAATAGTTATCCCTCCCAAACTAGGGTCAAAACACTATGGAAGTATAAAAATATAGTTTTATAGTAAAAATTATCAGCAATACATTTTTGAGAAAAAAAAAATTACCAACAATATATTTTTGAAAAATAAGAAAATACCAGCAATAATTTTTGCTAAAACGACAAATTACCAGTAATACATTTTTGTAAAAGAAATTACTAATGCTCCCAAGAAAATTAAATTTCAGCATTAAATGACCCATGAGGAGTTGATATGCCATAAAACAAGCCAAACCAACTCAAGAAAACATTCATTATCCTTCCTAGAACATTTTTCTAGTCTTTAGATCTGCACATCTTTTCATAATACTTTCTACATTTATCTTCTTTACAAGATCATTTTCTGTTGACAAAATAGCCAAAGATTTGAGTCTTGGATGACCACAAGTATGTTTTTATAAGCTTTAGTTTTGGAAGACACATAACATAACAGCATGATGATGCCTTTGGTCTTGATGGCACCCTGGGTGACTGCCTGAGTTGCCAGTACCTTGAACTGACCCTGTTCCTACTGCAACCTATTAATTCAAGATATTCCACATACATAAAATATTTATATTTAACCAAGATTTTGTGACTTTCCAATAATTATTTTTATAATTAATTTATAATTATTATATTTTTTCTTATTTTCATAAAATTTTGGAATACACTGTCATGAGGAAAATTAAAGACAGTAATCATTCACATTTTATATATTTGAAAAATTTCATTTTTGAAAGTGAGATACAAATATAAATGAATCGTAATAAATACAGAATTACAATGAATTTTCTATTTTGTAATATGTTTATTCAGTTAAAAAGAATTAGGTGGGAGGTGCCCAATATAATAATATTTGAAGTAGTAGAAATTTGGGATTAAAAATAAAATCATTAATTCTATACAAATATATATATATATATATATATATATGATTAATACAAATAAAATTTGCCACTTAGCTGATTGATGTTATATTCACCACCTTAACTCTGGAGTTTTGTAGACAAACTTCTTTGTAATCATTCTATCCACTTGTCAGGAGGTATATATATATATATATTATATATAGATAATACTATAAGAATATTATATATATATATATATATATATATATATATATATATATTATTTTTTATTTTTATCTCTTTTTTTTATATATGTAATGATGATTGTTAGTATTTGGCGTAAGTTAGATGATGATATAAATTTTGATTTGATTCCAATGTATTTCACTAGCTGTCATTTGTAATTCCCCCTCCCACCCCTGTTCATTTTTTTGACACTTTGTTTCCTCATGCATCTCTTCAATAATATAAATCCACAGATAAATTTTTGTAGGTGAAGCAGTTTAAACTTAATTTCTGTCTCTTGTGATTTATTTTAATTTTTTTTAACATATTGTTTGGATAAATTTAAACCATTTTGTAATTCCAGTTTGATGAGGCAGGTATTAAAAACTTACCTGCTGAAATAAATTTATTATAGGATTTTTCGACATGTGTTAAGTTTTTTCCTTTGATGTATATTATATTGCTCTGTATACAATACATTGAGCTCTCTTCAAGGATCTATCTTTTTAATATTTTATATTAGGAAGACCTACTTTCCACTTATGGATTTGATATTATTATTATATATGTATATATATATAAAAAGAAAGAACAGTAAGATATATAATCTGGTGTTCTTATAGGTATTTTTATTTTTGCAAAATAGTGCTTGATGTAAATTTACAGAGCATTAATATTATAAATTAATTGATTTAAAATATGGTTTTTTCTGCTACACAGTTCTAACCATGTTTCAAAAATGTTTCATTTTTTTGAACTGTGTAGCGGAAAAAAACATATTTTAAATCAATTAATTTATAATATGTATATATATATTCTAATAGTTTCTTCTAACATTTCTCATGTGTGGAAATCTCTTCCATCACCTATGATCTTTAAAAATTTAAATACAGCATTAATCACCATCTTCCATCTTCCTGAACACTGTTCTTTTAATGTTCTTTCTCTGCGCTAATGTTTTATCATTTTTCTTTCACCCTCAGCTACCCCTTGAATCTTAGTGGCATTGTCACCTTGCTTGGGTGAAATGATTAAAAAAAGAAGTGTATTAGGCTTGAGCTTTATGTTTTCACAAAAGGCAGATTTTAACTTGAGACAAATACTTTGTGGTATTATGAAATCTTTACCAAGATATTTAACAGAATTACATTAAGCCTCTACTATAGTATTTGTAACAACCACATTTTTTTTAACATATAAATTTATGGTTCATGAACTTAGAAAGAAACAATGAAACTAACAAAATAAGTTATGTCCTTTTGAAAATAAAAAAACAATTGATTGTAGATAAAGATTATTTTCAAGGAAATAATTTTAATGATTAATCATAAAAATTTAAATAAGTGTATTTTTTTATTTAAATAGTAATAATTTCTCCTTTTAAAAATGATTCTTTATAAAAATAAATTCAAGTGTTCATTCTTGTTATTATTCATTTTTATATCTGATTAGACCTTTGGGATTATTTTCATTTGTTTTTGAAAAAATTTTTACTGAACTGAAATCTTTACAAACTTTCTTGACAAAGTAATGCCAAATTGATTGGTCAGTGTTTAAAGCAGCCATTTATTTGGCAACAGTAATGTAACCTTAAAGTACAATCTTTTAATGTAGTAGATATACCTGCAGTGGATATTGACCATTCGATTTCCCCTTGCTTTGCCATGAAAGCAGAATTACTTTCTGACTCTAATATTACTATTCTTGTGTCATATGGTCACTCCATCTGATATTCAATAAGTTTAAATAAATGTTAATATGCATATATGCACATATCTGCATGCATATCTTATGAGAGAGAAAGACAGTACCTGGCATGGTAAAATAATTTGTAAACTGGTTTCACAATCCAATAGTTGTAAGTTTAATTCTTAATCAGCGTCATTATAAAACATCTTATAACCCATTAAAGTCATAGGTACACCACATGTAGCTGCAGTGGGTGTGCCTAAGACATGGTAGTCATACCATTTCAGGCTGGTTTTGAATTCAGAGATGTCCTTCTCCTTGACGAGTTACCACCCAAGCCTAAAGAACCCAGTCTGCCCTTCTATTTAACTCCTAGCTGGTGGGGATGAGAAAAGATGGATTCATACCTTTTCCAAGGGCATTAATATGAAAGTGAATCCAACAGACTAGCCCAGAACTCTGTTCACCAATTTCAATTTCTATACTAATATCTGTTAAACTACCTACACTTCCATTTACTCTGTTTAATTAATTACTAAAGTTGCAGGCAAAAATGCAAGGAAGTAACAAAGCATTGAATCAGCCAGCTGAGGTTAAGATCCATGCTAGTCTGTTGCATTCACTATCACCTTATTGCCCTTTGAAAAGGCATGAATCCATATCGTCACTCTTCAGCTATGAGTTATAGAGAAAAGTAGACGCTAACCTTGAGGGGCATCTAATCTAAGAGAAGAAAAACTCTGAGTCTGTCTATATTTCTGAGATGAGGTATTGTGTACATTATTTACCTTATTCGGACTATTGTCCTCATCTTTGTCGCCATATTTATCACAACGAGTGAAATAAAGGGTTCAGTTCGAAATTCCAACCACCTGAAGAAGGCTAGAGCGTACAATGACCGAAAAGTTGTGATAAATATGGCGACAAAGATGAGGACAATAGTCCGAATAATGTAAATAATAAAAACTCTGAATTTCAAATTATGGAGAATGCAACAGGAAACTACTCCACTATCTTTCCCAAGAATGCGTAACAATTCTTTGATAAAGGAGAGTTATGATCACCTATGTCTAAAATGGACATGCCATTAAAAAAGGAAAACAGAAAAGTTTCCTTTCACTTTTCTTTTTCACTTTTGGTTCACTTTTTCTTTTTTTATTAGAGAAACTTTTTCTTTATTGTAGCTTAAAAGTTAATTCTGTCAAACCGTTTTTTGCTGCAACATTTTTAAACATACTATTATAGAAAAGGGGAAACGGAAAAAAAAATAGATAAAATTGCTGTTTAATGTTTGCCATCATCAACTCTAATACAGTTCTTTTAATGGTTGTGTTAAAGATGAAGAATCAATGAAAAGGTGATTCAAAATTTGTGCTTCCTATCATCAAAGTTGACTGTAAATATTGATCATTTAAGTCCAACCTGTATGCAGATTTAGCTTGCTTCATCTTTGAGCTGCCTTCTCATATAAAGATATTGTGCTGAAATTAATAGTTGGCAAAGGATTTTTAAAGTCAGTTAATGTTCCCTCTGTATTTGTCTTTCAGCATGTCATTGGACTGTAGGTCAGTCACTTCCAATTGTAGAGTCTTCAATGATGCATGAACAACATATTTTTTTTTTAATTTTTTATACATGAAAAAGGAAAAATGATATAAAAATGATTACTTCAGAATAATAGCCTCTTTCACATGGTCAGCAAGCAGAAACAAATATCACAGTGGGTTTAATTGGGAACACTGGCCATAATTTGCTCCCCCAGGTTTATAATATAACAAGCTTATCTCACAAGTCATTGCTTCTCAGTTGGATTTTTATTGCATATGCCACTGTTATAAGTTTTTAGGAGACCAAGCTATTTCGATAAATATCTAATCTCTCTCTCTCTCTCATGCATATACACACACAAATATGATTTACTAATGTCTTATTTAATAATTCTAATAATAAGAATGGACATATTAAAGTCAAATAATGTTTATTTACTAAAAAAATGTAATTGAATGACAAAATGGGAAAAAAAAATCCTAATTGGGATGTTTCAATCTTTGAAAGGATTTTTTCAGACTAAATAATGTTTTTATTGATGGAATTATATATATATGTAGGAGGAGGGAATGAAATACAACAAATATCAGGTATAATTCTATACCAAGAGAAATGCTGAAAGTGCAGAGATGTATAAATTTAGATTTGAAAATATTTGGCATCTGATGTCACCAGATGCAAAACCTAACCAACCTCATTCAGCTTTCTACTTGTTTGATTTTTGATTTTACTGGTTTTAACTGGGCTTATCCCTATATGAGGAGGCATGGTGGAGTAATGGATAATGACTCGGATTGACGAATCAAAGAGCCAAGTTCGAATTCCGGTCAAATCCATTATATTTACTTACATGCTAATACCTTTGGGAAAGGTATGAATCATCTTCTTCTCCCCCAAGCTATGGGTAAATAGAAGGACAGACTGGGTTCTATAGCCTTGGATGGCAACTGGTCTACCACAGAAAGAAATGGCAACCTACTGTGGGAAAACATCTGCCTCAACAGTCATGTATCGAAAGATACATGATCGCCTAAGTGTGTATCACATAACTGACTGACTATCACTATATGTTGAATCACTGGCTCCCATGTGGTAATCACCACAGTTAAGCAACATCAAGCCTGGTTGATACCTAGATAGGTGACTACTTGGGAATACCAGGTGCTGTAAATTTGAATGTGCAGATGGTGTAATGGATAATGGCTTGGAATTGTTAATCAGAGAACAGAGTACTAATTTCATTTGAGTTTGCTAACGTAAATATCCTTGGGAAAGGTTTGAATCCACCTCTTCTCTCTTAATTAGCAGAATTTGTATCACTAAATCATTATCTCCGCCAAAATATTTTCTGGCTTTAAATAACCTGCAAAGAGTTGATAAGTTGTGGAAAATCAATCAATCAATTTAAATATTCCACTCTGTAATGGCAGTAATTTTGCTGTGATATGCTGTATGATCCTGGATGTATATTTATCATAAAAGATTAAAAAATTAGTGCACTTTCTATATATTATTTTCTCAATAAATTACCTTCTCTTGTAATAAAACCTGCATTTAAAGTTGAAATTATTGTCAGACTTATTAGGATGATCAACTAATGAATGGAGTGTTGTTTTATAAAAGGTCCATTTTGTGTTCATATATTCATTTATTTGAATTATTAGATGTTTCTCCAGTGTTTCTTGTGACATTTTTACAGTCTTTCCTGAAAATATTTATTTTTATTTTGTTTATTATTTTATTTTGTATTAATTAAATCTCTTAATTGTTTTTTTTTATTAGTTGTAACAAATTTTATATAAATTTTAGAGAAATTCATTTAATTCTGAATTTCTGGGATGTGGAGTTATTATTATGTACACTATTTATAATCGGACTATTTTCCTCATCTTTGCAGTTGTTATTCCTTCCTTAGGTGTATATTGATCTGGAACCATAGGACCCTCTTAGTAGGCCTAGCATAGAAATGAATACAATATGGGATCCACTAATAAAGAAAAACAAATTACAATAAGTCATCATCAGCAGTAATCAAAACATGACAGGCAGCAGCAATTACAGCATTAATCAGCAGCAGGTTAGGTTTAAGGTTCCAAGCTCACTACAGCAGGCTTAGTGGATTAAAGTGTTGGTTCAATTTGGTTACATCTAAGTTCAATCCTTGGGTCAGGTAGTGGAAATGGGCATCAATAATTGAGTAATACTATAAATAAGAACTAGATAATATCCCTAGAGAACAAGAAATGTCTACCCCTGTAGATTAAATAAAGTGTTCAGTTTAGGAATTTCCTGTAGCTTGCTCAGATCAATGTAAACACACACACACACACACACACACACACACACACACACACACACACACCTTGTATGGAAAATTTGGCAAGGAACCATTTTGGATTATTCTGACAAAAATTATAACTTTTCAAGAAAGCATTCAACCTGGTTTGGTTTGGTTTGGTTTGGTTTGTTTTACGGTATATCAACCTCAATGGGTCATTTAATGCCGACAACTTTTTTTCCTGGTAATATCTTGTTTTGTCAAAAATCTATTTCTGGTAATATTTTTTTCCTCAAAAATGTATAGTTGGTAATACTATTTTCAAAAACATATTGCTGGTAATATTTTTTTCAAAAATGTATTGCTGGTCATAGTTTTTTTTTTCTTCAAAAATTTATTTCTGGTAATAATTTTTTACAAAGTATTTCTAGTATTAAAATCTATTTTTACACTTTTATAATGCTTTTTACCTCAGTTTCAGGGTTAACTATTTGCCCATAGCTGGGATCATAACAGGTGCTACCACCCCAGGTTAGAGTGGACCTGGGGACACCAGCAATTAAGAGGTGGTTCCATGCTTCTCAAAACCTCCTCATCAGAGGCTTTGCTGTTGTACATAGATGTAGTTTATCATCATATCCAGGACGTGCAATCAACCTGGAAAACAACAAATGTTGCTGTCACTCTATCATGCTCTTTAACTGGAAACACAGATAAGGAATGTTAATGTTACACACTCTATAAGGTGACAATTATGGCACACTCCAATATTTTAGACATCTGTTTTATTTGATACTAAAGATATAGATACTACCCCATCATAAATATCTATTATGTGGTGTGACAGTAAACCAAATTTCTATAAAATACTACTAATAATTGTAAAGATAATAATGTTCATACAGCAATTACTGTAATTGGATGCTAAAATAACAGCTTGGTAATTTAGTCACATCCACTTAAATTTGTTATCATGAAACTAATTCACTGCTGTAAGTCCAAGAGAGAACAAATAACTTTACTGATAAAACTAAACTATAAAGATATTCTTTCTGTGTTTTTCATTTGTATTGTCTTTTCCTCCATAGAAACCCATTTGCTTTTGTAACTTAACAGTGTGTGACAGCCATGCAAATTGAATGCACATCCTCAAAATGTCTTCCCCAATTTTAACTGTAATCGCATTATTTTCTTTCACCTTTTTACTTTTTGTTTGCTTTGCTTTGTTTTATTTATTTTTGATTCTTTTTCTTTCTGGTTTCTTTACTGTTTTTTTTTCTATTTCTCCAAATAACAGAAAGTAAGTAAATAGATTTAAGAAAGTAAACGAAAGACTGATAGAAATAGTTGGGCAATCAGCATGAATAGATGCAGGCTGGGATTGATAGAGAAGTATATTCACTTGAATGATGGACAACAAATTGATAGATATAGAGACAAAGTAAGTTATGAACAGCCTGAAAAATATTAATAAACACTTACTTAGATAGGCATGAATAAAATGAGATAAAAAAATGATAAAAGAGATGAAGACACAGTGATAATAAAAAGCAGGAAGAAATATACAACATTCGAAACTTACTTCACACGCAAGATAGATAACTAAATCACCAGAAAGAAAGTTATCTTCACAGAAAGAAATCACTCCTCTGAACAAGGAGTGAGATGGATTGGCCAATCAACAGACAAGTAGATAAAAGGAACTTGAATGGAGGTGATGGAGCATAATCCAATCAAAGAAAATAAATTTGGAGAACCTACGTAAACATAAAATTCAGCAAATACTCTGTCTTGGCACCAATTTTCTTGATGTTGTCACTTGCATAATCATATTTTCTTGAAACTTCATTATGTCTCTGTGTCTTGTAAGTTGGTCACATTCTACTAAGATCAGCCATCTTACTTTTCTTACAGTTTTGTGTGACAATATATAATAGGGAAAAGTTGGTTATTCTGGAAAAACAGTTCCCAAAATTGTTAAAATTGAAAATAGTTTTATTATGCCTCAAGTTCAGATGATGCATACAATTAGCAGATATTTTAAAAAGTTTTTTTTTCTTAGCATTGGATACTTATTTGTATTATTTCTCATTGTTAACCATGTAGATACTTCATTTAAATATAGGACCACAACCTTACCACACTAGGACCACAGTCATGCCAGACTACATGTTGCTGCTGTGGTTTCTGTAGCAAGTAGGTCTTTGTAAGTTGAAGATGGCGGTTCCATGATTGATATTTGAATTCATAGTTGTCCCTCCAGAAAGAGGACAGCCAAATTTAGAGATCTCAGTCTACTATACTATTAACCTTGACTAGGAGAAGGGATGGATTTATACCTTTCCAAGAATATTTGTGTGAAAGTGAATACAAAAACATTGCTATGATTTTAAATTCAGCATACCTATCATACTTTTCATGTATGTTATGTATGCATTCTTGAATGATTTCAGTATAAAAATATTGTCATTTATTATTACTGTTTTACTAGTATTTCTTTCAATTTTTTTTTTCTTTTTATCACAACATACAGATTGTCATTCTATTACCAGTAATGGGCAGATGAATGGTTAGAACATTCACATTCTCACAATGAGACCTGGGTTCGAATCTCACCATAGTTGATTTGTCGGGAAGAAGACTACCTGATGTTATCAGACTGGAGGGGTCGATCCCAGCATGCGGCACCTTTGGAAAGTGCCTGAAAACCATATCACAGGTTGACCCAAGTCTTGTAAGTGAAACTGAGTAGACGGAGTAGTCAACCTGGGTGCCATCAATAGCTGTGCTAGCATGAAGTTACAAGTCATCATGGCCGAGGGCTTGAGCGTGCTGTCCTTGTTCAAATTGTTGATCATGCTAGATAACACGCTCTTTCCCAGAAACTGTAACTAAAGTCTGCTCAGCATAGTTGCAGTATAAATCACAGGTGGGCTCTGTGGGCATTGAATAAACACAAATGCACCTGGACAAGTGTCTGCAATAGGGATTGGCTTAGCTTCCCTAGCAGACAGGTATCCTTGAATACAAGTGGCCAGCTATACATAAACATACATACATACCAGTAGATAAACCTTCACTTATCAGAATGAGATCAGAAATAAAGAATACGCCTCTAGTAAAATTATACTTTATTTTCAATCTCCACTGCTTACTTAATGAGAGCAAAATAACAATCTGGGTGTTGCAATAAAAAGCAGCAAGAACTATTAGTAAAAAATGAATAACTAATAGTGTTCCATTTAAGTAATTAAAATATTACATCTAATACTGCTAATGTAAAATGTCATTGAGAAAGATTACTTGATAGGACAGTGGGCACATCAGAGTTTCTTCTTAAGAATAAATAGACAATTACATACACTGTAATGGAATAACAATATATAAATTTCTATATATCAAGAACATTTCTGAAAGGAAAGATATATGGCAGATTGGAAAAAGTTTTTGTGCCATGTTTCATTTGTTAGGACTTCATCCTAATAAATATTCAAATGATTACATACACTGTAATGGAATAACAATATATAAATTTTTATATATCAAGAACATTTCTGAAAGGAAAGATATATGGCAGATTGGAAAAAGTTTTTGTGCCATGTTTCATTTGTTAGGACTTCATCCTAATAAATATTCAAATGATTACATACACTGTAATGGAATAACAATATATAAATTTCTATATATCAAGAACATTTCTGAAAGGAAAGATATATGGCAGATTGGAAAAAGTTTTTGTGCCATGTTTCATTTGTTAGGACTTCATCCTAATAAATATTCAAATGATTACATACACTGTAATGGAATAACAATATATAAATTTCTATATATCAAGAACATTTCTGAAAGGAAAGATATATGGCAGATTGGAAAAAGTTTTTGCGCCATGTTTCATTTGTTAGGACTTCATCCTAATAAATATTCAAATGATTACATACACTGTAATAAATATCCAAATAATTAGATACATCGCAATAAATACCCAACTGATTACATACATTACAATAAGTACTCAACTGATTACATACATTACAATAAATACTCCACTGATTACATATGTTGCAATAAATACACAACCAATTACATATGTTGCAATAAATACCTAACTGATTGCAAATGTCATAATAAATACCCTACCAATTACATATGTTGCAATAAATACCCAAATGATTACATGCAACTTAGAAATCTTAACAAAATATTTTATTGCCTGAGCAAACTAAATATAAAGAATACAAAAGCTGTGAATGATGGTGTGTTCAGCAAGATGTCCTTATTATAAATATGTGTGTCTAATGTTCAGATGAATGATTGCAAAAGACATACATTCAAGTTCATCTGCTGGTTTCCTTGAATTATTAGATGTGCCTGCATGCAGTCAAGCAAGCTTAGGACATTATATGCTATGTACATTCTCTGTTGTATACAATGCATCATGAGGTTCACTGGGGAAGAAAAGGTACCCTAGAGGGGAGGAAAACATGTCTTATTTCTAAGGTATCCTGTGGATAAAGAGCCTGAGATTTTCATGTTCTTTTCTTAAAAACCCTTTGACAATGACATCTTGTGGTTATTAACTGTTATTTGGCAGACAAAAGGGATAATCTCACAATACAAACATACAAGATGGAAGTATATGGCATTCAGAGATGTAAAAATAATATAGTTATATAGCTAAATTTGGATGACACCTACCATTTAACTTTCATAGCCAAAAAGTAAGATGCTTCCACAAAAAGTCAGGCTTCAATGTGTAAGGAATGCTCCTTACTCACAACTGTAGGTTGATCATCTGAGTCCAGTGATAAAAAATAAAAGATAAAATAATAGTAGCCAAAATATGAAAGAAAGCCATAAATTAATTCTCTAGAAATAAAAATTATGGGTTTATGGTGCAGCTTATTTCCTTCTTTTAATACTTTTGTTACTTTAATGTTTTCTTTAATTTTGTGTTTGCCCATTTGCTAAAAGATGAAAGCAAATTGTTGTGTCTATAATTTTAAAATATACTGACATTTAAATCATTATTTGAGCTTAAAATAATAACTTTTATATCTTAAAAATATGTTTTACAGAGTTGTTTGTAAATTTCATTTGCAGAAATTTTGAGCAGTTGGAATTTATCCAAAACTAAAAATATCATGTGAGATTAAAGAAAAACATACATCATTATTTGGTATGCTTGATACAATCATCAATATGCTTAGAATAGTTGTGAATAGAAAAGTCTGATCTCAGTAGAATGTGACCAGCTTACAAAACTCAGAGATGTAATGATGTTCCAAGAAAAATTAACTTCATATAGAAAGAAAATTGGTGCCAATGATAGATATTTTTTCTCCTTATTTTGTTTGATTGGATTATACTTCATAAAATCTATTCAGGTTTCATACTGTCCGCATTTGTTTCTGCATGTCTTAATAGTTGACCAAAAAAAGCAGGAACAGTGGAATATTCTTTTGATGATTTTAAGAAGGGATAGCTAGTGTGAAATCATTTGCATTCAGACTAATATTCTCATCTTTCTTATTAAAATGTTTCATCCATTTTTCATCCTCTGACTGCTTTCATGTGTCTGTTGATCTAGGCAACTCTTGGGGAATAGAAGTTACTTAGTCTTTTATATTGCATTATTATTTTATTTTTTTTATTTTATATTGTATTACTCTATGTAAAAGATGGCATAAATTCCTAAATTTATTAGTAAGTAAATAAACAAAATATACACACATAAGAAATATATTTATCAACTCTGAAAATCTATATATAAAGTTATATATTAAGTACAAGATTTATTTTTAATAGAATAGTTATGTTAAATAAGTCCATATTTTAGAATGTTGGTTGGTTGGTTGGTTTTGTTTAGTGGCATATTAACTTCTGTCAGTTATTTAATACCAAAATTGAAATATTTTGTATGCTGTCTATATTTCTGAGATGAGGTGTTGTAACTATTTAGGAGTAGGTTGTTCTAGTTCCACATGCCATGCCTTTTCTGGATATCTCAGTTTCAGTTAATTCCTTTTAATAACTCAAATCTCCTAAGCTAGCCAAGCATAGACATGAATAAAATATGGGAGTCAGTAATACAAAGAACTAGAATAAACAACAATAACAAAAACAAAAATTGTAATATTAACACAGGCCTCCACCAATAATCAATGACTATAGATTTGATCCCAGCCATCTGCTCCTCTGGAGCATCACCGCCTGTGGCTGAACAGGCTGATGCATGAATGGCAGTCTCTGTCATACAAGTCACACAAGTCACTCCTGTGAATTGTCTTTGTTATCTATGCTGCAGCATTCTTTTCTGTGGGTCTGCTTGTCTTCTGCTGTGTTGTTCATTTTCTACTCTCCTGACATTAGTCATTTAGTCAGGGTTCTTCTCCACCCAGAACAGTCAACAGCAAGGTCTGCTCAGTGATCACTATTGATCTTAAGGGCCTTCATGTCCCGCTTACAGACATCTCTGTAGTGCATTTGAGGGTGGCTGGTGTCACTTTTACCATTTGAAAGTTACCCATAGTGGATGTCTTGGGGAATTTGGCCATCCTCCATATGACGAACATGACCCAGCCATCAGAGCATGCACTGTCTGAGCAGAGTAAAAATGGTTGTTAGTTCAGCGCAAGACAGAACTTCCGTGTTGGGAACTTTGTCCTTCCATGATAAGCCCAGAATGGGGTGGATACAACTCAAGTGAAAAGGTGTTCCATTGCTTCTCCTGTTTGACATATGTTGTCCATGTCTTACTCCCATAGACAAGTGTGCTTATGACACAGGCATTGTAGACTGCCATCTTTGTCTTGACAGAAAGCATGGAGTTCTCCTACACTTGCAAGGTGAGGTGAGCAAATGTGGTTGCTGCTTTCTCAATCCTCTTGTCTATTTCTGTGTCCAGAGTGAGGTCAATGCTGATCATAGACCCAAGGTACATGAACTAGTTCACAACTTCCAGCTCATAGTCATCAATGGTGATTATTGGTGGCACATCTACATCTTGTCCTAGGACATTCATCTTTTTCAGGCTGATAGCCAAGCCTCAGAGAAGTGATTTATCAGAGTCTGGAGCTTCTCTTGTGTGTGACTTGTGACTGCAGCATCATCCACAAACAGCATGTCTCTGATCAGAGCCTCCCATACTCTTGTTTTAGATGAGGTATGCGAAATTAAACAGCCTACTGTCTGATTTGGTGTGAAATCAGACCCCCTCTGTTGTTGCATTGAAGGCATGCTTCAAAAGCATGACAAGGAAGATTCCAAAGAATGTTGGGGCAAGGATGCAGCCATGTTTGATGCTGCTTTGTATATCAAATGGCTCCCATGTGTTTCTGTCATACTGTGCTGTCCTCTTCAAGTTGATGTGGAAAGATTCAATGAGGCTATGCAGTTTTGGTGAGCATCCTATTTTAGGCAGGATCTTGAATAGACCCTCTCTGTTAAATAAGTAGAATCCATCTAGGGGATGGAAATGATCCTAAATCTCTGCTGCCTTGTGGGATACCTAGTCATAGGAAAGGCTTCAGGTGTTAACCCTAGTGAAAAATTTGGAGTTGGAGCCCTTAAAGCAGTTTGTCACTGATTTCAGCCTCATTCTGGCAGCTTCTGCAATAGCACTAGTGCCAAACAGTAATGATCCTGCTATGCCTTTGGATCCATCAGCAATGTGGAGAGGGGAGACATACTGCATGGGCAACATCTTGTCTTCCATACCATCCTGCCCAGGCTTGATCCTGCCTTATGCTGGAGAGATAGTTAACCCAGACATCAAAATGAAGAAAACACTCCAACTTTGTCATCGGCGTTGACACAGGGATTAGCAGTCTGCCGGTTGTGTCATGACTCAATTGTTATAGTACTTGGCACCAGGAGTTGCTCCTGACAGTGACCCTTAGATCCTATAGGGCAGCTGTTATCTACCTCAAGCTGGGCAGCCCTCAGCCAGAAAGATGCAGTCCCACCACAGGCTGCATTCTTCATTGGGTACATGGTGATCAGGAAAAATCTGACAGGCATGATTGAAAATTCTGCACCAAGCAAAAGGAAACAAAAATAAGAGACCAGCTCAAAAACTGGGAACTTGGAATGTCCAGACCATGTTGCCAGGCATTACAGAGAACCTCAGAGACAATGACCATTATAAATGATGTAATATGAACTCTGGTAAAAAAAAAAAATAGTTGCTAAGGCATTAGATTTATAAGTCCCAAAAATTCATCCCAAGTACACATGGCCAAGTGAATAAAAGTGTTGGTTGAAATAATGTAAGAACTGACTTTAATTCAATACCTGGCCACAGCAGAGATGAACAAAAACTTAGAGAATTGTGTCCTTAGAGGGAATTAACTGAAACTGAGATATACAGAAAAAGCATGGCACATGGAACAATCTACCCCTATGGACTAAATAAAAGGTTTGGTTCAAAATTCCAATATATATCACCTGATGAAGTCCGGCTCGTACAATGTCTGAAACATTGCAAATATGACAATAAAAATGAGGACAACAGTTCAAATAATGTCAACAGTGTAAATGTTTAGTAAGCATTATTTTTTTGTGATAATAATGATTTAGTTATACAAGTCTTACTAAATAACCATTGCTGGGAGTAGAAGAAATAGAGTTGTACCTTTCCAAGAGTACTTGCGTTAAGTGAATATAAGAAACCCAATTGGAATTGGAACTCAAGTCTCCGATTAACAATTCCAAGCCATTATCCATTAGACCAACTGTACATTCAGGTACTGACAAGCTTTAATGTTGCTTAAATTTGGTTATCATATAGGAACTAGTGTTTCAACATAATATGGCCCCATATTTTAGAGTTATTACACTTAAGAATATAACATCTTAATAGCTGTTATTCCCAGGTCCACCCTGACCCAGTATGGTAGCACCTGTTATGGTCCCAGCTATGAGATTAAAACACTATGAAAGTATAAAAACAGTTTTTTATAGCAAAATAGTCAACATAGTCATTATCATAAACTGGGTGCTGTAGTGGCAAACAAGATTCTAGAGGGTTCAACCCAGGCATTTTTACAATTTTTGTAATCTGTACTGCGTATGATGATAAACTACATCTGGCAGCAAAGCCTCAGATTTGAAGTTTTTGAGGAATGTGGAACTACCTCTTAATTGCTGTTGTTCCAAGGTCCACCCTAACCTGGAGTGGTAGCACCTGTTAGTGTCCCAGCTATAGGCAAATAGTTAACCACCAAACTGGGGTCAAAACACTGTGAAACTCTAAAAAGTTTTTTAATAAAAATACCAGCAATCCCTTTTTGAAAAAAGAAATTACCAGCAATACATTTGACTCTTTACAAAAATACATCAATGAAACCTGATCTACAAACTGATTTCTTACAAAAATGACATATTTTATTTATACAAACCTATCCTAAAAATCTTGTCAGCATTAAATATCCCATTGAGGTATTGATATTATGTAAAACAAAATAAACCAAACCAAAATTTAAGAATATAGTTCATCAATATACTTGTATAGATGAAGAGAAGATAAATCCATATACAGTTATTTCCTTTGTCTAAAGACAAATGGATGGCACTAAGTTAAGTCTAAAGATCCAATTCATTTTTCTTTAGTAAGGAAGTTGATTAATTAGTTTTTATATTAAGCTATTCGGTCTCAAAACACATTTTTCATCTTTATTTTCAAACAACTTATTTTCAGAATAAAATGGGGAAAGAAATAGATTAATTTCTTTCTTGCTTTCCTAAGGGTATAAGTTATTACATCTAGCTTTGTGTTATTGATGTACAAGAGACAATCATCAGTAACTTTGGCATAATACAAAGGTCTTTACCAATTATACCAACCATATTTACCATCTTTAGTATGGCTGGCTGCTTATTTCTGAATGTGCCTATCTTCTGGGGCAGCTAGATCATTTTTTTTTTGTATATGCCTGCTCAGGCACATTTGTGTTTCTTCAATATCTACAACAACCAATGGTTTATACAGCAACTATGCTAAGCAAAACTTAGCTACAGTTTCTGGGAGAGAGCACATGATCTGGTGTGATCAACAAATTAACCAAAACTAATATGCCAAAATCCTTGATCATGATAACTTTCTAATTTGTGTTAATGCCACCATTGACGACTTCCAAATAGTCTACACATTTTCACTGACAAAGCTTTGATCAACTCATGGTATTGTTTTCTGGCATTCGCAATGGTTCTGCATGCTGTGAATGTCTCCCCAGGCCAATATTATCAAGAAGTCACCCCACTGACAAATTGGCCATGGTAAGATTAGAACCCAGATCTTATGGCTAGAACATTAATGTTCTTGCCACTCAGACACACACCCATCTTTTAAAGAATACACAAGTGGCTCTATATTATTATTATTATTAATATTTAGAAACCTGTTTATTCAAGCCAAATATTCTAACAGTATAACATCTGTTATGATGGGCCTTGTTTAACTTCAGTTTTTGATTAGTAAAATATACATCATAACAAAATGAGACATTTATACATACATATATATATATATATATATATATATATATATATATATATATATATATATATATATAGAAGGATTTATTATCACAAAGATTTGGTTGTTCAGTAGATATATGAAAATTCTTGTAATGTGGTTGTTAAATATTTCTGATATTTGTGTTTGTCTTGGTGAATGAATGAATTATTTTGCAAGTGATAAATCTACCATTACAAGGTCATATTCAACATGAGAAAGGGATATTTGAGTGGAACCTATCTTTCGTCTTCCTTCCCATGCCCTCATGATGAGAGGTTATTGAAAAGAGACAGATTCTAAATTTCCCGCCAGTAGGGCAGTTTCTTCTTTTCTCAAGGGAATCATGGGAAATTAAGGATTTTTTTTATTTCTTGTGATTGTGAGATCAATACACATGTAATTCCAAGTGAAAGATCAATAAAAATTCATTTTCTTCAATAAAAAGGAAGTAACATATTCTTATAATTTCAGTTTACCTGTTTTGTTTAAGAAACCTTTCATTTCAGTTAATCAATAATAAAATATTTTGGAGCTAACTTTAATAGAAATGATTGCAATTTCAGGTAATCAATAAATGCACATATATAAAAAAAATGCTCACAGTCATAAATGTTTTTTTTTAAAAAAACGGTGTTTATGACAGATAATTTGTTTTTATAATTTGTTAGACATTTGATTTTATGTTTTTTTTAAACCTTTTGAAACTGAGCGACCTGTATACTGGCTGCTGTGTGACAGTACATATACACAGGTGGCTGGTATACTACCCAGTCATACGGAGCAGGAGCCCAGAGTGGGAGATCTATATTCATCAGGGGATCAAGTATCAAAAGGTTAATATGTAAAGTCTTTTGATAAATGAAAAAGGGGAGTCAATCTCAAAACTTTTCAACCTGACCCCATATATTCCAGAAGAGGTTGCCATCAAATTGCCAAATATGTCACTAGTGTCATTCTTAAAACTTAATTTGCTCCCAAAATGTTTTCAATTTTTTGTTATATTCCAACATTGTTCACCTTTTCAATTTGATAAGCTATTGATAGTAATTTTAAGAATTTAATCTTTTATAAATTTTCAGTGATTACTTAAAATAATAATATTTATAAAATAGCTTAATGTTGTGATGCTATGTCATATCAGTCACTCTATATGGCAGAGAAAGTTTGAAAATCTTCTCACAGATAAAGAAGAGGCTTGAAACAAGATGTGGATGCTGAGAATACTATGCCTGAAAATGTGAGAAATGCAGAACTTATGGAAACTAAAAAGACACTTATATGTACATAGGCAGTTTCTCTCTGTCCCTCAACATTCATTGACATATAGTAGGATTGATGTTATCTAGCTGCTTAACACTCTTTCCTTTGTTTATAATAAAGTTTTCTTGTTTTTTAATATTCTTTTTAGCTTTTGGAAGGTATCTTTTTCTATTCCAATGCGTCTTCAGATTTTGATGTCACATTTTCCATCATCTGTTAAAACTCTTCTTGGATACTTAAATTTCTGTACTTAACTAGTTTTGACATTTAATAAAACAGCTCTTAGTGCTGATTACTCTTAAATGGCAGAGAAAGTTTGAAAATCTCACAGAGGAAGATGTGGATGCTGAGAATACCATGGCCGGAAAATGCTGAACTTTAAAAGTATATGAAAACTAAAAGGACATTTATATGCACATGAAATCAAAAAGAGAGAGTTCAAATTTCTGGGACACATAATAAGGAATGCAAGGTTTGAGAATTTAATACTCGCAAAAACATTTAAGTTTATCACTCACATATCAGACTGTGAACTATCACAGTTCTTATCAGGGAGGCCCATGCCTTGAATAGCTATTGAACCTTAAACTCAACCCAGACCTCAAATGGAACTTGTACATATGATCCATCACTAAAGATGCAGGAAAAATGATTGACTCTCTGTATGTCACCAGTAAGTACCTGACTCCTCATGCTATCCTCTACCTTCAGAAGAGCTAGATATGGCCTAAAATGGAGTACTGCTTTCATATTTGGGCAGAAGCTGCTCAATCCGCACTTTCTAGTCTTGATAGTCCAAAAGTGTCTCCATATCCTTGTGGGTTGCAAATTAATTTCCACCCTTCAACCACTCTCTCACAAAAGGTGTGGCAAGCCTTTTACTGCTGTATCGGTACTTCCATGGAATGTACTTGGATGAACTACATTCCTTGGTCCCACCAGTTCTAACTTTTGCAGCTAGGATATGACATGCTATATACATTGTAGTGAACCACCCTCATTCCCTCTGTATTCCAATGGTGAGAAATAAGTTCTACTCAAGCAGCTTCTTCCCTCAATCCACTGCTCTATGGAACCAACTTCCAAGAGGATGTTTTCCTGATCATTACAATCTTAACCTGTTCAAGTCATGGGTTAAAAATTATGTTTCCCACATATCTGCATAAAATGTGCCTCTTACTCTGTAACCCGCTACTTTGAGTGGCTCCCTGGCCTTGTACAGAGTGAATCTCAATGTTTTAAAAAAAGGTGAATTAAAAATTGTATTTAAGATGAGATCAAAATAGTTTGTTGAAATACTAAGAATATATAGTTTCATCAAGGCATTTTTTTCTGGATTGATTTTTTGTTGAAAAATTGTCAAATTTAAAAGCATCATTTCAAAAAAAATTTTTGTATTGAGTGAAAATGAAAGGTGAACAAACTGAATCAGAAAATATAAAAGATTCTCAGGAAATTCTTCTGCTTCTTTTACAGAAGATTGATGTCGGAAGGTTCATTTGACAGGGTTTTGTTTACTGTGACTAATTTGGGAACACTGATTAATGATTCATCTGTGGAGAAACTGCAGGTGGATGCAAATGTGTGTAGGTGGAAATATATGAGTGGATGGAAGCATTGGAACATGGAGAGAAACATTAGAATTGCGTATAAATCTGTGTGAACTAGATGCATACATGTATAATAAGACACTTGTTTATTGTAATATAATTGTGTTAGGGTTTGGCATATCCTGTTAGGTAACCAATTAATAATTATATAAAAGTCTATATTAGAAGATTCTTTCTGATCATCTATAATCAGCCTCTTGACCTTTTAAAAGAATCCCTACCATCTAAATTGTATCTGAAATTAGGAGAAAAGGATCACCAATATTAGGAATTTTTATTCACTCACTTTCAATTAAATTTTCTCAAGAGATTGGGTTTATATATATATATATATATATATATATATATATATATATATATATATATATATAAATGTTTTGTGTAACTATTAGAGCTGATATTGATATTGGTTGAACAACATTGATTTTAAAATTAAAACATACCTACACACCTAAATAGTGTATGTTCATACAACAAGTTTTAATCAATTCAACTGACAAGGTCTGTTTAATCTTTTATTTTGCTTTTTTTCAATTTTTGAATAAGATGTTTCATATTAAGATCAAAATTGTGGACAAACTATCCAAAGTTCATGTTTGTTTTATTTATTCAAATACTCAGTCAAGAACCAGGTGTTGTTAGTAGTAGTGGTAAACAAGGTTTGTTTGTTTAGCAGCATATCAACTTTTCATGTGTCATTTAATGCAAAAATTTAATTTTCTTGGGAGCATTACTAATTTCTTTTACAAAAAATTTATTGTTGCTAATATTTTTTACTGTGTAAATGTATTGCTAGTAATTCTTTTTAATATGTAAATGTATTGTTGTATTAAGAGTTGGTTCCACACTCCTCAAAAACTCCCTACACTGCCAGGTGTAGTTTATCATCATACCCAGGACATGAGTAGATTTGTAAAAATTCCTGGATATAGCCAATGCAATTTTGTCTACCACTACAACACCCAGTTTCTGATAATGAGTGAGATGGTTAAAAGTACTTGAACAGAACAAACAGTTTATCCACAGGTTCAATCCTGATATATAACTTCTCTTCAAAAATTGGGAAAATGCAATAAAAAAAAATGAAACTGACAGACCTAGTCAGTTGAATTTAACGAAAGTTGTTTGGTTATACATACCTATGTATGCATGTGTTCAGTCATTCCTCTAAGTACTGTACTTGCAATTAGATACAAATTTGACTCATACTAAAAAAAGATCAAATGAGAAATAAACAAAACAGCAATCTGTGCAGTAATTACCTCAGGTTAAAGGTGAAAAATTCCCAAATATTAAGTGCATCATTAATTAACATTGACCCTGGACAGCACCCTTCAATTGAAAATAATCAGAATCTTCCTTGAGTGAACACAAATGGTTCATCTACTGAGATTTATTTATCTGGAACTATTTTTTGTGACGTTGTATCTAGGCAGGCTAAGTTCTAGTAGAAACTGCTATTAATTAAACCAGGAAAGGGCATTTCTGTGTGTTGTCCTCTTGTTCATTATGTGTGCACATATTGAAACAGAGTCTTGTTTCCATTCCAACAGAATGGGATTGTATGTTACCAGAAATTTACATTGATTTATATGAATATACAAGGAAGTTTCCTTAATTCTTTTTTCATTTTAAGTTTTAAAGAATGCAAAAATTCTTTTTCTCACAAATCATAATAATTTTTTTTTATTAAGGCAATTCACCCCAAGCAAGGCATGAGTGCCACTAGCATGCAAGGGGTTACAGAGGATTGAGAACAAGAGTAAAGAGGGGTGTTTGAGGAAAGGATACAGAGAAGGACAAGGAACAAGCTCAGGGTGTCAGATGTCAATTGACATTACACTTGAATATTTGAAGATTATACTCATCTGGGAAGCAAGTAAGAGGAAGGGAGTTTCACAGATGGGAAGTGCAGGAGAAGATGATGTTTGAGAAGAAGAGATGGTTACATTTAACCATTTTGACAGTGAAAAGTTGAGACCGAGATACCAGCCTGGTAGCTCGTATAAATTCATGTCGTCCAGGAACCAGCAAAAGTAGCTCGTCGGAACAGTTGCTGTGAAAATATTTGTAGAAGAGACAGAGGGAGGCCACAGCACATCTGTGGGATAGCAATTGTAGCCTAGATGCCAGATCAGGACCTATCATCTTGCATATTCATCTCTGGATTTTGTCAAGGACTTCAAGACATGCAGCAGGAGCACCAGACCATATATGACAGCAATATTCCATGCAAGTATGGATGGTTGATTTATAGATTTGAAGGAGGGACTCAAACGAGAAAAACTTGTGACTTAAGAATTTCATTTTTTAAATTAACACTTTCTCTGTATCCATTTTGAATTCATCTCTTTTCAACCTCTCGTCACCATTTCATTTTATTTTATTTCTTTCTCTTTCTCTATCTCTCTGTTACCAGTAAGAAGATTGACATACACATAGCTATTGAAATATTTATTTCATTTATTGCAAGAAACCAACTTATTTAAGGCAAACTTAGTATACACTCTGACCTACAATGGGTGCTTTATACTTTCACTTCTATCTAGTAAATTAGGCATAGATTTGTTTGTGTATATTTGTAATATCTAAATAATCAGCTGTATACAACCACTTTCTAAGATCAATGGTTTTAAAAAGGCTTTGAGCAAGTGAAGCCTGAGATCATCCTTCTTTGAACATTGTGAACTGGCAATATAGAACCACAAACTTTACCAAATGACAGAAACCACATCACTTGAGGATTACCAACAGCAGCAACAACTAAAATGGTTAGCACATGTAAAGAGAAAATAATGACATAATCAAAATGTTGACATTCCACACTACTTCAAAGAAAAGGTTAGAAAGAAATCACCATCACTACTGGAAAGAGTGATAACAGCTACTTAACTAGAAAAACCTATTTTCCTGAAAAAAATTGTTTTAATAGAAAGATTATATAAACGTCAACCAAAGGCAGAACTGGCTGCTCAGTCAATGAATGCCAAATGTTTCCTTGTAGGGAAATGTCTAATATTACCATTATCATTTAGGTGTGTAAATAAATATAGATAAAGGAGTGATTATAGATCAATATCTTTGATGGGGTAAGTTCACTCTAGTGGATTTGTAGGATCACAATTTCAAATTTAGATCATGTTATGCTATTGGGCCAGAATTTCTTCATATTTACTATATATCTAGAGATTCTTGACAAAATTCAAATAAGGGTCTGTAATGTAATCAATCCTGACCTGGCATCTTCAGTTTCTTTTTTTACCAATGTGAAGCTTTCCTCTGTCTTTTCTACAAATATTTTCATTGTTCTGAGATTTCTACCCATTTTACTGTTGAATCAACCATCAGTTCTATTATAATACTTTCTTTTCTCTTACATCTCGCCTGTGGAACTAATTTCCTTTTGATTGATTTCATGCTTCTCTGCCACCTACAATATTCAAAAATTTAAATGTATCATCTATTGGCATTTTCTGTCTTCCTGAATCCTGTTATTTTATTGTACTTTTCCTCACTTCTTCTAAAGTCTTCTCATTCCCTTTCACTCAATGTAACCCCCTGCATCCTAGTAGCATTATTACCTTGCTTGGGGTACCAAAGCTTTTTCATGAGATTCTAACTCCTAACTCTGCCCATTTTTCTTTTTTTTATTTTGTCCTCCATTGTTTTTTATCTTGCTTTTTGTATCTGTTTTTTTTTTTAAATTATTATTCTCCATCTTCTTGACCTTATTCAATGAATTTCTTTCTTTTAACTCCTCTTCTTTCAATATTTTGATCAGATCTTTCTTTTTCTGATTTCATTTTAGATTAATTTTTCTTTTTGACATTATATTCATTCCACTTTTTTTAGATTAATTTTTTTCATTGATTTTTTCTTTTTAAAACTATTTAAAAAAGATTAAATTTAAAATAATTTCAGTCACCATTTTCATTCAATTATAATTCCTGATCCACTTTTATTTTCATGCTTTATTTTGACTAATTTTCTCCTTAATTATTCCCTTATTTGCAGAGCCACATTAGTTGAGCACTCAGTAAGGATCAAGCTCCCTACACTAGCAAATAGTGAGCAATATTCTCAAGTTGAAACACCAGTTCTTGTACAATCACCAAAGTTAAGCAGTATTGAGCCTGGTTAGTACTTAGATGGGTGACTGCTTAAGAATACCAGGTGTTGTAAGCTTGCATGTGTGGTTGGTATAATAGATAATAGCTCAGAATTATTAATCTGAGAGCCAAATTCCAATTTCAGTTGTGTTCCTTAAATTCACTTACGGGCAAATACTTTTAGAAAAGGTAAGAATCTACATTCTTCCACCAGATATAGGTTAATTAGTCATATTTATATCACTAAATCATTATTATCTCAAAAAAATTCTTACAATCTAAAAATACTTTCTGGCTTCAAATAGCCAACAAAGGGTTGATAAACTGTAGAAAATAAATGAATCAATCAATCTTAAGAAAGAACTCATATATAAATCTGAAAATTTTCTATTGCCAAAAAGTATTAATATTGACAAGGAAACTAAGAAAATATTAGTATATAAATTACTTATTTTTTGTTAAATCTATTGTTACTAAATTTATGTAAGAAAACTAAAACAATTTATTGATATTTGATTAATTTCTAAATCTTACCACTTCCCTGATTTAAAAAAAAAAATACTTAACATTCATGAAGCTCAAGTTAATTGCTGTTTGTGAAAGAGAAACTGATTGTTTGACTTGTTTTGAAGTTGCCTAGCATCATTCCAAGAGCCAAAGAGTGATGGGCAGTTCAATTAAATCTTACAAGTGATTCCAGAACAATAAAGTACAGAATCTGCCTTCTATAGTCATTGATATGAGAGCAGTCTATGGAATGACAGAAATGTGAGGTGCAATGCTTTGGTATTTATAACACTTTACATTGGAATTTTTTTTCTTCTTGGACAATTTGGCACAGCATATAATTGATGTGGCCATTTCCTTTGGGTCTTATGTTTTCTTGATACTATTTCTTGCTTCTTTTCTAATCCTCTACTTGGCATTGTTAGGAAAAAAGCCTACATTAAATAAATGACCTGGTATAGAGTTCTGTATCATGTGACTATATTAATGACCTCACATTAAATAAAAGATCTTCTGTCAAATTTTTCTTCTGTTTGGTTGCAAATAAATATCTCATATGAGTGGGACTTATCATACATAAAATCACATAAGACTAAATTCTGTCTCTGCTTTCACATTACATCAGTAGAACAATTCAGCTTGCATTGTTAAGTAATCATTTTTCTAGCAGGTTTCTTTACATACACACACACACACACACACACACACACACACACACATATATATATATATATATATATATACACATATTGTAATTTACTAAGCATAACTTAAATATGGCACTAGGGTGAAAGCATGGAGCACCCAGTGAGGACTGAACTCTCTACTCAGTCGTAATTGAATTAGCAAGACAAACTTATTAACCGTAACACCATGTCAAAGTGTTCACAAATAGTATTTCCAACATAAACAGTTACATTTAATTTGCATATCAATTTTTTAAAACATATGTCAATAAATATTTCATCTGTATTATTTGTTTAATTACAATCTTATTCTTTCCTACAGCATTCATATTAATAATTGTTGTCATGTGACATTTCACATTAATTGTTGTCATGTGACATTTCACATTAATTGTTGTCATGTGACATTTTACATTCATACAAATTCAAGAGAAACTGAATGAATTCTACAGAATCATCTAAATAAGTAAAAATAATCTGTTTAATTTGATTATCTTAAAAATGTACAAATTATTTAAACAAGTGAAAAAATAGTGAGTTTGCTGAATTAATTTTTATTATTATTATCATTAATATAAATATTAATTATTTTGAATTATTATTAAGAACATTACATTATTTGAATAAATAATATTTTAATTTCATTTTAATTTTAAAATGATGTAAATAGAATAAATTACTTTTTTTAATTGAAGAAAAAGTTTATTTCAATAAGCAAAACTAATCTGTTGTGAATTTTTATGATTATAATTAATAAAAATATTACAAAATTATTTCAATATATATATATATATATATATATATATATATATAGTTGTTGAATTCATTTTCATTATTAATAAAAACATTACTAGAATGTCTATTATAACTTTTCTCTGTAGGATGAGTGGACATTCAGCTAGTAATGTATAAATGCATAATGAGATTTGACGTATTTAGATAGTTTTTAAACAACTTTTAAAATTTGCTTACCTCAAAACATTACACATGATGACACTTATTTTTTATATCATATTTTGTTAAGCTCAATGCATCAAATGATTAGCAAGATCACCTACTGAATTCATTACTGAATATTCCTTTGTAAAAAGATTTTCTTTTATTCATGTTCTAAAAACTTTTAAGTTGTGAGCATAATTGAATGACAGAATGAGAAAAGCCCAAGATGTGAATTACAAATTGGAGATACCAAAATCAAACAAATTTCTATTTTTTAATCATTTCACCCCAAGCTAGCTGGGAATGCCACTAGCATGCAGTGGGTTAAAGAGAGTGAAAGTGAGAGAAAAGACTGAGTAGGGGGGTGAGGAAAGGATACAAGATGAACAGTATTCAAATAGATAGATGCTGGCAATTGACATTGCATTTAAATTTTTGAAGATTGTACTTATCAAGGAAGCAAGTAAACAAAATGGAGTTCCACTATTGAGAAGTGTGGGAAAAGAAACTGTTGGAGTAAAACTGGCAGTTACATTTAACTATTTCAACAGTAAAAGAGTGGGACCTAGATACCAATCCAGTAGTATGTTTAAATGCATGTGGTCAACAGCAGTTTACATATCTGCAAAGTATTTTAATAGAGGATAGAAAATTTGATACTGACATCCAAATGTACATTGAAATAGTAAAAGATGCCTTTCTAAAGGTAAACACAGTAATAAGAAACAGAAAAATTTTGATAGAAGCAGAGAAGAGTGCTGAACTGCTATGTAATATCAATCCTCTTTTATAGCAGTAGATGCTGGACAATTTCTTCACAGAGGAAGAGGAGACTTGAGGCAACAGAGATTTGGTTCTACAGCAGGATATAGAGAATACCTTTGATGAAAGATATCAAGAGTTAAGTAGTTTTAAAGAAAATGGAAATAACAAAAATATAAATAAAATATAAATATATATAAAATATAGAAATTTGAAATTTCTGGGATGCATAATGAGAAAAGAAAGGCCTTGAAAATTTGACACTTGCAGGACATACTAAAGGCAACAGGAACAGAAGGAAGGTCTCAAGTAACATACCTAATAAGTTTGTGTAAATATTTGACAGAACAGGGAGAAGGAAGGATAATTAAATGATAAACATTGCTAAGAGCTATGAATAATAGGAAGTTGTGGAGAGTCATGATCGCACAAAAAAGAAGGTAATTATAAAATGAAAAATAATTATTGCATTTTTCATTGTGCTTATTTGTGAAAAGACTTCAAACAAGAAAGGCAGAGAAATATCATTCGAGCAATCAAAAGAAACAAGTTTACAAATAAATCATGTTGAGACACCAATTCTTGTACAATCTCTGAAGTTAAGCAATGTCAAGGCTGGTCAGTACATGGATGTGTGTTTACTTGGAATTACCAGATGCTGTAAGTTTGGATGTGTGGGTGGTCTAATAGATAATGGCTCATAATTGGAAATCGAAGAGCCAAGTTCCAATTCCAGCCAGGTTTGTTATATTCACCTATGTGCTTGGGAAAGGTATGAATCCACCTCTTCTCCCCCAGTAATGGGTTAATTAATAGGACATGTATCAGTAAATCCTTATTATTTCCAAAAAAAGAATTCTAACAATCTAAAAATATTTGCTTTTAAATAAAAGGTTGATAAGCAGTAAAAAAGAATCAATTTTGTTTTAAGCACTTATGACATTGAAAAAAAACATGTATCAATGCACACACCTGACAAGTAGTTTGATTGGGAATAGACTTATTAAATCATTATGAATGTGATTTATATATCTTGGTTAGTCTAGTTAGAGTGAAATAAAACTCTGTATTTATAAGGATCCATAAAGCTCAAATATTGGTCACTTAAAGAGAATACAAAATTACTGTAGTTGCTGTAACTGAGAAACATCGCACTTGCTACATACCATCAGTTAATCACTAAAGTAAAAGTGATTTCAGTTTTAGTGAAAAATAGCCTATGACTAAGTGAAGCATTACACTTGGGGTATAATTAAATTCAACAATTTGGTGGTCAGCTAGACCAGCATGATGGTCATTTCGATGGATATTAATCATTTTGTTTGACCAATTAACTGCAGTTCATTATTGATTTGATAGGATGGCTCTCTTTTGACTTTCTCTGAGAGCCATCCCTTTCAAAGACTGACTATAATGTTCCTTTGTCTCATTTTTACTAAAACATCAATAACATACCTTTTCATTTATTTTTGAATCAGATACAATCAATATTATATATTATTGTAAAATATAATTCATCTTCATATAAATTGACAGAAGAAACATATTTTTATATGATGCATGACTGTGGCTTGTATAGTTAATGGTTTGAATAAAAGAGTGTTTTTTATGAGCATATGTATTCATTAATGTGTGCTTCTATTGCCACTTCTAAAGTGATCCAAAAACAATCCTTTGGTAATATTATCAAATGCTGTCATGTTTGCATAATCATTCTTCTCTCTATAATTATGTATAAAAGACAATTCATAAGCAAACTTGGTCATCAAGTTTATATGCTAATGACCCAAAGCAGTGGCACCCACACATTTTTTAGTTTCCACCTTATCTACCAGGCCATATTCCTAGCATCCCACATCCATATGTAGACACAACTTTCTTTGTATAAGATACACTGTAAATTTAAAACCAGAACTAATCTAACACTGTAAACACAAATATGCATTTCTTAGATGCTATTAGATAAGATGTCACCATATGAACATCTGTGGCTATATTGCTATAGCTAAAAACCTAGAATATTGGCCCTATGTCTGATTTGGTAGATGTGTAGCTCATCCTGTCTAGATAACGTGAGCAAGATACAAATAAAGTAAAACCATGCATTATGTACAAGTCTTATGTCAATTTTATTCTTTGTTAAGCAGAAAACATGTTTTTTAAGTGTAAATAACTTTGATTATTACTGGATTGTAAATTCTACCACTCCATTTTTTCTGATTGATCTCTACCACTCTGTTTTTCACACCATTCCCTGGATTTTTACCCTCCCAGTGGAGCAGTGCCATCTAGTTTGGGAATCTCAGATCTACAGTAATTAGATTTTGTTTTTTGGCCTACTGAACATGTAAATAAGACTGTTTCTTGCTATCTATTGCCCTAAAAGGTTCAAAATACTTTAAAAATTTTCATCAAACTAGTTACTTTTTTAATGATAAAGTTTGTGGATGTGCATTGTGGTGCAACATATATTGGCTACGAATGACGACAAATCAGAGAGTTGAGTTTGAAATCCAGTCTGGTTCGTTATAGTCACTTACACAAAAATACTCTTGGGAAAGGTATGAATCCATCTTTTCTCCTCCATCAGCTATGGGTTGAATAGCAGGACAGATTAGGTTTTATAGCCTTGGTTGGCAACCAGTCTACTGTAGAAAGAGATGGAACCTTCTGCTGGAAAATTTTCTGCTTGGTCAGAAATGAATAGAAAGAAACATGATCATCCACACATCTATCATGTATGGTACTTAACTGATTGACAGAAATGTCTGTACCATTGAATGAGAAGAATGAACACTAAATTCTAATCAAAGTAGAAAGTCATTTGGCCAAGCTGATATTTAGCATCAAATTAATTCATGGCTCTTTTCAGCCAGAAAACTGGAAAATCTAAAATTTTAAATAAAAAATGATTAACAGATAAGATTAACAAAATGAAGAGGAATATGTATCCCATGGAATTTTGACCTTCTGTAAAATTCTTAAAAATAAAAAAATGGTTTCTTTTCAGTATAGGAACATTTATATAAAGCTAAAGAACTATTTAAGAATATACAATCAAATAAATGCCTATGAAAAGTTTCAACAAAAACAATAGTTTCTGCTCAGTTTTTCAACTCTTGGTAAAAATAAATACATGTGAATAAGAAAGAAATTGTCCAGCATAAATGGTTCAATCCAAACATGTAGCTGTCCAAATTTCTGATCAGATAACTTCCTGATCTTGGTTAATAGAACCTGTATAACAAAATTCTTTTTTTGGTCTGTTTATTTTTATACTATTTACATTTGCCAAGTGGATAAAAGTATTGGTTGAAGTAATCCAGTGACTTGACCCAAAGAGTTGACCACAGCAGAGGTGAACAAAGACTTACAGTGTTTAGTTACTAAACTAAAATAACTGAAACTGAGATATTCAGAAAAGACATGACATATAGAATTTGAACAATCTACCCCAGTGAATGAAATAAAGAGTTTGGTTGGAAATTCCAACATATATCACCTGAAGAAGGCTGGAGCATAGGACGGCCAAAACATTGTGAATATGACAATAAAGATGAGGACAATAGTCCAAACAATGTAAATAGTGTACATAGTTACAATACCTCATTTCAGAAATATAGACTGTGAATATGACAATAAAGATGAGGACAATAGTCCAAACAATGTAAATAATGTATTTACAATACCTCATCTCAGAAATATAGACAGATATTTTTTTGTATTTTTTTCCAATCATCTCATAATATCAATCCATTGTTAAGATTGAAGTAAAAAAATTAAACAGTTTTACTTTTAGCAAAAAGACCAAAAAGTAACATTGAATACAATCTAAAACATGGGACCACAAGCATTTTAGGCCATCAACTCCTTCATGGAATTTTGATCACTCATTGACCCCAGGCATGTACAAAGAATATCAGTAATAGTTATTTTTTATTTGAGGGTAAAAATTTCTTTACCATTTTTCTTTCTTATTTTTTCTCAATAAGATTCATTTTAGCTTTACATTTTGTTTTTCTTTTTTACAGTTTCTTTTTCTCAAGATTCATTAAACTTTTTGTATTAGTAATTAGTTAATTTAGTATTAATAATTAAAAAAAATTATAAATAATGTAGGTAATAATAAACACATTAAAAATAATTTAATATACCTTTTTATTGTATTGGTTGACATTAATGTTAAGGATGTGTTTGATGAGCAGTGTTTGGTTGAAAACTCGTGTACTTATGTTGTAAATCTCCACAATTTATTTATCAAGTACTTTTTGATCCAAAATCATTTATTGACCCCTGGATATTAACCCCCAGCTGTTGATACTGATTATTTTAGGACCCCTGATCTTCTTGAATTTTGACAATTTTTAAGAATTTACATATGCCTTTGCTAAATATTTGAAAATGTTCTCTGTTAATATTAACTGATATAAAACTTTTTCTTGTCATAAATTAAAAAGTAATGCTACTGAAGCATTTATAACTCTAGTAATAAGCCTTAACCTGGGCTAATATCTTACTTGATTAACTCTTAATTGATTCATACACTTAACCTTCCTTGTAAATATTCATGTCTACTTGAGATTTTTAAAGCATTTCCTATTAATCTAGATCCCCAAAAGAGGTTATGGATATTTGAAATTGAAGACTGAAAAAGGGTTCTGGGGAATTAATCACTGATTTTGTTTGTTATTCAAGTTCTGATTATCTCATAGCCCAATGCTCAAAACCACTTTTAGATTCAATATTCTTAAATAGTTTTCCAATAATTGTTAAACATAGTTTATGATGGATGCAATTTTCATTTGTAATTTGGAGTAACTTGCAGGCCACTTTTTATTGGAAGGAAAGAAAAATACATTGATTAAATAAGAAAAGGTCTTGTAGTTTTGAATAAGTGACAAAATCTATTTAGTTAATGGCTAACAGATAATGGCTCTTCGGTTTCTCATCATGATCTGTTATCCATTGCATCAGATTGCCATTTATAGAATCAATGTCAAAAATGTATTTCATAAAAAAGATTGACTTAATATTCCATCCATCTCTTCCCCTTAGATAGGTTTGCCTATCGTCCTGTTCACACTCCTCCTCAGTCTTTTGAACAGTAACAGAGGCTTATCTCTTGTTTCCTGTTTAGAATTGGATTTCCAGCTCCTTCTAAAGTTTTCTTCAACTCTATATTTCTAGCATCTCTGCCTAAAACTCTGAGTTTTTATATACTATTTATTTACTTTTTTTTCATAACAGAACTAGATAGGTTCACCTATCACCCAGTTCACATTCCTTCTCAGTCTTTTTAAGAGTAGTAGAGGTTTATCTGTTGTTTTCTGTTTAGAAGTGGGTTTCCAGTTTCATCTAAAGTCTTTTCCTTCTCTTTCACATCCAGTAACCCACTTGCATCTTGGTGGCATTATCCCCTTGCTTGGAGTGGTGTATCTTATTCTTTAATCCTTTACCACAAAGTACAGGGTGAACATCATTGTAAGTTCAATATTTCATTAGAAATAAAAAATAAAGTTGCTCAACTGTTATGTAATATCAATCCTTATATATGGCAGTAAATAATGAACACTTAGAAAATGTGGTTCTACTGAAAGATGCCAAGACTACCATGGACATGAGAACAATAAGGAAGTTTTAGGGAAACTGGAAACAAAAAGGAGATTTATACTTGCAATTAGTAGGAGTTAGTAGAAATTTCTGAGACATATAATGAGGAAATAGGGTTTGGAAAATTTTACACTGACTGTTCATATTGAAGGCAATAAAGGCCAAGAGAAACAGTGAGTAATCTACCTAATGAGTTTCTGTAAATGGTTGGCATAACAGGCAGAGAAAGAGATAGTAAAAAGACAAATCTTGCTTAGAACTATGATTGATATAAAGCCATGAATGCCCATATCCTGAAGGGGCATGGCCTATAAAAGAAAATAAAAACTGTTATTATAAAAATTATTCTTTCTTTGTCTATAACCTTAAGTAAATTATTTTTCATGAAAAACACTTTTACATTATGAGAATTGATAAAATAAGTACATTTTCTGCTTTCAATTTATTTTAGTTGAAGCTTAATTGTAGGAAAATGTAAGCAAATTTAATTATTTTCTAAGGTGAAAAGTAGGTAATTTATACATACATATATATATATATATATATATATATTCATATTTTATCTTTAGTATTCATATATCTTCAAAATATTTTTTATTCATTTTTTTTATCTTTTTAATTCTCTCTCAAAGAATTACCACCATATATACATGTAAGTGGAAAATGGTAATTTTATATTAATTTTATATATTTTACGTATTTATCTGAATGTTTATTTATTTGTTTTTCTGCTGAAATTCTTTTTTGTTCTTGACAAATATTTGATGTAATTTTTACTTCTCTTCAGTCATGGCAATTTTCCAAAGTTTACTACTTAACCAAACTCTAATAAAAACCTTGCAAGAAAGATAAGCAACTTGGACTTTTGATCTATTTTCTGTTTTTAATATTTTTATCATCATATCAAAATACATTGCATGTTTTGTAACTTTCAAATGACTTACATAATCTTGACTTTTTATTTTTGAACCTTTTTCTGCTTTTTTGTTATTGATGCTTATATTGGCTTACATATATCTTAGTTTAATGTGTCTGTCCTTGGTGTGTGTGTGTGTCGCCACTAGAGCTGTAAGTATTAATTTGTCTGTGTTCAAGCCCTGAAAATTCAGAGATGTTTGGTCATAAAAATATAATATAAACCTATAATAAAAACTGAAAACTGTCTTGGTTTCAGATTTGGAAATTATAAAACTGTTTTCTGTTTGAATTTCTGGGATGAGGCTTTATCATTATTTACACTATTTATATTTAGACTGTTTTCCTCATCTTTGTTGTTGTTATCACAATGTTTTGGCCATTGTGCTCTCCAGCCTTCCTTAAGTGTATATCAATCTGAGTAACCTACAAGAAATTCCAAACTGTACTCTTTATTTGATCAACAAGTGTAGACTGTTCTCATTCCACTGCTGCTCATCATGTTTTCATTGTTGCTGCTGAAAACTTACTATTATTTGTCTGTCTGTCGTTATTAGTGGCTTCCATAGTGTATTTATTTCTATACTAGGCCTATTAAAGAGGTCCTCATAGCCTAGCATATGGGTTGATTCTTTCAGATGTCTAACTGTCCAGTGTTCTTCCTTGTCTAGTATTTTCACTTCATTCCACAGGGGCTGATGACTACCCCTTTTCCTCCATACATAATCAGCCATACTCAATTTCATTGTCTCACCCCTTACTATGACTTTTCTATGTTCTTCCAGCCTTACTTTTATAGGTAACTTGTTTCAAAACTGCAAGGAATCAAATACACGTAATTCTTAGTCATGTTCTCCACCTTGTGCTGGTTTTACTCAGCAGAGATTTCTCCATAGAGTGGAGCTGCTTCTAAATACTGTCCTGATGTTGTATGGATCTTAGATCTTCTGAATCTTTTTCAATGAGCCCTTGATATAGGGTAGACAGACCATGGCAATTTTCTGGTCTTCCTCCTTATAAGATAAAGAGTTTTTCATCCTTTCTTGTGTTTTATTTATAAGAGTTTAGTTATAAACATAAATAGTTTAAACAGTCATTTCACAAGTATCTGACTACCCCATGTTATACTCTATCATTATAAGAATCAGATCAGATCAAAAGTAGAGTATTGCTGCCATATCTGGGCTAGAGCTGCCCAGTTCTCACTTGTCTGTCTTGATATAATTCAAAAGTGTCCATGCTGTCTTGTGGGTGATGAATTATTTCCCACAACCCATTTCTAACAAATGAAACATTGTGAGCCTTTTGCTGTTCTATTGCTCTTTCCGTGGCATGTGTTCTGACAAGGTACATTCCTTTGCCCCAACAACACTGACCTTTACAGTAGGGACCTGCCTTTACCACATACATGAGAGTGAATCATTCCTATTTTCTTTGTATTCATATAGTAAGAAATAAGTTCCATAAAGACAGCTTCTTCACAAGAACTGCTACTTTGTGAGCAGCATGTTGTCCCAAATTACTACAATCTTGACCTCTTGAAGTCGATGGTTAACTTTTATCTTTCCTCTATAGCCCTATGAATTCCAGTTCTTGTTTTGCTTTTTCTTAAGCTCATACAGTAGCACACAATAACTCTCAAACTTGAGTGGCTCTTGGGCCTTTTAGTACACACACACACACACACACACATATATATATATATATATATATAATATATTAGTGGTTAATATACATATATATATATATATATATATATATATATATATATATAATAAGAAAGAACTGTAAGATATATAATCCGGTGTTCTCATAGATATTTTTATTTTTACAGAACTGTGTAGCAAAAAAAAACACATTTTAAATCAAATAATTTATAATATATATATATATAAATTCCCAAGAGGATAGAATCCAGGTAGAACTCAATGTCCAGGACAGAGTAAGAATATTATATAAAAGGCTCAAACACTAATATTCCTCCATGGTTATAATTTATTACACTGGAATCGTAATCACAATCTCTCTCTCTCTCTCTCTCTCTCTATATATATATATATATATATATATATATATATATGTAATCATTAAATTTTGAAAGATGAGATTTATTAAAACAGACTTCCAGAGGTTCCTATACACGCACACACACATACTCATTCACTCACATGTGCACCATTCAATAATTCATTCTTTGAATATATTTTATATTTTATACCATCTAAACACTTGAATATATTTTATATTTTATACCATCTAAACACTTCTAAACATACTTAAGGCTTAAATAAAAATGGTTATCAGCTATTGACAGGAGATTTACAAATCTGAAATCCACATTAAGATACACAGATGACATTTTGTTGATAGCAGACAAAAAGAAAACTGCAGGAATTCTTAGACAAGGCAATAAAGGAAAGCAAGAAGAAAGGATTAACTCTCAACTGTAAGAATATATAGTGTATGATTGTTAGTAAGGGAGACAGACCAGGATGCAAGATAAAATTTCAAGATGTCAGAATAAAGAATGTACAGGAACTTAATTTTCTGGGAAATGTTACAAAAGATGAAGAAAAATGTAACACAGAAATTTGAAGGTACATTGGAATAGCAAAAGATGCCTTCGAAAAGCTAAACAAAGTATGAGGAAACAGGAAATAAGTTATGAATTGCTATGTAATATGATTCCTCCTTTATGGCAGTTAATGCTTGACAATTTTCTTACAAATGAAGACAAGACTCCAGGCAAAAGAGATGTGGTTTCACAGAGGGGTGTTAAGAATACAATTGATGGAGCATGTGTGCAAGGAGGAAATTTTAAGGAAAATAGCAATGAAAAGAAGACATGCGATTAGGATCTGAAAGCAACAGTTAAAATTTCTGAAACACATAATGAGGGCTTGGAGAATTTGACACTCACAAGACATATTGAAAACAAGAGTAGTATAGAGAAACAGTGAATAAGCTACCCAATGGGTGGAATGTAGATTGGAAGTACTAGTAAGTGTGGACGAACTTTGTTTAGATCTATGAAGGATAGGAAGTAGTAAAAAGCCATTACTGTACATGTCATGAAAGGACATGACACAAAGAAGATAGTCATTTTTACCATTGTTCTTGTTCTTATGAAAAAGTGCTGAAAAATTCACAGCTGACAAAAAGCCCATCTTCCCACTCAAAATATGATCTTTGGTCATATGGGTAGATTTTTATAAGTGAACTTGCAGCATAGCCCGGCATTGCCCATGCTTGATTAAAAAATCATACGACTCATACAGCAATCGCTATCACTTGACTTAAAATATTTTTGCCCTTCCTTGCCTTTAAAGGAGTGCCCTTTGCCGTGCTGATGTTGCTATATGCCTTACTTCTTGCCTGTCTCACACTGTGAATTTTTTCTAAGCTCTATACTAAACATTAAATCTGTTACGAAAAAAGAACTAAACAAAATGAATACAAAACGATCAGCTTTAAAAAAGGACTCATAACTGAAAAAACCGAATGAAAAAAGAATGTTAACAACAAATACTTTTCACACCCAACCCAGTTCTGTGGAATCAGAATCAACGTTGAGCAAGCGAATGAGCCAATTGGAGTAAAGTGCCATGCAGATTCAATTTTTTCCCACTTGTGACGAATGCAGCTATCAATTTTTTTGCATGCTAGCATGCTAGTTAACATTCGTGTCAGTCATCTGTTGGCTCTCATGCTGGCCAATAGAAACTTCCTGCCTATTCATGGCAGCCAGCTATTGGCTCTCACTCTGGCCAGTAGAAAATGGCTGCAAACTACATGAAAACTGCCGTAGAAGCATGAAAAAATCGATTAGTTCCATTATCGATGGGAGTTGGGAAATGCAAAGTTGGTCTTGGCCTTTCTGCTAACTTGGAGCATGTGCATGTAAATTTTAGTCCAAATCCATCGAAAATTGCGGCCTTGCATTCGTTACACACACACACATCCTGCCTTTTATAGATAGAGATCAGCCCCAAAACTTTTCAGTACTTTTTATTCCACAGTATATTTTTGTAGACTCATAGTAGTAGTAGTACTTAAAATGTTTTGTTGCAGTTTTTGAAAAAGAAATTGCATTATCTTAGAATCTAGGTTCTTTTAGGGACAAATTATACCAACAGATATTAGTGTTATTGTCAATGCAGAAATTTTTAAAAATTCCACTGATAGCAAAATATATAGATAGAAAATGATTATTCTCAAATGAAACAAATAAAAAGCACTCTTGAAAACCTTAAAGAATCCATAATTAATATCATGTTATCTCTATAAATATTCAATGAAATAATTTGGTAAATATTAGATATTAATTCATACTTAAATCCTTTCCCTTTTTGCTTTGACTTTTACTACTACAATAAATTCCAGTCATTCTATAAGAGAGAGAAAGCTTTATGTCAAATGATAAACTAAAGCACTAATAGAGCTTTATAAAGTGATGGTGATTCCAGTGTTAGAATTATATCTAATAGTAATTCTAAGCATTATTATTATTATCGAGCTGTTTATATTATCCATGGTATTATATATAAAATTTACTGAAATAATTTACTTGTCATTACATATGTGGCATATAGTTTTACTTCTGAACATTGACAGTGTGAATAGATGTAGGATAGTTATTTTATCAGAAACTTTGGGAATAAAATGAACTGACTCAATGGTTTAAAATAAATAATATATTTATTTATTTTCCTTAGAGTGATAGCTGAATCTTTTGGTATTTGGTATCACAAAAAGTTTGTTAACCAACTGGATATTGATAGTAGCTCGAAGAAATATCTGTTTTGGTAGTTGGAAGTCAGACCATGGTAGGAGTAGTAGTAATGTGATAAATTAGGTCAGATGTCAGTTTGCAGTGTTTTCTCTTGGCTCTGAACAGAGCGGAAATGTAAGTAGCAGATTACCTCTTATGCGTTTCTTTATGCATCACACATGGTTGCATTCTTTTTTCTATCCTCTCTTGGGGTTGTTTTGGAGTGTTGTTTTTGTTCAGTTCTCTTTGTATCAATTTTTTTGATTGGCCAAATTATTTTATTTTCCTGCATTCCTTTCTTTTTATTTTTTTTTTATAACAGAAGTTATGCATGGAGCCTTCCTGATATTTTGTATTTTTCAGTTGCAGATAAGTAAGCTCTGCTTCTGCAAACTTCTGGTGTCTTTGACTGGGTTCAGTCCTTTCTTCTTTCTCTTTTTATTCGACTGTTGCCTTCTTGTAGGTTGAGAGAAGTATAGAAAGAGAACTTTAGAGAAAGAGACCAGGGTTTTTAAAGAAAAGCGCAAATGCTGTATATTAATTTTAATTCTTTTTATTTTTAGTTATATATTTCATTTTTATATTTTTATTTTATTTTTTATCACAACTCACTATAAATATAAAGTGGAACTATTCAGTTTTAATACTGATTTTTTTAATCTGCTGCAAATAGTTAAAGTGTTGACTTTTCTTATTATTACGTACTGACTTTAATATTACTCTCTAATTCCTTTAGTTAACTTCTGCTATTTTCAGCACCAAATTTTACAATTTGTAACTTAAAATTTGTCTTGGCATTTAATCTTGTCATAGACTGGAAATGAGGAAAAACATGACTTAAAAATGGTCAAGAATCAATTAAAGCATGACTGATAGAGTGACTATTATAAATTCAAAGACCATTGCAATAATTATAAAACCTCAGATTTTCAGTTTAAATCTGAGGTTTTATCAACCTTAATTTAAGATTACAAAGCTGGAGTACTAAATTATAATCAACTATCTTTGTCTACTAACAAAAGCTCACTTTCATAAGGAATTAGTAATGAGTGCTTTTCTTCTGACATTTTAATTTTTTTGTTTTCTACATGGTTTTATTGGCTTGGTTGATTGTGTTCAGTTGTAGTTTTAAACGCTTAATATTTATCTGTTAAGACATGATTAAATTTGAAGGCCTATTCTAGCTGGAAATTTTAAAAAATACAAGTAGAAAATATAAATAAGAATTATTGGTCATCTTAACAAACAATTTTCTAATCATTGTTGGCCTCTACTTCCTGTACTTTAATTCAATCTCTATGAAGACAAATTATCTTCATTTGCCAATTAAATAAATGTTTTGTCATTATTTTTAGATATTTGTGGTAATGAAAACCAATTAAGGCCATTTTAAAACATGAACAAAGTGGTATGTTTTAATTGAATTCATTTTTATTAATTTAACTTGTTTACTGTGAAAGTTTTAAGAAAAATTTGAACAAAAAGGAAACCTTATACTTACAATGAGAAAGAGACTATTGAAATTTATAGGATAGATAATGAGGAAGGAGGCTTTGGAAAATTTAATATCCACAGAGATATGTAGAGGGCAAAAAGAAAGATCAAGAAATCTATGATGGATGGAAGAGCAGAGATTGGAAGTGATAGTAATGGTACAAATGTAGATCAAAATCTACAATGAACATCTAAAGATGCATCAGAAAAAAATAAAGGGTAGAGTTATGGATAGCGGCTCGGATTGTGGAATCGGAGAGCCAAGTTCGAATCCCGGTCAAATCCATTACATTCACTTACATGCTAATACCCTTGGGAAAGGTATGAATCCTCTTCTTCTCCCCCTAGCTATGGGTAAATAGCAGGACAAAATGGGGTTCTATAGCCTTGGATGGCAACTGGTCTACCACAGAAAGAAATGGCAACCTACTGCGGGAAAAAAATCTGCCTTGTCAGTCATATATTGAAAGATACATGATTGCCTCAAGCATGTATCACGCATGGCACATGACTGACTGACTGATGTGAAATATATATCATCATTGTGTACCTTTTTTTAAAGTTCTGAGAATTGATTAGAATTACTGTATAGTTGTATTCATTGTCAATTTTGACTCATTCCTAATGTTTATAGCACTGGAATGGTTGGTAGAGTTAAATTTGTCTAACTATCCCAATATAAACATTACCATACCCAAAACAGGGTAGCAGTTAGTTCATGGCTGAAAACAGATAAGGATATATATAATTGTTTGAGAGAAAACACTATATACATATCTACAGAACATGTATAGTTTGACAGTAAACCAAATACATACTGAAAGACAGAAAAGTGAATTATGGTCTTACTAAATAACTGACTTGGTCATACCTTGTGTCAGTGATTTTGCTTCGGTTATAGGCAAGAGAAAATAAAAGGCTAGAGTAAATATGCTGTCATTCTGATGAATTGGTTCCAACTGATAACATGACTTATATTTCAAACCTCTTGTCATAACCATTTGACATGTATGTAAATTATAGGAAAGTCAAGAGCAGATAATTAAGTTTTGTAATGCTGCAATAGAAAAGCAATGATAAAAATATATTTTTAACTTCTGATATCATAACATTAAATCAATTTGTCAGTTTTGAACAATGACAAAGTATTTAGATTCTGGAAATGATTCAGGAATTTAACTACTAGAAAAATAGGTTTCCCTAGAAGGACTGCTTTCATGGAATAGGCCAACAGTCAAAATCCAATAATGAATAGTCACAAGGTTTACTATTTTGCAAATGAATGTAAACAAAAAAAAAAAATTAATATATCTGCTAATCTGTGCTTTCAAGATTAAATGTCTCCATAACAAATACAAATTTTGGATGCAAATTGCATATCGATCAAGCAACTGAAATAGACATTTTCTGAAAGCATTGAGTTCTTCCCTATATGCTATATACATATTTTTATGTATGTACAGCAATGCAAGTGAGTATATACATATATAAATCATATATTTGTGTATAAATCAATAATTCTACATATATAGAGAGAGCTTATGTCCATAACATGTTGATCAGAGAAGTTAAGCAATGTCAAGCCTGTTCAGTGCCTAAATGGGTGGCTGCTGTTAGCTTGGAATTTGAAATCTGAGAGCCAAGTTGCAATTCCAGAGAGGTTTGTTATATTCATTTACGCACAAATACCTTTGAGAAAGGTATAAATCCACCTCTTTTCCTCCCAGCTATGGGTTAATTAGTGGGACTTGTATCAGTAAATTATTATTATCTTGCAAATAATTCTTACAATCTTAATATATCTTCTGGCTTTAAATAACTAAAAGGTTGATAAGTCATAAAAACAATTCAATCACCCAATCAATTTACATGCAAACATATATATATATATATATATATATATATATAATATCAGATATCCAATACTGAAACAAATTATGTAATATGGAATATGTGAAAACAAGTTGGATGTTCAAAATTTTATTTTGTTGTCAACATTCTGTTTAGTAAGAACATCATCAAAACAAGTGAAAAAGTTAAGGAAATATTGTTACCCTGGCCACCTTGCTTCTTAGAAACACCATAGTTAATTTGCAGATATTTTGAGTCAATAAAACTGAAAATAGATATTTTTTAACAGAAAATATTAAAATAAAATATAAAATATAGTGATTTGATAAAAAAAGTTAATGTCAGAATATTAAATTATATCTGTCAAAAGATACAATGTGCTATACTGGATAACCACTTGGAATGAAAGGTGTGAGAACCAAGTTCAAATTCCAGTAGTGTTCGTTACATATAGCACTTATGTGAAAATACCCTTGAGAAAGGTATGAATCTATCTCTTCTCCCAGCTAGGTTTGAATAGCAGGACAAATTGGGTCTTATAGCCTTGGTTGGCAACCAGTCTACAACAGAAAGAAATAGCAGCCTACTGTAGGAAAATCTTCTGTCAAGTTAGTCATGATCATACAATGGCACTTAACTAATATCTAAAGAAAATAGCGAATAGATGTAATTCAAAATATAATTTATGATACTACTATTTAGAAAAATCTAGAATTAAATTAAAATTTTATCAAGATGTATAATAAGTGCATATTTTAACCTTATTTAAGTATTATCTTAGCCTAAGAAAGTGGGGAACGTTTAAAAACCTACTTTTTGTTATACTCTAACTCAAATTAGGCATCTCTCTGATTAACTCCACATCAAAACCTGTTGGTCAGATGTGAACACTGCAAAAGCAAAATTAAAAATAAAGAAATATGCTCCCTGCGCAGGGGATTCCAAGCATTGCATCTGTCCTCCCCAATATAAGATAAAATTTAAATGTCATTGCCAATTACAAACATTGCCACTAAAGCAAACGCATAACAAAAAGTGCTGCAGGGTGTATCCACCCTGACTGCTTAAAAGGACCTGCATGGCAACACTCAAGGTAGTAAACAGCCAGTTCACTAGGTTCATCAGTCGCCTCTTGATCAAAATTAAAAATAAAACATATGCTCTCTGCACAGGGGCTCCAAGCATTGCATCTGCCCTCCCCAATATAAAATAAAATTTAAATGTCAGAGCCAATAACAAACATTGCCGCTAAAAGCAAAAGTATGACAAAAAGTGCTTTATCCACACTTACTGCTTAAAAGGACCTGTATGGCAGTTCACTGGCTTCATCAGTGGCCTCTTGATCAACTGACCTGACACAAGCTTCAACACTAGACCTGTACACAACCAATTCCCCCATCTTCCAGGCTGCCTCTCTTACCCACCAAAGAGACATTCTGCCTTGATCCATTAGACTGGCAATACAGATAATTTTATTTGAACATATCTTGTTGCCTTTTCTTTCTGCCTCCCCGACAAGACTTTGTTATTTTCGTTTGTTACTTTTGCAACCATACACGCAGTATATAACATTTTTGATTAATTGGATTGAATCATGATATCATAGTTGATAGAATAATTCTTTGAGATGATTTATGAAATTGAATTGAAAAAATAGGAAAATTTATTTTTGTAACATATTTCATTTCCACAGGAACTTAATCAAAGGCAAAATGCTGAGATTTATTAAGTAAAAGAATTGGACTTGTACCAGAGAAAATGTATTGGTGACATAATGTGTTCAATTTCAAATCTAAGAATTTTCAAAAATATAGCATTTCCTCAATGATACTTTTCTATGTGCACAAATACAGTTTTTTCTTTTTTAATAAATATCTGCCTTTTGGTTTAGGTGAAGTTACAAAGAAAGGAAATATAATACAAGTTTTCCTATTCAGACAGTTTAATTTATTTATATTATCTATACTCATTTACATCTCAATTTTCATTCATTCATTTATATATATATATATATATATATATATATATATATATAATAATCGACTCTCCCGTCAAGATTCGACATATGAGGGTCAAGCAGATCAGTTTCCAGGAAACCGACAGCCCAACACCGGCACATGAGATTTGATTATAGTGGTGAAGGCCTTGTGCAGGACCATCCACACTTTTTGAAGGGACGAATACAGAGACCTGGTGCACCGAATGCCACAAGGTTCCCAAACGACCCTCCACAGGTTTTTGAATTCAGAGTTGTCCTTCTCCTAGACCAGTTGCCATCCAAGGCTATAGAACCCAGTCTGTCCTGCTATTTTACCCATAGCTGGAGGAGAGGAAGAGGATTCATACCTTCCCAAGGGTATTAGCATGTAAGTGAATGTAATGGATTCGACTGAATTGAACTGCCTATGATTCCTCAATCCAAGCCGCTATCCATTACTCCACCGTACCTCCTCATATATATATATATATATATATATATATATATATATATATATGAATGAATCTACATTCAACATCATCACTTGAGAAGACACCAGAGGTGTTGAAACAAAATGGCTATTTTGTAGTGATTTTATAACACATTTATGTTATAATTTTAAATAAATAATTAATAATATATATATATATATATATATATATATATACACATATATTCTGTGTATTTAAGCAGCAAATGTTCTTTAATGCAAATATTACTGAAGACAACAACCTTTTGTGTTGATTAGTTTTAATGATCAACTTTTACAAATGAAAAATAATCCTACTCAGACAAGGAGGAAATTCCATCAAGAATAGTCTGAAGTTCATTTTGAAAGAAAAGTACCAGAAATATGGTTCATGCTTTTAAATTTTTTAAGTCATCATCAGGGTAGGTAGACAGTTGGTGAGTTTTGTGGAACTAGTGAGTGTAGTAATGTAGGCAAAGAATGTTGTGATGTGAATTAGATGTGTATCTTTTTTTTGTTTTGGTTTTATATATGGGGTTGGAAGTTTAGGATATATTTGGATATTCTACCAAGTTACATCAAACCCACATAACTAGTTCTTGAGATGTAAAATGACTTGAAACACTCCAGCAGAGAGAGTGAGAGAGACAGACAGACAGCCAGACACCTACACACACACACACACACACACACACACACATATATATCAAAGAAAAAGCTCAAAAGAGTTTTTTTTATATTAAAAAGACCTATTTGTATTATCTTTATCACTTACAGATTTGATATCATATATATATATATATATATATATATATATATATATATATATATATATATATATATATGTCTGAGTGTGTGTGTGTGTGTGTGTGTGTGTAAGTAAAGTTGGGTGATAAATACGTAAATATGTAAGACAATCTGTAAATTTTCTGCTTTGATATTTTTAGTAGATGATCCTGTGCTATCAAAAAAAAAGAATCTTATGTTGCAACCAAAAAGGGATTCCTACCCAAATTCTGATATTTGGTTATGTGCTCACAAATTGGGGAATTGGGGAATGGATCTGGCCAAAAGTTTGTCATTGCCCCAATGTGTGTGTGTGTGTGTGTGTGTATGTGCACATCCATGAACACACAGCACCACCCCCCACACACACATATATATATGTTTTTTGTAGGCATCATCAGATTTTTGGTTTGAATTATTAGATAAAAAAATTTATATAACTTGCCCAATCATCAGATTCATAGTAGGAATAATTAACTACAAACATGCATACAACATAACACACTTCATAATCCATAGCCTAAATTAGTAGTTTAAATACCTTACATATAAGATAACCCTTTATGAAGTCATCAAAAACTAAACCTTACGAAAGTTTTTCTTTTTTTATATGCACAATTCCCTTTCATAATAAAATAAAATAAATAAATAAATCTCCATAAACAAGCATACTAGACGATGGCCAATACATCTTCCGTTTCATTTTTGACACCCCCACCTTTCCCCGACTTGACACCTTGAAAGTATCTCTATACCACTACTTATTATAAACACCCTACACTCGCCTACCCAATTTAGACAATTCACCATAGCTGTTACCATGGGGATTTTGATTTCAATTTTAAAACAAGTTAATTTCAGATATACGTTGTTCCAACAAAAATTTCGCTTAAAGATGGAACGGAGCCCATTTTACTTCCAACTCAATTTAATTTAAAGGACTATATTGAAGTTTTCGGCTCTTGTTTTGAAACATGAGACCTCTTATGTAGTGATTTGGAATCATATTTTTAAATAAATAATTATATTTATGCTCTACTTTTGTATCGAGCACTATTTTTTTTAAAATAATAACTAAAATACTAAGGGACTTTTGGATTATTTACCTAACCAGTTCCTTCCTATTTTCTATATATTTTCACATATATATATATATATATATATATATATATATATATATATATATATATGGCTTATTTAGCAGCTTCTCAGATGCAAAATTATATATATATATATATATATATATATAAAGAGAGAATTTTTTGCATATATATATATATATATATATATGAAAGAGAGTTTTTTGGCATCAGGAAGCTGCTAAGCCAACTTTAATCAGAGAGCTAGAAAAACTTGATGACATTGAGGGCAAATCTAACTTAAAACTCATCACTCTATTTCATAATTATTATCAGCATCATGTTTTTGTGTTTTTTTTACACAAGTAAGATTGTAAATATATATTTTCAATCCATGCAGCAATCTTTTATGAACTAGACAGCTTTAGCCATGATGTGTTTTGTCTCCTGTTTGTGTCTCTGAGCAAAACTAGGAATGACCTGGTATACATTCACAAGGGAATAGAAGGTGAAATAATGACATGGCAAGAAAAAAAAAAAACCCCAAAACACAAATCCTGTTTCCAATAAACAGGTTTTTTTTTATTCATGGATTCACCTTGCAAGGTAGGTGACACATGGGAACATTTTTACTGTTAATTCTGTCTTCTCTCTGAGTTGACTAACTGACCAGATTTTCCCTTCACCCAATGAGAACTCTAGCTTTCCCTTACCCTAACAATCTCTTTCCCATCATTCTGACAGCCCATGACTACAATTCCACCAATGTCTTGTCCCAACATACTTACTCTATATGTGACTATATAAGCTCACAACTAACTTTCAGCTGAGTGGCACTTGATCCTGAAAGTTTTTCATTTATCTATTAATTTGCTTTATTTTCTTTTTTCCCACTTGTGGATAGTATGTGATTGCTTTGAAGATATCACTTGTATACTTTACTGCTGCTCATAAAACACCAGTTGTTTCAGACTCAAATAAAATCATTTAGTATTCACTTTACTACATGAGTGTCCACAATATGGCTGGGTTCCATTATGCCACAGTGTTATTAGCAGCATTATTATTTTACTTATAAAATCAGTTTCTACCTTAGTTTAAATAATGTTTGGTAATTCAGTAATTTCTGTCTTTTATATTTATACCTTCTTTTCCTAAGCTTAATATGAGATACAGTTTTCCCTTCACAGGATATTATATAAGCCAGCAGATAAAATAAAATTTTGAGAGGTTCAAAACTAACCAAAACTGACTATTATAATTGGAAATTTATCAAGATGTTCTGCCAGCCTATGGCAGTCTAAGAATGCACTCTGCAATATAATGAAAATAATACAAAAAACAGAAAGTTTAAAGCTTTGATTCAATCCTTATATCACATGCAACATTACTACAAAGACTACCATGCAACAACAGCTTAAATATGAACTGTATCACTTGAAATAAATGCATGTTGGCTGCACGCACACACACATATACACCCCCACACACACACATACACACATACATATACCCACACAAGAAATAATGCTAGACTCTCAATAAATTCATTCTACACAGACGTAATAGAGAACTACACCATGTGACAAAGAAAAAGAATAATTGGATCATTCTGTTTTTGTTTTGAAAAGTCCTAAGCTCAATGCCTCTGGAAAGAAATATAAGAAAAGTTAGTAATCCAAAAGCCAGTATATACATTCTCTTCAGAAAGATCTGCTTTACTACTTGTGACTTCAAAAAGAACTGTTGACAATCATCTATACACATTTACAAACAAGCTGATACAACAGGACAAGCTGAAAGTTTAATAGATTCCACTCACTTATTCACATGTATAGATAAAAACCATTTATTTAAACACCTTTTATTTAAATTCACACATTTCAAAAGAATATTAATTTCTCTTAAAACTTCTTTTTTATTTAACAGACTTTAAATTACACCAATTTGCTTTCATGGTTTTGTATTGTTTAATATTATCATTATATTCTCAGTATCTTTCTGTAGAACCATATCTTTTTGGTCTCAGATATCCTCTTCATCTGTGAGGAAATTTTTTTTTAATCAGATTCACCCAAGCAAGGCACTAAAGCCACTAAGACACAAAGGGTTACTAGGTGTGGAAGAATTAGAAAACATTAACATTACCATTGAGTGAGAACAAAAGAAGTGTAATCAGGAGAACAGTAGATAGTGATTGACATTAAATTTATGAGGAAAATAACAATAATTTTATATACATGCTTAAAGCATGTATATAACTTTATTGTTGTTATTATACTGTGAATCTACAGATGTGTTGAATTCATTGATTTTGAGATTGTTGAATTGGTTAATCTAAATGTGTCCATACATAAATATTAAAATGAGGTTCCTTTCACACACCACTTTTGACAAAAATTACAAAACTTAAATAGTCCAATAATGATATGAAAGTTTTTTAAAAGTGCTTAATTTGTGGAAATGTTTGTATATATAGGTTTATTTGGAGATCTCTCTGAAATTATAAAAATAAGAAAACTCAAATTATCAAGAAATCTATATGTATAAAATTCTATCAAACCTGGATACAATTTGTGCTTTGAATAAGTATCTACAGAATTTTAGTGAATATTCATTTTCAGACAATTTGTATTATGTGATGAGTCCAAGAAAATAAGCCCATGAATGATAATACTTATGGATAAAAAAGAAAATTCAAATCCTTGACAAATGTATCTGACATATTGTCAAATCCGGTGCTTTGGTCCATACTTCAGCATTACATATTACAAAATAGAAAGGGGTGTAAGACAAGGATGTATCTTATCACCAGATTTGTTCAACCTATACAGTGAAGTGATTCTGAGAGAATTAAAAGTTCTACCAGGATTCATTATTCCTGACCACAGTCTTAACAATATATGTAGATAACATGGTGCTGATAACAGACACAGAAAGGAAACTACGAATGGTAGAGCAGGAAAGGGAGAAGAAAGGACGAAGCATAAATTACAAAAAGATAAAATGCAGGGTTATCAGCAAAAGGATAATCCCAAAATACAAATTACAGGTCAGGAATACTAAAATCAAGCAGGTACAGGAATTTAAATATCTGGGAAGCATTCTAACAGAGGATAGAAAGTGCGACACTGAGATCTGAAGACGTATTGGGATGGCCAAAGATGCATTCCAAAAACTAGGCAGAGTATTGAGAGACAGAAAAGGTTTTTTGAAAACAAAGAAAACTGAACTGTTACATGATATCGGTCCTCCTGTATGGCAGAAAATGTTGGACAATCTTCTCAAAGATGAAGTAGAGACTTGAAGCAACATAAATATGGTTCTACAGAAAGATGCTAAGGATACCATGGACCAAACATGTAACAACAAGGTTTTGTAGAGAATAGAAATAAAAAAGAAACTCATAATTAATATCCAGAGGGAGCAGTAGGAATTTCAGGGGCAGGCACGTAATGAGGAAGAGGTGCTTGGAAAATTTGATACTCAAGGGACCAGATTGAGGGAAAGAGGAAAGCAGCATGTAACATACTTGATGAGCTTGAACAAATGGATGGTAGAACAGGGTTTGGGAGAAATAACAAAAAGACAAAACTTATTAAGAGCTACAAGAAGCAGGAAGATGTGGAGGGCCATGATCTCCTACGTCCTGAAGGGACATGGCACATAAAAGAAGAAGGTTTTCAGCCAATGAAAGAATGTTATTGAATTGAAATTAATTACAAGAAACTAGTCAATATCAAGATTGTCATATCCTGTTGAAACTTCAATTCTTTAACTTAAACAGAAGTGCTCACTTTAACATCCACAGTCCATGACAAAAGCAGACCTTAATTTTCATCTAACTTTATGCACCCACTTCTTGAATAGCACCCAAAAATACCAGGGTCATAAAACAACTTCTGCCCAATCATAAAAAGGTCCATGTGTTTTTTTCAGCTATTTATGAGCCACTGACTCACTTTAAAACCAACATTGATTCCATCCACAAAGGCATATCTGACTCAACTGGAATTAGCAACAGACTCCACAGCAGACAGTCTACATTTGAAGACCTAATTTTGAAGCTAATTTTAAGGGGGTCACATCATACACAAGATATAAAATTAGCATATGTACTGCTGGCCCTGGCTACACTGTTGACCAAACAATATATGTTTGATAATCATAAGTGTTGATAATTTGTGTGTAACTTTATTGTTTCTTTCATTTCTTTCCCTGCGACATAATCACCTGATACAATTTGGCAATTCAAAATACCAAATTTGCCATCATCTATGCTTTCTTTGTTCAAAGGAATTATATTCTTGAGTACCTATCCTAATTAATGGGTTAAATAGTTTCTGATATACCAAGTCATTCAAATAAGTTAATCTGCAAGACCAACCTTGAAATCTGGTCATTTTGTTAGCCACAACCATTATCCAGACAAACCTCTGCTCGCCTTTTATTGCAAATAAACTAGAAATCACAATCCTTAATCTCCTGTTATTCTTCTTCTTGTCTCTTCCATAACATTATTCTTCCTTTCTTGATTTATGATTAATATATAGCCTTTCATTTTGTCAATATCTTTTATACATACCCACCTATATAGCTCTTTAATGACTACCTACTAAAGAGAAAGAAAGAGAGACAGAGTGTATATGTGTGTGTGTGTGTGTATATATATATATATATATATATATATATTAAAATATGTTCTTATAGATATTTTATTTTTGTAAATAGTGCTCAATGTAAATTTACAGAACATTAATATTATAAATTAATTGATTTAAAATATGGTTATTTTCTTGGAGAAAGTTCCAACCATGTTTCAAAATAGAAGCTTAAACCCCTAATTTTATTTTTGCAAATAAATTAAAAGCATTAGTTCCATTTCATCTTCAAGCGAATTTTGGAGTAACTTTTAAAATTTACTGGGTTTTTAAATACACAGCTAAATCACGTTTCCATGGTTACAGAATATTCTACTCAAATTGAACACGGGGTGTCTAGATTTTCCTTATGACAGTATCATTGTATCAGTTATTAGCTACATTTTGGTGGGGTGAGGATGTATTTTACACTGAAACCTGACGTCGGTTGAATGGATGTCGTCTGAATTTAAAAAAAAAAAAAAAAAAAAAAAAAAATTGTTAACGGTAAAAAAATTTTCAACGTCATCTTTTAAAATTAAAGATTTTTTTACAATACTTTTTTATTTAACTACGATTTGAAAATATTTTCCTTTTTATTTTTATTTTACTATATTCTTTTTAAGAACAGTTAAAATGTATTAGAATCCATTATATTATGTAGGATTATTTTAACATTAAGTTTAAGTATGTATATGAGGTTACATTTTTTTTTTTTTTTTTTTTGTATATGACTATGACAGCAGAAATGGTTACTTAATTTCACTGATTCAGTAAACTTTTCTTTTATATATAAACCTATTATTATAATATTTCATGTAAGTACTGAGGACATAGGTTTTCAAAAGCTTACATGTTATGGTATTTCATATTAATTTTTATTTTACTAGGTGTTATTTTTGGATTCTTTTAATGCGTGTAGTATTATTTTTAAAAGAAATTTAGGTTAGAATTATTACAATTTAACTACAATTTTAATTACAAATTCAAAATTACAACTTTAAAATTTTAAAATATTTTCATTGTTTAGTTTTAATAGACTATATTATTTTATAAACAGAAGGAAAATTACCATAAGTAAGATTATTTTTCCATATCAAAGTATATGTAAATTTTTTTTTTTTTTTTTAAATTTAAATATTATTTAAGTAATATTAATGGCACTTACTACAAAACTAGCTAAGTCATTTCTCAGATTTAGTAAACTTTTTTATTTATTAATTAATTAATTTTTTTATTTAAAATATATGTAACCTAATTAATAAAGTTTCATATGTATGTATAAATAACATGTTAGAATTCATTTTATTTTACTACTTTTAATTTCAATTTTAAAATTATAACTTTAAAATTTTAAAAAATTTTTTTGTTAGTTTTAATTTAGACTATATTACTTTATAACAGAAGGATAATTATCATAGTAACAAAAATTTTTTTCATATCAAAGTATATGTAAATTACAATTTTAAACTTTTAATTTAGATATTATTTAAAAAAAAAAAAAAAAAATGTAAAATCATATACATACTTAAACTTAATGTTAAAATAATCCCTACATAATATAATGGATTTAATACATTTAACTGTTCTTAAAAGAATAATAGTAAAAAATAAAAGGAAAATATTTCAAATCGTAGTTAAATAAAAGTATTGTAAAAAAATCTTTAATTTTAAAAGATGACGTTGAAAATTTTTTGGCATTAACAATTTTTTTTTTTTTTTTAAAATTCAGACGACATCCATTCAACTGACGTCAGGTTTCAGTGTAAAAATACATCCTCACCCCCTTACCAAAATGTAGCTAATAACTGATACAATGATACTGTCATAAGGAAAATCTAGAATTTGTGTTCAATTTTGAGTAGAATATTCTGTAACTATGGAAACGTGATTTTAGCTGTGTATTTAAAACCCGGTAAATTTTAAAAGTTACTTCCAAAATTCGCTTGAAGATGAAATGAACTAATGCTTTTTAATTTATTTTCAAAATAAAATTAGGGTTTTTAGCTTCTATTTTTGAAACATGGTTGAACTGTGTAGCGAAAATAACCATATTTTAAATCAATTAATTTATAATATATATATATATATATATATATATATATATATATATATATATATATATATATATATATTTATATATATACATATAATTTTAAATAATAGCTGGCCACTCGTATTTGAAGATACCCGTCTATTAGGGCGGCTAGCCAATCCCTATTGCAGACGCTCGCTCAGGCACATTTGTGTTTGTTCAATACCCACAGTGCCGACATGTAGTTTATACTGCAACTATACTGAGCAGACCTTAGTCACAGTTTCTGGGAGAGAGCATATTATCTAGCGTGATCAACAATCTGAACAAGACCAGCACACTCAAACCCTCAGCCACAATGACTATTGACATCCCTTAGTGTTCCGTCTATCCAATTTCACTCACAAGGCCTGGGTCAACCCGTCGTGTGCATTTCAAGCTCTTTCCAAAGGTGCTACATTTAATGTTAAAGGCCAACCTAAGTTTTTTTAAGGCTTTTTCATTTATTTTCCTATATTTCATACAATTTTCCTGGTTTCTAGTACATATTTAAATATAAATTGTCCAATATCTGAGTACTTTCAGCTTTCATAAACCATTCTCAAAGAGTTTTTGTTTTTGTGCAGTGTCAGCTTCAACATTTTTCAAATATTGCATCTTTACATTGCATGTCACTTTTGTAATTTAGTTTGTTATACTGTAATTCATTCTTTTGTTTATTTTTTTAATTTATGAAATATATTTAGTACTTTTTCCTGAATTTGAAATGATATATATTTAGTATATAGTTTAGTTTAGTTTAGTTTTTAACCAGGAAATTTTTCAGTTCAAGATGCACCTTGCTCTTGCTGGCCAACTGAGATTAACAGTAACAAAATGAAGGTGTTAGCCAGCACCAACCAGTGTTATACAACAAGGATGAGCGCAGATATTCTCCAAATATCTAAATCGAGAGTTGAAAACAATCTGCATCAAATTGGTTATGTCAGCAGGCTTGATATTTTGGTCCTGCATCAAATGAATAAGGCCCAACCTCATGCAATGGATTTCCATCTGCAGTTTGTTTCAGAAACGTGAAGAAAACAATCCTTTTTCGAAGAAAATGGTGACAGGGAACAAAAAATGGGTCATCTATAATTTGAAGTGCAAATTATCATGGGAGAAACATGGTGAACCACTATAAAACAAGACTTCACCCCCAAAAGGTTATGCTTTCAATTTGATGGGATTGGAAGGGTGTTGTCTTTCAAGACCTTCTTCCCATAGACAGAACTCAGATATGTACTGTGACTAGTTGGACAAATAAAATGCAGCAATCCACCAGAAGCGTCCAGCACTTGCTAATCATAAAAGCATTCTTTCATCATGATAATGCCAAACTGCACACTTCTTTACAGACATGGTAGAAGTTACAGAGACTTGGATGGGAAATTTGTCTGCCCCTCCATATTTGCCTGACCTTGTACTTTGAGATTTCCACCTGTTTTATGCTCTTCAAAGTTCATTGAATGGACAGGCCTTCAACACCGAAGAAGAGGATGTAAAAATTCACCTGGAAGAGTTTTTCATCATTAAAGACATGAAATTCTTTGAGCAGGGAATAATGGATCTGCCTCCAAGATGTCAGAAAAGACTAGAATAAAATGGTAATTATACCATTAATTGTATAGATGGCTTTGTGTTTAAAACTTATCTTATTTCCACTTAAAAACTGAACAGACTTTTTTGGTCAACTAAGTACTTAATATTTTTAGTATCTGTAGTCACATTTTACAGTTTATGCAGTATAGTATTTTTATTGGTTGATACGTAATAGTGTGTGTGTTGCAAAAGGGCTTGTCAACAACTGTACTTAAAGCATATGTTTAGCTTCAAATTTAATTAGCAGTTTGTTACTTATTCAAACCAGTCTCTTGTTTTATAACAACATATCAACGATAACATTATCTTGTAATTCAGCAGAGAGGTTTACTGTTGGAAATAAAATAGTCAGAACATGATAACAACATGAAGACGTTACTAAATAAAAGTTAGCTGTTTGTATTAGTCAGCATTTTACCACAAAAATCCATCTATTCATTTTCTTCTATGTCCTTTCAGGACATAGGCAATCATAGCTCTCCACACCTTTCTATACTTTGTAGCTCTTAGCAATGTCATCCCCCACACTACTATACTTACCATCCATTCAAATATGATAATGTGGTAGGTGGCCTGCTGCCTCTCCTTGCCCCTTTTATCTTCAGTATTTTCTGTGAAAAAGTCCTACCAGGATTCATTATTAGCAACCACAATCTTAACAAGATTAGATATGCAGATGACACAGAGTTGTCAGAAAGTAAACTACAGGAACCCCAACAGAAGGTAGTAAAGAAAAACAATGAAGTTAGCATTAAACATTAATTGCAAGAAGACAGTATGTATTTTTGTCAGCAAAAGAAACAACCCAATATGCTAATTACAAATTGGAGATACCAAAATTGATCAAGTACAAAAATTTAAATATCTACAAAGGACTTTAAAAGGATCAAAAATGTGATAGTGAAATCCAAAGTCACATTGGAATAGTGAAAGATGCCTTCCAAAAGTTATGTATTAAAAAACAGGAGAATTTTATTAGAAAAAAAGAAAAGAGCACTGAACTATTATATAATATCAGTCCTTCTATATGGCAGTGAATGCAGAACAATCGCCTCGCAGATGAAGAAAAAACCTGAAGCAAAAGAAATGTGGATCTACAGAAGGATGCTGAGGATACCATGAACTGAATACGTGAACATGGAAACTAAAAGAACACTTGTACTTAACATTAGACAGATATATTTGAAATTTCTAGAGCATATAATAAAGAAAACAGGCTTGGAAAATTTAATACTCACAGGACATATTGAAGGCAAAAGAGAGAAAGGAAAATAGTGTATAACCTACCTAATGAACTTCTCTAAATGGTAGATAGAACAGGAATTTGGAGAGATAGCAAAAAAGACAAAATTTACTAAGAGCTACAAAATACAGGAAATTGTGGAGAGAAATGATAACCCAAGTTCCTTCAAGAGACACAGCACATAGAAGATATGCTGTAAGTGTCAAATTTTCCAAGCCCATCTTCTTCATTATATATCCAAAGACTGTCAACTATTTCTGATTTTTAAGTATAAGGGTCCCCATGGACACTTATACTTACAATCAGAAAGAGTTGAAAGTCTTTGGATATATGTCTCCATTTTCTTTGAAATGTTTGATATGTTTCCATTTTCTTTGAAATGTTTCCATTTTCTTTGAAACTTCCTTATTGCTTGTGCATTCCATCCATGATATTTCTAGCCTCCTTCCATCAAACTATATTTCTGTTGCCTCAAGTCTCCTCTTCATCTGTAAGAAAATTGTTCAACATTCATTGTCATATAGTAGGATTGACATTACATAGCAGTTCAGCACAATTTTCTTTGTCTCAAATGACATTTTCCTGTTTCTTAGTATTTGGCTTAGTTTTTGGAAGTCATCTTTTGTTATTTCAGTGTGACTTCAAAATTCAATATTATATTTATCATCTTCTTTAAACCATTCTTCAGTTTCCTGCCCTACTTTATTTTGACTTGATTGGATTTTGTTTCTGTTCATAAAAGGGGTGCTAAAACATTTTCCAACGCACTTCCCAAAATGATTATTTCAATGACCAAACATCAGAATCTAGACTTCAAGAAGTAGGTCAATTTCAGAACTTTTCATTATCTCCTTGTATGCAAATGCACACATTTATATACAAACACAAATACTTCTGAAGTTTTTATTTAAATATAAATTATGATATTAATCCCTAAAAAGATAGAATATCTTCATATTGATGATCATGCTGGATTTAACCTGGTAGCAAAATGAACAAATGCTACTGGCACTGCATTTTAAAGTGCCCTGCATTAAATACTTTCAAGTTGTCTGATAAAATTGGCACCTTGCTAGCAATGTTAATGTTTACACCTTTAAATTTACTGTACCTTTAATTATTCATCACTTCAGGTAACATTATATCAAAGACATTTTAAATCAACTCAAATCTCTTGTTAGAATAATTTGCTTTATATTTATCAAGGTCTGTTTATTTTGTTGATAGAAGTTAAATGTTTCCCTGTTATATAAATCTCTCTCTCTCTCTCTCTCTCTCTCTCTCTATGCTAGTAAATAATTTGATTTAATATTCATGTGTATTTTTTAATTTGGGTACCCTTTATAACATAAGCTACAAACCCAACATTAGCGTAATCTGACCCTGGTTGTAGAAATAACATTTTATTTATTTTTTTCTATTTTTCACAGCCTATCTAGGATTATTAAATCTGTTAAATGTTTAAAATAAAATTTATTGTCCATATGAATTTCCAACTCTGTTTTGCTGAAATATTTCTCATATCTGGGCTTCATTCATTCTACAACTGCCATCATGTAGCTTTACTTTTTTATAAATATTTTCATGGTAATTGTTTTGATGAGATTTCCTCTTTGGAAATTTAAGCACAGAAAGTTGGTTCATTGTGTCGGTACTAGACAATTCTTCTTGCCAAAATCTATCTTACACTTTTATAAATCTAATATTCAACTAAGCATAGAATATTACTATCACATCTGCTTTGGTGATTCTGCTATGTATTCAGAGATTCTAGAAAAAAAGAATCTGCAATGTTATTGGTTCCAACCTGGTAACTCAGTTTCAGTCATTTTCCCACTGTCATAATATAGATTTCCTGTGCATTTTCTATAAATATTTTCATCATAATTGTTCTGATGAAGTCTCCTCTATAGTACCTAGACATTAAGAATTTATGTGCAGTATTAGATTGGTGGCAAGATCTCATCATCTTATGGTTGAAATGGCCGCTAGGTGTAACCATAAGTTCTATGCTAACAGCTTTTTATCTCACATTTATTGCTTTTGGGACTCTATTTTCTGGCTTCTTGCTTTCCAATCAGCTTTGATCTTCAACAATTTAAATGCAATGTCAATCATTATCTTTTGTCTTCTTATTTCCTGTTCTTTTATTGTTCTTTCTACTTAATGTTTTCTTTTTTTCATATTCTCTAACATCTCTTGCATCTTAGTGGCTTAATTGTCTTGCTTGGGGTGAAATGATTAAATTCCAAGTACAATAATAACATAAATTCCTCTTTCTTTGAAGTTTCTTACAAGCATCAATTTTGAAATTTTCCCCAGAATGATATTATCGTTTGACTAACTTTCAGCAACAAGAAACTGACTGTGTTGCAATATTGCCGTTAATATCCTGACTTTATCTTCTTTTAGTAAACACACAGACATTTCATTGGTTATTACGTCAATATAAGCAAGCACAATGATGAAAGGATCAGATGAAGAACACTAAGAACTATTGTCCAATCACTTCTGTAGTGTAGGAAGTAATTATCAATTAAGTATTTGCCAGAAGGAATTCAATTATTTTAGAATGAGAAAGTTTTCTTCTAAGCATTAAGTATGAAGCAATAGTTAACACAATCTATAATTTTACAATTTCAGTTCAGAACATAAGGTAATTCATATATTTTGATAATACAAAAAACATTTTAATTTAATTTGAATTATTATCATACTCATTAATCAATTTATGTATAAGGAATAAATAACCAATATTTTCACTAATTTTCAAGCCAATATTTTTGGTAAAAGATATTGTTTTCTACTATTCTATACCGAATTCTAATATGTTGATTTCTCCATTCTGCAATATTGTAACTTAAAAGAAAAAAAGCAATATACTGTTGTAAGTGTTTATCTTCTTTGTGGTATTACCATTCATAATATTGGATGGCGATCATGGCTCATCATAATTTCCTGTCCTTTCCAACTCAGTACTTTTTTTGTTTCTAATAAAATTTTCCTGTTTCTTAATACTTTGCTTAGATTTTGGAAGGCATCTTTTGCTATCCTAATGTGCCTTTTGATGTTACACTTTCCATCCTCTGTTAAAACACTTCCAAGATTGTGATAGTTGCTTGATTTTTGACATCTCAAATTTGTAATTTGCATGTTGGGATGTTCCTTTTGCTGACAGCAGTTGTAAGCAGGTAAATACTAATACTAATTCTATCAATTTAAATAATTAATAGATTTTAATTTGACAATTACTTAACTTGACCTAGGACATCTACAAAGTAGTTTGTAAATGATTTTTATCTGGGCCTGGAGCATTGGTGGTATAGCATAATAGTGGTAAATAATAAAATCTTGTTGTGAAAATTTCAAACAACTACCTGCAATCTATAAGCTGTGAAAAAAATAGAATAAATAAATAAAATTTGGAGGGGACCAAAAGCCACTTGGCTGAAAGGTAGGGAGTTCTGGCTGTGGCCCTATTTAGTTGGGCCACATTTTAGAATCACTAGTGAGGAAACTGTAGTCAGAATGATAGGAGAGACACAGCTAGTGCAAGTAGAGTGATAAGCCATGTTGATGTGAAGAGAGAGAGGAGCAGTCAGAATTCTTGTTGGTCAAAAAGAAGAACTAGTTTGTTAGTCTATTTTGAGAGAGGACAGAAGTAGCAGTGAAAATGTCACAAGTGTCATTTATTTCTCTCCCACCTGAGATAATGTCAGGTAGGTCCAAGAATAAAGAACCCAGTATATTGAAAACTGGATTCAGGTTTTCTTTTCTTGCCATGGTAATATTTCATCTTGTTTTCCCTTATAAACTTACACTGGGCATTTCCCAGTTTTTTCTTTCACGAGCAAGAACTGAAACTGATCAGAAAGTGAAGTTTTTTTAGTAGATGAGAAACTGACCAAGGACTACAGTTATATGTTTACAAAATTACTGAGTTTAGATTTCAGGTATGCAAAATATAGTAGATATATACAGTGAAAATCTCAACAAGGGATATACATTTCAGAAAGAGACAATTGAGCCTTTCCCTTCAGTTAAGACCTCCATGGCTGAATGGTAGAGCACATCTGGATAAAAAGTAGTTTTCAGTATAAAGGAAATGTATATTAAATCCCAGCTGAGATGTATATTTCTTTAATAACAGTTTCTCTTGTCTAGGCTGGTGGACATTAATTTCGCTTTTTGAAAAAAAGCAAACACTGATATCTACTCAAGCATGTGTATCCACTAAAATAATGTTTACAGTAATAAAAATAATTCTATCATGTATATTCTAAGCTTGCAGAAAGATTGGCCATGAGTCTTGTTTATTATCATTGAATGTGATACATAGTGTTTCCATTTCTGTAGAATCATTAATGAATCAGTGGGTAGTAGTTAGACTTTATACTTATAAAATAAATCAGTTTTGGAGTATGCATGTTTAGTGAGAAAACAAACTCAGGTGAAACGTAACTGAAGCTTTATACAACTTAGAATGGAGTATATCCTACAGAACTTACTTAAATACAGAATATGTATAAGGGGAGATAATCCATAACACAACATGCTATATGCAGTTTAGATTTTGGTGATGGGATTATGTTCTTCATTGCCTGTATATGTTTTAAGTCTTGATGGAAGCAAAGTTTTGAATGCCAGACTTGAGGGCCTGTGCTCTCCCAGAAATATATATTATACAAACTTCTGCCGAAAGACAGACTTTAACTTGACTAAAAATTGTCATCTACTAATAAATGAAAAGTTCTGCAAACCTCCGATAGGAAGTTACATCTTCCATGGATGCTTTTGAAATTTGATTTTGTGCTTCATATTGTTTAGTCTAGTTTGATCTAATCACACAATGCGCAAATTGTTTTTCAATGTGAGGTAATAAGCATGTGGGATATATCTTAATAGATGAATACATTCAGCTTAGCTGTCAAATATGTAAGCCAATCCATTGTCAAAATCCACTGAGTTGACTAGAAAATAATGTTTCTGTACTAGCATACAGAATCAATACATTAACAAATATTACTGTTTAAGCCTCATTTCTTTCACTATAATAGAAAATATCTGAAAAAAGCTGATTATATTTAATCTGCAGCAGCAGGAGTCACTGAGTCTGCTGCTTGACAAAGCGTATTATCTACTCCTTCCATGACAATTGTGACTGTGCCATTTTTGAGATGAGGATTTATTATTATATGCCTTACTATTCAAATCAGCATGCTCATCTTGATTGTTAGACTCACAATGTTATTTTTTCATTTAATCAATTACTAGGTCTGCTGCTAGGAAAGTTGGTTTACTGTGTTTTCTTACCAGAATTTATCTTACACATTTATAAATCTACCATTCATTTATGCATTTAATATTGCTGCCAGATCTGGTCCGTGCTTCTGCTATGTATTTAGAGATTCTTGATAAGATACAAAAAAGAATCTGCAATGTTATTGGTCCGGATCTGGCATCTCAGATTCAGTCACTTTCCCACTGCTGTAACATGACTTCCCTATGCATTTTTTATAAGTATTTTCATTGTATTTGTTCTGATGAACTTTTTCTATGGTGGTACCTAGACTTTATGAATACAACCGCAGTACTAGATTGACATTGAAATAGTGTGATGTAACCGTAAGTTCTATGCTAACAGTTTCTTCTCTTTTCTCACACTTCTCACTTGTGGAAATCTCTTCTGGGATCTTGCTTCCAGTCAACTTTGATGAAAAATTAAATCCAATGTCAATTGTAATCTTTTGTCTTCTTAATTACTGTTCTTTTATTATTCTGTCTCTCTTAAATAATGTTTTTCTTTTTCTTGTATTCTTGTATCACACTTAGTAACACTTCACATCTTAATGAATTTATTGCCTTGCTTGGGGTGAAATGATTAAAAAGTGAAAACATTCAGCGGAACCACCAGCTTTCATCAGGTGTCTGTCATTGTACTTGGTAACCTTCTTGGAATTTTATCTGTGAGATACATAGCCTCAACCGATTAAGATGTTAGTTAAAATATATCTGGTTTTGAGGTATTTATGAGTTCAATCCTACAGTCTGGTTATGCTGAAAAGTAATATAATCTGCTTAAATCAAAGAAATAGACTAGCAACAGCGAAGTGAATAAAACTGGTTTTACTGATATGAAATATCCCCTAAGTATCGTAAGGAAAATAAGAACATCCCCTACATTATGGATTATACAAAAGTTTCAGTTCAAATTACAAGAAGTTTACCAAGTACAGTGAGAGACACTTAGGAAGGTTGAAGTGGACAATGTTCAAAATATAACAATCAAAATGAGCATGCTGAGCTGTATAGTAAAGCATATATTTTAATCAATAATATAATTTATAATGATTTACTTCTGATATCACTAATTGAAAACTGGCAACATGTGGCATAGTCTTTTTATTCTTTTTTTCCTTTTCTTTTTACTAATGATTTGCCCAATCTAAGGCCCAAGAGCCACTGCAGGTAGAGAGTTACTAAATGATGTTGTCGTATGTATGTAAGAGCAGGAGGCAAGAAATGCAGTTTATGAGCTATTAAGATGAGATAATGATTAGCCCTAGACTTGAAGAGGTCAAGATTGTAATGATCGGAAAAAACATGTCTTTAGGAATTGGTTCCACAAATTATCGGTTCTTGGGAATAAGCTGTCTGAGTGGAAATAGTGATAGAGTAGCAAGAGGGAAAGGGGTTAGAATGTAGAAAATAACTCCTCACCTTCTGTATAGATGCTTTTGAATTCTGTTAAAAGTGATAAGTGAAAACTGTCCAGCTTCAACCCATATATGGCAGCAGTACTCCATTTTTGGTTTGAATTTTGCTCTTGCAAATATAGAGTATAGCAGGAGTCAGATACTTACAGAGGGGTACAAGGAACCAACCATTATTCTAATATCTTTAGCAGTAAATGTTATATAGGTGTCCCACTTGAGGTCTAAAGTGAGGTTGACCCCCAACATACACTCAAGGCAAGGTACCTCCTTGAGAGAGCAACTGTTCATCATGATTGATGAAATTCATGTTCTGTTTTAGTTTTGGAGGTTAGAATATTACAAGCCAGTCCTTCCCCACCATTATGCTACCACAATTATAGGTCAAAGGAGAGATCAGCTGCAAGGTTCGGGTCATCTAGAGTTTTGGAGGTACACTTCTACAATGATGTATCATATGCATAAATCTTCAGTAAAGATCTGAGTATGTTATTCGGTATATAAAAATAAATAAATACTATGAAGCAGAAAGGACCAAGAAAAGATTCCTTGGGGATTGTCAGCATTGATTTCATGGGCTTCCAATGACTGGCATTTAACAACAACCTTCATGAACCTATCTTGTTAGGAAGAAGTTGATAATTGACAAAACCCTTCCAGAGATTCCATAACTGTAGAGTTTATGCAACAACCTCAATGCCACACCTTATCAAAGGTCTTTGATATATCTAAGGCAATCATCCTCATAATTAATTTATAGTTTTATGCCTCACTGATTTTGTGATTAATGACCATTAGAACATCAGGAGTGTACCTAGCAGTGTGAAATCTATACTGGTTCTTGCTCAGAAGGTTGTTCCTGTTGAGGTGTTCAACAATCTAGTTGTTGGATATAGTGTTTTTGATGACATTAAAGAGGCTAATGATTGATGTTGTGATGGGGATAAGTGCTCACGTGCATTCTTAAAAACAAACTTGGGAAGCATCTCTCCTTCAGGCTGTGGTTAAACAGTTTTGCCAGTTTTGGAGATAATTTTGGGTTAATGTTCTTAAAAATAGCCACTAGGATTTTCTTTGGACCAGTAGCCTTCATAGAGCCAAGGCTTTTAATGTCTGGAAACCTTCTGTGCCTTGATAGAGATATTACAAAGTTTGTACTCTGTGAGTAAATCAGGTAAGGAGTGACCTTTATCATCTAATGTGGAATTAAAGACAAAGTTCATTCATGTCTGACAAGGATGAAATTACCTCAGGGATATTTACGATAGTAGACAATGATGCTTTGCCACAATTGAGAATTTTACTTAAGATTTTCCAGAACTCATAGGAACCAAGTCTTTTGTTTTCAGCCTTGACTTGGATTGATTGAACACAGCTGCTCTTTGCATTTTCTAGAACTCTCTTGCAATGACTGCAGGCAGTTCTGAATGCAGTAAAAGTCCTACTTCCCTGTCCTCTATGGTAGAGATGGTATTAGTCCTTATAGTGGGCTATGGCTGCAGCACATTCTTGCATGAACCATGGCTGGCTATTTGGCTTCTGGTGGCATAAAACTATCTACCTAAACATGTCATTGATTGTTAACTACTATGTTGCCCAGATTTGTGATGCTTTGAACCCATTCATGAACTCCATGTATCCCAACAATGATGAGTTATTCCACCAGGATAATACATCATGCCACTGGATCCAAGTTACTCAGAATTGGTTGGGAGGAGCATTCTGGAGACTTCTGATGAATGGTGTGACTGCCATGTACAACCAAGATTAACTCAATCAAGCATTTATTGGACATGCTGAAGAGAACTATTTGCAAGAAAGATCTCACACCTACAAATATCATATTTTGAGGGCTGCTTGTTTAAAAAACAAAACTACTAGTGAACAGCTACTGAGATGGAATTGATGTTAAGTTACCACACTTCACCAGACTAGAGGAGACCCTACATCATAGTAGCTATCTATCTCATCACTTTTGACACACCAGTGTATTTTCTAAAGAATTAATGGATTTATTTTTAATCATTTTGACATTTTCATTATTTCAAACATTATTATTAGTGGATACCCATATTTGAAATAGATGCCCTAATTTTATTTTTATACTTTGTGTATTATTAATGGCTTATACATCAACTATAATAGCATTGGAAATAATAAGAATGAATTAAAAAGAAATCCATTAATTCTTTACAAATTTTTTTGTTTAAGTTTCAGATACAAAACTGGACAGACAAGGGATTTCAAGAAAAAATATTTAAATGAGGAATTGTACGTTCCTTTAAAGGGAAAATAGAGCCTTACTTAACTGTCACACTCTCTGTAGCTAAGTGGTAAAGAACACTGGATCAAATGGTGGTTTCTCCTATGAAGAGGAATGAAGGTTCAATCCCTGCCCAAGAGCATATTTTATTTATTAAGATTTCTCAAATGCACAGGCCAATAGACATAATACACACTGTTTACAAAATAAAAAGGGGGCATCTATTTTAAATATGAATATCCACTATAATAACGTTTAAGTAATAAAAACATCAGTATATAAAAGGTAGATTTATATGTCTTTGTAAATAATTGCACTAAATCTGGTTCATCACTTGTTAAAAGAACTGATTTGACGTCATATCTTTTTTATTATTTACATTCTTTTGTCCTTATCTTTGTTGTTGTTATCACTATTTTGGCCATTGTGACCTCTTGTCTTCTTCAAGTGTTGATATGGGTAACCCTTCAGGGAATTTCAAACTGGACCCTTTATTTAATCCATGGGGGTAGATTGATCTCATCCAGGTCTCATCCAGCTCTCTGTGTGTAGGGGTGGCTTATTTTGTTCTTATTTAGTACTTCTTAGTTACCTGTTTCCATTACCCAAATCTACACTAACTGAACACAGGATTGAACTCACAATTACTATATCACCAAATTCACAAACCAACATTTTAATCCACAAGGCTATTTTATTGTGTATTCAAAATTCACTGAAGATTACATGGATCAACAAAAGAAGACCAGAGAGCAAAATGGCTGAAATATAATAACAACAAAGATGAGGACAATAGTTGAAATGTAAATAATCATAATTTCTTATACCAAACCTTCAGACAGAAATATTTTTCCCTTTGTAAAATTTTCTTGGCTTAGCCCTCTAACCAATAATCTTTAAACCTCTGGTTTCTGTTGCAATTTTTGAGTTATGCTTACAATGTTTGACAGTCAATACATCATTTCTTTCAGCCTTATCTGTCATAGAATATTCCATGAAAGATAGTTGAGTAATATACAACCTATTTTTTTTTTTTTTTTGCTTACAAAACAACCCTTGGCAAATATCAATAGGTTGCTATGCATATTGTATTGTGGATATACAATGTGCATAGGAAATATGATAATTGACTAAAGGTCTGCTTGTTTTTATATTGACAAACATATACAAACTGTTTCATCTTTAGAGGAAGAAAAAAGTATAAATATTGCCATCTAAACATTATATGCAAATATCAGTTTCCCTAAAATTTGTTGCACATTGTTTTCTCTTTGAAAGACACAAATCAATTGCAATATTAAATTTCTTTATTTTGGTAACTGCTTGTTTAAAAAAAAAAACAAAGTAGATATTTTTACCAATACTTTTTTTTATTCAGTCTCTTTCTTACTGCTATAATGTAGTTTCTCTGTGCCTTTTCTATAAATATTTTCATGGTAATTGTTTTGATGAGTGTTCCTCTTTGGTACCTCGACTTGACAAATTTAAGCATAGTACTAGATTGGCAGTTAGGTCTCATCATTTTATAGCTGAAAATTCTAAAATTAATCATGAGTTCTATGCTAACAGTTTCTTCTTTTGCACTTCTCAATTGTAGAACTCCCTTCCAGCTTCTTTCTTTCCCATATTATTTTACACCCAGTAACCCCTTGTGTCTTAGTGGCTTTATCACCTTGCTTGGATCAATATGATTAAAAGAAAATGCTGCCTGATTAAATTCAAATTATTTTTTTTGTTGTGAAAATATGAATAAGACTACATTTGCTTAGACTCCATGTTTTCTAATAGTCAGAATAGGATTTCTTAGATATTGATAGTTTTAATAAGTAATAATACTAATTAATTAGCCAGGGTGTGACAGAAATACCTCCCACATAATGGTACGACATTAACTAGATGAAGACATCATTGCTATTAATGTCTTACCATTATGTGGGATGTATTTCTGCAGCACTCTGTACTTAATGATAATTATTATAATTAATTAATATATATATATATGTCCTATGCTAACAGTTTCTTCTCTCACACTTTGAATTTGAACTCTCTTCCAGCTTCATGCTTTCCAGTCAACTTTGATCTTCAAAAATTTAAATGAAATCATTATCTTGTCTTCTTAATTCCTATTCTGTTATTGTTCTCTCTTCTTAATAATGTTTTGTTTATCTCATATTCTCAGTAACCCCTTGAATCTTAGTGACTTTATTGCCATGCTTGGGGTGAAATGGTAAAAATATATAATGTAAAATTTCAGATATAACTAATAATATATATGTAAAAGGACAATATGAATAAAAACAAAAGGAAAAGTTTTTTAGCTGATATATTTCATCTTCTGATGGACTTTAAAGTATAGATAAATACATAAATATTTACTTTCCTATTTTAGAGCTTATCTCTATACATATAAATCTAATTTCCTTTTTTCTTTTATGAGACATGGTGTTCTTTAAGTATATTTATAAAAATTCACTTTGTGTTGATTAATTTGTTTTTCTGTGGCTTATCTATCCTTTTCAGGTTATTCAAAGCCAGAAAACATTTCTAGATTGTGAGAATTTTTTTTGAGATACAATATAAGTAAATATAATGAACCCAACTGAAATTGGAACTCAGCTCTTCGAGGAACAATTCCAAGCCATTAACCATTACACTACTCTACTCCAAGCTTATAGTACTTGATATTTCCAAACAGTCACCCATCTAGGTGCTGACCAGCCTTGACATTACTTAACCTTGGTGATCATATGAGAACCGAACCAGTAATTTCAACATGATATGGCCATAAGCCTCTTTGTGTTGAATGCATTTCTTCTGAAAATGTTGAATTCTTTCTTTTTTAAATTAGCACCAGCTACTGCAAACTCTTTGATTTGTCTTATCCCAGAGATATATATGTATATATAAATGTAGATGAACTAAGATGATTTATTTCTATGTGAAATGAATATATATATATATATATATATATATATATATATATATATATATATATATATATATAGATAGATAATATTAGTGGTAAATATACACATACATATGCAAAATATATAGATATATATACACATGGGTGCAGACACATATATGTATATTTTTTGAATAAAAAATTCCGAGAGGATAGAATCCAGGTAGAACTCAATGTCCAGGACAGAGTAAGGATATAATAAAAAGGCTTAAACACTAATATTCCATGGTCATAATTTTATTATATATATATATATAATATATATATATATATATATATATATATATATATATATATATATATATATATATATAAGTAGATAGACTAATGATTTCTTTCTATATAAAATGAATATATTGTTTTCTGAATCCCTCTGTGAAGTAACTGCAAGAAGTTACTGGTTTTTTAGTCAGAATAGTTCTGCAAATTTATAAGCAGTTTTATTTGTTTAGTAGTGAAAATAAAATGAAATGTATTTTTTTTTGCATAACTTTTGAAACTTACATGTTTATTGATCTTTTAATTTCATTTTTCAACACTAAATCTTTTTTTTTTTTATTTATGCTATACACACAAGAGATGACATTCAAGACAACATAAACAAGAAAATTAAGAACTAAATGTTGTAGATAATTTTAAAAATTCAAGTGTTTGAAAATCCCCAAAGTACTTATGCTGTGACAATGTCACACATGACTAGGTGGGGGTGTAGATTCTGTAACAAACATCTGAAAAAGAAAAAAGAAACTACTTACATTTTAATAATGGAAGAAGCAATTTATAATTAATTTCAATCTGATTTTTTTGTCCTTTATAATGAAACAGATTTCCTGCATTTTCTTTCTGAAGTATGACTTTTAAAGATAACAATGTGGTTTCAGACATGTTTTTAAAAAGTCTGTGCCTCTTGTGTCTGCTAAAGTTGAACTAGAAGCTTTTATCTGTATAAATACAAAATTATTAGTACATATTTTAAAGAATTTAACAAGAATATAAACACTTTTTTATACTTTAATTAAACATATTTTCAGTGGTGGACTGGCCAGGGTGTCAGCTTACCTGGTGTAAGTGGCCCACTATATCAAATAAAAATGCAATAAAGAAACTGACACAGAAAACTGTTTTTTAGTAATAAAAAGGAATAATAATTTTATAAAGTCATCTTCTCTCTTACTCAAGTCTAATGTGAGAAGACATTTTCAAAGCTAAATATCATAAAGACAAAGATTCAGGAACCTACTGCCTGGGGAGAATTTGGAATCATATATGTTGATATCCACCACTGAAAAAGAATTGTTAGATGAATTGTATGCAGAAGCAATTATTGGTAGATTCAAACAATCTTCTAATGAACACAAATGATTTCTTTTAAAATTATGGACTGCATGCAATGCTCTATTGTATTTTTGAAGAGTGTTAATGTGTAAATTGTGCAGTAAAATTATTTAAAAATATCAAACAATTACTTAAAAAAAAAAAAAAAATTTAATTACAACATTTTGTATTTAGTGCCAGTAATACATATAGATGTACACTGTAAGTGTAATTACTAAAAAATACATTTTTAACACAAAAATTTAATTGTACCCTTTTTCAAGTGTATTTTTTGAAAATTTTATTTAATCATTATTAAAATTAAATGATAACGTTGTAGCTGTGGGTGGAGCCCCATTGTCTCCTGGCAACCAATATTTTTAGACCTAGTATGCCACTGTATATTTGTGCCATTTAGCTACTACTAGTAAAAACAAATTTCAACAGTTGAAATTAGTTTTTTTCTAATCTCTTGTTGATTTGTACACAAAAATTTAATTTCTAAACAAGAAAAATACTTTGTCAAAAGATAGTTGGAAGTAGAAATTTTTAGTTGATTCCTTTAATGATTTTAAACAGAAAAAAAATCAGCTAAATCACTTGTGGCTGCTGGGATGAACAATGAGACAGATAAAAAGATAAAGAAATAGATTTAATGTTCCAACCAAGGATATTTGGGGTCCTTATAGTGTAACACTTTTTGGGGTCCTGCAGAAAGAGAAACATGTTAGTGAACTTCAGATTCCAAGTTTGTTACATTCACTTTCGCACAAATGTCCTTGGGGAAGGTATGAATCCATCTTTTCTCCTCCACCCTCATTATGGGTTGTATGGCAAGGCTGTCTGGACTCTCTTGCTTTTAAGTGGCAACCAGTCTGGAAGGAAAACTCTGAATTCAAAACCAGACTGAAGAGGGATGGGCCCCGTCAGGTTATTTTGTTTTAAACACACCACAGCTGTAGTACATGTGGTTTTCCTATAACTCTAATAGGTTATCACACTCATGATGTGACATCCCAAAATTAGGACTGTTAAAACTACTAATTGTTAATTTCTGTAAATGATTGCAGTCGTTTTCTACATAATATTGTTGAGACATTCCTGCTCTATCATTAAAAAAAACTTATTTTATTTAAAAAAAACATTGAGTGTCAAAGGTCTCATGAACTCATTAATATAAAAAAAAAACAAAAGATTCTTTGTACAATATCTTCAAAGCGAATAAAAAGGATTAAAAGTTAAAAATCATGAAAAAAGTAGGCTCTAGGAAAGAGGGGAGGGGGGGGAGAACTTGATGAGAAAAAAAAAAAGCAAAAATAGAAAAAAAAAAAAGACAAAATAACAACAGGGAGAAAATATAAATGAAGACCATGAAAAATAATGAAAAAAAATGATTAGGAAGTGAAGAAAACAAGAAGAAAGAAAAATTAGAAAGATCAAGAGAAATAAAAAGTGAAAAAGAAAAACTGCCGATGGATTCTTGTAAATAACATCAGCTTTGTGCATTATTTTTCTTTTTCTGTTTAATATAATGTTTCTATTGAAAGGCTCTACCCTCTCATAAAAGTTCCTGAAAAGACATTCACTTCTTTCAAGAAGCATTTATCTATCAGATAAACAAATAGACACACTGGTAAAAACAAAATCACTTATAAACATTAAGGAAGAAGTAGAAAAATAGAGAATAAAGAATAAGGATAGGTTGTTGAGCCTGTAAAAATGTGGAGCACTTTCTGACGTCATTGTGATGTCATATGACATCACCGATCAAAACAGACGTAACTCTTTACAATTTTATCTTAATTAAAAATGTCTCTCATTGATAGAAGCAGATAATTAATTATTGACTCCACAAATATATTACTAATATAAGATATAAATAATGTATCGGCTTACCATAATTTGCAAACCTCAAATGTGGACATTTATCAATTTTTCTTAGTTTAATTTTCTTGTATAATAGTGTTTTCATACTCCACCCCTTAATCTTTAGGGCTGACATGCAAAAAGATGAAAACTGATAGCTTATATCACCAGGACAAATAATTTAAACTGGCACAGTCACAACTAAATGAAGACGTATGGTAAACCTAATAATATATAGTACCAAAAAAAGAAGCCCATCCACAGATGTGTTTACTGACTTGCTCTACTAATATTTTTATTTACTTGTGATCTTCTTTCAATATTATTAGAGCTGAATTCAGTTTTATCCTCAAATTTGACCTTTTGAATGTTTCATAATTGTAATGTGGATATTATCACAAAACGTTGGCTCAGTCATTTGCTATAGATTCTTATAGAAGATAGAGACATGAAAAATCCCAAAATAGGAAATTACAAGTCTGAGGCAAGTTAACGCTCTCTTGCAACCAAATACCTTGAGTATGTAGCACCATATAATTTTATCAGCTTCAAAGATATTTGATTGTGTATTCAATAGAGTCATCAGAAGTAGAATAAAGTAAGTAGTTAGATACTTACGATAAGTGAAAAGAAAAAGAGAAAATATGTGAATAAGTGTAGAATTATGTTTAATTGTTTCTGTTATAGTTTACTCACATGAAACAACTGTAAGCACTCTTTTCCTTGTAAAGAAAAAGGTAATAAATTTATGACAGGACTGTCCTTTTGTTGACTCTATAAAACTGTGCAAAGGAAAGAGGAAAACAAAATAAAAAACAAAGAAGTACCAAAAGAGAAAGAGAGATGTAGGTGTACTGAGAAGGTGATGTAGGCGTGAATATCAAGACGGGGATGTAAGTGTGAGTATCAAAAGGGGATGTAGGAGTGAGTAGTGAAAGAGAGATGTAGGCGTGAGTATCAAAAGGGGGGTGTAAGGGTGAGTATCAAAAGAGTGATGTAGGCGTGAGTATCAAAAGGGGGATGTAAGGGTGAGTATCAAAAGGGGGATGTAGGCGTGAGTATCGAAAGGGGGATGTAAGGGTGAGTATCAAAAGGGGGATGTAGGTGTGAGTATCAAAAGGGGGATGTAGGTGTGAGTATCAAAAGGGGGATGTAGGTGTGAGTATCAAAAGGGGGATGTAGGCGTGAGTATCAAAAGAGGGATGTAAGGGTGAGTATCAAAAGAGTGATGTAGGCTGGAGTATCAAAAGAGTGATGTAGGCTAGAGTATCAAAAGGGGGATGTAGGCATGAGTATCAAAAGGGAGATGTCTGAGTATCAAGGGATAAAACAAATATACATGATTAGTTATGTTCATTGAATTAATTGAAAAAAAGTTCAAAGACTTAATGCCCAAACCCAAGTTTTGCAGTAATTATTTGTCTCTTTAGTTGCAAGATGAATCAATTGAATTCATTAACAGATATCATATCCCCCAGTAATAAACTCTTCAAGTTTTTTTTCTTTAAACTATATTTATAATTATTATTAATTTGTATATATGTCTTGATTAACTGCTGCTGCTTTGGCACTAAAAATAGAGTTTAAACTGATTCAGATAAATACAAATATGAAACTAAAGAAGTATTGATGATTAAAAATATTTTATAATTGTTTATGAAAAAAAGGAAGATATTCTTGATTTTCTTCATTTGATGTATCTCCTCAAGTTTCCCATTATTACAAATGTCTTTACTTTTGTTGTAAGTCTGTGATTATCCTTTCATTTTTCTTTTTCCTTTTTTTGCTAACATTCATCTGAGAAAAGAAACTGATAATATGGATATAGATTTCTGGGAGAAGCACAGTATATAAATATATTCAAGAAGAATTTCCTTCTTTTGACCTCATCCAAAAATCAATAGATTATGGAATAAGAAACGAGTTTATATATCCAGGGTGCACCAGGTATTTGGGAACAAATTATAAAGAAAAACAAACATTCAAAAAAGAACCCAAAGATATTAAAAAACAAAAATCACAGTATATTTTTAAAAATAATTGTACAGAAATTCAACTTAGAAAATTCCAAGGTTATTGAATGAAATAGCACTCAAATAACTTAAATGCATATTATTTGCCCTTCTTTTTAACCCATAGTTGGGGGATAGAATCGGATAGCTTCCCAAAAGATATTTTTGTGAAGAATAAAACAATGACTTGGGGCAGAATCTGTACTGATGACATTTTCCATTTTCCATATCAATAACCACTATGCTACGCATATATCAAGATATAGATACATATACATATATATACATATATATATATATATATATATATATATATAGGTAGTAATTTGTTGGTATAATCCAGGTGAGTCCTATTAACACAACATAGAATTTGAAATATGTTAAAACTGACTCACAAAAGGAATATACATATGTGTGTGTGTGTGTGTTTATTACTTAATTTTTTAAGGGATACTTATATTTGAGTAGATGTTACATTTATCATTTAAAGTGATAAAAATCTGTTGGATTAATAAATAAAAACAATCCATTCTTTAGAAAATTACTTTTATATTTTGATACAAAACTGAATAGATATGATAATTTTGAGGAATCTGTGACAAGAAGGCTTTCACTTAAAGGTAGTGTTCAGACCCTGCTTGATTGGCATAACTTTTTGTTGTCAAATCAGTTAAAGCACATCAGTTCTAATGATGAATTCCCTCTGCCGAGGAGGATGCAGGTTCAAATTTCTCCGGAGAGCATATATTTTTCTTTAATAAGATTTCTCGAATATTCATGCCGATAGATGAAAATAATTAATAAATAAATGGAGCATCTACTGTTTTAAGTGATAAAAATCTGTTGGATTAATAAATATAAAAAAAATCATTACTTCTTTAGAAAAATATATATATATATATATATATATGGTATTATCAGCATCCTTTTGCAGAACCATATTGCTATTGATTCAAGTCTTCATCTGTGAGGAGATTATCCAACATTTACTGTCATCTAAGAGGATTGATGTTATTTCTATAACACATGAGCAATTTTCTTTGTTTCTAATTACATTTCCTTGTTTATTAGTATTTTGCTTGGTTTTTGAAAGGTACCTTTTGCTATTCCAATATACATTGAGATTTTGGTGTTGCATTAGTTTGAGAAATATTACAAAAGGATGCATTTTTCTACAGTATTTCACTATACATAACACAACCCAGTGTTCCTTCAATAATAAACATTGGCCCTGTATGACTGGAGAAAAAATAAGCCCAAATCATTATACTTTCATCAATGTGTTTAACAATTGGAATGATATTTACAAAGACAGGAGTCGTATGAAGAGTTCTTCTTTCTTTAAACATGTCTTGAACTGTTTTCTCTAAATAATTCCCATTTATACTTGTCAAGCCATCATATTTCAGGCTTCTCAAGATAATGATGGGCACACTTTAGATGAGTCTACATGCATCTGGACCTCAACAGATGGATAAGTAGTTGGAGAATGCTGCCCTATTGAGTACAGCGTATAGTCACATCTGAATTAACTGCCTGCAGAATATTCAGAAGTTTTTCAATTGCAAATCGAAAAATGAATCAAGCTTGCTTTATGCTACAGATATGTCTTTTTTGAAATCAGCAACCAAGCCATATGACTTCCATTTTTGAATGATGGCTCTAATCATATTGATGGAGATCTTTCAATATACTATTTTATGACTATGATATACGTTTGTCACCGGAAAATTCTTAAAAGATCTCTTTTGCATTCACCATTGTGAAAACCTCACATGTTAGTCACTTTTCCAAAACAGAAATTACAAAAATGTGGCCCAAGGCCAAAATTTAAAAGAAGAGGAAGATTTTCATCTATCATTTTGTAATTTTGCTCTTCATATCCACTGACCCAACAAGTTTTCATTACTCATTTCATCATGTTTATTCTAAATCTTTTATACAATAATCACCAAAAAGCCATATTCTCTTTACTTAAATTTCAGTACCCATATTTACAAATTTATGTTGGGAGGGGACTAAAACAAATGACTCATGTATTACAATTTTAAAATATTTCACCATAAATTTGGATACTACAAAATATATATACAGGAAAATCAGTTAATCTGTAACTTTATCTTCAGTCTAATATGACAGAAAAAGCAAGTTAAAGCAATGGAAAATATGAAAATTAAACATTCCCACATTGGCAGAACACTTTGACATCTAACAGGGAGGAAAGAAGAAAGTGAAAAACAGAAATGTGGATAATGGTAATATTAACTGTTTCTTTATAAGAAAACATTCAGCACTCATTGACTCAACAGCCAGTGCTATTTATTGAAACTTCTAAAATCTTTCTCTTAAAAGAAATTTTCAGAAAAATTGGTTTCTCATGTCGACTAACTGTTATAACTCTTTCAACAATTTATGGCAGCTTCCTTCCTAATTAAAAAAAATAGGCACCAAGAGCTAAGTTATTCTAACGTAAAAGAAACATAAACTTGTGCTAATTTAACTTTCTCAGAAATGTAAAATCACTAACCAGTCATTTCAAGATGATTGTCTAAGTTAGACTCTTTCACATGATATAATCCCACAAGATTCACCCACTTTTGGAAAATGTCTGACAAAGAGAGCCTCCCTCCCCCTCTATCTTCACCTTGATCATAACCCTTAGTTGCTGCTTAAAAAAAAGCAACCAGATGATTAGAATAAAAGCCATCATGGAATTCCTTCATCCATATTACTCAAATCATTATTTACATTGCGGCTAAATAAATAGAGAAATACACAGTTTCTTCTTGTTGAGTGATGGGCTAATTTTGCTACAAACAGAACTAACTTCTAAGACAACAAGTTGTCTGTGAAATATACAAACCATGTAATGTTATAATAAATTGACAAAGCAAATATACACATGCATGATAAAAGAAGGCATGCTCTATGGACTATTCCATGTCACTGTAACATCTACATTCTAGTGAAACAACCAGTCCTAGTATGAAAGATCTCTTACTAACTGAAAGCACACCTCAAATCACCAACCAGATAAGTGATGCCTCATCATTACTGAGGTGTAATAGGATAGATACTCTCCTCACTTTGTCAGTCTGAGTACCTCTGTAAAATTTTCTTACCCAATATGAAAGGCCAGTTTTCACTTGAGAGAAAACTTTCAGTGCATCTTGCCATTTATGGCATAAGTATCATCCATTTTGGAGTAAACGGTCGATCTCAACTTCAGTCACTTTCTCACCGACATGATGGGGCTTCTTTCTGTAAATATTTTCATGGCAATTGTTTTGATGATTCTTTCCTCCTTGGTGCTTGAACAACATGAATTTAAGTGTGATACTAGATTGGCAATTAGGTCTCATCATTTTATTATTGAACTAGCTAGATGCAGCTATATGTTCTATTCTAATAGTTTCTTTTCTCATACTTCTTTTTTGCAGAACTCCCCTCTGATTTCTTGTTTCCCTGCCAGCTACACTCTTTAAAAATTTAAATGCAATGCCAATCACCATCTTAAGTTTTTCTGAATCTTGTTCTTTTTCCTCACTAAAGTCTTCTTATTCTCTTTCACTCTGAGTAACCTTTTGCATCTTAGTGGCATTATTGCCTTGTTTGCTGTGAAATGATTAAAAAAGAAATCTTCTAGAATCTGCCATTATCATTATCTCATGTAGACACTGGAATGAGGAAACATGACTTCAAGGTATGCTGACAGATGTCAATATTCATCATCTTCAGATCACCTTTGAAAGAATGTTAGCAAAAGAGTTAAACAGTTTGATTGATACACAAGAGTGAACATATTTAATCAGTAAAGAATAATAGGCTAGATGTGCATGTTGGCCTACCCTTTTAAGGAAACAGACCTTTGAGATTCCTCAGACAAGTTTGCCTCCAAAAAAAAAACAATGTTCAATCCTGCTAAAGCCATTTGACACATCTTAATTGATCAGTGTGGCTTCATCAATAAATTTACAATCATGCATACAGGATATTTTTGATTTCAGAATTCTGTGATTACTGTCCCAAATACTTTATCAAAGAGCCATGTTGAATTTCAGTTCAGTTTGATGCCTATTTAAGTCTACACACACACACACACACACACAAAGAAAAAATGATGCTTGTGTCTTCAATTTTGTAAATTTGACAATCAGTTTCAGTGAATCTGTTTTCTGCATGGGTTTAGTATAGAGCAATACTGAATAAAAAAAGTGGAAGAACAATTGACTAACTGAATCTTCCTATTTTGGTGTTGAAAAGTCCTAAGCCTGGTTCCTCTAAAAAGAAATATAAATGGAAACGGAAATGAAATATTCAAGTGACGTGCTCACTTCAACAAGATTCCACTTTGGCTAAGACGACTTCAAAGGGACCATCTGTAATTGTCTACTCACTTTCACCAATAAGCTTATGCCCAAGGCTACAGCTAAAAGTTCAGTGGAATCCCTTCTCTCTTTTTCTGTATGTAAATCTTCCCTCTCTTTTTACATACATATATCCTAGCTTAAATTTAAACTCAAACATCTGAAAAGAAATTTAACTTTAAATTACACCAACCTAAGTTCATATTTTTTTATTTCACTTGTTTTGGTTGAACAATATATATATATATATATATATATATATATATAAATACATACATATATACATATGCACACATACAGAGTCCACAAAAAATGTATACACACTTCAGGAAAGGAAAAACTTGTCTTTCATAGTTTTATCAAATTGTGATAATGCTGTTTACTATGTATCACAGAAAACTGACTATATTCGCCGACCTTAGACAAGAAATGGAAAATGCATGTGCAGCAATCCCACTAGACACATTGTCCAAGCAGTAGAGTCCAAAGGTAACTTGTATTAATCGTGTGATGTCTGAATAAATTTAGCATTATTATACCTATACAAGCGTTTCCTTTCCTGAAGTGCGTATATATGTTTTTGGTGGTCTCGGTATATACATAAAATTATCATTATTATTTTGTTAATCCATGTAGGTGTTGAATTCATTTTGAAATGTTGGAATTTTTTTTAGCATATTTTATTAGCGTATTCAAGGAAAGTTTAAAAAAAAAAGTTTGGATAAGCAATACTCTTGGCACTGATGGTCTTCCTTACAAAGACTACTTGAGGTTTTCATACATTTTTATCTCTTTATTGGCACCAATAACTAGAAAAAGCAGAGGAGTATCCTTCAATGCTAAGGTGTTTTCATGATCTATCACTCCTTAAGTTTTGGGCTCTCTCTCTCTCTCTCTCTCTCTCTCTCACTCTCTCTCACTCACTCACTCACTCACTCACTCACTCACACACACAAAAAAATACTAATAACTTATATCACCAAAACAAAACCTTGGTATCCATTCCAATTTAGCAAAATTATATTAATAAGACAAAAATTTACACATACATGTAAAAAAGCAATGAAACAAGGAAATAAACACATAGTGTGACAAAAAGGAAGGAAGAAATGAAGAAAAATGATTTTTAACAAAAAATAAGAGGTGAAGGGTGAATCAGAAGATGATTTCTAAAATACAGAATTAAAGAAACAAACCAAAGAAAGATAGTCTTTGTTACAACTGCACAGGCTTTTATGTGTGCAAGTGATTGGTGGCCAGTGGTCACTGATAATTATCTAATTATACATATTGTTAGCACAGTCAAGCTTATCAGTAAACTCCAAGAAGATAAGCCATAATAAATTCAGCTTTTTTGCTGTCCTCTTACCTAAACAATATGATTCACTTAATGAAACATAAGACTGTCTGCACACCAGTAAACATAGTCATTTGTCTGTGAAGTAATTAACTCTGTTACTGAAAATGTCTCTCTTTCTTTTATTCTTCTACCTATCCCTCCTACTATCTTCCTCTATTCGTTCCCTTTATTTTTAACAGTGCAAAATGTTTCCTGTGTATTGTGTTGTTCAGTGCAGCCAAACTGGAGCCCCTAGAATTGGAAGGTGTTTTAAACTCAGTTTTATGGACACCTAATTAAATTAGATGCATAAGAATATATTTTTTATTTTCTACAAGGAAAGTAGATTATTTGGGCCCTATTTAAAATGAGCTGGGTCAATAATAATTAGAAATAAATTGCTATTTCCATGACAAATGTTCAGATAAACTGCAATCCTTAGTTTCACTAGTTCAGACATTTTCAGCTAGGAGCTTATGGCCATATCATGTTGAAACACCAGTTCTCATAGAATTACTAGAGTTAAGCAACATCAAGCCTTATTAGATGGGTGACTACTTGGGAAAACCAGGTGCTGTAAGCTTGGATGTGCAGATGATGTAATGAATAATGGTTCCGAGCTGTCTCAGATTCATTATATTCACTTATGCATAAACATCCTTAGGAAACATCCTTAGGAAACATCCTTAGGAAACATCCTTAGGAAACATCTCTCTACAGCTATGGGTTCATTAGTAAGAATTGTATCAGTAAATCATTATATCATCATTGTTCAAATGTTTGGTCCATGGTATCCTTAGCATCCTTCTGTAGAACCATACCTCCATTGCCTTAAGTCTCTTCTTCATCTTTAAGGAAACCATCCAACATTTGCTGCCATAAAAGAGGACAGATATCACATAGCAGTTCAGTACTCTTTCCTTTGTTACCAAGAAAATCCTCCTGTTTCTTAATACTCTGCTGAAGGTTGATTAGGTATAAAAAAAAAAAGAAATCAATCTTTACAGCAAGAATACACCTTGTCATGTAGACAGGCTTGAATTATTCTCATTTCCTTTGTATTCCATCAGTAAGAAGGAAGTTCCATTCAAACAGCTTCTTTGTGAAACAGACTCCCAAAAGGATACTTCCCCAATCCCTAGAATCTTAACCTTTTCAAATCTAGGGTCAAGTGATCCTCATAATCTGCACTTATCTCCATACAAACTCACTCAGTAACCCTCCAAGTTTCCTTGGGAAAATGTAGTGCAAGAAAAAAAGACAAAAAAAAAGTAGGAGAAAGCTACTACCATTCTTGATTATAAGTGATGTTTTGATTTGACAGACTAGTGTAAATTGAGCTCATGCTGAGACTGAAATAGGCTTTAGAGTAAAAGATTGAAATTATTACTGATCCTGACTGTAAATGATATATATTTTTGTTTTGTGGGTGGAGTTCACATGGTTCTAATTTTTTTTTTTTTTTTAACCTGAGAATTCTTTGTAGCTCTTCAGCAATATCATCTGATATAAAATATTGCTTTAACATCTTGAGAAATAGAAGCCCAGCATGAACTTCCAGTATCAAAATAAATGTAAGACTTTCAATTCCTAGTGAAAACCTGAAATGATTATTGCAATTATGAACAGATATTTTGATTTCAGAAAGAAGTACTGTTAATTCAGTTGACTTGTTTGTAATCACTTTCTTGATATTCTTTATTCCTTCCTCATAGAGCCCACAAATATAATCATTTAATCTTTTACTACAATGGGGAGGTACAGTCGGCCAGATGTGGATCTGCTGTCAGAGCAGTGAGATTTTAGAAATTCTCATGATTGGTTGTCTTCTGAAATGGATTTTGTGATTTGGAATTAAAGTAGATAAACCTGAGTCAGTAGGCATGTTTATTTGAATATTGAGAATGTGTTGGTAAAGATATTTACCTAACCTCCCCACTAAGGCAGGATGTGACACAAGACCTTTTTTATATGGGGTCCCTATATACATGCATATGCATATGGGTCAAGGACAAAGATTGTCAAGTTCTTAACTATTTTCATGCTGATGTCAATACTACACCAACCCCACCTTACAGGGCAATGAAGAAGGTGCTGTCAGAGGGTTGAAATCCCCAGGACCAGGTGCTTTATACCATGCTTTTTCATGTTTTTGTTCATGTTTGACAATAATGTTACATAAACTTAACTGGCCAGTTGCATAAAAATATTGTAATTTCCCAAAATTCCTATAAGTTTTTGGAATTCTACACTGAGTAAAAAGTAAGAGATAAAAGGTTTAAACTATCTGGGGATGCTTGTTAGCAAAAGGATGAACCCAAAGTGCAAATTGCAAATCAGAGGTACCAAAATCAAACAGGTGTGGAAAATTAAATATCTTGGAAGTGTTTTAACAGAGGGCAGAAAGAGTGACACTGAGATCTAAAGGTGTATTAGAATAGCCAAGGAAACATTCCAAAAGCTATGCAGAGTACTGAGAAATAGGAAAATTTTGCTAGAAACAAGGAAAAGAGTACTAAACTGCTATGTGATATCTGTCCTCTTGTATGGCAGTGGGTGCTGGACAATCTTTCTAAGGCATATAATGAGGAAAAGGGGTTTGGAAAATCTGATACTCGCAGAACAGATAGAAGGCAAGAGGGAGAAAGGAAGACAAGGCATAACATACTTAATGAGTTTGAGTAAGCAGAACAGGGCTTGGGAGAAATAACAGAAAGATAAAGTTTATTAAGATCTACAAGGGACAGGAAGTTATGGAGAGCCATGAGAGGACATGGCACATAAAAAGGCAGCCATTTTCAGTTTATTGTTTTCTTAATTTCTATTAAGAAAACAATAAACAGAAAATGGCTGCCAGAATAAAAGTTAATATTTGATTACTCTTTTTTTACATTTAATTATAAACTCTGGCTTAGTTATTGAATATATTATAAATTATATAAGTCCACTTATTTTCCATTTATATTTCTGATTTCAATATATTATAATATAATAATTAATATAATGAATATGGGTGAGTGCTCATCGTCCATCTCAGTAAAGAACCATTAGCCTTTTCAGTGTCTTTTGGAGACTATAATCAACAGGAAGGTTGTTGATCACTTCACTAGGAATAACCTTTTGAGTGGCAAGAAGTACAGAATGAAATCAGCTCAGACCACAGCTGATATCCTGACTGTCATTACTCACAAAATGGAACAATAAATATATCTCAAGGACAGTTACATTAGATATTTCAAAGGACTTTGACAAGGTGAAGCATAGAGGAGTACTGTATACTCACTGAAAGAGTCTTCTCAATTATCAAGTCCTTCTTAACAAGTAGGTCCCTGAAGATAATTTTTAACAACTAGTCCCCCAAGGCTCAAGCGATCAATACAGGCATATCACAAGGCTCGCCTCTCAGTCCAACCCACTTTCTACTTTATATAAATGATCTGCCTAAGAGTATACTTCAATTTTTGAATATATATATATATATATATATATATATACTGATAATACAACAGTATATGAGTGCACCTCCAAAACACTAGATGATCATAGCTTGGCAGCTGATCTCTTCCATGAACTAGCTTTAACAACTCAGTTGTGGAAAAACAGGCTGGTCACATGCAATGCCTCAAAAAGCAAATATTCCATCATCATGTAGTGGACACTGAATTTTCCCATTGTGATGATGGCTGTTGTCTTGGGGTGGCTAAAGAAACTGGAAAAATGGTTGGTTCACTGTACTGTTCCATTAAGTACCTAACACCTGGCATCATCTATCTTTATAAGAGCCAGTAGATCAGGCCAAAAATGGAGTATTGCTGCTATATATGGGAAGATGTACAGTCTTTACTTTCCAGTCTCAATATAGTCGAAAAGTATCTACACATACTTGTGGGTGATAATTTTCCCCCTACAATTCCTTTCTGATGCATGAAATGTCACCAACCTCTTGCTGCTCTGTTCCTATTTCAATATAAAGTTTTCAAACAACATTTCTTAGTTCCACAATTTCTAACCTTCACAGCTAAGACCCATTATGTCATACACAGTGTAGTAAACATTCCCTTTGTATTTCATTGTTAAGATGTACGTTCTACTCGAGCAATTTATTCCTATAAACTGCTACTTTGTTGAACTGGCTCCCCAGAGGATGCTTCTCTGATCACTACAATCTTAACTTTTTCAAGTCTAGGGTTAACTGTTATCTTCCTAATATATAATAGGAGTAGATAGGTTTGCCTATCATCCAGTTCACACTTCTCCCCAGTCTTTTGAACAGGAGTAGAGGTTTATTTCTTGATTCCTTTTTTAGGATTAGCATTCCAGTTACTTCTAAAATGAACTTCATACTTCTGATGTCTCCACGTAAACTCTGAAATCATATTTACTATTTATTTATTTATTTTATTTTTGTTTCTTTTATTTACTTTTTCTCTTTTAAATGTGAGTAGATAGGTTTGCCTATCATCTGGTTTACACTCCTCCCCAGTCTTTAGAACAGGAATAGAGGTTTCCTGTGTAAGATTGGGTTTCCAGTTCCTTCTAATGTCTTCACATTCTCTTTTGCTCTCATTAACCTCTTGCATCTTAATGGCATTTTTACCTTGCTTGGGGCGAATTAATTTTTTTAAAAAAATCTTCATAATCTGTGCCTCTTACCCTGTAACCCAAGTGAACATTACTATAAAAAAAAAAATGAATATAAATAAGTCTGGTGATCAAAATGTCATTGTAGTGAAACAACCAATCAACATTTCCTTTTTACTTTTAAGCATGTTAGCCTGTTGTAGCCTTTAATTGCATATTTTGTTCATGGCTGTAGCTTATATTCCACATTTAAACCTACTGCTGAACCTAATCTAGAATTTAAATCTATCAATTGATGTCAGTAGCACTAGAAAATGCTTCTTGGTTATAACCATAAACCAAGAAAATGTATTTCACATGTTCTAAATATCTGAACATGATTGCAATACATGGTTCCAAGATGGCTGCTGATAAAGATATCTACCAATAAAAAAAATCATAAAAGGAAATAAAACTAACATTAGAAAAAATAAATTGAAATATCACAAAACAGAAATGTTGCCTGAATTTTGATTTCTGGATTCAATTTTTAATTTTTCTTGTATTCTTTATGGCCTGAAGTAAAAGATAAAATTGGTGATACCAAGAGAACATTTTCAATCATTTTCACATCATTCACTGAGACAGAAAAATTATATTTCAATCTTTTAAAGAAAATAATGATACAGATCTCAAAATGCTGATTTGACTAAACTTTTGTAATAAAGACCATATATTTTTGTAATGAAGACCATATATTTTTCTTTGGATTATATCAAAGTTAAAAAAAATAAACAAAAATGAAATTCTGTTTCCAAACATAAATTTATATCTAGTCTTGATGATAGATAAAGATTGCTGAAAAACTATAGAATCATAAATTTAGTTACATATGTTCATTTACTTACAGTTAAAACTGAATACACTCTTTGAATTTAGAAAAAAAAATTATTTTAAGTTATCTTTAGAAAAGTTTTATCTAAAATATTTATTTGTATTTTTTTTTTTACAATGATGTTCACACTGCACAAGGATTGAGAGCCACTCAAAATATATGGTTATAGAGTTAAGAGGCACAGTTTATGGAGATATGTGGGGAAGATAACAGTTGACCCTAAACTTCAATAGGTTAAGATTATAACAATCAGGGATCATCCTCTTGGGTGTTGGTTGCAAAAAGCAGCAATTCAAATATACAAAAACATGCATACTCACACATGCACAACCTTATGGTGATTTGCATGTACACCTTTATGTCTTTAAAAAAATTATAAACAACTTTGTATTGAAACTCAAAAAGCAACAAATCTGTCCATTTCTTATTACTTTAAATGTTATGTTTAATGAATACATGTGACTGAGTAGTCACACTTTTGTGTTTTTAAACAGTAGAAATAAGATCTACCAAGAGTCTTAATAAAGAAAATATTCTTTCCAGCAGGTTTCAAATCTGCATAGCACTTGTAGGGGGAAGTCACTGTCTGATCTAGTATGCTTTAGAACCTGTAGATATTTAGTAGGATAATTATTTTATCAGAACATTGGGATAAAATGAACTGGATGAAGGGTAGAAGGTATAATAATATATTTTTTTTTATTCTAGAGAGATGAATAAGTCCTTTCATATGGTGTCACAAAAATGTTCATTTATAGGTGGATATTGGTAGTATGCTTGGAGAAAATCCAGAGGTAGTAGTTTTGATATCAGACCATGATAGGGGTAGGAGTAATATTAGAAATATGTTAGTGTCAATCTACAGTGTTTTTCTCAACCTTAAAAAGGGCAGAAATATCATTAGCAGACAATCTCATAACTACTTCTTCATATGTCATGCATTACTGGTTTCTCCATGGTAGTGTCTCTGTTTATCAATCTCACTGGCTGATCCTGCAAACTTCTTGTGTTTTGGGGGCTGAATTCAGTCTTTTCTTCTTCTTCCTCTTTTTATTTGAAGGTTGCTTTCTCATTAGGTAAGAGACAAGTGCAGAGATAGAGAAAGAAAGAGATAAGTGTTTTAAAGGAAAGCACTAATGCCTTATTTTAATTTGAATTCTATTTATTTTTGTATATATATTTATTTTTATTGGAACTCACTACAGACTGCTCAGCCACAAAGAGTTTTACAGCCTAGAAAGATATATATATATATATATATATATATATATATATATATATATATATATATATATATATATATATACACACATACACTGGCAAAAAATAAGTTTAAGATCGATGTAAAAATTGTATATTTTTCTACAATTTGAAAAATTTTAATGCTGGATTAATTTAAATTATCCAAATTTGCCTGCAAAATAAGTTTAAGGCCATATGGGTATTATGCAAATTATTTTCTAAATGGGTGGTCACATGGTTGGTTATTAATGCATTATATAGTGTAATAACTAAGCATTATTATACAATTGATTTGCTATGGGAAAGTGTTGTAGTCTTAGCCTACAACTAGATCAAAAATAGTGTTGTTTCATCAACAAAACATTTCCTTTGTGAATATAAGCAAGCAATTAAAGTGCAGCAAAATGGCTTGTGTTCATGCTTGAAAGCTTTACCAGGATATTGGACAATATAAGGATAGGCAAAGATCAGGAGCCCTAAGAAAAACAACAGTGCAACTGGATAGACAAATTCATAGGCTTTCCAAAGCTAACCGAATGCTAACAACTGTGGACATTTTCAGACAATTATCTGGTAAAACTGGCATTAGTTTTACACTGCAAACTGTCTGAAACCGTCTAAGCAAATTTGGATTTTTCAGGTGCATTGCTAGAAAAAAGCCAATTATTTTGGAGAGGAATCGACTCAAGCGGCTGAATTTTGCGAAAAGTCACATTCAATGGATGGCCAACGACTGGTGTAGAGTTCTTTGGAGTGAGGGGCCACACTTTTGCATCTTTGGATCAGATTGAAAAACCTTTGTCAGATGCTCCCCAACTGAGGAATTCCATCCTAAATGTGTCAAAAAGACAGCACAAGTGGGAGGCTTGGGTGTAATATGTGGGTTGCGTTCAGTAGCTTTGATATTGGACCAATTGTTAAAGTTGATGGAAAACTCAACAGTGTAGGTTATATGCAGCTAGTTAAGGAATATGTTCTGCCATATTTGACTGACGAAATGGTACCTGCAGCTATTTATCAACAAGATAATAGTCCCATTCACAAAACCAAAAAAGTAATGGAATTTTTTTCATCACCATAATATGGATATCATTGAGTGGACGCCACAGAGTCTAGATCTTAATCCGATTGAAAATTTATAGAATTATATTTCTAAAAGAGTTCATGCTACAAAACCAATAAATTTAGCTCAATTATATGATTATATTAAGCAAATATGTCAGAGCATTCCAAATGATTTTTGTGCTTACTTATCAAGCTCGATGCCTGGGCGATGTGAAGGTCTAATTAATAATAAAGGTTATGGCACTAAACATTGATAAATATTTTGGTTTTTTTTTGCTCATTTTTACTATAACTTTTTGCTTTAAATATAATAATACCCATGTGGTCTTAAGATTATTTTGCTGGAAAATTTAGATAATTTAAATTAATCCAGCATTAAAATTTTTCAGGTTGTAGAAGAATATACAATTTTTACATCATTTGAAAGAGAATAAATTCTGCATAAAGCGTACACAATAAAACTCATTTTTATTGTTTTATTAGAAATTTATTCTGAAATGAATAAAACTTTAACCATCATTCTTGAAATTATTTTGGCCAGTATGTGTGTGTATATATATATATATATATATATATATATATATATATATATATATATGTGTGTGTGTGTATATATACACACACACACATACATATATATATATATATATATATATATATATATATATAGAGAGAGAGAGAGAGAGAGACTAATCCACATACAGGCTGTTTCACTGTGCCACAGCTCATTATTGTGGCCAAACATGCAATTGCTTCAAGCCGGGATCGAAACCCGACTGATTTGACATAGAGACTCTCATTTCTAGGCCATCAGGCTAGGCAGAGTATTACGAGACAGGAGGATTTTCTTGGTAACAAAGAAAAGATTACTGAACTGCTATGTGATATCTGTCCTCCTTTATGGCAGTGAATGTTGGATGGTTTCCTTAAAGATGAAGAAGAGACTCAAGGCAATGGATGTATATTTTTACAGAAGGATGCTAAGGATACCACAGACCAAACATTTGAGCAATGATGAGGTTTTGGAGAGGATGCAAACAAGGAGGAAGCTTATACTTAACATCAGGAAGAGGCAGCTGAAATTTCTGGGACATGTACTAAGAAAAAAAGGCTTGGAGAATCTGATACTCACAGGGTAGATAAAGGGAAAGAGAGACAAGGGAAAGCAAAGCATTAAATACTTAGTGGGCTTAAGCAAATGTATAGCAGAACAGGGTCTAGGAGAAGTAGCAAAAGAACAAAACATATTGAGAACTACAAGGGATAGGGGGAAGTGGAGAGCCATGATTGCCTACATCCTGAAGGGACACGGCACATAAATGAAAAAAAGAAGGTTCAATTACCCTGAGAATGCACATCTCTTGTTCAGATCTTCTTGGAAGCACATATATGCTCACTTTATTATTGTATTCAAAATGTAAATTGATCAAAATGTAAATTGATTTCAAAGGATTTAATAGATTTTAATCCCAATCCTGACATTATTTCTTGACTGTATATGTAAAAATAAAAAAATAAAAATTACTAGTTGTACAACAAACAACTAATTGTTTTATAAATTTAAAGCAGAGATAAAGAATAACTTTGAAACCAAAGCATTCAGTTCATGACCATTAATGGATGCAAGAAACATCTGAATGATAAAATCAACAAATAATGACATAGAGTCCCCTCCAAAAGTATTTGAATGGAATATTCATCTTTTGATCTTAAACCCAAATGTCTTCAGTTAACAAAATCAAAGGAATTGGCGCTGCTACTCCAAATCCTTTTGGAGGGTACTGTATATAAAATAGAAAGAAGCAGCTGACTCTACTGTTTTTTTTTCTTTGTTTTCTTGCTCACTCAAATTTAACCTCTTAATCCTCTTTTATTCAGTTCTTCTACATTCTCTGTGTCATATAAGACATAAATAAATGGAATTGTCCATTTATATAAATAAATGGAGTTGAGCAGAGTTAACATTAAGTCCATTGCTAAGTGTACCTTTGTGTACTAAACCTATTTCATTACTTACATACAAGAGTGTCTTCCTTATTTATTTCTCTCTGTTATCTCAAAACATAAGATACAACAGTGTGTATACAACTGGCATGAAATTGGTAAACTACCATATACTAATGTTGCTCATTCATAATTTATCCTAAGAAATGACAGAATGGGAGATTTTGTAAAAATTATCAATTTTTTATTATGCAAAATTATTTATCCAGGAAAAATTTCTAAGGCATGGAATGCATATATTATATATACAAACTCTTCACTACTGATTTTAAAGATAATATTTAGCATGGATACTGGAATTATCAGATTTTGAACTGAGCAAAATCCATCACTGATATGAAGCAATCCTCCCTGTTCTGAATTTATTAGAGTGGTTTTGATTGACTCATCAAACCCAGAAAAAAGTTCTGAACCTGTCAAAAAAAAATTTATTACTTGGAGGTCTTTTTATATCCCTTCCCAGGCTCACATGTGTCTATTACCTTCTTTTAGAGGGCCTCACAGAGCTCTTTTGATCTTGTCACAATGATACCACTCATTTCAACAATCAAGTACCAACCAAACTAAATGTCTGAAACTCCTCGTAAATCCTCTCTGACAATTCTAATCATTTGTTTCTGATGTGCTGCACATGATTTCAATTTAAGGCATTCTCGGTAGAAATGCATGATGGAGGTCCTAACTTTTTCCTGACAAAAATTGCATTTCTATTAATGAAATCTTCCAAATAATTTAAAAATTATTTTTTCATTTTTTTTATTTAGTTATATTTCCTCCATATCTAAATATTGTTACAATAAAGATCAATAAGTCTATAAGTTTAAATAAGTTGAAAAAGTTTCCACTAACCTTTTCACATTACTAAGCTTACTCAAGCGAGGCCATATTACTAAGCTTACTCAAGCAAGGCCACATTACTAAGCTTACTCAAGCAAGGCCACATTACTAAGCTTACTCAAGTGAGGCCATATTACTAAGCTTACTCAAGCAAGGCCACATTACTAAGCTTACTCAAGCAAGGCTATATTACTAAGCTTACTCAAGCAAGGTCACATTCATGGAATATCTACTGAGGATGAGACGTATTTAAATAAAACAGAACAAAAACATTTTTAAAGAGTACCTTATCAATCATATTTGCACGTTTCATTAAAAATAAGAGTAATTCTAAATTTTCAAGAATTTCACCACAAAATTATTCATAGCAAAAAATATACATTTTTCTACTGTGCTGATCTTCCCTATTCAACTGTACCTAACATCTAAAATATTGCTGTCAGAAAAAAAGCAATGGAAAATTGTTTACAGCTTTGTTGAATTTTTGAACTTATTTGTCTGGCATCTCAAAAGAATTATTTACGGAGCTGTGAATATTAAGGTTACTTTTAACAGTAAGGTTAATGTGTTTTATTGAAGTGTGGGAATACTAAAAAATGTTAAACTCTACAACTATGTATATATATATATATATATATATATATATATATGTCTTCTTAAAAATAAAAACAAAAATACTAAGGAACTCCGGATTATGCACCCAACGTGTTCTTTTCTATTTTCTGTATACCTGCGCACTTATACTTTTATATATATATATATATATATAAAACTCATTATTAGGACCAATTATTTGTCTCTGTTACTGTCATATTATTCAAAGATATATTAAAACTGTACCTGTTTGTGTCTCTTGTTAATAAATTGGGGCTAATTTTTGAGATACAGAACATTAAAATAACAATCAATTTAATCAGGGCATTTTATCATATTAGAGATTAAATTTACTCATTGATAAATAAGAGAAAGAAAAACAGCTTACAACACTTCAAAACGTTGTCACCTTCACTAGAAGAGAAGATAGTGATATTTACCTTTGCAGAACAAGATAAACTCCTAAATAAAAGATCAGAGCTCATTTCTAAATGCATGCACAAAATCAAATTCTTAGTATACTACCTAGAACCCCATTATGACCAAAAAGACTAAATAAAATCCCTTAATCTAAATCTAAAGAAACTTTATCTCGACTAAGAAAATTTTAGAACCAAAGAGATTTACACAAAAATATATACAAAATGAATAAGTAAATGAAATATTAAATAAAATAAATATAAATAAGTAATCTAGATAATGATAACCATAAATATTAATGCTAAAGAAAGAACTGGGGAGGACCAGTTTCCCCCTTTTCCCCAATGGCCTATATCTATAGACTGTTAATGGAGTAGTAGCACTTGGTCTGAAGATTGCACTGAGGCATGAAACTGACAGTCACCATACAGTTTTGATTCCTTCTTCCACACTGTCTAAATCTATAAATGGTTTATCTCCAATACTAAGCTGTTTCCCTATAAAGACAGCAAATTTTAAATATATAGTGGACTATTCCATTGAACTTTTAGCATCAGTCAGCATTTTTTGGAACTGAACTGTTAGACCTAAAAATTTTAGTTATGAAAAATAATGAATTACCAGATTATCCATACAAATGACTTCCAAATAATGGTGAAGGCTTGTGTAAAACCAAACTCATTTTTGAAAGAACTGATAGCAGAGAGATAGTCTACAGTATGCTATAAACTGGCTTATACCCATGGTAAATGTATGAATCCTCTTCTTCTCCATACCCAGCTATGGGTAAATAGCAGGACAGACCAGGTTCTATAACTTTGGATGGCAACTGGTCTGCCACAGAAAGAAATGGCAACCTTCTGCAGAAATAAAAATCTGCCTCGTCAGTACTGAAAGGTACATGATCACCTAAGCGTGTATCACGCATGGCACATAACTGACTGATGCCACAAAGTCTCCAAACAGCCTTCTCAGGTTTGAAATTATTTTTCCTTCTTCTAGACTAGTTAACAACAAAGACGAGAGAGAGCCCAGTCATCCCTACTATTTAAATCCCTAGCTCAAAGGTGGAGGGGAGGAAAGTTGATTCACACTTTTCCCTATGGTATTTGTGTCTCAAACTTAATGTAAAGAAATTAACCACTATTTGAACATGGCTCAATGATTTCTTTTACCAAACTACTATTACACTACCCACACACACACACACACAAACACACACACACACACACATATATATATATATATATATATATATATATATATATATAAATTAATGTATATTCTGGAAGCCACCTTTCTTTTAAACATGTTTCATTTAATATGACAGACAAGGAAAATTGATTAATTTTTTTATTTAGTTTTACCAACAGCCTTATGTTTTTCATTTGGTAGAAGTAAGGTAGTGCAAAAATGCTCACCCCACACATACGCACACATATGCACACATACACACACTCAAACACACATACACACATGTGTGTGTGTGTGTGTGTGTACACATACATGTGTGTACACATGTGTGTGTGTGTGTGTGTGTGTGTGAGAGAGAGAGAGAGAAAGAGAAAGAGATGTTATGTCATTTGTAAAAGAGGGGAGAAATAGTAAAAATTTAATAAAGATATGCTAATCCAAATAAGTATATTTGACAACCATACTCCATTCTGAAATTAAAAAAAAGATCAGTTTCCTAGAACATAGATGCAAAGTTTGATTAGTCGTGCTAGAGATAAACAGACAGAGCTACATATCAGTATACATTAGTGAGATTTTTTTAGGCTATCACAATTTGCGCATGAAATGTCAGTTTTTTTTATTTTATTTCTAGAAAGGAATTTACAATCCTTGTAGAAACAGAAGGTAACAATTTTCACAAGAATCACAAGTGTTGGGATTACCTTGAATTTTCTTCAACAAATGAAGTTAAAATATTGCAACTGCTGTGAGTGTAAAAGTTACATCATTTTAATTGAATAAAAACTAATCTTTGAAGAAGGATCCAACAATATTTTTTAAAGTAATACCATAAAGAAAAGACAACAGAAATGTGGTTCTTCAGCAAAATTCTGGGCATATCAATAGAACATATGAACAAGTTATAAGGAAAATGGGAACAAAAAGTACACATATATAAGGAACAAATAATGAGGAAGGAGTGCTTGGAAAATTTTGATGCACACAGAGGGAAGCAGCAAGTAACTTCCCTAACAAGCTTGTATAAATGGATGACAGAACAATGAGTGGAAAGGTTGGTAAAAAACAAACATTAGTAAGAGCTAGAAAGGAAAGAAAGTTGTAGAGAGCTATGGTTACTAACATCCTGAAGGTATAGAGCAAATAAAAGAAGAATGTCACCTCAGAAAATAGATGATTACGGCTCTCCAAAGATTCTTTTCCTTTATTATCTGTAAATTACCATGATTTTGAGAAAGATAGTAGAGTTGCTTCCTGTTGCCTTCTCCACATTTTTGTATTGAGATTTGTCCTCTTAGACTGGCTGTCAATCAAAATTAGAGAGCCCAGTCTATGCACACAGTTACTTGTTCTAAAAAGGAATCTTTCATTTTCATGTTTGAGACCACCATCTTCTAAATTTGCCATCACTCTTATCTCACTAATGCTCCCGTCATAATACAGCTTATAAATCCAAATTCAGCGATTGTCTCTCATGTTTTTAATGCAGCTTACTGTAGCAATCACTACTTGTAAACCATTAGTATGTTATGCCATGCAAATTCATCTGTTAGCTTATTACTGCATATAAGGTGCTTTGATAAAAGCATATTTTTGTATATCTGGTACCCAAACGACTTCTTAGCAGTAATCACTTTTCTTTATAAATCCCTCTTACATTAATGTAATTTCACTTCTGATCTGTATGCTTCAAAGTTCAGATCTATTTTGACCTTGAGCAAATACTTGACTTGAATTGTTTCTTGCACTAATGCAAGCCTGCCTCTGATTTATATTCTTAAACAGTAATCTAAATGAGATTCAATACCACAATTCAAACCTTTTAACAGAAAGCTTGTTATATATAAACATATTGAAGAGATATATTGTCATAGAGAAATAATATGTATGAGAATGATATAATTTCCATGATATATAGCCTGATACTCAATAGGAAAGTAACATGGCTGAGAGAAAATGAACCAGAGAATAACAACAAGCTTCTCTCCCAAAGTGACATACATTCTCATTTGGTATATCAATGCTAATCAGAATAATGTAACTGCCTCAGCCTGCTATCATAAGCATTGGTATTAGGTTGAAAAAAGAACATCAGTCTCAAATCTATATTTAAAAGGAAAAGGAAGAAATATACTTCAATTATCTAGTTCTGATTATATAACACAACTGACCCTGGCCATCATTAGAACATGTATGAAGGCAAGTGGGCTCTAAATGATTTTATCATCTAAGTCGTTGTTATGATTAGCAGTAAGATCTATGAAGTAAGATCTTCAGAAAAAATACCCACTGACAATATATATATATATATATATATATATATATATATATATATATATATATATATTATAATTATTTTTTTTTTAAAATATGATTCCATCACAACACAGAAATTTCTATGTTTCAAAACTGAAACTAAAATTGTAAATTTAATAATAAAATTAAACTTAAAATCTAAAGTTTCATTCCATTGTCAAGTGATGCTAACTTTCTAAGAAATTTATTTAATTTATAAGCACAGTCTTAATATTTTGAGTTGTTAAGTTTAAGGAAAATTCAATTTATTTTGAATGGAGTGGTTGGGTTTTAATTTTCCTAGACAACTTATGTATCAAATATATGTTACTTACAAAGTCAAGTTAAGTTTAGGAGGGGTGAAGGTGCCTGCTCACAAACATAGACATCTGTTATTCAGTGTGTCATCTGGGTTTTCAATGACAAAATATTTGGCATTTTTATTTATCTGCTTACTTCATATTTTATACACAAAGATTTTCTAAAAGGATCATTTAAATATGATTAATTCATATTTTTAATATTTAAATTTTATTCTTAAATATTTAAAGTACCGTTCCTTCTTCTAATAACTAATAGAATATACGGTATTTTTACAAATAAATATATTAGAATTTAATTTTGTATTTAAAAAAATTATTCATTAATGATCAAGTATAAATATATATGTTTCAACTCTCTTATTTTATTTTTTTTGCCAAAATTAATTATTATTTATGGAAAATAATTGACAGTGCCTACAAAAATAGCTATTTCATTTCTTTGATTTAGTAAATTTTTATTTTTCAGAAACTTAGTAATGTATATTTTTTATGTATGCACAAAGGACATGGGTCATTTAATGCCCTACAAGCTCTAGTTTTCTAATTAATTTCCATTTTACTGTTGGTGTTTTATTGGTTTCCATTAAGTGCCCAAAATATTTTGATAGGGATGTTTGACTTTGGTATTTATTATTATTAAAGGACGTTTGATATTGGTTCCACCTTCTTCTGAATTTTCAGTACAACTGTAACTTAATTTTAGGGTATTTTTATTAAAAATTGTACTGAGTTTACTATCTCTATGAAAATGTTTATCAATTAATGCAAGGAATTTTTGTCCTAATTTTTTCTTACCATTTGGTTGTATGGGGGTGTATACCAAATGATTTTTCTATTTCTATTTTTTCTATGGTGTCCATTTTCATTTTTTTATATAATTGAGTTTTGGGCATTTATAGCCACTATTTTTTATTATTTTAATATATATATATATATGTATATATATATAAAACATTAAAGGTTCCCTGCTTGATTGGATCAGGACACATGCATTGAAGCAAATGGTAAATTATATTTTTCATCATTTCATTCAAAGCAAAGCAATAATGATGTAAGGGGTTACTGAGTGTGAGAGAATATAAGATTAAAAAAACACTTTTAAGTAGAATTTTATCTATATTTGCTGTATTTAAGGCCAACAGTAAGATTTATGAAGTAAGATCTTCAATGCAACTGTGCACTTGTGAAAAGGAAATAAAATGGTTGAATAAATTAAAACTTTCAAGAACATATGCAACTTGGTCAGAAGTTAGAAAGTTCTGCTTGAAGGCTTATATTAACAGTCACAGTTAGAACTTTTTCAATGCTGCCTATTAGAGAATAGTTTCAAGCCACCTGTGTATAAATTATGACAGATGTGAAGAAGGGGACAGGAGAGAATTCTTACTGATTGCAGAGAAGTACTTTCCTGTTAGTCTGTCATGGCAGAAACAAGAAATTGTCACAAGTGTCACCTACAAATCCACAAGAGCATGCAAATGAGTCCCTAATGAACAAATATATGAGAAAAAGAATTTATGTTTTTCATTTCTTATCATGGTATTAATTTCACCTTTCATTTCTTTGTGAACTACAAGGGATCTTTCCCATATTTTTGAAAAACGATGTGAGGTGATTTCTCCAGTCAATGAAAGACTGAGAGAAGAAGCCCTGTTTTGATATTTACAACTTGAATTCTTTTTTTGTAACACACTAGCACATGTTGAAACCCTTAGTTAGTATTATTGAAGTTATTGCTAACATTTTTGTCAAGATTTACAAACTCTGAATTTTGTTCAATTTTGCAAACAAATCAATGAAATTTGAATAAGCTGATATGTTTGAAAAATACTTTGACAAAAACCCTATTTCACAGTTTAATAGTTTAATTGAATTTTATTGAAATTCTTGGTAAACAATATTTTTTAAGAAAATTTTGTTTTCCTTTTTGACAGCAAGGAATAAATTCTTGGGATTTCTTACTCTTGAGCATGCAACATACAACTATGTGTAATTCTTTCTGGTCCCAAATTCTAACTTTTTGAAGCATTTGGCCTTGTGATTTGTTTATAGTCCTTTCAAATGCAGGGTGAACTAGAAACTGAATTGTTGTATATTTAAAAACTTAAAGAAAATATATGCAAAATACAATACTTACAAATAACAAATGCTTATTAAATAAGTATTCGTTATTCTAATCATTAAATTGTTTTTAAAATAGTGTGAGTATGTTAAATAATAAAACTTTTAGTTTTTCCCCCCAAAATTAATGAAAATTTATTGCACTAAGCTATGCACCCAAATAAAACCAATTGTACTTTGTACCCACTTACCTGTTTGCACTTCTCTTCAAAATTTTGTGTTTGATTGGTCAATGCATGTGTATTTTAGAAGGTGTGATGGGCGGACTGACAGAAGTCACAGAATTATATATATAGATAGATTATAGCAATAAATAGACAATTTGTAGAATAATAATGCTACATTATTTTATTCATGTCAAACTATCCTTTTTTATATACTGTCTTAAATTATTAGTAACTTCATGTTTCATTGATATATGAAATAAATGCCTATTGAAAAAGTTTATTTACTTAATGATGGCAACATCTAACTGTGCAGTAAGGATGAAACTTGGTTTGGTATGTGCAGATTTAAACAAATGGCAGCCATTGACATGAAATATTCTGAATTAACAGCTATGTTGTGAGTTTTTAAAATGGGTTTTAAGGTTGATTTGATAGATAAAGAAAATTATTCACTAACTTTAGAGTTTATAAAATGTAAAAAACAAGAGTAAAAATAAATATACAAAGAATTACATCTTTTTCTTCAAGATGTTGGTGATCATGACTCTCCACAATTTCCTGTTCTTTGTAGATCTTAATAAATTTTATCATTTTGCTGTCTCTCCTAAACCTTGTTCCACCATTCATTTACTCAAGCTTGGTAGTTGGGTTGTTTTCCTCTGTTCCTCTTGCCTTCAATCTGTCCTGTGAGTATCAAATTTTCAAAACCCTCTGTTCTCATAAGAACCTCAACTTTCTCTTCCTAATGTTAAGTATGTGCCCTTTTTGTTTCCATTTTCTCTAAAACTTTGTCATTGCTCACTTGTTTGTTCCGTAGTATTCTCAGCATCCTTCTGTAGAATCACATTTCTATTACTTCATGTGTCCTCTTCAGATGTGAAGAGATTGTCCAGCATTCACTGCCATATAGAAAGAATGATATATTACAAAATAGTTCAGTACTCTTTTCTTTGTTTCTAAAGAATCTTTTCTGTTTTTTAAGACTTTCCTCAGATTTTGGAAGACAACTTTTGCTACCCCAATGCACCTTTGGATTTCATTGTCAAACTTTCTGTCCTCTGTTAAAAAAAAAAACTTTCCAGATATTTAAGTTATTGTACTTGTTTGATGTTGCTATTTCCAATTTGTAATTTGCATGTTGGGCTTATCCTTTTTCTATGCTGTTAATAATGTGGTCATCGATAATGAATCCTAATAGGACTTCTAATTCTCTCAGATTTGCCTCACTGTATAGGTTGAATAAGTTAAGTAAGAAGACATATCCTTGTCTTACACCACATTCTATCTTTATCCTTTTATTGCCTAAGCAAACTAAATGTAAAGAATACAAATTGGGTGAATGAAAATGTGTATGTAGAAATGTTCTCATAGTGTGTAAAGTTACAGAGACTTATATTTAAGAAGAGTTGCTTTGGAAATATAAGTCATATAAACTAGAGGCATTATATGCCATTATTTCATGTGTTCAGTGCTACACAAGCTTTGCTTGGGACTTTCCAGTCCTCAGAGGGGACAAGACACATGTTGAATTTAAGGCAGCTTGTGAGGTAAGAACTCAACAATCTTAACCTCTTCAAGTTAAGGGTCAATTATTATCTGTCCTCACAAGTTTCACTTCCTCCTTCCTCCTCTTACATTTATATCCCACCTCTCATTCAGTAACCTTCTATCTTGAGTGGTTCTTGAGCATTGTATTGGGTGAACATTAGTAAAAAGAAAGAATAAATAAAATGAGACTTTTGTACTCTTTTCTATAATACTGTTTTGACCATATCTACTGGCTTAAGCAGAAGTTTTTTTTTTGAAGACAAATGTGGTAATCCAACACATTAATAAACTATGTTTAACCAAAGGAAACTTATTGATTTCCCAGCAGTATGATTCTCTTCAGATTTCTCATTTTTGCAGGATGAACCATTTTAGGAGAACAAATGAGTTTTACTGTCTGGATGATTTTTTTTAATTTATGATTTTATTTTAGAATTTATTATTGTATATAACATTTATTAAATTTTTCACAGCAAAATCCTAAATGAAATAAAAACTCATCATATTTCCCTTTTATTCCTAAACTTTTAACATATTTTTGGTTTCCAGTGATAACTTTAAGAGGAAATCAATTGTTATGTTTTTCCTCCTTTCTTTCATATAATATTTTCATGAAATATCTACATAATGCTCTTATTGTGATATTTGCATGTGCGTTAGATTTTTCCTAAGAAAATCTATGTAAGCAAAAGACAAGAAATTGGTGGGAAAATTTCAACAACATTGAAGAAGCAAATAGAGATTACAGTAACTGTAAAACCAATTTTCATTGGCTGAATCCCAAAAAGAATCAAACCAATATAAATCAAGGCAAAATTTTGTGAATTAAAAAGAAAGCAGGAAACTGAATGAGAAGTGATTGCTTCTGGTAGGGATACCTGGGTGAGGGGTCTGATTTGTTTTAGAGGTCCAAAGCCCCAATGACACCAGGAATGAACATTACTGATAAGGCTATCTAGCACACCTCAAGTGTGTTTGAGATATGCACATATGTGTAAAAGATGTCTTTGGAAAAATAAAAATCTATAGATTTCTGATTGGATAAAAGCTATTTTATTAGCACATAGAAGACCAACGGTGATCATAATGTTTTGGCTTAACAGTACATAAGTGTGAGAGATAAAGTTGCTTTAGTTATATACTAAATATTATAAAGAGCATATGCACTTAAAATTTTTGTAGTGCATGTTGAATTAACAAAAGTAGACAACACTAAAAATGTACGAGTTTAAAAAATTTTAAATTCCTTAAGCGCCAAAATATGATTTATTACAATCTTTTCTAATTTTCTTCATCCAAGTGAACATTTTTTTTTTGTAAAAGATTTTGACAGATAAGAATCTATTTTACTTAAGGTCATTATTTATATCCTTAAAATTAAAATGAAAACATATGAAATTCATGCTCCAAGATGGAAAATAATGACAGGTTGGTATTTTAAAAGAAAGCCATTTAAAAAGCAACTGACTAAAAATAATTGCAAAAATCAAAATTTTTTTGTATGTGAAACCAGTATTACCTTATTCATTTTATTCTGCCATGACCTTTCACAATGTAGACAATGATGGTTTTCCACAACTTCCTGTCTTTTGTGGTACTAAGTAAACACTTGCTTCTTTAGTACATCTCTTTGTCTTGCTCTGATATTCATTGACTCAAAACTCACCAAATAGGTTATTTACTGTTTTCTCTAACTTCCCTTGCTTTTCTGCTGACCTAGTCTCTTTCTCTTGCCTTACTGCTGACCTGATGCCTTTTTCCTTGTCTTATTGCTGATCTGGTCCCTTTTTCTTTGCCTTATTGTAGATCTGGTTCTTTTCCCATGCCTTACTGCTAATATGGTCTACTTTTCCTTTTCTTACTGCTGACCTGATTCCTTTTCTTAGCCTTACTGTTGATCTAGTTCCTTTCTCTTGCCTTATTGCTGATCTGGTTACTTTCCCTTGTCTTACTGCAAATCTGGTTCCTTTCCTTTGCCTTATTGCTGATATGTTTCCTTTTTCCTTGCCTTATTGCAGATCTGGTCCCCTTTCCCTTGCCTTATTACTGATATGGTCCCCTTGCAATATATCTGACATGTTCTTATAAGGATTTTAAGTGTAGAAATAAGAAATTATTGATTTTGCAAAAATGTATGCTACTTTATAATTTTTTAAAAACAGTAAGTGATCAAACTTTGGATATAATTTTGTCTATGCAATAAAATTAAATTGTATTATTATGTAATACAAGAAACAATTATTTAGTATGGAAAGAGTAGCTTTCTCTTGATTGTGTGAATAATATAATGTTCATTAGCATGGATAGGGAAATCATTAAGTTCAATTCAAGTGCCTGCTTAGTTTATTGTGTTCACTTTCATACAGATGTCTTTGGAAAAGGCATGAACCTATCTCTTCTCCCCTCATCTATAAGTTAAATAGCAGGGAACATTAGGCTCTCTAGCTGTGTGTGGCAGCCAGTCTAGGAGCAAGACAATACTGAATTCAAAACTCTGAGAACTGCAAACAGAAATCACTTCACACACACACACACATATATATATATATATATATATATATATATATATATATATATATATATATATATATATATATATATATTATTTATAATTTAAGCTCAGTATTAGACTGGTATCAAGAATTTACAGTTAAGCTGGACATATGTAACCGTAAATTCTATGCTAACAGTTTCTTTTCTCGCACTTCTCTCTTGTGGAACTCCTGTTCAGCTCTATGCTTTCCATCTAACTTTAATCTGCAAAAATATATATGCAATGTCAATTGTTATCTTCTATCCTCCTGATTACTAATTTCTCTTCCTGCTCATTATTAATGTTTCTATTCCTAGTTCTTCCACACCCTGTAACTCGTGTATTATTGTCTTTGCTGCCTTTCATGGGGTGATATCAATTAAAAAATTATATATATATATATATATATATATATATATGACTTTCTGTAAGAAATTTCATATACTAATACCCTTTTTTTGATATTGATAAAGAAGTAAAAATGAGTAATTGCTTAAATTATATGTGTCCCTTCAGGACATGAAAAAATCATGGCTTGCCACAACTTTCTATTCTTTATAGCTTTAATCAATGTTTGTCTCTATACTTTCCCTCCTATTCTCTGTTCTTCCATCAATTTACAAAAGCTCATTAGATAGGTTTCTCAAGGTTTATGTCTGCCTTCAATATATCCTGTGGGTGTTAAATTTTCTAAACATTCTTTCCTTATTATGTGCCCTAGAAATTACAGCTCTCTTTCAGATTTTAAGTATAAATGTCCTTTTTGTTTCCATCTCCTTTAAAACTTCTTTGTTGCTTATATGATCAGTTCATAGTATTCTCAGAATTCATTTGTAGAATTGTATCTCTGTTGCTTTAAGTCTCCTCTTCATCTGTGAAGAACTTGTCCAGCATTCACTGCCATATAGGTGGATATTACATAACAGTTCAATACTCTTTCCTTTGTTTTTAATGAAAGTTTTCAGTATCTTAATAGTTTATTTAGATTTCTGGAAGGCATCTTTCACTATTCCAATGTGCTTTGGATTTTGCTATCATATTTTCCATCATTTGCTGAAACACTTCCCAAGTATTTGAATTTCTATACTTGTTTCATTTTGTCATATCCAATTCCTAGGTCACATTTTAAGCTGTTCCTTATGCTGACAACAATACATTCTGTATTCTTAGAATTGATGTTTAATCCTTTCTTTTTGCTTTCCTTTACTACCTTATCTAGGAGTTCATATATTTTCCTTTCTGTGATAAGAGAACTTTTCATTAACTTAAAGAATTAAATAAAAAACTTATTTGCTATTATTTTTGCAAAACAGATATTGCAAAAGAGGAATATTGTCTTCTGCTATATAATCTACAAAATGTAAATGTGAAAATCTCTGTGTGAAGTTAGAAATCTTTTGTTTGAATTTCTTCAGAACCTGTAGTTTTCAGAATCCTTCTGTTAGAGATGATGAGGGACAATTAGGAAATATCTCACACCATTTAAAATCACCTTTGAGAAAGATGGACATTTTATCTTTGTTATAAAAAAGGAATTCAACAAAAATAGTACCATATGTTCATTGTATTGTTACTTATGGGACTCAGCCATTTTTAATGTAAGATATTCATGAAACTGAAATCAAAGTCAACTTAATTTCAAGAAAACAATACTAATTTTTCTATAGAACTCTTTTAAATATCTTTATAGATCTCCATTGGACAAGCAAACAAACCCCAGTCTATAAGTAATATACTTAATTCTTTGAGATGTTCTATAGTTATTACATACAATGCAGTGAGTCATGTTCATAAACCATCCACCTATTATCAGTTTTTGACTGAAGAACATGGTAACTTTTTGTTACATTCCCATATTCATGCTAGTCCATCAATGATATATACTGTACAAAATTCAGGAGACCTTCACTCTTACAGGTTACTGGCCTTCTCCATTAACTTTTGCAATAAAAATTGTCTTTCTTGGTATTCTTATAGCTATTACGAAACAGGCCAGATCAAAGGGTCTCTTTTCAAACACCATTGTTTTTCCCTTTCTTTTCAAATTCTCTTTGCCAAGGAATAACACAGTCTTTGGTGTCTGTTGGCACAAACCATTTTGAAAAGAAATGATTTGATTGAAGAGAAGATAACGCAGAATGGTGGATAGGAAAAATAAAAAGACTCGAAAAAGACAAACAACAAAGCAAGAAGCTTCTTTTTTTTTTTTTCTTAAGCCTGAAAGAAATTGAGGTGATTAAGAAAAATGGTGCAGATTAAGATATTTGGATTGCCGCTATGTAAGAATTCAAAGGAAGAAGATAAGAGGTTTCTTTGACTTACTTTCACTCATTCATTTATTTGTTCTGTCACTCACTTGTTCATTTATTCATTCATTTCCTGTTTCTTTTTTACTTTTCACTCTTTCATATCTCAAGATGCTCAGTAAAAATAAGCAAAGAAAAAAGAAATAATTTCTCATTCTGATGACTGTGCATAGAATCTTGGGTGGAAATGAAGGTGTATTTGTACTGTTGCATCAGGGTGGCAGGGTAGTTAGTGGGTTGAAATAATCCCTATCCTTGCACTACACAATGTATGGATAATCTTTTGTGAAGAGATTTACATTTCTTCTTTTTGTTTTATTTGTTCATTCTTGGTAAAGAAATATGATTTTCTTGAGGAATTTGGCTATAGTATGTTTGGAAAAATATAAGCTTATGATTCTTAAGATATATTTTATGTGTGGCTATCAACATTCCTCAGAAGGCTATGTCTCTTCATTCCTCTGTCGTTGTAAATGATTTAATATATCTAATATATGAAAAATCATTTATGTCTGTTTTGTTGTCTTCTTAAGTGTCTGTGCTGTAGATAAAAAAGATATTTCATTATGAATAATAACTTTAAATTCAGCTGAATTTTATTTACACACATATATATATATATATATATATATATATATATATATATAAAATAGAAAGCGAGAGATGCATACACATACACATATGTAGGTACATATATATGTGTGTATGTATGTGTGTGTATATATATATATATATATATATATATATATATATATAGGGAGATAGAGAGAGAGATGTGTACATAGGAATCAAGCTGCATGGTGAGTGTTATGCCTAAAGAGATTTTCAGACCATAGCCTATGAGAAATGAGTAACGACAGTCGAGAAATCACTTGAAGTGGGAAACTGACAGTCACTATGCAGTGTTGATTCCTGTGGTCACACTATCTATATTTAAAAACACTCCATCTCATAAAACTGAACTCTGTTCACTATAAATATATGAAATTTTAAACAGTGTGTATGTGTGTGTGTGTGTGTGTATATATATATATATATATATATATATATATATATATATATATATATATTATTATTATAGAAATCTTAAAAGTATAAGAAACTATACTCACTGGAAAACCTTGATTGTATTGATTTGCAAATAAACAAGCCAATACCGTCCTTCCCTGATCATCCGCTTAGGTGAAACCTTGGTAGGTTTGTCTGGCTCTCTAAGTTTAAATATATATATATATATATATATATATATATATATATATATATATATTCTGTTTATATGTTAAAAAATATAAAAAATATATTAAATAATTTTCAGATTTAGTTAATTTCATATATATATATATATGGTTGACTTAAGATTAATGGAGATATTCTAAGCATAGCTTAGATGTGGCATAAGGCCGAAAGTATGGGATAACTAGTGAGTATTGAACTCACTCTTCAGTTGAAATTGGTCTAGCAAGACAAGCTTGCTATTACACCATGTTGAAATGCCCCTGAATTAAGATTAATGATTTAGTTGTTGATATTGATGATGTAAATATTTTAATGGAAAGACAAACAAAAATTTACATAGTGCTTTTAATTACAATATTTATATTCCCTACATTGATTTTATTTATAGAAAAAATACAAGATTATTCAACCTGGATATATAAAAATGAGATAGAGAAACTGAAGTAGAAGAAGAAGTAAGAAAATGGTAATTTGTTTACTCCCAAACTCGGCTCTTGTGGATCTGTCCAAATAGATTTGGGTATATTCTTTTAATCTAACGGGTAAGGATTTTCTGATAATCTTCTCATAATTTTAGATAACGCTCTGAAGATCATTGATATGGAATGCTTTCTAATATCTCTTCTGCTATCATCGGGTTTTCTGGAATTATATTTTTACATTGAAGATTTAACTGGAAAGTGGAAATAAAAAGGGTGCTTATACTTAGAATCAAAAAGAGTCATTTGGAATTCCTAGGGAATATAATGAGGAAAGAGGACTTGAAGAATTTGACACTCACAGGACAGAGGAAAGCTTCAAATAACCTACTTAACCAGTTTATATAAATACTTGGCAGAATAGGGAGCAGGAAAGATGGCAAAAGGACAAACCTTACTAAGAGTTACAAAAAACAGAAGGTTGTGGAGAGCTATGATCGTCCACGTCCTGAAGGGACATGGCCTATAGAAGAAAAGTTTGATAATTATTGGAGCAGAAGATTTTTAAAATAAGTTTTAAGGCAAAAACTTTTATTTTATTATGTTTTATTTTTTTAAATTGGGAACTGTCTATGTTTATGTGAAAAACTGCATGATTATTAATAATTCTCAGATTTTTTAAGTAAAAAGACAGCCTATAAATAAAAAATATATATCAATATAGATTTCTTTCGAAGCACTTCTTTTGTATCTGTGACATGTACTTTCTATATAACCATTCCTTCTTCAGAAGCAGCTGCAAATTGCAATTCTGCAAATGCATACATAGCATAAATTTATGTTCTGCTGTATTGTAACCATGTGGCTTGAGACAAAATTTGTTTTGTAATTTTTTTTATCAGTGATTTTAACCAGGTTATCTTTTGTTTCATAATAACCAGAACCTTTTCTTTTTATAAATTTATTTTTAATAAACCACTATTTATTACTTTTCATAATTTCCTAATTACAAATGAATTCTTAGACTTCTCTGAATTCTGTTAATTCATTACCACACAAGAGTAATGGATTTATGAAATTGGTTATGTACATTTAATGTCAAATGCAGTAATGCGTTCTATGATTAAATTTAAATAGCATAATTTTAGCTTCTTTTCAAAATTTGATCATTTTATATATGTCATTTTAATCAGGTAATATCTATTAATCAAATATATTAATATAACATTGAAGTATTTCACTGTTTTCCTATTTGAATTTTCTGATGAAGCTTAATTCTTAAGTTAATGAGTGAGTATGCTCATGGTGAGTTGTATGACAATAAGGTATCTGTAGGAATTCCCCTATCATATCATTAAATATATTTCGTAAAAAATATCAGGCTTTTATGACTATTAGATACACTATAGGCCAAAGGTTTTTAAAGATTCGCCTAAAAATTGAAGGTTTTGTGCATTTTTCAAACTTAAAATCCATGAAAGTTTCATGGTTTTCCTATTTGAATTTTCTGATGAATCCTAATTCTTAAGTTAATGATTGAATAAGCTCATGGTGAGTTTCATAACAATAAAATTTTCATAGAAATTTACCTATCGCTTTGTTGAATATTTGAACTTAATAACTTTAACAAAATATTGCAATAACAATCATAAATATGAACGCTGGTTTTATTTTAAGAAGTAAGGGGATACAAATGAAAAGATTTGAAACTGTCAACTTTTCCATTTCACTGAAACAGCCATTAAATAATTTTCTTTCTTTCATTTTCTCATTGAAACCAAATAGTATCTCTAATATGTCTTTTCTATCTTTCCAAGCAATCAAAATAGGGTAGTCCATTATTCTAGGAGGTATTAAAAGGTGTAATGGTCATGCTAACTAAGGAAGGAACTAGCAAAATTACAATATTTTATATATATATATATATATATATATATATATATATATATATATATAAAAGTATGTATGTATGATTAAAAGAATGACAAAAAATTACTTCCCTTAAACTGGTAAAAAAAACAAAAATCACATGAATTTTGAATTCTAGAACACTGCATATCAGTAAAGCAAACAGTTGAAATGTTTTGAATTTACAGAAACACATATACACACTCACAGTCAACTTAACTCTCTGAAGATGATCTCAGATAAGATTGAATTGAAAGTACTTGGGAAAATAAAAACTATTTGAAAGAAAATTTTGGTACCTTTCTAAATCAATTTTCTAAGACTACCAAGAAATTAATCCATGAACTTGAAAGGATCACAATGAAGATAAACTGATATGATATGTCTAAATTATTTAACTAAACCTGTTTGTGTGTATATATATATATATATATATATATATATATATATATATATATATATATAACAACATACACACATATATCAAATTTCCCACAGATGAATCTAAAAAATTAGAATATCGTGTTCAATATTTTTTGTCAGTTATTACAGCAAGTAAAATTATATATTCTAGATGCATTACATGTAAACTATAATGTTTCAAGTATTTTTTATTTAGATAATTAGAGATGACAGCTCAGAAAATAGAAAAATAATGTATCTCAATATCATCATATATTCCATTTTGAGTAAATCACTATGCAGTATAAATTCCCTGTGTCTATCAGACTGGTTCAGCACATGCAAACACAATCACAGGGAAGTTATGTCCAGAAGGCAATCCCTCTCACCCTTCTTGTAGAAGGTTATGGCTGAAAAGGATGGCTGCTCACAGCATGCTGTATCAAAATATATTCATGGAAAGTTGACTAGAAAGGAAAAGTGTGATACAAAAAGGTGTACAAGCAAAAGAAATGACTTTAAGAGGATTGTCAAACAAATTCAATTCAAGATCTTGGGGAAGTGCTTCACAAGGAGTGAACTGAGATGGGGGTCACCATCTCAGCTAGACACAGAAAATGAGCTACAAGTTCAGCATTCCTAGTGTCACCATTTGATGTGGGCTAATGAGAGAAAGAACTGAACCAATACTCACTGCTTACGGTCCAGAGATTGAAGAAAGAGAGAATAGGTTCAGAATTCAAGTCCAGTATGTTTTTTTTTTTTCAGGCTATGATGATTTGGGGTGTCATATCTTTGGCTGGTGTTAGTCCAATATGTTTTAATGTAGTCCAAATTCAATGCAGCTATCTACCAGAAGATTCAAGAGCACTTCACACTTCCATCTGTAGACAAATGCTATGAAAAAGTTGATTTCCCTCTTCAGCAGTATTTAGCACCTGTTCACAATACTAAAACAACTAGTAATTGGTTTGATAACCAGGGTAATATTATGTTTGATTGGTGAGTCAGCACACTAAACTGAACCCAATAGTAAATCTTTGGTTATTTTTAAGAGGAAGATGAAAGACACCAGATCCAACAGTACAGATGAGCTGAAGGTCACCATCAAAGTAGCCTTTGCATTCTTATCTCGGCAGTGTCACTGGTTGGTCATCTCTATCCCATGCAACACTGATACAGTAATTCATGCAAAAGTTTTAACAACTAAGTATTAACTGCCTAAATGAACAATCTTTTGAGAAGTTTGACATTTCTGTATGGTAAATCCCACCTTTTTTTATTTTTTTTTAATTAATTTTCTGAAATATTATAATATTTTGAGCATTAATTTTTGCTTTTCATGATCTGTAAACTGTAATCATTGTGATATAGTAACATCAGTGATTCTCAGAACCTAAGTTTTCTTTGTAATAAAGATAGCATATATGCAGGATGTATAAATCAACAGATGTCATACAACCCTTCATAAATGCTACATGCTTTTTGTCTCTGTGTTTACTTTGCATATCCTGAACACGTCCCTGCCACATTAATCTTTCATTAACTGTACAGCACTACAAACATCAAAATAAAAACAAAGACTAGAAATATTTGACTTTGTCTGGGGTTTTGTGTTTTATCATTTCACCCCAAGCAAGGCAATAAAGCCACTAAGACTCAAGGAGTAACAGAGAGTAAAAGAATGTGAGAAAAATTTATCAAGGAGGAAGGATGATAAAATAACAGGATTCAAGGAAACAAAAGATGATGATTAACATTGTATTTATATTTTTGAAGATTGAAAGCAAAAAGAACTTTCATGCAGCTACAGAGGAAGAACAGTAATTTATTTTTGCTAACCAGACACTTCCTCAGTAGCTAAATGGTATAGCACATCATGGTTCTATGTAGGATAAAGGTTCAATTCCTGTTGGAGGACATATATTTTTTATGAGATTTCTCAGACATTCAGGTTAGTAAATGTTTTTAATACTGTTTATTATAAGCAGAGCATTTACTTTAATATTTGTATCTATAAAAATAACATAGAAACAGAAAATATATTAAAATAATTGTTGGACCATTGTCTATTTCATAATATATATATATATATATATATATATATATTGAACGATCAATTAGCTTATCTTCATACCTGACCTGGTGGCAAACACTGCTAGTGGTGCCAGGGGTAGCGATCTTGCCATAGCCACTGAAACCATGATATCACTCCTGTTCAGTGGCTGATGAAGACAGGGTATCACACGTGCTAACACACATTGTATGTTAAAAAAAGAAAAAAATATATATATAAATATATTTACATACATATATATGTAATATTTACACACACACACACACATATATATATATATATACACACACACACACACACATATATATATATACATACATATATAAAATATATTTACAATCTCTCTGATATTGAGCAATTTATCCCATAAATATAGTGCACCTAAAACTATATTTCTTCATATATATATATATATATATATATATATATATATATATATATATATATATTAAAATTAATTGATTTAAAATGTGTTTTTTCCGCTACACAGTTCTAACCATGTTTCAAAAATAGAAGCTAAAAGCCCCGAATTTTATGCTCTGTAAATTTACATTGAGCACTATTTTTGTAAAAATAAAAATATCTATAAGAACACCGGATTATATATCTTATTGTTCTTTTCTTTTTATATATATATATATATATATATATATATATATATATATATATATATATATATATATATATATATATATATATATATATATATATATATATATATATATATATATATATATATATATATATATAAATATATATTTACATACATATATAAATATATTTGTGTGTGTGTGTAATTTTGCCAGTTTGGATACATTCACTTTAGACTCCCTAACTTGGTGGGTTGCCTTACTGATTTTATGACTGAAAAAGTTTATGATCATTGTTAATAAAAACAGTTCATGGAAACCTGAGCAAGAAAAACTGAGAAATACTGAATGTAAGATGAAAACTTGTGACTTTGGGGATCAAGAATTGAGCTTTTCTAAGTTGGAAATCAAATAACTCTGGCTTTTGAATGTCAAAATACAAATCTATGCTGAATTTCATGCAGCATTACTGCATTGAAAATCATTGATGAATAAAGGCAAAAAATATATGAACATATACAGAAGGCATACAAGGTAAGAAGAGAAAGAATAAAGCTTATGGTAGCACAATACAAAACTGAGGTGGTGCAAAGAAGAGAACATTATGCAAGGATACAGGTCAAAAATAATACAAGCCAGAAGAAAAAAAGAATCAAACTAAATTATATATTTGGAGTGACATTTTTCAGGAAATGTCTTATGATATACTTCTGAAAGTTTTGAAGTTACACTACACTAAACAATGAGTAAGTTGTATATTCATACATAGGTAGATCTTAACTTAGACAGCTGTAAGATAGATAGGTATAAATATACACAGATAGATATCTATTTAAAATGACAGACATGATTAGACCAAATAGGAATTTAAAAAGATATATAGTAGCACTAGAAATTAGTCATAGTGATAATTACAAGGGTCGGCTGAAAAGTTCATAGGCTGATCAAGATACTCTCATAGAATGTGAATAAATGAGGTTTATTTTTCAATAGTTTTCCCCTTGCAGTCCACATAATTCTTCCATTGGTGTTGCAGTGCTTGAAGTCCATTGGTGAAGAAGCTTTCATCCTTTTGGTCAAAAAATCATCAACAACATATATAATATTATCATCACTGTAATACTGGTTCCCAACCAAGTATTTTTTTCATGTTGGGTAACAGATGATAGTCAGATGGAGCCAAATCAGTAAAAGAGGGAGAGTGATCAACCAGTTCAAAGTCACAGTCACACACAGCAGCCATTAAATGTAAGGATTTGTGTTCTGGAAAATTGTCCTGATTAAACAAGACGTCTTTTGTGAGTTTTCCTGGGTATCTGGGCTGGATAGAATTTCCTAACTGCTTAAGCAAGTTGGCATAGTATTCTCCATTTAAGATAGTCAATAAACACAATGCCTTTTGCATCCCATAAAACTCTGAGGCCATCACATTCCATACAGAGGAAATGACCTTGGTCTTCTTTGCAGCATGGATTTTCTCTGGATCAAAGTGATGAACCCAACACTCATCCTTGGTTAGGAAACCGCTGGAAGATTTCAAACATCAGATACAAATCTGCATGCATTAATTTCAACACTTCTTATTAATAACTGCATTGGTTTTTCTAGGTAAACTGACATCTGACTGTTCAAAGTTGACTTCAAAAATAACAAGTAGGTACTTCTTGAAAATGGACAAAATTTGGCACTGGTGTATTATCAAGTACCTGCAGAAAAAGGGTGTATCTGATGTTTGAAACAGTCCCAGCGGGTTTCCTAACCAAGGATGAGTGTTGGGTTCATCACTTTGAGCCAGAGAAAATCCATCACTCCTTCATTGTGAGCCTATGAACTTTTGAGCCAACCTAATAAAATCATATAGAAACTACCTATTAAGTGTGGTAAAATATAAAACTGCAATTAGATTTTTAAAACTAAATTTTGTCTGGAAAGGTGTTTTTTGCATATGTGTCTTTTTATTGTGAAAAATCTTATTTTAATGTTTGTCTTGAGTATGTGATTCACACAAGGAAATACCATATGGTCTAAATCAAATTTAAGAAAAGTTGAACTGTAATGACCCCAAAATATACTGGGCTGATACTGACAGATACCAAAGTAGATGTTGCACTCTGTGTCATATCAGTGAATCAAATGAGACAGGTGAATCAGCAGATAGACCTAAAAGGAGAATTCATAGGCATCAAGGGCATGGATAGAGGGTTGTTTGTTGGTAGAATTGTGAATATTTTGAGTTGACTGATCATGACCTGTTGAAAAACATTGTATTTATCTGTTTTCAGTGAATACAAATTCAAACATTTCTGAGCATATCAAAGTCAATAATGATTAGTTGGAAACCTATTCTTTATAAATTGTGATCTGTTTTCTACTATGTCTTCAAATTTCTAATCTTATTTTATATTTTATTCTTGGCAGAGTTTTCCTGGAATATGCCATTTTAATAGTTAAATTTTTGAAGATTGTAGTTATCAGGGAAGCAAGCAAACAGAAGGGAGTTCCACAGGCAGGAAGTGCAAGAAAGGAAACTATTGAAGTAGAAGTGATGGCTGCATTTAACTATTTCAACAGTAAAAGTGTGAGATCTAGATACCAATCTAGTAGCATGCTTAGATTAATAGTCAGGGCACCAGGGAAAAAAGTTTGTCAGAGCAGTTGCCATGAAAATATCTGTAGAAAAGACAGAGGGAAGCCACATCACGTCAGTGAGAAAGTGACTGAAGTCGTTTGAAAATTACTAAAAATAGATAAATATGAATGGACATAAATTAAGCATGTGTACATTCATTTTTATACTCATATTCATTCAAATATTCATGCATTGTGTGTGTGTGGTCAGTTTGGACTAAATCATATGAGAAGTCATTAAGAAAAAGTATGACAAGCTCAAACATTTCTATAGTAAAATTCAAGCCAACAATGAGGAACTGGAAATGTCATCATTGATAATGACAGATTACCTTTGACACTGTGTGTGAAATATTTTATGCTTTCTACTCTTGCTGGAAATAATACAAAAGTTTACTTTTCACAAGAGAAAGTGATGCCAAAATAATTTGATTCTTCAATGCAAGAAGCAACTATATTACATGACCCATATAGTTGTTGGTGCATGATGAAAATAACATTTTCCCATTAAATTTTTTGCAGTTGACCAAATGTTTGAATCAAAATATCTTTGAGTATTTAAATTATTTAAGGCTCCCAGAAGAACTTTCAACATTGTACAGAAAAAGAAATTCATCATGACACAAACTTCCTTTTTCAGTGAATCTGTACGAAGCCTGAAGCTGAAAATAAATAAATGAACTACAGTTTCTTTACATTTTACTGACATAATTAAGATATCTATTAAAAATAACCAATGTAGAAAAGATTACAAAGAGAATATAAGGCTTATTTGTTTGAAACATTATTTTATATCTCTTGGGGAGAGTTCTATGAATTATTTTATAAAAATGTCCTTCGTTTGTGTGAGTGGGTTGACAATTCATCTGTTCCTGAAATAAAATTTGTTTGATAAAACAGAATGGAAACTAGAAAGAAAATTGAAAAAAAAAAAAATTTGCATGCCTATTTTTAATTAGCAAAGCAAAAGGGTAACTTAATCAGTTAATTGGTAACAGTGTGTTCAGAAAATATTCCCGATCCCCCAAATGAACAGAAACTGATCAGGTTGAGGAAAAAAAGCAATAGCACTTACCTTGAGTTGTGAAATATATTGTTACTTTTCCATGACATATAACTCTCTGATAAAATGGGAAGTGATTTTAATTATAAAAAAGAGATAGATTTCCACTGCTTTTATGCAACTTCAGGGATTACATGGTAACCGTCAAGTGACCACTGTAACTATAAAAGGTTAGTACAGACTATAACAAACTTTTGTTTCATAAGCATTTCAACAACAAAAGGTAAGTACACTGATACTTTTCCACCTGGCCAACAGTCAATTTCTCCACAAGTACTCAATCTGCATTCTTGTAAAATCTATGTTCAAAATTAATTATATATTACAAATTGTAAAGAAAACTCAAAAAATGTTTTAGTTTTCCAAGTACCTTTTGAACTGTTCTATGCAGATATAACAAGCCATTGATTAAAATGCTAATGAGAAATAATACCTGCATCTAGAAAGTATGCTAATAAGCAAACAACATTAATGCTAAAGAATTGCATTCTGATAGAAGTGACATTAACTTGATTTCAACGAAACAGACAATTAGCTAGATGTAATGAAGTGGGTGAGCTGATTAAATGATAACACAAGATTTGAATCTTCATTACTTAACATTTTATTCACTCTAATATTTTGCCATTTACTCAGCCAATCTATGGTGCAAGCTTTGCCATGCACCTGTCCCCTCTGTCTGATACACATCCCTACATTCTTTTGTGATAACTGGGAGAGACTGTTCAAATCATCTCTGAGGAAGTTGTTTATATATCCAACTGTTCAACATACTTGTTCACATGCTTGTAATACTGGATGTAGGTGTGAAGTCAAGTACTTCTGCATTTGGTAGCCAGGACTAACCCCAGATCAGTCCCCTTCTTTGATATTCGGTGTTAATTGAGTGAACCGCAAACAACATTCTGCAAAATGATGATTTTCAAATAAAAACAAGATAATATAGAAATATAGAAAAGCCACTTGCTTTTGTTTAAAAAAATGGATGATTGATTTTTTACAGTTTATCAATCCTTTGTGAATTATTTAAAACTGAAACATATTTTGTATATAAGAACAATTCTTTTGGGGTGAATGAATATTGCATTAACAATATTTTGAAAATAACAATGATTTTCCCTGATCTATCCTGCTATATAATCTATTTTGAGGGGAGGAGATGGATTCATATCTTTCCCAAAAGTGAATATAACAAACCCAACTGAAATTTGAACACTGTTCTCTGATTTCTCATTCTGAACCACTACCTATTATACCACCCACACAGCCTTTGTTTTAAAGAAATCATTTTTATTATCCAAAGGCATATATAGTAATGAATTGTAAATAACAAATGTAATGTTGTGGTTCATTTTAATGAGAGAACAAAACTAAATCTCTCATATGTAACAGTATATTTTACTCAACCCCAGACTTCATCAATCACCATTGGGTATGTATCTTTGGAGCTTTCTTCAAACATGGACTCTACATTCTTACAAGGATGTATCACACTCACCTCTCACTTAGGTGGGTGTTGACATCTACCTATCATCCAGTTTTTTCCCATGCATACACATCCTAGATGCAGGTGGGTTGACCTCATACTTACATGTCTATAGGGTAACTGTTAAGATTGTGAAGCACATATTCACACTTAGTAGCTAGGAGGTCACCTCTCAGGTTAACTTGTTGATGCCCTTGGCTTCTCTGAAGGATAGTCTATATTAGGTAAGTCACATACTACAATAAGAAAATAGTCCATGTGTAAATACAATAAAGCAATTTGTCAAAATAGAAGCAATGAATATAGAAATTTGTTGTTGAAACTGGAACCTCTAAATTCTTACCCATTAGTGTCTTGTTCTATTGGTCATGATGTTATATTAATGGTAATATTAGCCATTTCCTTATAAGGGAACATTCAGCAGTTATTGACTAAACAACAATTTTATTGAAATTTATAAAATGTGGTCTTCATCAAGATCCAACTCACTCAAAGTCATTTTTTAAACAGTAACCTAATGCGAAGTATATTTGACTTCTATTGTCAGTTCAGAAATCCTTCGTCTCTTATGTGTCATGTCCATTCAGGATATGAGTGATCGTAGCTCACAACAACATCCTAATCAAGTGATTAAATGAACTGCAGTTAAATTAGGAACACATATATCAAGTAAATGTTACTACTTCTTTGTATCATTTAACGTTGGAGCAATATGATAAAATGACCTTGTTTTAATGAGTATCAAAAAAGAACAAATCCACTTTAATACATTATCTTTGCTTTTCAGTTTTCTTACCCAGTAAGACAAAATTAGCTTGCAACAACTTCCACATTTCTGTTCAGTAAAGAAGAGACATAAAATGAAAGCAAAAATGAGCAAGTGCCAACATATGCTTACTACAGCAATTGCATTTACATTTAAACACAGTCATTCCAAACTGTAATCTCTCAGTTCAAAGATGGCAGACAAAATTCGATAAAAACTATCTCAGTCATACTGCTGTGGGCAGGCTGAAGCAAAATCCTGAGAACAATCAATTTTTTTTTTCACAGCTGTGATCACGTATCGTTAGTAAAAGGTCAGTCTCGGACTGGGAAGGAATTATACAGCCATATTGAAAAGATTGGGACTGAACTGGGAAATGAGTCTGCTAGTGTTGTTAGAAGGAAAGAGATAGGTAATTAACAATATACATTCAAAGACTTTATAAACAGGCTGGTAACTTTTAATAATCAATTTCATATTTCAAGAACAGTTTTCAAAACTTTGTCTTTGTAAAGATATGAAAGACAAATATTCAAAAACAATATCAATAAATTCCATTATAGAGAGCAAAAAATTAAAAACATTGGAAGATGAATAATCAAAATATTCCTGTTATTAATTGAAAAGATGTGATTAGACATTAAATAATTTTTTTTATAAATTGTATTAAAGATAAAACTAAAAAAAGTAATTTCTAAGGTTGTTTTGTACTTTATATCAGGAATGGGCAAAATTTTTTCATAAAAGTTTCCATGGTTTCTGCCTTTGTTTTCTTTATTCTTGTTTTGAGTAGATTTCTATTTTGTATAATATATAAATAAAAAATACCACCATTTTTTTTTAATGGACATTTAATAAATATTTTTTGTACTCTAGTAGTCCACATAAATCATCAGGCAGGACACAGTTTGCCTACCTCTGTTTTACATTAAATTTCCATCAAAAATAAATATAAACAATTTTTGTTTTCCCAAAAAACTCAAAAGATCACAAATTTTATAATTTAGTAAATGGTATACAATATATCAGCATGGGGAAGATTGGGCTTTGTCATGCTGTCTTGCCCAAGACACACTATTCCTACTATGTCTGCAGTACATATGGTTCTCCTATGACTCTAATGAGTCACAGGATCTGATTGGGATACAATATATATTCACTGGAAGATGAAACAGAACTAATGCTTTTAATTTCATTATATAATTAAATTTGAAGTTTTTAGCTTCGGTTTTTGAAACCTGGTAATTCCTATGTAGTGAAGAAACCATATTTTAAATCAGTTAATTTATAATATTTATGCTCTGTAAATTTACATTGAGCACTGTTTTGTAAAAATAAAAATATCAATAAGAACACCAGATTATATATCTTACTGTTCTTTCTTTTCATTATAATATATATATATATATATATATATTATGAAATGGACAAAGTCCAACAATTATTTTAAGACATTTTTATGTTTATACATTATTTTTATAGATACAAATATTTAAATAAATGCTCTGTTTTTAATAAACAGTATTAAACAACATTTACCGGCCTGAATGTCCCTGAAATTTTCATAGGAGGAGGAATATCTTCTATGAAAATTTCTTGGACATTCAGGGCGGTAAATGTTGTTTAATACTGTTTATTATAAACAGGGCATTTGCTTAACTATTTGTATCTATAAAAAGAATATATAAACATAAAATGTCTTAAAATATATATATATATATATAATACAATATAATATAATATATATATATATATATATATATATATATATATATATATATATATATATATATATATATATATATATATATTTACATATGCACACACACACATATATATATTATATTTTTATTATAAGAGATTATAATAAAAGCATGTTGAAATCGTTGCACAAAAGCTTTGATGTTTCAATGCTATGATTGTATTTCTTTAGGCGATGGTAAGTAACTGGTGATTAAGTGATTTTAAATTTAAAGGTGTGTGTACATAAGGTCACAAGTCTATGTTTAATACTGACCTCACATGCCCCCCTCTTTAACTTTCAGAAAAGAGTTAACACTTTATTTTTAAATTTCCTTAAAAATCATTTAATCACCAGTTACAGTTACTTACCATCACCTGAAGAAGTACAATCATAGTATTGAAACATGAAAGCTTTTGTGTAGTGATTTCAAAATGTTTTTATTATAATCTTTTATAATAAAAATATAATAATAATAATATATTGTTCTACTTTGTATTGATAATGTTTTTAAAAGTAAGTGTTCCGAACAGTGGACTTTTACTCCATCTGTTCTTTCTCTCAATCCTCACTCTTGCTCCATATGTGGCCTCCTTTGTAAATCACTAGTGGGTCATCAAAACTGGGTGTTGACCTCAATGTACATTTTTATATTTACATACACTCTATCCTTGATACTGATCTCCTTAACCCATAAATATAGTATACTTTAAAACTTTATTTTTATCATAAATATATATTCATAACCCTAATATATATATATATATATATATTTATAGGTGGAAAAAAAAAAAAAAATACATATATGTACATATACATACATGTACATTTTTTTCCACCTATTCTGATTGTACCTTTCTCTGTTTTAATTTTAAATCACCCGTGGAAGCCTGATGAGCAGGAGCGAAACCGGTTGCTTCCACCCCCCTTGTTGTTGAGTGTTTTTTTTTTATTATTTAATATTGTTTTAATATGTCTTGTAATATTAAATTTTACACTTTTTTTTTCGATATATATATATATATATATATATATATATATATATATATATATATATATATATATATATGGGTTATGAATTTTAGGAGCCTTATGTTCCTGTGAACAATTATTCTAAAGTAATAAAGAAGGCATTAATTTGTTTTAATTATTTTCAGTTTCGGGTGGGGGTGACCAATAATATTTTATTGAAAAAAAAAAAGTTTGAACAAAGTAACTATAAACAATTTTTTTTCTTTGCTATCCTCTGCCAGCAGCAATAATGGAGAAAGCATTACCTCGAACCATCGCTAGTGAGACACGCTGCAAGACCCAATCCGTTTCGCGAGGCTCGTCCCTTAATCGAGACGCAATCGCGCCAATCCTCCGAAGGAACACCCTCGAACGAGGGCCAATAACCCCAGAAGTCTCCACTGCCTCAGGAGTAAAAAAGAAAAAAAATCTAGCAGCAAGAGAAGAATATATAACAATTTTTTTTTATCTCTGCGTCCCGGGCGACGGACCCCGGCTCAACCGTGGACCTGGTCAAATTACTGACAGAAAATGTATCCGCACAGCTCGTATCCCACATCAACGACTTCCCCATTTTAAAAGGGAAAATGGTAATGCCATCCAGCCGCTTCCATCACCACGGTCGAGGCCTACGAGTTCGATTTGGGAAGGGAACCCAGCTGCATCCAAACCTCTTCTGATGATGTCATTTATTGCTGCATACCGTGGAAAGCGGCCGGAACTACGACGACAGGAGAGAGGATGCAAACCAAACTCATCGATGTAAGCTCCACATCTGCATCTGAGACGATCACATAATTTGAGTCCAAGACGGATCGCGACTTCGATCCGAGTGCACTCATCATCTAGAAGGATACCGTTAGATGAAGAGGGCACTGCGTTGTGAAGCAGATAGTAGACAGGCGTGGTGATGCTGATCCAGAGAGAGCCTCAAATTAGTAGAATTGGCATCGCATTTTATTTTATCCCAGCTTTTTTGTTTTGATGTGTCTAGTGGGAGAGAAAGTAATTCTTGGGTCCAGACGCTGCAAGCTTGTTCGAAAGAACTACCCGAGAAACACTGAGACGATTCACCGAGTATCTCATCAATTAATTCGTGAATGGACGAAAGTGAAGAAAGATATGCTGGATCGAAGGCCCAGGCCTCCGAAACTCAAAGGGAACTTTGCCTGCTTCCAGCCTGTGTCGTCGAAATTAACGTTGCAAATTAGCTCCGCGCATCTTTTAATTGTGATATCTATTTCATTTAAGAAATCCTGTTTGAGGTAGCAAGGGGCACTTCGAAGAGTGTAAAGGAAACTCGGTAGCGAAAAACTGTTCTTCAAGAGGAAGAGGGCTGTGCATCAATTAGTTGCAATTTCTCAGTCATTCTTGTTAGAATGACATGCTTAGTATCCAAACATTCTCGAATGGCCATTGGAAAGACTGGAGAACCAAGAATATGTAATTCCTCCTTAGGTGTTATTTTAATATCCTCAAGGATGAGCCTGATATCCCGGGTAGCACTGTCGAAATCATCTGCACTATAATTCAAGTTTATTATCTCTGACTTGGACGAGTTAATCTCAAGTCCAAGCAGAGATAAAGCAGGAATAACTCGTCGGAGATCAGCAGCTATGGCCTCGATGGATCCTCCCAACGTTGCATCGTCAAGATACCATATATTGAAAGGAGAAGCGATGGAACGAGCTACCCCGTCAACAGCCATCGCAAATAGTAGCGGACCAAGTGGATCACCTTGCTGGATTCCAGTAGCAGAAGAGATAATATTATCGGAGGCGATCAACATACTTGGATGACTATACGAAAGATGAGCCAGTTTAAATATGAAAGGAGTTCGTTGATGGCAAACTTCCAGGGTATGATCCCTTCTGATGCTATTGAAAGCGTTTTTCATATTCAATTTTAATAAGATACAGGAGGAAACCGGTGATGTATTCTCGAAAAATGATCTTGTGGCATGAACCGCGGCTTCACATCCGCCCTGTATGTCTACCCCGAACTGGACAGGTCGCAATTCACGACGAAAAATGTTACCAACAGCGATAGGGCGGATTTTATTTTAAAGCCGTCAAGTTGGCTGAAAATATTAAATCGCGAGCATGTTGGGGTTTCTCAGCTCGGAGAAGGGAATTAATAAGAAATGTTGTGGATGATTTCAAATGTTCACCAGCTTCGGCAGTGTGGGCAGAAATTAAGTCCTTGATGTGACCAGGTCGAAGGCCGTTCACACCTCCACTGCTGCTTCCCGAGAAAGACTTCAGAGTGGCAGCCATTGCTTCCTTTGAGATTTCAATATTTGAATCATTGTTTTCCATCTGAACAAATCTGACATCTGATGGTGGCGCAGGATGTTTCCGACGGAGAGCTGTGAGAACTTCTGGTGTAGTAGCTACTATAGTATTAGATAAGGCCAACATTCTAACTGCAGCTGAGACATTACCCTCGATCAACTTAGCATTGACGAGGGCACGGAGTCTGTTAGAATCGTCGACTGTAGATGAAGAATGAAATCTATTAGGATTAGAAAGAAAGTGTTGCAAAAGAGAAAAGGCGATCCCAGTCAAGCGAGCTGTTCAAGTTAAGTGCCTGGTCTATGGCAGCAGCCAAGGCATCGGCTGCCGGGATTCTGACAGATTTAGGGATTTTTAAAGGCACCTTCCGGAATTGCCTAAGGAGTGAGGTTGCCCTCAAAACTTCACTGGCATCTCTTTGGGTTGGTTCATTATGTTGATGGATCACACTATCTTGGAGAGCCAAGAGAGACAAACAATGTGAACAACTCCAAACAACCAAAGACGATGAAGCACTTCTAGTCAATCCTACGCAAGATAAATGAAAAGACCTTTGACAATTTGAACAACACCTGATTCTTTTACGCTTATTAATGCATTCCAGCAAAAAAGAAAGAAAATACATTTTTTCTTCCCTTCTTTTTCATTAAAACTTTTTTCTGTTAATTCTTGTAATCTCCGTTTGACATTAATTTCATTTTTTCCCTTGATAACAAATCTTCGAAAAATACTGTCTTGGATTACAAATCCTTTACAATAATGTTTAAAGTTTCCAACTATTAATTCAATAATGATTATTCCAATTACTATTCAAATTCGTATTTACCTTACTTAATATTTAATCCAACATTTTTACATTCTTAAAAATCCGTTGAAATCAGCAGAGCTTTGAAAAACACGTCTACTCTCTTCGAATTCCAAATTAATTAGATAGTACTTATATATTTTTTAACGCATTTAAAAGTTTATAGAATAACATGGAAACTTAGGAATAAACAAAAACAAGTTCTAGAAGGCTCGAGAAAGTCAGAGTACTAATATAATTATATATGATTTTACAAATTTCATATTGGTGGTGACGTTTTTTTAAAAAATAAATTGAACTAAACATTTCATTATTTTTTAAGAAAAGTTCATCAAATTATAATACAGGAAATCAATTATTTTACAAAAATTCATAACCCTAAGATATATATATATATATTTAAATATGTTTGAAACAGTACAGAAGCGTATTAAGGCATAAAAAGTAAGAAATTTTATATTGTAGGCCATGATTGATTTAAAACAAAAACACACACCAGTCGACCGGTTTCGTCCCCTCTCATCAGAACTGTTAACGGGGAACTAAAATTATGAGAAAAAAAAACGTCTGTCATGGATGACATGAATGAGTGGACAGGGAGAAAAAAAATATTATAAAAAATTATACCAACCAAGATGCTAGAAGCGCAGCACAGCAAGTCCAAGCAAACAATCTCTTTGTTTACAAAGAGCAGGTTGCCTGGACCTGATGTAAAGCGACTCCAACACCATAAGATGGAATAATGAGTGCGAACTGGCCAAAACGGAAAACCAGTTCACACTGAAATCCATCGCACAAGTGGGATTCTTTATAAATGATCCGCAATCATACGTGTTACGAATGGTATCGCACCAAAGAAAAATTTTTATTCAGTATTATAGCAGGTACGTGTTGTTTAATTCTAACGTCCAACCGCTGTGTCGTTCTACCTATGTAGTCGCATCCACAACTACATTTGAAATGGTAAATAACAGAATTAATATGGTGGGCAGGGGTAGAACATCTTTACACATAGATGAAAGTACGGACTTAGTTTGAAAGACAACACGAACGTTCGCTGCAAAATAACACTCACGTGAACTACATGAAATACGCTTAGCGAAGGATTCACTAATCCTACACAACCACGGTAAACAAAGATAGACCGGACATTTACCCACTGAAGCAGGTTTGATTTTGTTAAACCTGGCAGTCTTATCTCGAATGACCGATTGAACAATGTTCAACGGATAACCATTGTTCACAAAGATCTCAGTTAAACAACTGATTTCTTCCTTCAAGGTGTCACCCAAACAAATCATTAACGCCCTATGTGTCAGGGTCCTAATCAAATCTTTTGTCGTTTAGGACAAAAAGAGTCCCATCGAGTATATAGACCAGTAAAAGTAGACTTCCTGTAAACAGAGGTAATAAACGAGGAAGTTCTTTGAACAAGAACATCTAAGAAGGGCAATGAACCATTGACCTCCTTATCTACTGTAAATTTTAGGGCTGGATGAACACCGTTGAGTAGGGAAAAAATTGATCCACTTCCGATCCATGGCTGAACACAAAAAATGTAATCCACATACCGAAAGTAAACCTTGGGCCGGTCAGAACCTAACAAAAGGCTTTCCTCGTAAAAACCCACAAAAATATTTGCCAACACAGGACCCAAAGGGGAACCTATCGCCACACCATCGATCTGACGATACATGATATTGTCGAAACTGAAATCGACAAACATGGTGGCGAATTTCATGAGTTCAACGAACACTTCTTCAGGTATATTCGGAGGAGTCAAATCACTACGATATAACAATATATATATGTGTGTGTGTGTGTGTGTGTGTGTGTGTGTGTGTGCAAATATGTAGAAAAATAGGAAAGAACACATTAGGTAAATAATCCGGAGTTCTTAATATTTTTGTTTTTATTTTAAAAAAAACAGTGCTCCATACAGAAGTAGAGCTTAAATTATAATTATTTTTTAAAAAATATGATTCCTTTACTATATAACAGTTCTCATGTTTCAAAAACGAGAGCCGAAAACCTCAATATAATTATTAAAATTAAATTGAATTAAAGTATCAAGCCCTGTTTCATCCTCAAGCAAAAATTTAGGAATAACCAATCTTGAAATTTACGCATCTTTATAAGCATGTTCATTGGCAAAATTAATTACTATGAAAACGGCTGGGGCGACCATTTTGGTAATGGGTGTAAGAAATAATTTTTATCCACATATCAGTCACCTTCAGAAAGAGGTCAAGCTGAGATAGTGTGGGGGCAACCATTTCAAAGCGAATGATGGCATTCATGTGCGTACATCGTCTGGTCAGTCAAAGCGAAAGATTACTTTTGGCATCACAATATGTCGTTAAGAGAATTTTGTTTTATTTCATTTATTTATTTATTTATCCTTTTATTTATTTATTTTTTCCTAAAGGGCTGTTTCGTACTTAAACGCGTCGCACTGAACTACAATTTGTATTTTTTTGATGACTTCATAAAGGGTTTTTCTATCTTGTGATTGGGTTAAGCTTTTAAACCTTTTATTAGACTATGAAATTTAATTTTTTTTATGCTAATTATTTAATACGAAAATTTGTTGATGTCGGCAGAAAACCGTTAACTCATGTCTATGGTTTAATAAATTTTCATTATTTAGAAACTTAATAACGTGTAGTTTTTCATGTAGGCATAAAGGGCATGGGTCATCCCAGGTTTTACAAGTTCTTGTTCTATTTATTATTTTCCATTTTACTTTTGGTGTTTTATTCATTTCTTTTAAATGCCAAAAATATTTGGATAGAGATGTCTGATTTCTATTTCTAATATTATTGAAGGAGCTTTTGTGTTGTCTCCATCTAATTTTAAATTCATTCTTCGTTGAACTAATGTATATCCTATCAGTGTTAGGACTCTCAATGGATGAGATAGTGCATTGGTATACCATTTATTTTCTAACAGGCAGTCTTCAGGGTTTCTACAATTACATAATTTTTCATTATTTTTGTCTAATTTTAGTTTAGGATTTTTATTAATACTATTTTGGCATGCATGTTTTTCCAGGATTTTATTATTATGTTTTTTTTATGATTTTTTCTAGATTTTCAGTGCAACTGTAACTTAATTTTAAGGTATTTTTATTAAAGATCTTGCTAAGTCTGCTATTAGTAGGAAAGTGTTTTTCAATTAAAGCTACTAACTATTTGGTTGAACAGAGGGGTATACCAAATGATTTTCCTTTTCCTGTTTTTCTTCTGGTTAGTACTATTGTTTCTATAATTTATGTTAGCGTTTTTGTATCCGCTATTTTTCAGGACTGTTTTATAAAAATTACTGTGTTGTTGGAATATTTCCTTATTAGTGGAGTTTCATACTGATTTTTTTCCCTATTGATGTGCGTATATGCTTAATTATAGATGGAGGGTGGTTTGACTTAGGGTGTACATACAAGGGATTAGTGTTAGGTTTTCTGTAAGGTAGGTATATGTTGTTCATTAAGTCTAGAGTTACGTCGATATATATATATATATATATATATATATATATATATGAAGAAATATAGTTTTTGCTGCCATAAATGGTCTGGAGCCCCTTCTGTTTGCCTCGGGGTTCTTGATAAGATCCAGAGACGGATATGCAATATAATTGGTCCTGATCTGGCATCTCCTCTGCAGTCTCTCTCTCACAGACATGCCGTCGCCTCTCTCTGTCTTTTTTACAAATACCTTCATGATGAGCTGTTTTCGCTGATTCCAAGCGCCCTACGAGGCTAGCATCCCACTCTCACCCTTTCACTGTTGAAACTGTTAAATGTAGTCGCCTCTTCTACTCCAATAGCTTCATGTCTCGCACCTCTCGCCTTTGGAACTCCCTTCCCCACTCCTGTTTTCCTGATAGATTTAATCTCCAACTATTCAAATGTAATGTCAATCGACATCTCCAGTTGCCTTGATCTATCCACTATCCTTCTCCTCTATCATTACTATCTGCTTTCACTCCAAATCCTCTGTAACCCCTTGTTTACTGGTGGCTTCCTGCCTTGCTAGGGGTGAAATGCTTAACAAAAAAAAGTGCTCAATAACAGAGATAGAGCATATGTAAATATAAAAGTGGACATTGAAGTCAACACTCAGAGGTGACAGACTGTTTCATACTAAACGCAATCATCAGGCCATATATATATATATGACACAAGTAAACAAAACAAAAGCAAAAATTGTTTTAGAGATACAACATTATGTATGGTCTAATTACTAATCTTATCAAGCTTCACAAAAATTTGAAATTTGTTTGTAACGAAAAATGTACTTATTCCTACTTAGATCTGACAGCAAGGCCTCTGATTGGGAGATTTGAGGTTTTGAAGAGTGTGGAACAACCTCTTAATTGCTGTTATTCCCAAGTCCTCCCTTAGTCAGGGTGGTAGCACCTGTTAAGGTCCCAGCAATGAGCAAATAGTGAACCCCCAAACAAAAACAAAATACTATGAAAGTATAAAAATACTTTTTCATCGTAACAATACCAGCAATATATATTTATATAAAAAAAGACCAACAATACATATTTAAAGCAAAATGACTAACAATACATTTTATCTGTAATTGAAGGTGTACAATTGCATTCAAAATATTTAGATTTCAGTATTAAATAACCCATAGAGGTTGATATGCCACTAAACAAAATCAACCAACTAACTCATTCCTAAATACCAATAAGTCGATAAATTATTTTTTATGGAATGTTAACATACTGTATTTACATACTTTCTTGAACCAAGGCAGCAGCTGCAGCAGCAGCAATAATATCATCATCATCTGCCTCCTCCTCCTCCACTTCCTTGAGTACTTTAAGTTTCATTTTCTTTTTTGAATAATAATAATAATAATAATAATAATAATAATAATAATGACTGGTCATTCATTAGCAAATAGGAAAACTGCCTATAAATTAAGATATGAAAAATTAAAACATCTCATCCAGCTAGAGTCCCCAGTCAGTGTTAAAAAGAAGAAGTATATTATCAGCTCTAAATGAAAATTCTATAATATTAAAATGACTTTTTTATACTAGAATTCACCCAACACAAGGCACAAAATTCACTTAAAAGACAGAGGTTTACTGCTAAAACTGTAATGATGTGCCTGATAATGATGAAAAGAGGAAGTAGTAGGAAATGAAGATTATGAGATTAAGGAGGATAGATCCTTGACTTGAAGAAGTTAAAATTGTAGTGTTCAGGGAATCATTCGTGTGGGAGTCTGTTCCAGAAAGTAAATGCTCTTGGGCAAAAAGCTGTCTAAGCTGAAAATTCTTCTTACCTTTGGAACATGGCAGGTGATTCAACACTGTGGAACTAACATGGCATGTCCTGAAGGTGTGAATAGAGTAACAGCATTGGAAATGATTTTGAACTCTATCAAGGCTATAAAGTGAGGATTGCACAGCTCCAGCCTAGATATGGCAGCAATATTCCATTTCTGGTCTAATCTGGGTTTTTTTTTTCAAGATAAAGCATGGGAGAAGGAATCAAGTAGTTTCTGGAGCAATAAAATCAGTTGATCATTTTTTCAGCATCTTTAACAATGAATTGTACATATGAGTTTCATTTGAGATGCAATCAATGTCCAAAGCATGGAGACTCACTGAGTGTACCATTATTCATTGTATCTCAAGAGAACTTGATAAAAACTTGACAGAACAAAAATCAATGTTTAGGATAAAGTCAGCAAAACTAAATAAGATCTGGAAAAGGATTTAGCAAAGCCATATATAAGAAAAAGCCTTTAGTCATGTAATGTTGACTTTCATATGAATTTGCACAAAAACTGTTAGATTTCATGCTTTCTAAAATATTATTTTGGTAGTTATATGCCAGTGATGAAGCCAGTTTCTGGATATTTTCTAAGCAACAAAGTCTACAAATAAAATCAAATGCAGATTTATTGTAAACCACTTTCTTGCTTATAACAAAGTATGAGTTAGTGTAATATATTTTTTGCATATCAAAGTTTTGCAGATGTCACTGAAATGCTTACTCCATTTGAATTCTCATTGTTTTTCTTTTCACCTTTTACTCTTCTTTTTATATAAAGATATGTTCCAAGTTTAAGCTAATTTACTGCCACTAAAGTAGGTTTAAAAAAAAAAAAAGAATTTTGCAAGTTATTATTTGTGAAAACTGTACAGAATAACTTGCAAAATGTTTCAAACAGAAAAATAACTTTCTTTAAAAGATAATGATTTTTATTTATTATATTTGTAACCAAGAAACTGCATGTCCTAGCTTTCTGGTATTTAAAATTGAATTATAGATCCTTAGCTTCCACACCAATGCATCTTCTCTGGATAATATGGTAAGGAAGTGTTCAAGAAAGGTAACAAAATAATAACTTCTCATCATGAATTAAGAACATTTACTAGGCTTTGATTACTAGATCATATATAAACCCAATTGAAGGAAATTAAACTGGAAGACTGTTGCATGAAAAGAGCCTGCCTGCCTAGAAAATGCTGGATTTTTACCAAGGCTTGAACACCAACCTCTGAAACTATCTCTTCTACTAAGCAATTATGTAAGGGGAATTATCCCCTTGATTCTATCCTGATTTGGAAGTTGAATAATTGAATGTATAAATAAAAAAAATAAGGGAGAAAAAAGCTTAAACAGAATAAAACTATTGACTCAGGAGACAGGTAGAAAAAATGAACACCATTGTAATTCTATAGGGAATTTGTAAATAAAAACCTGTAAACATAACTGGAAGGAATTTAACGCCAGCTGTTGAACTTATGTGAATTAATTTGCTATGTATTCCAAGGAATTTCCTGTTTGTCTTTTCCCTTATTCTATAACATTTTCTGATTGACAACTAATTTTATTTCATTATTTTTTACAATACTAACAGTTTAAACAGTTTGAAATCTTTCATATTTTTTTGGTTTCGTCTTTATATTAACTTTGGTCATTAGAATTGTGAAGGATAAAGGGTTGGAAATATTTTCATCAGTTATCCAAATCTTACCGACTGAAAGAAAATGGGATCAAAACAGCAAGACTTTATGCTGGACTCATTCACTTGAAGAAAACCAACATCATTGTAAAACAGTAATACAGATAAAAGCAGTCAAAAACACACTGAATAATAGCAATTGATCTCAAAAGAAGATGTTTGGGAGTTGATGAATTCATTTCATAGTGTTGGGATCCATCTACCCATGTTTTGGTTGTTATCTGAGTGTCAGGATTCCAAACATTTAACAACAACACATCTTTTTAAATGAAACATATAAAAGGTTATTTTCTGGAGGAAAGGTAGAAGCAGAACATCAGTTGAAATAACATTCATATATTCTTTTCAGAGATATACAATAACAATAAAATGTTCAATATTTCTTAATGTAAAGTTTGTTTTTTTAAGTAATTACGTGTTCATATTGCAGTGTGAGATGTGTGGACAGACTTACTTTATGATGGTCAGCCTAATATGTTTGTGAGTATGTATCCAAAGTCTTAGTCGGCAGCTGCTGGCTGTCATCTATTCCATTGGGTGTGTGTATACACATATGTAGGTCAAACTGGCCTCCAAAATTCTTTTGAACCTCGAGAAGAAGTATGCTTCTATTTTTTATATCTATAAGGAAGATCTAAAATCTAATTTCACATAGAGAAGTGAATCTTTTGAACACAAGGTTTTCATTAGTTAGAAAATAATTTCACACTGGCTCATGAAAATCTTTTTCTCAGAATTGGAAGATTGTAGAAGTAGATATTATTATTATTTTCTAAATGGTTCAAAAATAACACATGGTAGATCTACAACTATATCCACAAGTATTTTGGCAGTATTTGTCCTTGTAAGGATTGTTTATCAAATAAACCTTCTGATGGGATTTTATTGGTTGAAAAATATATATAGACTTTAATTCCTATAATAGAACCTAGTTAAGAAAAATAACAATCACAAAGCAACTCTTAAAACCTTTGAAGAATCAGATTTGAAATGTAAACAAGATAAATTATTTTTAAAATCCTTTCAATAAATTTATGTCTTGATTTCTAAGATGAGGAGTTATCCTTCTTTATATTGAAGATTATTCTCCTCTTCTTTCTTTCTATTATCACCAAATCACCTTCTGTTTGAATTCTGGGATTTACATTAGGATCATTGACCTTAAACAGGGTAATTCAGATTTAGGCTCAGTGGAAAGAGGGCAAGCAATAACTGATCAGTACTAAATAATAACTAGACAATATATCCCTAGACATGGATAGATGAACAAGAACAATCTATCCCTGTACATAAAATAAAGTGTTCAGCTTGAAATTCCTTGAAGTTTACCCATGTCAGCAATCACCTAAAAAAAGGCCAGAGGGCACAATGGCTGAAACATTGTGGTAATAGCAAAGAAGATGAGGACAGCAGTCCAAGTATAAAAGTAAATAACATCTAAATAAAATATATGATTTTTTTAAAAGATAGAAATAAGGTTGTTTCCTCAGGTTGTTGTTATTATTGTGGTTGTTGTTCATTCTCTGAGTGTTCATTACCACTTGTAGCTTGTGACTTACACTAGAGATTAAATGACTTTCAATACTTCAGCACTCTTCCTAGTTTTTTCGCCATTTTTAGTAATGGTGTCATCTAGATGGTCCTGGCTTACCGGCTTATTTTCAATTCCTTTTTCTCAGACTCTTTGGAACCATTATTATTAAGTGAGAGAGCAATACTCTAACAAAATGATACTAGGGTAAAAATATACAATATCCATCATCACACCCAGTTTGATAAGAATTTACCAGGCCCATACATCACAGCCAAATATGTGCAATATGATGACAGCTTTTTGACAAAAGCAGTGCCTAACCTTACAGGTGGGTCCCAGTTCAGATCTGGTAACCCAGTTCATTCTGATTGTCTCCAACTGAGTGTGTTACTAAGTCGCTTGATGAAAATCCCAAGTCACCTTCCCTGCTTCATCTTTCAAACTATAAAAAAGCAACCTCTTCAGCACCTGGCCATGACACTACTCAACTTACTGTTATGCAGATGTTAGTTTTTTCTTTGATATAGATATATAAATAAATAATATTGAAATATTGATGTAATATATTAATTATCTAATGCTATTTATATGCTGAAATCTTGTCTTTGTATATTTGCTGTTTTAACTATAATGTTTCGGCTGATAAATTCTTGAAGAAGACTGGAAATTTTTTCAGTCAAAACACATTATAAACAGTAACTATACAAAGAGGTGACTAGATTGTTGAATATGTTAATGACTGTTCTCACCATTATAAACATTAAATATTTTAATACTTGATTTCTTTTTATAAACAAAAATCCCATTTAGCAGTAAGAGTAAATCATTGGAAATGTGTTCTTTGTGGGATTCAATCCTTAATCATCAAACATATCTTAGACCATTGCTCTAAATGTTTGTCTTTTTGTCAGTGATGTTTAAATATAGTTAATGGGATTATATAATCAGCAACATTAGTGGTTGACTTGCAACTCATAAAAATGCATACAGTTTTAATGGAAAAAGAAATCAGGTGGAAAGTAATAAAAATGATAAATAGAACAAGAAGTAAAGAACAAAATAATAGTAATAAAAAAAAATAACCTGCAAAGATTTTGATTGCTGGACATAACAAAAGATAAATGACCAAAGATTTTTTGTTTTTTTTCATTGAACCAATTCATTTCAAACCAGATTATATCATCTTCACTCACATTATAAAGCAATAACCTGTTGAATGTAACATTTACTGGGAACAAGCTGACTGCATATGGATAAAAAATAGGTTATGCAAGTTTGCAAAAATACAAAAAGGCATAAGACAACGATGTGTCTTTTCACCACATTTATTCAAAATATACAAAGTAATCCTAAGAGAACTACAAAACCTAGAAGTATTTATAATCAGTGGACACAATCTTAGCAGCATAAAATATGCAGAAAGGAAAACTCCTAGATAAGGTAATAAAGAAAAGCAAGAAGAAAGGACTAACTATTAACTATTCAACAGAATATATGGTTGTCAGTGAGAGGGACAGCCTAAGATGTGAGCTATGAATTGGATACATCAGAATGAAGCAGGTAGAGAAGGGACAAATGCAGCTGAAATACTAGAAACACAAGCAAATTTCAAACTACACTAAGTACCATGAACAGAAATCATTGTTAGCACACTGTGATCCTGTTATACAGGCAACATGCCAAACTGCCTCTTCTGAAAATGTACCTGGTTTTATAGAGCCTAAAACTTCTGCAGTTAGCTAGCAAAGGAATCATTTGCATGGCTAATATTGCTCAGCTCACCATCCTGACTATCATGCAGAAGCTAGTAGACATTTTCTTTCTTTATACCAAGATGCTCCAGACTTTGATCCAGCTCTATTCTGGCAAAGCAGCAATGTGCTGTCTTTTTGTAGAGACAGCAGATTAAATGTTGTCTCTTTGGCTGACAGCAGCAGGTACCATTATCAGTAGTGGTTGGCTGCTAGGAGGTTTCCTTTTAAAATAATTAAATTAAAACTATTAGACTGGGCACCACAATCACCCAATTTAAACCCTATTGAAAATATATGAAATTTAATGAAAAGACATATGGAAGACAGTCTTTAAAAATATTAATGAATTAAAACAAGAAATTATAGATATTTGGAATAACAGCGATAAAAATTTAATTTGTAATTATAAGAAGAAGCGAATAGAATGTGGCAAACCACTCTAAATAACTTTTTCATAAAAAAAGCGAAATAATAAATATTCATTCATAGCATTTTTATTGTATCTTCTTATATGTACTTACATTTTCATTAAAAAGTATATAAATTAGAAATTAATTATGAATGAGATTAAAATTTGAGAACTGATGGCTGCTTCTAGTTAGTTCAATAGTAAAACCATGAGACCTATTTTCCAATCTAGTAGCATTCTTAAATTCATGCATTCAAGGCCCAAAGGAGAACAGCTCATTATAACAACTGCCATGAAAATACATGTAGAAAAGACAGGGAAGCCATGTCAGGATAGCAAGTAAGTGATTGAAGTTGACATGCTAGGTCAGGATCAATTGCATTACAGATCATTCTTTGAATTTTGTCAAGACTCTTGAAGCACCAGACCAGATATGCATGGACACATGGTAGATTTATAAATGTGTAAGAAGGATTCTGACAAGAGGAATTGCTTGGCACAACACAGTGAACCAACTTTCCTAGCTCTAGATCTAGCAATTGATTCAATATAATCACTCCACTTTATCTCAGTGGAAAACATAAACTGAATAAGGTGCAACATTGCTCTCCTGGAGGTGTGCATCAGCCATGCTAATAGAAGAGAGAAAAGTTCTCTGTTGTGATTAAATGAAAGCATTTTAATGGTAATACTTATATTAGCCATTTCTTTATAAGAAAACATTTGGCATTCATTGACTGATCAGCCAGTACTGCTTTTGGTTGAAATTTATAAAATCTTTGTCTTAAGATAATTTTTAAGGAAAATAATTTTCCTTCCTAAACTTTTATTTGATGTAGTGTGGATTGTCAATATCTTATATCATTACTTTCTCTTCAAGTTAAATGTGAAATCTATTTTACTTATTTATAGTCCACAAGTGATGTGGTTTCTGTCATTTGGTACAGTTCTTTGTGATTCTGTAGCACCAGTCTGCAATGGTTCAATGAAGGATAGTCTTTGTCAAGATTCACAGGTATCACTCATTCAAAGCCATTTTTAACCATTGATTTTAGAAAGTGGTTGTATACAGTTAACAGTTTAGATATTTCTGAATGGTTTTGGTGCCATCCTTATGAAAGTGTCGATCTCACAAGGCTATTTAGAGGTTCAAAAAGTTAATAAAAAATACTAAATATGAAAAATGCACTGACGAAATAGAATATGAAAGGAAAATTATTTAACACCATCTTTTGTCTTTTACATTTAACTTTATAAGAAAGAAAATTCCATTTGGTAGTATGAGCAACTGATGTTGAATCATCTTGCAAATAATTCAAAAAGAATATCATTCTCTGGGTTATTTCAAATTCATTCTTTTATATTGGGAATATTGTAAGTGTGTGTGTGTTTGCCTGATTATTGATTTTTGTTGAAGATTAATAATTTTTTAATAAAGCATAAAAAGCTTAACAACTCTTTTAAGATATGAAATCATCAAATATTTTAGCTGATAGGAGCATTTGCAATTAATTTTATTAAGAAAAATATTACACACACACACACACACACACACACACACATACACACACACACACGATATGCTTCAAAAGTAATGTCTCATATATATTTGCATAGAATTTACAGCAGATACAGGGAATAAAATAATACTATTGGGGAGAAAACTGTTTTTCTTCATAGTTTCTACTATTGTCTAAGAATTTTTGTCATTGATGAACAAGAGGCTGCATAAATGTGGCTTGAAACATGCATCACTGCCCCAACAAAATATTATTAAGTGTCAATATCAACAGTGTATATTTTAAGTGTACAGGGTACAATGGATAAATTGTCATCTAAATTAGGCAAACATGAAAATAACATTGACATCTCATTTTAACAGATATATTTACTAAAATTACACAAAAATATCTTCAAATACTAAAGAGCAAATTTATTCAATAAAATTGCCATTGGCTTCAACCATAGCCTTTAGACAACTTCAGAATCTCCTGCAACTCTTCTGGGCAGTTTCCTTGTTTAAGTTAGTGAATGCTGACATAATCCTTGCCTACAGTTCATCTTTGGTATTACAAGGAGTTTTGTTGATCTCTCACTCAACTGTGCCCTAACCTAATAATGAAGAAGGTTGTAGTCTGGGGAGTCAGATGTAAGGGGTGATGTGGATAGCATTGACTGGGTTATTCTGATAATGTGGCATGGTGCAGAGTGTCTTCCAGCAGCCACCCTTTTGACACAGAGCAGCACTACCTATCCAAGGCACTTGATGTAGGCCTCTGTGTTGAGTCTGAGGCCCTGTGAGAAGACGAATGGTGGCATAATATCACCATCACTAGTGATCACTCCAAACACCTTCATAATCACCATTAGACTCATCCAACTTTTTCTGAAATGTCCTCAGATTGACACCCAAACACACTGAAATGTTCATATTGGAGCTTCCAGTGCAAATGCCAAGCAGTACAGCATACTGATTCCAAATTTCTGGTGGAGTGAATTGTGTCACAGTGCTTTTTTTCTTACAGATGGTGCCCAACTGACCCTACTGTGCAGCTGACAGAATAAAAACAACACACATGCACAAAATTAAAGTATAAAATGGTCACAATTTAACCATCACATCCTGTATTAAAGTGTATTTTATTAAATTGTATATTAAGATATTACTTCAAGTGTCAATGAGTGCCAGTGAAGCTATTTTTTTTCTACAATGACATACAGTAGTTTTCTATGCATATTCATGTCAGGCAGCATTTTGCCAGGCTGCAACTCAGATGCAATCTGTAACAAGACAAAAAATTTATGATTTATTGGCAAGAAGATTCAACCTCTACTGCTATACCCTTAACAGCTGTCTCTGCCAATGTTGGTCAACAGAATTATTTATGGATTAAGCCTCATATATGTGTGTATTGCTCAACATTTTATTTGCTTTACTAAATTCCAAAACATACAAAGAATATGTGTAAGGAAAGATATAGATATATATTTTTTAATAAAATATTCAGTCCTTAAGCTCAGTACTTTCCTTCATCACACACACACACACACACACACACATATATATATATATATATATATATATATATATATATATATATTATATTTCTGTGTGTGTATATTATACTAAAGTTCACCTAATACAAGGTTTGAGATCCACTCAAAAAAGAGGGTTACAGTCAACAAAAGGATAATGCTGAATGAAGTGTGTGATTTGAATGGAAGTAAAGAAAGATAACAGTTGATCCTTGGCACTTGAATTCATCAAGGTTAAAGTGTTTAGGAAAGCCACCTCACAAAGTGGTAGTTCTTGTGAATTAATATTTCTTGCCCCAACCAACTTCTTTTCAGCACTTCCTCATGTAAAGGGTGTGTGTGTGATAAAATATAGTTTTAAGGGATGTTATATTTATGGGTCAAAGTGTTCACTATCAGGGATAGAGCATATTTAAATATAAAAGTGGACATTGAAGTCAATACCCAGAGGTGATAGTCTAATTCAGATGAAACTGACTATCGCCTGTGGGTGTTGACTTCAATGTCCTTTTATATATATATATATATATATATATATATATATATATATATATATATATAGTAGAGAGATGTTTTTAGTTAGTGTAAAATCTGTAATTTTTTTCAGATGCATTCTCAAGGCCTCTTCTTGGGGAATTTTCAATCAATTAACTAATTCTTTAAAATGATATTATATTGTGAAAATCTGTTTTTATATTTTCTTTGATTTGATATGTAGTGCTTCTTTATATCAATAACTAACAACTCAGACTCATTTTTTATCCAGTTACCTTGTTCCTTTTAATAGTGCCACAACACTTGCAAACCATAATTCAAATGTTTGCTTATTTTTAAATATAAATTGTATTTGTTCATACCTTTGAATCTGGGAAAATGAAAATTGGTTCTTTACTGATTGCTAAAATTCTTTCATAATTTTAAAGAACAGAAATGCTTGAGTGATGACTTACTGGTTTATTAAGTGTTGTATTCATATATTCAATACAATCTTTTAACAGATTTGTTTGCTTTGTTTACTAACTATATCTATTTATTATTAAGTTAAACTTAAATTTTTTAATACTTCATACAGAACTCAAAATAAAGTGCTAGCAATATCAACTTATGTCAATCCTTCCTCAAACCATAAGTGTAAGACATTTCTAACCCCCACAGTTAGAACCTCTTGGCTTATTTAGGCACAGAAGGGAAGTTTGTTTTCAAATATCAATCAATGATTTCAGTATCAGATGCTTTTGATTATTTCTTTCAAGCATTTAATAAAATCTTTTTATTTGTATATAGTGTTTATTTACAGCAGCAAGAAAAACAATGACCAAATATGTTATAAAACAGCTGTTCTTAATGTACTATTTTGATTAGTGCATCAGTTTTCATAATTAGTAATGACGTGTGAAAAGACAGCAGTATTAACTGAAAGACATTGGTCATTCACGATAATGATATACAACTATACAGTCACAAGTGTTGTTTAATGCTTTAATATTTTATTAAAGCTTCTCACAATGAAGTATATTATATTTAAAAAAAAATAAAATTCACAAAAGGCATGAAAGCCAGTCAAGAGGATAATATGAATATCTGTTCTCCTTAATCTGATAATTGACACTTTGACTTGAAGAGGTTTTATTGTGATGTTCAGGGAAAGCATCTACATGGAAACTGTTCTACAAAGGAGCAGTTTTTCAGAAAAAGTAGAACTTCCTTTTTATAATGGAATTACAGAGGAAATGACGGTGATTCAACCCTGTGAATGTAGAAAGCTGGGTTTTAGCTGTAAAGCTATGATCTGGTAGAACTGAAGAATGGAGTTCATCTAAATTAACTTAATATGGCATAAATTACTCATTTGGTATATCAGATACAAAATATGCAGAATATAAACCATTATGTTTTGAGGTTCATTATCTTCACATTTATTTATTATGCTTTTTTTTATTTTATCAAGGAATATGAATTATAAAAGTTCAGCTCTTTTGTTTTCAGGGTTAAATAAAAATGTTTTTTTTAAGAAGTACTACCTAATTATTATTAGTTTTTAACACATATTTATTGTGTCAGCAATCTTCAAGAATACTGAGTTGTGGGGGAAGAAGACAGCTGAGTCACTAAAAATGATGCTGTAATAAAATTTTATTTCATTTGCAAGACAAGTAGCAACTTCCAAAGACTCATGTGAAAATGTTGATTTAAAAAAATAGACAGTATATCTCTTACTCTTCTATAAGCAGTGGAGAAAAAAATTCTTTTAATGGATGTCTTAATTAAATAATTAAGTCTTATTAAGTCTTAATTAATTATGTCTTAATTAAGATAAATAATAAGTCATCATGCTACTCCCCTTCTGTTACCATGGAATTCTTGTGACAGTATAATTGTTAACACTTTGTCTGTCTGTCTAGGTAGAAAGTATGAATTCATTACCTCCCCCAACTATGGGTTAAATAATAGTAGGGAAATCATTGTTATTCTAAAAAAGTTGTTAATGTAATATTCACTTACAAAAATTAAATTATTCTTACAATCCAAACTGTGTTGGCTTTAAATAACACACAAAGAGTTGATAAGCCATAAAGACCTATCACTAACACATATATACATATACATATATATATATATATATATATATATATATATATATATATATATATCACATATGTAACACATGGTTACATTCATGTATTTATCTATTGATTAACATTCTGCATATTTTTTTATTTGTTTCATTTGTAACATCTGGTTCTTTAGATATTTTCTTACTAGCCAGTTCATTTTTTTTTATTTATAACTATTTTAATTTTTCCAAAATAGCATTTTTTCTAAGTTATTAAAGTAATTTCTTTCTTATCCTGCCAATTTATCCTTTCAATTTTGTTTGTAGTTGTTCACTGATCTCTATTTTCAGTATTGCATTTCTGTCATTAGGTAACTTTACTAAAGCTTATATCGTTCTTGTGATTATATCTCTTTTATCACCCATGGCTATCTGAAATAAAAAATAAAATCAATAACTATATTATATATTTATAATATACCATAGATACTTGTGTATAAGCCAATGTTATGCATAGTGTAACCCCTGAATATTTTGGCATGAATTTTCACCCCTACAGAAAATCTTTTGTGTGTATAGTACAACCGGTCACTGAAAGTGCATGATATTCAACCTCTTCAAAAATTTATCTGTGTATAGTGCCCTCTAACTGTTGTGTATAGTGCCCCCTAACTATTTTTTGCATAAAAATCTGATCATAAAAACTTTCATTATAGTCAAGTATAGTTATTTTCTAAGCATAGCTCAGATGTGGCACAAGGCTGAATGTACAGAGCAGCTAGTGAGGATCAAACTCACTTTTTTAGTCATAATTGATCTAGCGCGACAAGCTAGCTAATCATTACACCAGGCCAAGGTGCCCTAGTTAAGTATATACAGTATTGAATCAGCCTCAATTTTCTTTATAAAATCTCCACCTTAATTCACATGTAAATATTTGTAATAAAAACAGATATTAGTTAAAATGTACATGGTATATTTATGATGGATATGATAAAAATGCATGAGTTTTCTATAGCAAAATTGTATCCAGATTCATATATAGCATGTCATCTTTAACAAAACTACAAATATTGCAATGTGTGATATTTCAGAACACCAATGATAAAAAAATGGTGAAGGTAGCTGAATTAGGTAAGGTAGACACACCAGACACCATAAATTTAATTATAAAGTGAAGCATCCCTTCATTTTTAGCATTTTTCTTGATGTATAATTATAACTAATGTTTGTTTATATTTCATTCTTTCTCTCTCCATGTGGATGATCACATCAATAAAAACATGAAGAAGTTGTATGAAACATGTCAGTTATGATTTTTTTTCTCATTTTATCATTTCACTACCCCCCATTTGTCTGATATTCTCTCATGGTATATATTCTATACTGAAAATTTTACCAACATTGCAAAAATCAAATTATTCTTACAATCCAAACTGTGTTGGCTTTAAATAACACACAAAGGGTTGATAAGACATAAAAACCTATCACTGATACATATATATATATATATATATATATATATATATATATTTCACATGTGTAATACATTGTTACATTCATGTATTTATCTATTGATTAACATTCTGCATATTCTTTTTATTTGCTTCATTTGCAACATTTGTGTTATTGCAGAATTTTCTGACACTGAAACCCAGGTTCAAATCTCACCATAGTTGATTTGTCAGGAAGGAGACATCTTGATGTTATCAGACTGACTGATATCAGGTTGACCCAAGCCTCGTGAGTGAAATTGGGTAGACAGAACCGTTGGGTGCCGTCAATAGCTGTGCTAGCACAAGGCCACAAGTGGCCGAGGGCTTGCGCGTGCTGGCCTTGTTCAAATTGTTGATCACACTAGATAACATGCTCTTTCCCAGAAACTGTAACTAAGGTCTGCTCAGCATCATTGCAATATAAACCACAAGTGGGCTCTGTGGATGTTGAATAAATGTACCTGAGCAAGCATCTGCAATAAGGATTGGCTAGCTGCCCTAGTAGACAGGCATCCTCGAATACAAGTGGCCAGCTATACTACTACTACTACTACGACTATTGCAGAAGTATTGACTTACATAATCAAATTTGGCATAGTGTATGTGACTGTCTATGATCTAATCTATGAGTGTAGGAATGTCCATTTGTTAATTTTACTGACATTGAAACACCACTGACATGTTACATGCAGCATGCTCAGCAATTTTCTGAAATGACCATCCAGCCGCTTGAAGGCCCACAATCTTACACATCTCAAACGGCTCTAATTGAACAAAAGGAACACATGTGCATCTTAATGGCATGACATCTGCTTGCACTGGACACTTTCATCACACTGACCATAATCATAGCATGCATCACCATCTAGAGGTTAGAAAACAGACAGTGCACTTTTATAAGTATTATTAGACCACAATATGACTGAAAACTTAAAAAAGTATCAGAATATTCATTACTCTTTAGCTTGCGCATACTCTACACAGGTGAAAATCAGTATCATCCTTCAGAGTAGAACAATTTTTTGCATTGGCACACACACACACACACACACACACACACACACACACACACACAAATTCAATTCACCCCAAGGTGATAATGCTACTAAGACACAAGAGGCTACTAAGAGTGAAAGAGAATGAAAAGACTTTAGAAGGAACTGGAAACCCAATCCTAAACAGGATACAAGAGATAAACCTCTATTCCTATCAAAAAAATAGAAGTGGAGTGTGAATCAGACAATAGACAATTCTGTCTACTCCTACTGAGGAAAATAAAAAAAAAGTAAAGAAAAAAATAAATAAAATTTCAAAGTTTAGACAAAGACATCAGAGGTATAGAGTTGAAGTAGATTTTTTAGAAAGAACTGGAAACCCAATCCAAAGCAGGAAACAAGGGATAAACCTCTACTTCTGTTCAAGAGACTATGGAGGAGTATGAAAATATATATATATTGTTTTTTTGTTTTCTTTCAAACAAATTTTATTATATAACACTGATAAGTATCTGTCTATATTTCTATACTTACATTATTTACATTGTTCAGACTGTTGTCATCTTTATTATTGTTGTATGCTTCAGCCTTCTTCAGGTCATATTATCAGCTGACAAAGGCAATGAAATTGTAATGATGGACAAATTGGAATATACAGGAAAACTGGAAGACCTCATTAGAAATGGTAGCTATAGTAAGGTAAAGAAAATCCAACAATGAAAATAAACTGAAAACTGTCACAGATCCTAATAAAGAACAAGGACCACTTCCCATGTAAGACATAAAGCCAATTGCTACCAGGCTACCTCACATATATGGTCTCCCCAAAATTCATGAAGACGGTATTCCGCAAAGATGAATCCACATCAGTAAAGCCAACCCTATGGCTGAGATACATAGACGACACCTTCATACACTGGCCACAAAAGATAGAGGTCCATCTACTAATGGACCATGTGAACTCAATAAGATTATCGATACAGTTCACAATGGAGATAAAAAAAATGACAACAAACTCACATTCCTGGATGTACTAATATCTTGAACAAAGCATAGGTTCAAGACATCCGTATACCAAAATCCAACATTCTCCGGACAATACCTCAACTTCAACTCCCACTACCCATACAATGTAAAGAAAGGGATTGTCATCTGATTACAACATGAAGCAAAAGTCATGGGACAACCCACAGACATATGAACACAAGATGGTCAGTATAAGGAGTATCCTACAATATAACAACTAGCCTGGGTACATGGCAGCAGCTCCAACAAACTGGGAAAGAAGGGTAGTAGAGGATAACAACACTCAGAAAACAGTTTCAATTTGCCTACCCTATGTGAAAAGAATATCAGAAAAAAAAACAAAAGCTCTGTGACCCATATAATATTAGGATGACCTTCAAAAGTGATTTGACACATCGCAGACACCTCTTCCAAGTAAGACTTCTCATAGAGGAGAACATGACTAAGGACTGTGTATATGCCATCCCATGCAGTTGTTGCAAGAAACATAAAGTAGGAACAGGCTACCCACTTAAGGTAAGACTGCAAGAACATCATAAAGCCATAACATGAGGGGAAATAGAAAAATCAGGAGTTGTGAGTTAAATACCTGTCTACTGGAAAGTTGAGTTAAAAGGTGATAACTGAGACATCCAGAAAAGGCATCGCATGTGGAACTAGAATAATCTACCCTGGTGGATGAAATAAAGGGCTCATTCGGAATTCCATTCTCCCGAAGAAAGCCGAAGCATACAACGGCCAATATGTCATGAATATGACAATTCAAACAATGTAAATAACACTGATGATGTCTAATTCAAATTTTGTATCCTCTTTCCAATTTCTGACTTTTTTCACATTGGGATTTTAATACAATATTATTTCTTACTATTATGAACACTACTCCCCACTTAGCACAAGTTGACATCTCTGATTTTTACTGTCCCAAACAGTGAAAACAATATCACCCAAAACCGAGAAGTCCTATCAAAGAAAAATAATCATATTTTCCTTCTTTGTAGCTAAATGGTATAGCACACTAGATCAAATGACAGTTTCTATAAAGGAATACAGGTTTGATTCCTGTTGTCCAACACATATTTTCTACAAAATTTCTCAAACATTCAGGGCAGTAAATGTAATTAATACTGTTTAATTAAAAACAGAGCATTTACTTAAGTAAATTGTATCTATATAAATAACAGAGGAACAGAAAATATATTAATTAATTGTTGGACTTAATCTATTACATTATATATATATATATATATATATAAATATACATATAAATATGCATATATATGTGTATCTAGGTGTATCTATATATATATATATATATATATATATACACACATATATATATATATATATATATATATATATATATATATATATATATATATACACACATATATATATATATATATATAATATATGAGTTAAAAAACAAATATAGTTTGGAAATGAACAGGATGATAAGAAAAAGAATGAATAGGAAATGTTTAGCAATCCTAAAATTTGGGATTCCCAAGTTTTCATTACTGCAATTGTCTTTGGTGATTCTTTTATGTGATATTTTGTGACAAATTTTTTGTAGAATAACAATTTTTATCACTTGGAAATAAATTTGGGAATAAGTGAAATTAATTGTGAAATCCAGTGAAAGTCACCCATGAAATAAAAATAATTGTTTGTAAGGCCTATGTACATAAAATTGTCTTTAAATTAAGTGGCAGTAGAAGAATTATCGGTGAACTTTTAAAAGGTAAGCTTACATATTAATGCAATACTTAAATGCAGTGATTAATTTTGAGTTTTTCTGGAGTTTATTGTTGCCTATGGTTATGTTGCAGTATGCCTTGCAAAAATAAATCTCAGAAGACCAGATTGTAATCAAAAGAGCCAAGGGTGCAGCGAGGAAAAGAAATTCCTGTGCAAATGGAAATTCAGATCAAATGGCAACTATGAGAGCTTCCAATACTGAGAATATGCAAAGGTTTGGACACTCTCAAACTGATGAATGAGCCAAAGGCCCAATTAAAATCCCCCTGCAGGAGCTACTTAAATGCTACCCAATAGGGCAGCTTTTAAGCTAGTATAGACATATATTATGACATGATTTGCTGATGAATCAACATTATCACAAAAATAATTTTAAGAAAATCTACCTTTGCAAGACATGTGATTCACTTTAAGCATATGAGTGCTCTTCTTTAATTTAACTGTAACATTATAGAAATTTGAATAGAACTTCATTTAAGCTTTTATTTTAAGGTTTTTGTATCCTACATTGTTTTAGTAGTAATTTAATAAGAACAGGCAATAAACTGAAATAGCCTGGTCATATGTTATTTGAAGTGAAGTTGTAAATTGTATTATATTTCTTTTATTAAAACTGTATTTTCCAGGACAGAATTATGATAACAAATATCCAGGGGTCATACAAGTGCATTCAGTTTGTTGTTTAATTTTAAGTCACTTTCATACATACTTTTCTTTAACTTTTGCAATTCATATATTCTAATATTTTTGTATCTAATGTTGGCTCAGTTCTAATTTAGTAAGAATCGGCAACAAATTGAAATAATGCAGGGAAATAGGGAATGCATATATCATGGTATATTTAAAATTCATCTTTGTATGAGTAAATAATATTCTTTTATATAATTAAGTCAAAATAGAAAGTTTCAAAAATTGTCTTATACATTTACTATTCTATTGGATTCTCATCCAGAATTTACTTATATTTTTCTACATGTGTGTGTGTGTTTGCAAATGAAGAGATATTGGCAAACATCTACCTTATTATGCAAAACCAAAGGTATAAAATGATAACTCATCCATTTATCTATTCATTTATTTTTATCCATTTATTTACTTAGATTCCCAGCTCAAATAATATAAACTGTAATTATACTTTTGTCAAGCCAACCATGATTTTGAATATTATGATAATATTTAGATAATATTTAGATAAGTGCTATTTTATTAGTTAGCTATAAATATAATTGAAATCCTTAACAGATGTTTAGAGAAGTCAAATATATTTAATATCTAATTAGATTTAAATAGTTAGAACCCATCACTGGATTAACAATTTACTTCAAAAAACTATATTAACATCTCTCTCTAAAACGGAAATAGTTGAATGCACATATAATTCACCTCTAAAGTTGGATTAATATCTAACTTCCAATTATATAAAAATATCTAATGCAATTAACTGAAAAATTCAAATAACTTTGTGTCTTAAAATAACATCTTTTTAGGAAAATATGATTTCTGAAAGTAAATCCAGTCTTCTGAAAAATGAATATGATTATATAAAACTCTGACAAGAGATATTCATAAGGGAACAAATAAAATTATTACACACACACACACACACACATATATATATATATATATAGTAAGATAATGAAGGGTTTGGTAATCCGTATGGCTAATTCCAAAGAGGGTATAATCCAGAGAGCTCAATGTAACAACATAGCAAATATTAATTCAATAATTAAATTAAGAAAGAGACAACCTTAAGATTCCATGTCTAGTAAGAGCCCAACTAATTCAAACAGATCTGTTTGAATTAGTTGGGCTCTTATGTCCATCGTCTTTTGTGTTAAATTGTTATAAGTTATAATGTTAATTATGTTTAAATGAAAATGTCCATGAAGATGGTCTTAAATAGACCAAAACGTCCGACGTCGACTTTATTTTTTAACATTAATAATGCATATTCAGATTTTGTTTTTTTTGTATTTTTCTTTCATATATATATATATATACACATGTACATACATATGTATATATATATATACATATATACACATATACATATATATATGTATACATATACTCATATACACCAATAAGCACATATATACATACATACATACATGTATATATATACATACAAAACACACACACATATAAAACCATTTACATATAAATTGTTTAACCTAAGCCCTTAATCCAACATATAAACACTAGGTATTATTTGGTGTCTTGATAATTTAAAACCCTGTAGTTTCCATGTACAAGTCTCCCACAAAAAATTTAGGTATAGTTTGTTATATATATATATATTTGTTCTCATATATATATATATATATATATATATATATATATATATATATATATATATGAATTTGCAACACCACTTATGTACATATATATATATATATATATATATATATATATATACGAGATAATGATATTTATTTTTTATATATCAAGAATAATATTGTGAAAAAAATGGATGATAAAGTGGAAAAAGTTTTCTTGTGGCATGTTTTGTCCAATGAAGTCCTAATGGCCAAAATGTATCACAGGAAAACTTTTTCCGCTTTGTCATCCATTTTTCCCCAATATATATATCTATCTATCTATCTATCTATCTATCTATATATATATATATATATATATATATATACAAGGGCTGCGATGGATAAATTGTCAGCTAAACTATGCAAAAATGAAAATAACATTGACATCTCATATTACCAAATATATTTACCAAAATTACACAAAAATATCTAAAAAATACTAAAGTTTAAATTTATTCAATAAAATTGCCATTGACTTCAGCCACATCCTCCAGATGACTTTGGAATCTCCTACATCTCTTCTGTTGTGTCTCCTTGTTTAAACTGGAGAATGCTGCCATAATCCTTGCCTTCAGTTCATCTTTGGTATTACAAGGAGTTTTGTTGATCTCTCACTCAACTGTGCCCCAGACATAAAATCCAGGGGGTTACAGTCTGAAGAGTTAGGTGGCCAGATGAAAGAAATTATCAGAGAGCCATAACTTGCTTCTCCTGCTTGTGTGGCATGCTGCAGAGTCCTGTTGTCAGATATAGGATCTTCCAACAGCAATCCTCTTGGCCCTGGGCAGCACTACTATATATATATATATATATATATAGATAGATAGATAGATAGATAGATAGATAGATAGTGCATTTGGGTGACAGTTTCTCTTTAATATCCATTTTATTAAACAAAACTGACAAGGAAATTTATTAGATTTCTCTTCTATGTATACAAATGTTTTCCTTTCTGAACTTAATGAATGTTAAAATTGTCCAGAAGTTGTTGATTCCAAATGCTTTTGGCTAAACTAATAGCCATTTTCAAGTTGAAATTGACTGATAGTTTTTACATTAACTCAAGAAAAGTATATGTACAAGATAGTGAGGTACAAAATTATCCATAGGACACAATCAATTTCATTTAAAATGTTTCATTTTTCAAATACCAAAACTGTTATTTTTTATATATAAAAGTTAGAATCTGATCTTAGGCGTTGAATAAATGCTCATAATCTGTTTCAGAAACTTTTTTTTTATTCAAAACAGTAACATAATGAACATAACAGGAATGAAATAGACAATAACAAATTTATCCTTACATTTCAGCTAACAGTTAATGGCATAACCTTTATGGTCAATAATCAAACATTAGTAACAAATTTGCTACAATTTTCTTTTGGCATATTCTTCCAAATTAAACCATCCGATACTAAATTTGAAGGTTGCCTTGATTGAACCTTAATTTTAAGTTTTCACCACAAATTTGTTATTAGATTCATGCCCTCACTTATGTGGGCCAAGATAAAACATTGATCATGCTGTTTTTGAACCATTTTTCATCAGTGCATTTGTGTGCATAGGAACATTGGAAAGTGAAGCATCATTTTCTATAAAAGCTATCTGACAGAATCTCTCAGATTTTCATTTAACACATCACTGTACATTTCTTTTTTCATTGTTCCTATGAGTTTAAGCAAAGAGCCCATTGCTTTTCTACCAAATCACCCCCATATCATAAGATTATAATTTCTGTTTTACACTAGGAATGGTGTTCCTAGGGTTCATGATGTCACTTTTCTTCCATATTCGCTGTGCCTAACTCTGACCAAACAATACAGTTTTAGTCTCATCACTTCATAAAACTGAGTTCCAAAAATCATTATTTGCAAATTTCAACTGGACCTTTCAATGATGCCTTCTATGTAAACATTTTATTCTTGGACAGTAACTACTGAGAACATATTTATTAAGCACCCTAGTTCCCATACCTCCCAAACCTAGTGAACCACTTACAGAGAGTACTCTCAGCTATGGTATCATCTCTATAAGTGGCACATACTATTTTTGCTGTTTGTACAGCATTTCCTCCTTTGTGGAAATAGAATCAGATGACAAAAATAAATCTCTTTTTTCTTCATTTTCAATTTTAACTTTCAAAGAAAGTAATATTGTGTATCTGATGAGATTAGAAGGCCATTTTGTATTAGAAGCTTCTCCTACAAAGTCAAACACTGGATTCAGACAAATACAACTGGACTGATTAAAGGCAGCAACTGATGAAAGACATCTGGAATTGGCCAATTGCATGACCTCACCTCTCTTTGTAGACCCAGCAGAAATTGGTACAGTTTGAACGGGTTCTCCTACTGTGAGCAATAATCATTGAGTTAGTCTAACAACCATTGTTAACATGTTTGTTTCTTATACTTCTGGCCTTGTACCATGCTATATCAAGCTTAGTAACTATCTTTAAATATCTTCAAGTGTAAAATGTAAGAATGAATATATTTTTGGACCAGTATATTGTATATGACAGGATGAAAAGAAAAGTGAACAGAAAGATAAAAAAAGAAGAAGAAAAAAAACAGTAGTATGGGAAAAAGAAATTAAAAGAAAAAAAAAACTGAAATAAAATCATTGAAAAAAGAATGGAATAGAAAAATAAAAAGCTTAAGAAAAAGAAAAGAAACAAAAATAAACCAATGAAGGAATAGACAAGAAAGAAAAATGTATCAATTGAAAAAAAATTAACATGAAAAAAAAAAAAAATTAAAGTGAAGCAGTGCTGAAGAAAAAAAAAACTTTGAGTGAAATCAGTTAAAAATGAAAACATAAAACTTGGAAATATAAAAAGAAAAAGTAGCTGAGGGAAAAATTCAATTGCAACAAGGATAAAAATGAAAAGAAAGAAGTTATGATTTTTTAACTGCAGAATAAAAGCAAACAAGAATAAGAAGAAATAGAAAATTCAGGAATTAAGTGTAAAAGAAGCACACACATAAAATGAAAAAGTAACTGGAAGTCTTCTCTCCTTTACAATTGGATGTTATATGTATCCATTCACTACTGACGTCATCATCTTCATAATGATATGACATATCTTTCTGCTTTTTGCTTCATCCATTTTCTCTTCTTTTCGTTAGTCGACAATACAAAACAGATAGCAAATTTAAGGATATTAAAAATAGAGGAAGGGAAGAAAGACAAAAAAGTATTATTAAAAACTACTGGAAATGAGAAATAAATTTTGTGAATTATTTAAATAATGTTTTCTTTTGAATATACTTTCAGTTTTCTATTTATTCATTTTTTTTTTTTTTTACACTTTGTCAATAAATACTTTAATCAAATCCAATTCATCTGGTCTCTCATTTTTAATCATTCTTCTCTTCTCTCGTCTTTTGTTTTTCTTTTCTTCAATTTGCTCACTTCTCTCTCTTTTTTTTAATTATCAGCCCATAATAATATACTTTCACTTTTTCTTTCACTCTTTTTCCTTTCACTCTTTTTTCTCTCACTCTTTTTTTTCTTTCACTCTTTTTCTCCACATTTCCAAGTCAACTTATTTGAGTTTTTCTCACTTTTACTTTCTATTTTTAACTGTTTTTTTTTTAAATATGCTTGAATTATTTTATTTTCACTTTCATTTCCTCCTTTTTCTTCTTTAAATTTTGTAACTTTTTTTTTCATATTTTTTCCTATTGTTTCTTTTATTTTTGTTTCCTTTAAAACTTTCTTTCTGTTATTCATTTTTCTTTTCTTCTATTAGATTCTTCTTCCAATAAAATGTTCTTCATCACTTCATTAAACTTCTTTTTTTTTCTAAAATATTTATCATTCATTTCTTCATCTTTCTATTTTTTTTCTTTCAGGTTTCCCTACTCTCTTTATATTTTAAAAATATTTTTATTTCTTTGCTTTTGTTTGCCATTTTTTATATATGGTCATTGTTTTCTTTTCCGTCAAATTTCTTTCTAATATTATTCTTTCTTTTCAATTTCAAATTAAGAAAAATGTTCAAACACACAGAACCAATAAACCATCTTTGAAGCATTTCCATTTTGTAAGCTAGTATCAGTCACTGAAAAAACTCAACTTTTTATTCTTTCATCTTTGTCAATTAAAAATCATGTGTTCTCAGCCAAGACAAAATGAACCAGCAGAATATATATATATATATATATATATATATATATATATATATATATATATATATATATATACATACATACATACATATATATATATATATATATATATATATATATATATATATATATATATATATATAAAATCAAGTGTAAAATGGTACTGATTCTATGGGCCTTCATGATGTATTAAAAACAATACTTAAAAATATTTGCAAAATACAGAAAGCACTTCCTGTCTGAATTTCTGGATGAGTTATAATTATTTACATATGAACTGTTATCCTCACCTCTGTTGTTAGCATAACATTCCAGTCTTTGTGCTCTCTGGTGTATATCAATCCAGGTAACCGATAAGGAATTCTGAACTGGACCCAACAGCAGTACTCATCAACAGGTAGATTAAGTTTAAAGCTTCAACTTCTCCACAGAGAATTGTCCGATAGGGCAATAGCCTAGTGGATCAAAGCATTGTTTTGTGAATTTGGTGACATAGTAATTATCAGTTCAATCCCTGGGTCAGTCAGTGTGCATTTGAACTCAGATGAAACAAGGCAAGTAATAGGTGAGCAGTGCTAAAAAGCTAGACATGGGCTATGAAATGAGAACAGTCTACTCCTGTAGATTAAATAAAGGGTTCAGTTTGAAATTCCCTGTACACCTGATGAAGGGACAACATGAGGGTACAATGATTAAAATGTTATGATAGCAACAACAAAGCATATAAATTGTGTAAATAAGAACCACTTTGTTATTTTTTGTGTTCTAAATAGAACTCCGTAATAATTTAACTTTTGCATGTATGAAACCATCTTCAGAAATAAATATATTTAGTTATTACATCACAAAAGTAAAACAGACAGATATACTAACATAAAAAATATCTGTTTTTCTCTAAATTAAAAATTATGTGGCAGTATGTCAGAGAAAACTGATTCAGTTTGGATTTTTAAAAACTCTTTCTATCAATATATAATTTACCTTTTCTTCAAACCTATCTTTCCATCCAAATCTGTCTCAATCAATTCCCATATTACTCCATCTATTAATAATTCAGTCTCTTCCTATTTTATCTTCTGATATCTCATATTATTTTTTTTTTTTGTTCATACAAGCTTACAGCCATATCACATTGAAACACTGGTTCTTGTACAATTACCAAAGTTAAGCAAAGTCAAGCCTGGTCAGTACCTAGATAGGTGACCACTTGTGAAGACCAGGTGCTCTAAACTTGGATGTGTGGGTGGTTTAATGGATAATGGACCAGAATTGAAGATTGGAGAATTGATTTCCAATTCTAGTAAGATTAGTTATATTAACATTTGGGAAAGACATGAATCCACTTATTCTTCCCTCAGCTATCGGTTAATTAGTGGACTTATATCAGTGAGTCATTATGTTCAAAAAATTCTTACAATCAAAAAAAAAAATTTTTTTAGCTTTAAATAACCTTTAATTTTACTTTTGTGACATAATAACTAAAGGTTGATAAGCTGTAAAAAATAAATCAATCCCATATTTACACTTGTGTGTTATTTATCTTTGTTTATTTACTTAAAATGTCCTTTTTAATAAAAACAATTCTAATAAAAACTAATCTAGCAATATATTACTGTAGCATTATCATTGTACAGGTTAAAAGGAACATGAGACTAAATCTGCCATGTAGACTTTGTCAATTAATATCAAAAAGTGGGTGTGTGGCCTTGGGAGTTTTCTTTGAACATCGATTCTTCTCATGAGAATTTTGAAAGACTCTTTGTCTTTTCCTCCTCTGGTGGAGTGGTTATATATCTTCGTGTCATGTAGTTGTCCCACATGTACACATCCTAAGTGCAGGTGGGTCACCCGCCTATTCACATGTTATGGGTAGCCAATGACAAAAAGTAAGTCTGAGGTACAAATCTGCACCTGGTGGCTATAAGGTTACCATCCAGATCAACTTGCTGATGCATCTGTCTTTTTCATGCCAAAAATAGACTTTGCATTTTGTCACATATGACAAAATGCAAAGTCTATTTTTGGTATCACCTGGTGTGAGTCCAGTGCATATTGGGGTAATCAGAGATCACGTTTTCTTAGAACAAAGCTTCCTTGTTGACATAGTATTTGGTTCAAGTCTTCTGGTTGAATCACATACTGTATTATATCTTGCTAATGTTTTTTCTATCAAAAACATATTTTGGTTATAGCCAACAGCTGAACAGATGAGTCAGGATTATATAGAACAAAGTGTATCAATGAAAATATCTTTCTTTGTGACAATTTTTGCAACAATTGTTTATTTTTCTAAGAAACTTCCAAAAAGTGCCTTCCTTCCTGTGCTTTTCAGGTTTGCCTCATAACAAAGCCACTAAGAACTGGATAATGGCTTTTACAGATTTCTGTGGAGTTTTAGATTTTAGTTACTTCCTTACTTGTCTCCCATTCTTCATACCTTTTGTTCTGCAACCTAAATGCAAAAATGTTAACATGTCTTGAATGAATTGAAGTTTGCAAAAAGAAAAACATGCAAGTTATAGTAATAATAATAATAAGCTGTCTGAGATTTTAAAAGGAATTATCTTCTTTATTTCTCAAATTTCTGTCTATATTTCTGCGATGAGGTATTGCAATTATTTACACTACTTACATTGTTCATTGTCCTCTTCGATGTTTCAGCTGTTGTACACTCTGGCCTTCTTCAGGTGATTGGAATTTCGAACCAAACACTTTCTTTCATCCACTGGGGTAAATTGCTCTAGTTTCACATGACATAGCTCTTCCAAATGTCTCAGTTATCTCACTTTAACCCAACTCTCCAAGTTCATCTCTGCTGTAGCTAGGTATTGAACTCACAACACTTTGGGTCAAGACACTTGATTACTTCAACCAGCAATTTTACCCACTGTGCCATGCGTCCTTGAGGAAATAGAGGGTTTGGTTTGAAATTCCAATCACCTGAAGAAGGCCAGAGCATACAATGGCTGAAACATCTTGAAGATGGCAACAAAGATGTGGGCAACAGTCCAAACAATGTAAGGGCTGTAAATTTCTCAAATTGTTATAATTTCTTGACTGATGAGGAATTTTGGAATAAAGAAATAATTTCAGACAAGGCTTGAACTTGCACTCTCTACCACAAGAACTTATGTCTTGCAGCAGTGCTTATACTACAGGCTGTCACTAAAGTTTAGACTGATAGGCAAAAGTGCATATTTTTAAGAAATTAAATTTTCAACAACATTTTATTGAATTGGAATAATTCAATATGATTTCCATCATTTGTGATGCAAAGGTTGATGCACTTTGCAAGATTCACATTAACTTGTTGCAATAACTCCACATTGCCATCAATGTTAGCATATTCACTATTTATGTGTTATGTCAAGTGTGTTGCATCTGTGATTTTCATTGAGTACACCTTCTCCTTTAGGATACCACAGCAGAAGTCAGTTCTTTCTTCTTTTGACAAGACCATGTTTAATCTGTGTAGGTAAAAAATATAATTAATGAGATTCCCTGTGTGTCCAGACTTTAGAAACACCCTGTATTTATGTATCAGCCATTGCAAACAAGTATAAGGTGATATTTTTTTTATCTATAATTGTACCATGGAAGGTGGAATCAGTGTGCTGAATTCAAATTCTATCTAAGTTTGTTGTGTTTACTTTCATACAAATAATCCATCTCTCCCCAGATATTGATTAAATAGCAGGGTAGACTGTGCTCCTTAGCCTTGAGTGTCAATTAGTCTAGAAGGAAGATAACTGATGATTTCCAGTTTGTGGAGAAAGAAAACAAATGTTATCCTAAGAAAGCACAAAAATTCACAAATAATAAAAAAGAGAATCTGTGGCGAGTCATGATCTCCTACATCCTGAAGAGACATGACATTTTTTTTTTAAATTTATTCTGAGTTCTTGCAATATAATTTAAAGGCTAAAGATGTGGTAAAAGTAAAAAATTAAGGACAAAAAAAAGTGTTGTATATGTCTCAGCTCTGATCATTCCAGAATATAATTTGCAATCATTGTGAGAAGAGGGACTAAAACATTGTATATGAGTATGCAAGGTCCATGTTCAGATGAGGGCCCAAAGACACACACACACTGACTAACTGACAAAATCTGGAGTTGAAGAAGATGTGATATTATTCATGAAGGACTAAATTGTGTTTTCATTGGTCTGCATGAAGATAATGTTATATGAATAGAAAAATGCACTGAATAATAAATTCTGATTTTTTTTTTTTTTAAATTATATACTACATTGTCTTTGCACCTCAACATTAGCAGCAATTGCAATTTCCCTTTCCTATGATGACATTATTTTCTTTGATTCTTGTTAAATTGTCAGCTTTGATTAAAATATATCTTTTTTTTTTCAGGTAAGTTTACAAATAAAAATTAAACTGAAGCACCTGTGGTGAGTTCATTTTTTTTTCCTTTTGTCTGTATTTTTTTAAATTTTATCTTTCTTGTGTCTTCAAACTTCAAACTTTTTCCCTTCCTTTGAAAAAATGAAACAGATTGTTTTTACAAAAAAAGTGGTATTCTGACTCTAAAAGCCGACACCAATTTAGACATGTAATTTGAAGAAGTTCACATGATACATTATGATTGTCAGGTTTATCAGAGTCAAATGTTGATTGCTTCAAGTTGATTACATGTTCAATATTATTGATTTGTATTCCATTATCTGTTTATAATGAAACCTTAAATGTGTCTATCATGTATCAAATGAGATTACGGTAAAACTGTGTTTGTATTTACAGTATAGAAATAATTGGTGACTTTAAAATTTCTTAAGATTCATCAATTCCTTCATGAACAAATACTTATTCCAGCTCATGTAGAGGCTATGTCAATACTTTTTTCATTTAATATTAGGATTTTTCAATTTTTATAATATCCCTCTCTAACTTGATTTTATAGAGATCTGAAGCTTTATGTATGATTTTTAAACTTGACTTTTTCACTATAATTTAAAAAGAAAAAATACTTTTTAGTGAAATCTCCAATTTCAATAGTTCATATAACCCTTGCTTTCAGCAAATTTCTAAATTTAACTTACATTATCTTTATTTATACCATGTCTATGGTTGAAAAACTTTTACAAAGAATGTAAAAACCTATCAGAAAAGTAGAGTTTAAATCCTTCAAAAATTATTTTTTACATATTGACTATCATATAAGTCAAAAGTACTTTAAAATGGGCATGTGGCTGAGTGATTAGAACTTTAGCATTCTGACCATGAGATTCTGATTTGAGTCTTACCATGGTTGTCTTGTTGAGGTGGTAACTTCTTGACAGTATCATCCTCTGGAGATGATACCAGTGTTTGGTACTATTGCAAAGTTGCGGAAAAGCTGTACCATAGGTTGATCCAAGTCTTAAGTGTGAAATAGGGTTTAGAAAACCATCAATGGTTGTACAAAGTTTCCAAGTTATCATAACTGACTTTGTTCAACTACAGATCATACCAGATTATCTACTCTCTTCCAGAAATTGCGATTAAAGTTTACTCAGGCTGGATCTAGGGTTAGGGTTGAAGAAATACAAATGTACCTGAGCATGTGTCTGCAGTTCCCCTAATAAACTCCATAGTCTTCTGAGATTGATGGATACCTACTTTTATGTACATGGAGTTGATAGCTAGACTTTCAAGCATCACTGTTGTTTTTTTTTTCATCATTTCATCCCAAGAAATAAGAGCCACTACAATGCAAGGGGTTGCTGAAAGTGAAAGAGAGGACAATAAAAGAACAGGTTTCAAGGAGACAGAAAATGATGATTGACAGTGAATTTATATTTTTGTAGATTATAGTTGACAGGAGAGCAGGAAGCTGAAAAAGAGTTACACAGACAGTGTGGGAGTTTGTGTAGATTTGTATACTTGAATATGTATGTCAGAGGATACATATAGCAATAAAAATAGTAATGAGAAAAGGAAATTAATGATTAAACTGCAGAATTGAAGTATAATCTTTATAAGAAATGATAGGTGAAATGTGGAGCTCACCTGTTAGTCAATAGCATTATTTTTATTTCCTTTGTTATATATTTATATCTTCAGTTAATTAAGCTGAAAACACTTTAATATTCAACATTTTTTTAATGTGATACTGCCAGAACTAAATAATCATCAGCAGTAAATTTAAATCAGAAACAAGGCTGCCAAATTTTCTCTCATTCTGATCACAAATTTACTGTTGCTTCATTCTATATGAAAAATATACAGAAATCTGAAGGTTCAGTGGAATAGCAAAAAATGCTTTCTGAAAGCTAAACAATGTATTAAGATGCTTTGTTAAAAACAAAGAAAAGAGTGTTGAAATGCTATGCTATATCTATACTTTAGTATGCTAGGGAATGCTAAATAATTTCCTCACAATGAAGGAGATTCATAGACAACAAAGATATGGTTCTCTAAACAGATGCTGAGAATATCACGGACAGAACATATAAGTGATGAAGAAGATTTAAGGACAATGGAAACAAAAAAAGATACTTATAATTATTATTTGTTTATATTTCTGATATGAAGTATTATGTACACTATTTACATTGCTCGGACTATCATCCTCATCTTTGTTGCCATATTTATCACGACGTTTCAGCCATGCAGCTGCAGAAAGAAATATAAAGGGGAGACAAGCCACCCTCTTAAGCTAAGGCTCCAAGAACACCAAAAAGCTGTAACACAAGGGGAAGTGGAAAAGTCAGACATGGCTGACCACATATGGAGAGAAAAGGGAAATCACCACCCTCTGTGGGATCAGGTTGAAATCATAGATATAGAACATCAGTGGAAAATTTGTAAACTTAAGGAATCAGCACATATGCTAGGCCACAAAAATCTTCTGAGCCAACCAAGCATAGAAATGAATACAATATGGGAACCAGTTATAAGGAGTACCACAAAAAAGCAATAATAACAACAAAAATTGCAATATGAGCTCTGTTAAAAAACATGCAATGATAACAGCAAAAAATTGCAATATGAGCACTGATAAAAAATGGTTGCTGAAGACATTAGGTTTATAATACTCAGAAATTCATACAAAGGACACATGGCACAGTGGCTAAAGGCATTAGTTAGATCCAGTGACAGGACCCAAAGAGTGTGAGTTCAATACCTGGTTATGGTGGTGGAGAACTTTGAGAGGGGAATTAACCAGAGATAACTGATAACTGACATCCATTAGACAAGAAATGTGGAACTAGAACAGTCTACCCCAGTGAGTGAAATAAAGGGTTCAGTTCGACATTCCAACCACCTGAAGACGGCCGGAGCATACAACAGCTGAAATGTTGTGATAAATATGGCAACAAAGATGAGGATGGTAGTCCAAGCAATGTAAATAGTATTATAATTATTAAATTTTTTTTTTTAATCATTCCCCACAAGCAAGGCAAATAATGCCATTAAAAATCAAAGGAGCTACTGAGAGTGAAAGAGAACAGGAACTGGAAACCAAATCTTAAACAGGAAACAAAAGATAAACCTCTACTTCTGTGTAAAAGATTGGGAACAGACTTAGTAAGACTTAGAATCAAAAAGAGGCAGTTAAAATTTCTGGGACACATAAGGAGGAAAGAAGGCTTGGAGAATTTGACAAGACTGAAGTCAAGTAACATATCTAATGATCTTGTGCAAATTGATGGCAGAACATGAACAAGAATCGATAGTAAGAGACAAACATTTTTTTTTTGTAAATTTGATCCAATCACACCTTATTTCTGATCCAGGTTACAAACTCATAATTGCGGAGTGATTACCTGGGTGTTGGGATGAAAAGCAACTAAAATTAAGTTGAAAGAAATATAAGTAAAATATTAATAATTATTAACAATGTTTCATTTTATATTACTATTAGTATATGTAAACAAAGTTTTTGGTGTATGAGATATTCATGGAAAATAAAGAATATAACATGGGGTTGGATTTGAATGACTACCACTAGTTGTCTTTGTAACCTAATCAGTAAGACATCTGTTGCATTGATGATTTCCTCATGGTAAGGGAATCCAGTTCATCACTTACCAGAAGCTTATTATTTATATCTAAGTTATGCTGCTTACTAAAAATTGTGGAATAATGATAAACAAAAAAAAAAGAAAACAATTGAAATTGAGTTTTATCTTAAATTCAATATTAATAAAAAATAAAAATTTAAAGTTTAACAACCATTGGTAATGGTAATGTTAACCATTTCCTTATAAGGAAAAACTCAGCATTCATTGACCAAGCACTCAAGATTTTGGTTTAAATTTATAAAATCTTCTTATTAAGCCAGTTTTTCAGGAAAATAGTTTTCACAAGTCCAGTATCTGTTATTACTCCTTCCAATATTGATTGGGGTTTCTTTCCTTGCCTTTTGTTTGAAGTTGTGTGGAATGTCAGTATCTTGATTATTATTATTATTATTATTATGACCAAACAAAATGATTGACATAACTGTTCCAATATTTTTCAATAGTTAAGAGAAGAGTGCAATTTAAGAAAAGAAAAAAAGTGTTTGACAATGTTAAACAATATTTCAACAGAATGTCTGTCTTCAAGTTATATTTTAAAACATTTTTTAAATACAATTTGAAGAAGACAGACATTTTGTTGAAATATTCTTTAACATTGTCAAAAATTGTTTTTTCTTTTCTTTTACTTTTCTTAAATCTTACTCTTCTCTTAACTATTATTATTATTCTCTTTTTATGTTACATGTGCTATCCATTTTAGTTGTTGCTACTGTTGAATTTCCTCAGTTGATGTGCTTTCTATTATCTGGTACAGTTCTTTGTGATTCTCTAGTACCAGTCCATTTAGGTTTAAATAAGGGTGGTCTATATCAAAACTTTCAGGGACCAGTATAATTGATTGCATGTTATTCATTGATAGTGTTTAAGTTGTAATGCAAAGTAAATTTTGTAAAATTTAATGGCTAACAGGAACATATATTCTTGAAAATCAGTATAAAAATATCTCTCTGGAACATGATCACATGTACCAGAAACAAATAAATATTGGAATTTGTTATTTTAAGAAATCAAATAGCTATATGACAATCGTTGCTGAAATTTTTATAATGATTTTGGTAAGATTATAAGTTACAAATGTACTAAAACAGCTCTGTGTTATTTTTAGTACATAATAAATATTTGAATGTTTCTGACCTATCTATCTACAGAGAGAGAGAGAGAGAGAGAGAGAGAGAGAGAGAGAGAAACTAAATTTTGTCTACAAATAAATACAGTTATTTAAGTACATTTTGGCTTTGGCTAATTTTAGAATAAAGTAGTATTTCTGTAGTGCTTCATAAAGATCTTAATTTTTATTTGCTTGCAAAATCAAAATACTATTCCCTGAATTACACTAAATATTCCAACCTAGTAAATTTTGACATTATTTTAAAAGTTATACACTCCTGATCAAAAATATAAGACACTTGAAAATTTTTTTAAAAAGACTGTTTTTCATGGAAAAATTTTAAACATTTCTTATTTAAGGTTACTAATTTTATAATCTAAAAGGTTATGTAGACAAAAAGTTATAATCCAAACATATTATTGAGAAATTCACATTTTTATAAAATGAGGCATTTTACACTTGATCAAAATTATAAGACCAGAGACAAAAATTCTATGAAATTGTACAAAAAGTGTACAAAAACATTCAACAACCAAATTTAATAATGAGTTCTAACTCCACTGGTCTTGATGACTTCAAAAATTCTTTGGGGCATGCCAGAAATTAGTGTTTCCATTAAGCTGTGAGGAATATTGCTCCAGCTTCTGAAGATAGCTTCACAAAGTTCATTTTTTGTTGAATATTGTTTGCCATTTCAATAAACATCTCTTGCCATCCATCCTCAAACATTTTCAATTGGTTCAGGTCCAGTGAGCATGCAGGATGTCTCAAGAAATGGACCCCATTTTCTTGTAGAAAGGTCAAGGTCTGGCATGCAACGTGGATTGCAGCATTATCCTGTTGAAATAACCATCCATTCCCACACAAACGATGGCCCTCCGTCACCAACGATACTTTTTGTAGCATGCTAACATAACCAGCCACTGTCTGACAACCCTGTACCACCTGGAGCTACATCGTCCCTCTGTAAGAAAAGGCACCCCATAACATTAGGGAACCTCCACCACTATGACATGTGAAGAAAATTTCAGGAGGCATGTTTTTGTTATGCTAATATTGTTGGAAGCCATCAGGACCATCAAGATTGAATCTTTTCTCATCAGAAAACGGGACTTTCTTCCACTTCTCAATGTCCCATGTTTGGTATTCATGACCAAACCATAAACGATTCATTTTGTGACATGGAAACAGCCGAGGAATTTGTTTGTGCTTTTTATTTACCATGCCTTTTTGTCGTAAGTGTTGTCTGATCGTTACTGGACTGCAATCAGCATCTGTGGGTGCCTTAATTTGACTAGAAGAAAGTCCACTGGCTTTCACAACAACCTGTCTTATTCTCCTACTCAATGCCGGAGAAAATTTTTTGGGCCTACCAGTAGACTTTGCATTTCCATAATTTGCACTGTCCTTTAGAAAGTTTCAAATCACAGTTTTACTGCGATTTACCTTAGCTGCGATCGCTCACTGTGACAAACCTTGATTATCAAAATCTAGAATTCGAGCACACTCAACTTTGGTAAGTTTGCTTGCTTTAGTCATGGTGATACCTTTACGCAGTGATTGCTAATCTCTAACTGAATTAAAAACATTGGAATTACCCTAGATCTAACAATTTATACCCCCTGGTCTTATAATTTTGATCAAGTGTAAAATGCCTCATTTTATAAAAATGTCATTTTCTCAATAAAATGTTCGGATTATAACTTTTTGTTTACATAACCTTTTAGATTATAAAATTACTAACCTTAAGTAAGAAATGTTTAAAGTTTTTTCAAGAGAAACAGTCATTTAAAAAATTTTTCAAGTGGTCTTAAATTTTTGATCAGGAGTGTATAAGCTTATAATTCCGATTATTGATGTTTATTTCACTGCATCTTGACCAGACTTCTGATGTATAATCTATTTGGGAGTGTTTTCTTGTTCAACAGATAGTTCTAGATCTGGAAAGCAAAATTTCCTGCAGTCATTCACCAAACTTTGATTATATGTATTAAGATTAGTACATATATTTTACTAAGATCAAGGTATGTTCATTTTCCCAGTACATGTACAAAATACTGACAATACTCTTTTGAAGTTTTAGTTCATATGGTTATGAAAATAGAGAAACCAAATCTTTGTTTATTCTTGAAAAGATAGCAACACACAAAGGCAAATGGCCTCATTCATAATCTTAGCTTCTCTATATACACATTCGACCAGATATAAATTGGACATGGTAGTAAGAATTTCATTTACAGCCATGATTATTGTAATAATAATGATCTCATTGCATTGTTACTGTTGAGAGCTTGGGGCGAGAGTGTTGTTCTCTGCTTTAATATTTTCTATTTTACATTTCTATTAATTGATATTGTGAAAAATCTTAGAATGTCAGAAGAAGTGAACAGCCTCAAACATGGCAACACTTGAACAATTATTTGGTTTTAATTTTTGTACTGGGATATTTTACTTTTTATTCTTTTTTTTATCCTGTTGGTAAGGCAGGGGGAGAAAAAAAAAGAAAGCAAATAAATCATAAATTGTGCACCCACAAAGTAATCTCAATCATAAGAGAAAGAAAATTGGATATTGTTCAGCTCATGAATATTCAAGAGTCACTCCATTCCTTGCTTTCTGGCATCTCCCAATGCTCATGGCAATCCAAAGAATAGTCCAGTAGTGGGGAGAAGCATGTGTATTTATTTTAATGAGTTTTCATTCAAACAGCTTACCTCAGTTTCGATAGCCTTGGATTAATGTTTGGTAGCAGAAATATTGGCTTCATTCCAGACTGATTTGATGATAATGTTTATTGAGGTTGCATGCAACAAATACAGTCACATGACTGTCATGTAAGGCAACTATTTGTATCTATCTCTCATGAGAATCTTTTCCAAAACTTTTCTTTATATTTTATTTTTTTCATCCAGTCTGGGTACATATTTTTTCATTTCTGTTAAGGTTTGATTTTTTGCAATATTGTAGAACAGGTTTACTTTTGTCAATTCTGAATGAAGTATAAGCATGCATTTTCCACATTTTTTTTTACTTTTTCTCACAAAAAGATTTTCTATATGAACATAATTTGCAGGGCCAGTGTCTACTATTTTATGAGATCAGATAAAGATATAGAAACAGGAATCTTTAAAACTTGCCTAAAATAATTTGAATTATCCTCCCAGTTTATTTTAACATCTTATTTAGACATCCAACATTTTATATTATATGGATCACTGTTTATATTATATGGATCACTGTTTATATTATATGGATCACTGTTTATTCAATGAAATTTCATTTACTATTATCAAATCCTCTGTTAATTGAGAACTGCAACTGACTATAATGGTTCCATTATCATCAACATTGTTACTTTTACATCTTTACTTTCAGAATTCTGTCTCGCTTGTTTTGAATCTGGCAGCTTGTGAAAAAGCTAATTTAAATTCTCAGCCAAACTCCAACATTTTGTAGGATTATAATCTTCTGACAAGTAAACAAACATTTTCAGCTTTTTATTGTTTAAACTTAGAATCAAAGATTTCTATTTTTCACATCAGTTGGAACAATTCCTGATTTATCATAGAATGTATTTTTAGAAATGTATAAACTTATTCAAACTGATCACTTGCCAGTATTATCATAGTAAAGCAAAGGACTGCTGGTCATAAAGTCCAACAAGTTCACTTGACAGACAGTATGACTCTATCCATCTGGTAGAATGAAAATTCTGATTTCAAGAAGTAAAGAATTTGAAAATTTGCATCTTATCTCCTTGTTCACAATTTTACTGAAGAAAGATCTATGGCCTTACATAAAGTTTGATTCTTAATGGTGAATTTGATCAGTTCAATGTGGTCAAATTGGCAGCTGATCTAAAAAATGTTACTGGGGCAAGAAATGACTTGTTCATTTTAATGTCTCCAGAATTAAACAGCTCTATTTTATTAACCATCTTAGAGAACCTGTTTTGCCTTCCATCAGCATGACTGATGCTATCCTTCAAGAGAGTTACTCCTTCCACCTTCTCGGGATAATGTTTTCTACTGATATGAAGTAGATTATATTGAATCAATTGCTAGGTCTGCTGCTCAGAAAGTTGTTTCTCTGTGTTGAACAGTTTTTCATACCAGAATCTATCTTATACATTTATAAGTTTACCATTCATCCATAAGTTGAATATTGCTACCATATCTGGTCAGGTGTTTCTGCTATGTATTTAGAGAATCTTATTAAAATCCAAATAAGAATCTGCAGTGTTATTGGTCCTTACCTGACATCTCAGCTTTAGTCACTTTCCCACCATTGTAACATAGCTTTCTTGTGCTTTTCAATAAATATTTTCATAGTAATTGTTCTGATGAACTTTCCTTTTTGGTGCCTAGACATTATGAATTTAAATCCTGTACTAGATTGGCAATACAGTCTCATCAATTTATAGTTGAAATGGTTAGATATAACCATAAGTTTTATGCTAACAGTTTCTTTTCTCACCTATGGAACTCTCTTCCAGGTTCTTGCTTCCCAGTCAACTTTGGCATTCAAAAATTTAAATGCAATGTCAGTCATTATCTTCTGTTTTAATTCAAGTTCTTTTATTGTTCTTGCTCCTTAATAATGTTTCCTTTTTCTCATATTCTCTCACTCTCACTCTTATTTTATTGTCTTGCTTGGACTGAAATAATAAAAAAAAAAACAAGAAACATTGCAGTGAAATATTTTTTAATAGGTGACATTTAGGCCACCCAGCAAATATAGTATATTTATATAGTAAAAGACCACTAGCAAGGAATTCTTAAAATCTTTTACTTTATAAACAAAATTTAAAATAAGGCATTTGCAATTTTCTTTAAAACCCTTATTTTTTTCCCTCTTTTTTGCTAAACTTCTTATTTTGTTCTCTCTCTCTCTCTCTCTCTCTCTCTCTGTAAACTTCTCTTTCTATACTTCTCTTTCAACCAACAAGAAAGCAGAACTCAAATAAAAAGAAGAAGAAGAGGAAAAGACTGAACCCAGCCAAAAAACTAGAAGTTTGAAGGATCAAAAATAACAAAAAAAATCAGGGATGCTCTATGCATAACTTCTGTTAAAAAAATGAAAAGAATAAACATAATGAAAATAAAATAATTTTAGCCAATCAAATCAATCAACATATAGAGACTTTTGATGTTAGCCAAAACCAATGTTCATCCCAGAATCTCAGAGCCTGGTCAAAAGGATATAAGCTGTCACCTATGACCTAGAACCAGAAGAGATGGCAAGAGTGACAAACAGAGATGCTACCATGGCAAAACCAGCCATTTATGTGTGAAGTAGTTAAGAGGTCATCTGCTAATGATATTTCCACCCTGCTTCGAGCCAAGAAAAACACAGTCACTGACTTATTTTTAAGATTACTACTACCCTACTGACTTCAAAACACTACTGTCAGGCTGAAACGGACATTTCTCCAGACCACTACCAATATCCACCTTATTAACAAACTTTTTGCTACATTAAATACCAAATGATTCACACATCACTCAAAAGAAAATAAATAAAAATATATTATTTATTTTATACCCTTGAGTCAGTTTGTTTTATTCCAAAGTTTCTAATAAAATAATTATCCTACCACATGTTGACTTCCCAACATGAACTCATTTACAACTTTATTTTTAATATTTCTGTATGAAAGAATGAAGTTCAGTTTTATTGAATAATTTTCCAGACTTTACAGATCAAGACATTTGTCAATAAACTAATCTGAGATATTAATTTTATAATGCAGAATATAAAAATTATAAATAAAAAATGATAATTTTTGTTTCTTACATTTAATGTTTAAAATTTCCATAATGACAAAGTGTTTGCAGAATGGGTAAGATTATTGTTGGTCTTCTCTTTCAGCAGCTGTTATTAAGGCACAAAAGTTCAAGTATAGGATCAGCAATAATATTGATAGACAACCAGCTATAAATATATAAATGCTTGACACTATATAGGTCTTTCATTTTTATTTTTCAAATACAATGTAAGTGGATAAAAAATAATTTGTAGAATAAAATTCATTTCATGCAAGAAAAGATGTTATTAATGCATTTCACTCAGGGGAATAAATAAACTATTCATTGAGAGTCCAATGTAAATAGAAAGAAAGTCTTTTCAAGAATTCATTGAAAAAAATGTAACAATATATGTAGATACTGTTGGAGGTGGAGGTGGCAAAACTTGGACGCACATGATATCAGATAGAGGAGAGAACACAGTGGCAAGATTTATCTCCTTGAATTAAAGAGTTCAGCTTCTTTTATGGCTGTAGTGTGGCTCCAAAAATGAGATTTTGTTTCTGGTGCAATGTATTCTTATGGGCTGAAATATTATAATTACTTATTTTATTTTCTAATTGGAAGATATGCACAATCCCTCCACCCAACAAAACAATTTTTCTTACATGTATTCCAGTCACATGAGTCAAAGTCTGCTTTCACATCCTGCTCACTACAGGATCTAAAATGTTTTGGAATTATGTGCATTTTCTTGTGCAGAAGCAAGAAAGCTTAAGAGATTAAAAAATATCCCTTATCAGCTGTTTGTAACATATATATATATATATATATATATATATATATATATATTATGAAATGAAAAATAATACTCAGAAATTACCGGCTTTCCACAAGTTTATATGGACACTGAGATAGTTATACAGCTGTCTCCAGACAGTTCAAGGGACAAGCTTCACAATTCTATATTATATAGAATATAAACATTAACTACAGAATTGAGTATCTTGTCTCTTGTACTGCCTGAAGATTGTGAAATAGCTGCATAATTAACTATCCAGAGTTCACATATGGAAAGTCAGTAATATCTGGGTATTTTTTTTATATTTATTATATTGGCTCTGTTTGTATATTTTTTATACTTTAAATTGAGTAATGTTCTTGTAGCATCCTTGTTTGTTTTTATTATACTATATATATATATATTACTCATGTGTAAATTTCAAGATTGGTTATTCCTAAATTTACGCTTGAGGATGAAACAGGGCTTGATACTTTAATTCAATTTAATTTTAATAATTATATTGAGGTTTTAGGCTCTCGTTTTTGAAACATGAGAACTCTTATGTAGCAAAGGAATCATATTTTTAAAAAAATAATTATAATTTAAGCCCTACTTCTGTATGGAGCACTGTTTTTTAAAAATAAAACAAAAATACTAAAGGAATCTGGATTATTTACCTAATATGTTCTTTCCTATTTTTCTACATACCAGCACACACACACACACACACACATATATATATATATATATATATATATATATATATATATATGTGTGAAAATATATAGAAAATAGGAAGGAACTGGTTAGGTAAATAATCCAAAGTCCCTTAGTATTTTAGTTATTATTTTTTAAAAATAGGGCTCGATACAAAAGTAGAGCATAAATATAATTATTTATTTAAAAATATGATTCCAAATCGCTACATAAGAGGTCTCGTGTTTCAAAACAAGAGCCGAAAACTTCAATATAATTCTCATAACAATATCTAATGAACTTATTTATAAAATAATCTGTTATCTATCAGCTAGAATTTTCCCCATCTTGTCATCAAAAAAAAAAAAAAAGGAAAAGGTGTTAATTAAAATTGTTGTGTATAATGTCAAGACTTTTAATTCCAGTTGTTTTTTTATTTGGCAAAAAAAAACAACTGGAATTAAAATTATGGATCAACCTGGACTTTGCTGCTGTGTATTCTAACCTAACAAAAGATGAAACGGATATAATCCTCAGCGCAAAGAAATCGGTCCTCGTTCACAATGGGGACCAATGGATAAAAAACAATAACGACCTGTTTGACATCACTATGGGATCGTTAGACTCTGCAGAGTCTTCTGACCTTGTTGGTCTCCTAATACTGTACAATTTAACGGCACACCGTGAAATTGATGTTAAGGACATCAGGTGTATAGAGATGACGGGCTCATGGTGGTGAGGAGTTCTACTAGTTTTAAGATTGAAAAAATCAGAAAAATTATATTTAGTGAATTTAAGAAACTAAACTTAAAGATAACTGTCTCTTCTAATTTGAAAAGGGTTAACTTCCTCGACGTAACTCTAGACTTACCAGGCAACACATACCAACCTTATAGAAAACCAAATGCTAACCCTTTATACATACACCCGAAGTCAAACCATCCTCCATCAATAATTAAGCATATACCCTCATCAATAGAAAATAGAATTAGCATTAACTCCGCAAACAGGGAAATATTCCAACAACACAATAGCTTCTATAACACTGCCCTAAAAAATAGTGGTTATAAAAATGCTAACATTAACTACAGAGAAAATTACACTGGACATAGGAAAAAAAAACAGGAAAAGAAATATCATTTGGTACACCCCTCCGTTCAACCAAAGGGTTAGTATTAAACTAGGACAGAAATTTTAGCTCTAATTAATAAACACTTCCCCACCAATAGTAAGCTTAGTAATATATTCAATAAGAACACCCTAAAATTGAGCTACAGCTGCTCTGATAATCTTGAACGCATAATAAAAAAACACAATAATAAGATCTTGAACAAACCCCCATGCCAAAACAGTATTAATAAAAACTCTGCACTTAAATCAGACGATAAAAGGGAAAAATTATGTAACTGTAGAAACCCAGAAGACTGCCCATTAGAAAATAAATGTTGTATTAATTCTGTGGTATACCAATGTACTATTTCATCCACAGAGAGCCCTAGCACTAATATGATATACATTGGGTCCACGAAGAATAATTTTAAAGATAGATGGAGGCAGCATAAGTGCTCCTTTAATAATATAAACAAACGAAATCAGACTTCACTATCAAAATGTTTTTGGCACCTGAAGGAAACAAATAAGACACCAAAAGTTAAATGGAAAATTATTGACAAGGCTAGAATATGTAAAGCTTGGGATGACCCATGCCCTTTGTGCCTCCATGAAAAATTGCACATTATTGAACTTCTAAATAATAATAATCTATTAAATAATAGACACGAGTTAATTGTTTTTTTGTAGGCATCATCAGATTTTTGGTTGGAATTATTAGATAAAAAATTTATATAACTTGTTTAACAAATAGCCCAATCATCAGATTCATAGTAGGAATAATTAACTACAAACATGCATACAACATAACACACTTCATAATCCATAGCCTAAATTAGTAGTTTAAATACCTTACATATAAGATAACCCTTTATGAAGTCGTCAAAAAACAAACGTTACGAAGGTTTTTCTTTTTTATATGCACAATTCCCTTTCATAATAAAATAAAATAAAATAAATAAATAAATCTCCATAGACAAGCAAACTAGATGATGGCCAATACATCTTCCGTTTCATTTTTGACACCCCCACCTTTCCCCGACTTGACACCTTGAAAGTATCTCTATACCGCTACTTATTATAAACACCCTACACTCGCCTACCCAATTTAGACAATTCACCATAGCTGTTACCATGGGGATTTTGATTTCAATTTTAAAACAAGTAAATTTCAGATATATGTTATTCCAACAAAAATTTCGCTTGAAGATGGAACGGAGCCCATTTTACTTTCAACTCAATTTAATTTAAAGGATTATATTGAAGTTTTCAGCTCTTGTTTTGAAACATGAGACCTCTTATGTAGCGATTTGGAATCATATTTTTAAATAAATAATTATATATATATATATATATATATATATAGTGTGTGTGTGTGTGTGTGTGTGTAATTCTGAATTAATTTTTACATTATGCTGGTTTCTTTTACATCCACTATCTTTATGTGTGTGAATAAAGATATATTAGAAACAGATAAAAACATAATTGTATGAAATTCTTTATAAAAACTAAAAAGTAATGTTTCAAATATTCTTGAATCCCAAACAAGTTTCTATGCCAAGACTAAAGCAAATGATGGTTGAATGCCCCCAGAAGTTATATAAATAAAAATAAAGTGAAATAAACAGAATACTGAAAAAACAATGTAAGTAAAGATTGCTTGAATTAAATCTGATATCCTTAGGGGATTTTTTTTTTCAGTCTGTAATCAGACTGCTGCTTTGGAGTTTAGTCTTCTCCATCTGTCTAGACATTATACACAACAATTTTAATTAACACCTTTTCCTTTTTTTTTTTTTGATGACAAGATGGGGAAAATTCTAGCTGATAGATAACAGATTATTTTATAAATAAGTTCATTAGATATTGTTATGAATTTTTCTTTTTTCAAATCTTTAAAAATGTGATGGTAAAAAATGTTTTTTTTAGAGAGCATTTAGAATTACTGCATAAAACTGTTTTTGATATAAAAAGATTATACTATTTACATTATTCGGACTATTGTCCTCATCTTTGTCGGCATATTTATTACTACATTTCAACCAGTGTACACTCCGGCCTTCTTCAGGTGGTTGGAATGTCGAACTGAACCGTTTATTTCGCTTACTGGGGTAGACTGTTCTAGTTCCACGTGCCATGTTTAATGGATGTCAGTTATCAGTTATCTCCTGTTAATTCCCCTCTCCAAGTTCTCCACTGCTTTAACCAGGTATTGAACTCACAACTTTTTGGGTCCTGTCACTGGATCTAACCAATGCCTTTATCAACTGTGCCATGTGTCCTTAAGGAGAGGTGATAACTGACTTCCATTAAACATGGCACATGGAACTAGAACAGTCTACCCCAGTGAGCAAAATAAAGAGTTCAGTCGACATTCCAACCACCTGAAGAAGGCCAGAGTGTACAACGGCCGAAACATTGTAATAAATATGGCAATAAAGATGAGGACAATAGTCCAAATAATGTAAATAGTGTATATAATATCTCATCTCAGAAATATAGACAGATAAAAAGATTAATCAAATATTTTGGTAATCATCAGAATTTTATTATTTTAATGTATGTAAAAAAATAAAACCATTTAATTGAAGTATTTCATAATTCATTTTAACTAATTAAGTGATATAGATAATGAGAGTTATCACCCTTGATAAATCTAACAGCTGATTAGATATTAAAGAAGAGACAAAAAACATTATGGTCATGTTCATGTCATGAAAAATTACTGAAAAAGAGAATGAGAAATATTGTATCAAGTCCAGGAGGTTCAAGAATCTCATGCCAGTTTGCCACCAAAATAAAAGCAAAAATTCATATGAAAATATATATGAAAATATTATGATAAATAAAAAAAATAATCCAAAGGCCAAAAATAACAAATCAATTTAATCAAATGATGAAATACTGAATGAAACACATACAATAAAAGAATTAACCAGAAAATGGTATGTACATTTTTCTTTCTCCTTTGCTTTGTTTTAGTCATGTGGACATTTATCTTGGGAATATATTCTTGCTTGTAAACATTGGCAAGAAGTCTGTGGCATCGACTCAGAAAAAATTGCAAAGGAACACACACATACACAAAAGAAAAATCAATTGGAATGGAATTTGCATTATGAAAATTAGAAATGATTCAGTTTTCTTATTTATTTCTCACTCAAAGACAGCAAATTGTATTGTTGATTCTCTGCTCAGGTAAATATAAGCAAAGCAAGGTACCAATGCAGTAGATCTCTGACATGCAATGGGGGGGGGGAGGAAAATATTTCTTAACCTCCATGATGATGAAAGTGGCATCAGTGTTTTAGTATTTATGAATTATTTTCAATATTGTCTTCAGCTCTGTTATTATTTTCAATATTGTCTTCAGTTCTGATATTATTTTCAATATTGTCTTCAGTTCTGATATTATTTTCAATATTGTCTTCAGCTCTGATATTATTTTCAATATTGTAATAAATAAACTGACTACCAAAAAAAGTGTAATTTTCTTTGATAAGAAATAGTTTATTCTTTTCTTATTCTTTGGAATTAACATGGTGATGTGATTTTTTTTAGGAAAAGTATATGGTCACCAACGAAAACATCTGATATGCTCATTTAAGACAATGTTACTTGCTAGAGAATCAAAAAGGAACATAGAAACACTTACTGCAATTGTCTGCTCTAGTAATTGAGCTAAATCAACAAATGTTCTCCAAGGACACAACAAATATCTAAGTTGTGAGTGTTCAATCTTCAACAGACAGAGTAGATAGAACTTGTTAAAATGAACAATGTACAGGGTGTCCCTAAATCTGGATACATTGATTTTCAAAAAAAAGAAAAATTTTAACAATATTTTATTGAATTGGAATATTAACAAATAACATCTTCAATATGATTTCCATCATTTGTGATGCAATGGTTGATATGCTTTGCAAGATTCACATGAATTTGATGCAATAACTCCACATTGCCATCAATTTTAGCACATTCACTCTTTATGCGTTCAATCAAGTGTGTTGCATCTGTGATTTTCATTGAGTACACCTTCTCTTTTAGTATATCCCAAAAAGAAGTCTATTCTTTCTTCTTTCAACAAAACCATGTCTAATCTGTGGAGATAAAAAAAATGAGATTTCTTATGTGTCCAGACCTTAGTGACATCCTGTAGAATATAACAATTACTTGAAAATTATTACATGTTACATGACAAGAGAAAGTGACATCAAATTCTCCCCATGACATGAAGCATATCTTTTCTGTTTTATGTTATGCAGAATTTTTGTTTTAAAAGCAGACGACATGGAAATTTTTAAATTTTTATAAAATTCAAATTTTGAATAACAATTTTGAATTCATATGTAAATAAGTGTTTTGATTAGTCATTTGATTTTATTGTTCTCTATCTTATTTGTTTAAATAAAATATATAAGTAAAATTTGGACAAATGTCATTGTTTTTATATAAACAAAATTTGGACTAATGGTTTGGTTTGTTTTGCAGCATTTAATGCCAACAAGATTTTTTTCAAAAATGTATTGCTGGTAATATTTTTTTCAAAAATGTATTGCTGGTAATATTTTTTCCACAAATGTATTGCTGGTTATATTTTTTTCAAAAATGTATTGCTGGTAATATTTTTTCCACAAATGTATTGCTGGTAATAATTTCTCTCTTCAAAAATTCATTGCTGATAATATTTTTTTAAAAATGTATTGTTGCTGGTATTAAAACCTATTTTTACACATTTATATTGTTTTGCCTTCAGTTTGAAGCTTAACTATTTGCCCATAGCTGGGACTCTAACAGGTGCTACCACCCTGGTTAGGATGAACCTGGGAACATCAGCATTTAAGAGGTGGTTCCATGCTCCTCAAAACTTCCTGATCAGAGGCCTTGCTGTTGGATGTAGTTTATCTTCTTACCCAGGACATTGATGTAATTTATCATCTTACCCAGGATGTTGGACAAATGGTGTTGCCTTTCCATAACCTAATATTTGTATTATATTAAGAATAATTTCTGCATGAAGAAGTGAGTTTAAAAAAAATAGAAACTAAACAAAATTATATCAATTTTTACAAAAGTAATTAAACATTAAATTCTTCTGGTCACTGTATTTTATCTTTTAGCAAAAACTACTGATACAAAAGACAGCAGGAAACCCATATCTCTATGTGTTATGGCATATATAGACAGAATTGGTATCTGGGTACATAATAGGTCAATGTTTTTGCTTAAATTCTTTATGGTTAGTCAATAAAACAGATGTAGTAGTATATGGGTACTGAACTAGATTGGCTACTCTAGACTAAGTTCTGTTTCAGTCATTTTAATTAAGTTCTTCTTTCAAAAATGATATGATCTTGTAAAATTGTAAGCTGCAGAAGCAGATCTCTGGTGGTCCTGACCTGGCATCTCATCTCCAGTCATTTTTCCCACTGCATTAATATAACTTCTCTGCACTTTTTCTATAAATACTCTCATGGTACCTCGACTTTATGAATTTAAGCAAAAATTAGCAGCAAGTTTTTTTTCATTTTAAAGTTGAAATATCTTAGATGTAAACATAAATTCTATGCTAACAGTTTCTTCTTTCACACTTCTTGCTTGTGGAACTTTCTTTCAGCTTCTTGCTTTCCAGCCAACTTTGATCTTCAAATGCTGAAATGAAATGCCAATTGTTACCTACTGTCTTCTTAATTTTTGTTCTTTTAATGTTCTCTCTCCTTAAAAGTGTTTTTTTCTTATATTCTTACACACTCAGTAACCCCTTGTATCTTAGTGGCTTTATTGCCTTGCTTGGGGTAAAATGATTAAAAAACTCAAAATATTTGTTTAGTTTTATATACATTTAAATATATTTACTCATTATATCAATTCTTTCAGGATGACATATTTTAAATATTAAATATTTAATTCGGATTACTTGAGTCACTTATATTAAGTTTGAAAGAAAACACATCTAAATTGAATAATCTGAGGTAAATTTTAACATTAAACAAAAAATATAATGTTCATAATTTCAACCTTTTAAAAAAGTTTAATTCAAAGTGACAGATGAACATTTCTAAATAATTAACATGTTATTTTAATTTCAAGGAGTACCCTAAAATGATTATTGTGAGTGATACCTTAGTTTTGTAAAGGTTGATGTACAGATGTTTAGATTGTGTAAAAAATGTATAAAAAATGGAAGCAAGTAGCCAATTAGAACTTTCAGTTTGCTCTGTTGCCACTAATACTCTTGGGAAAGGTATAACTATCTTAGAAGGAAATATCAGAGTATAGCCTTAAGTGGCAACCAATCTAAGAGAAAGACAACTCTGAATTCAAAACTATGAAGGAGGTAATGGAAAACCACTCCACCATCTTTCCTAAGGAATCTTGGTAATTCACAGATAATAAAGAAAACAAATTTATGGATAACCCTGTTTGTCTTTATCATGAACTGACATGGCATTAAAAAAATAAATTTGCTTTTTACAGTAACTTATGCCATCATGTAAGTAATTATCTATATTACAACTTAATGTTACAAGGTGACTTTTAAATGCAGAAAAATTAGGAACGCTAACTGAGAGATTAATGGTTATAATTACTTAGCAGTGATAGCTCATACTACAAATGTAAATACAAAAATGACTTTTTATGTCTTGATATTCCAGTGATTGATAACAACAACAAAAATGATGACATTAGTAAATAATGTAAATAAATAAAAAATATTGTTGCTTTTTTTTAATAGTTTCATGCTTATTCATTTTATCAGTGGAATTTTCAACATCAAAGCACTGCCAAATTCCAGCACACTTTTGTTTGAAAATTAAATATTGATTTCTGATAAGGATACTTTTCAGAGCTAATGTCACCATTTATGTTTTAAAACTTTCTTATAGTGAGGTTTTTTCTCTCGTTACTGGACATTTAAGGATTTGATAAAAGGTTTTTAGTATAAAAAATACTTCCTTTATCCAGGTTGCATCATCCACCAAAAGTGGTAATCAAATATCATTCAGCTGCCATTTAAAAAGCTTATAGAAATATATTCTCTGCAAAATGACAGTTAGCTTTCCTTCGTTTCACCTCTTAATGACTGCAATTCATAATCTCTGATCTGCTAACCTTTTCTGGTCCGCTGCTCATGAGAAATGCATAATAAACAGATTGCAATTATAATCTAGAATTTCTGCACAAATGTTTACAATTGCAATTTCTATCTGTCCAGGAAAACAAACAAATAAAATAAAGAGAGAAGTTTCTCCTTGACTGTTCAGCCTTGCATAATTCATTTATAAGCTTAGATAACTGTCACCAGACAAAAGTGAGCATTTAATAAATCTCAGTACTCTACTAATAACAATTCATTCTCAGTTTACAATTTTTATAATCATAACAAACCATCTGCAACAGATTAATGAAAGAATCTATCATTATATCTAAAAATAAGGAAGATATTGGCCTACGCTTGGTTTCATTTCTTGAGTAAAAATGTTTTCGAATTGAACATTCAAATGATTCCTGTCTATGGCTTCAGGGTCATTTAATGTTGTAAATTGAAGTTTATAACTGAGAACTGTGAGTGAGGGTAAAACAATGTTTTTAAAAAACTTTAATTTCATTATATGATGACTTTCTGTTTAAATTAGAAAATATATTTAATTTGCTGTTTACTTTTTTGCTAACATTTTACAAAAAGCAAAAGATGAAAGTAAAGTGTACATATATCTTCTGTTTAATGAGACTTTCTTTAACTATGCTGAATTATTTAAACAAGTGAAAAGATGGCAAATTAGGTGATGTTTTAGTATTGTTAATACAAACATTAAAGAATTTTTCAAATGTTTTTCTGATGGCCAGTTCTATGTAGCTATGTCCAGAGTAAGAAATTCAAGTGAACTTAGCATTATGACAAAAAGAACTTAAGAAAATGAATGTCTTGCTGAAAATATTGTTTATCAAGACATTTTATACAGGTAAGAGAACTATTACAACTTACTTTTCTCTGTCTGTAAGATGGGAATTTGGTTAGTTAAGTGAAAAATAAACAGATTCTGTAATTTGAAGCTTACCTTTGTCATCACTCAGGAATCTTTGTACTTATATGAGTCAATGAAAAAATGAAGCATTCTCAAAGAATATATTAAAGAAGGGAGATGACTTTCCAAATGGTAGGATAAGGATTATGTGGGAAGGGAAACTTTTTTCTCCTGAGTAATCTAGCAAAAAGAAAACTAGTTTTTGTGTTGTGAATTTACACCAATTAACATTACACAATCTGCAATAGCTAAAAAGTATAACATTTTTTAAAGTCTCTCTTAAAATATTGCTAAGTACTTCTTTTTGTTATTTTGATATAGATATTTAGCAATATCCTAACTACACACCAAAATATTAAGTGTAAACAGTTTTTTTTACTAAAATTAATTTTCTTAAATCTATATAGTTTTGATAGTAAACAACTTTTCTATTTTTAAATGCTGTATCCCTTCAGGATATAATTAAATATGGCTCTCCACAGATTGCTATGACCTCTTAGTTATGATAGGAGAGTGGTTTCTCATTGACTTATCCATGGTTCTGAATTCACAGTTATCCTTGTTGACTGGCTGCTAACCAAAATGAAAGAGCTATTTAACCTATAGATGGTGGAGTGAAGAAAGGGATTCAAGCCTTTCTTAAGAGAATTATTACAAACTGAATGTAACAGGACAAAACTTGAATTCATCTTGCCAATTCCACTGATAGCCTTTATGCTGCCTACACACCCCATTTTTTTTATTTTACCAAAACAATAACAACAAAAATCAAAAAAGACGATTATCTGAATTTACGAGCAGTTATCATTATTTACATTATATACGCTTAGACTATTATTCTCATTTTTATTGTTGTTATCTTTTGTGTATTTGTGTCCTCCTGTATTCATTTGGTGCTTGTTGAACTGAGTAATCTTTAGGGAAATTTGAACTGAAACCTGTATTGAAACAGTGGCAAAAAATTGTTCTCATTATACTGACAATATTGACAAATATCTTGTCTACTTCTTATTTAGTACTTCTCAGTTACTGCTTACTTTGTTTCTACTAAGACTAAGTCTACACCAGGGAATGAATTTGCAGTAACTATATTCTCATAGCATATATGTTGATTCTTTTAAGCATCTGATTCTTTGATGTTATTCTGTCTAGTTTTTTAAATTTTATTCCACAGTAATTGTGAGTTCAATAAACAAATGGTTCATTTCAAAATCCCTAATTGTTACCCAGAGCAACAAGCAATTGATGAAGGCTATAGAGGGCACAACTTCTGAAACAATAAAGATAACAACAATAATCTGAGTGTAAATAATGTAAATAAAATGCTCTATAAACATTTTTAATGATTACCATATTCCTTTGTTTTTCTTTAGCTCAATACAAAATATACAAAACTTGAAAAAAAGAATGATAATTATTTAATAAATTTATGATTTCAAAGTTACATTTATGTTTATACAAACAGTTTCAGGTAAAGAAGACTGAATTGTAAGCTATGTAACTATTGAAATTGATCTCTGTCCCCCGAAAACTCAAACGAAATCTTAGGGTCTAGAATATTTTTTAAAATTCTACATAAACCAAAAAATTACTGAAAGCCCAGAGATGATTCTAACAACAAAAGAATGATTCTTCCAGTCAAGAGAAATAAAAAGATGGCTTTATATATTGCCTACAACCTGAAAATGGCTTCTGACCCTACCATGAAGTCAGTCAGTAATTTGTTTATATATGACAGAAAAAAAACACTTCAACAAATTCTGTGTAAGATGACTAGTTATTAGTTAATAGAACAGTTTTATATAAGAAACTCAAAATAAGCATGACTACTACTATAAAATTTTTAATCAACTTGAGCAACCAACCAATTGCAATATGACTTATGGCAATTTCACATTGAAATACCGGTTCTTGTACAATCACCAAAGTTAATCTTCATTAAGCTTGGTCAGTACCTAGATAGGTGGCCACTTGGGAATACCAGGTGCTGTAAGCTTGGATGGGTGGGTAGTGTAATGGATAACAGTTTGGAATTGAAAGTTGGAGAGCCAAGTTCCAATTCCAGGTGAATTTGTTATATTTACTTACACACAAATAAGAAAGGTATGAATCCACCTTTTCTTCCTCCAGTTATGGGTTAATTAGTGGGACTTGTATCCTTATCTCCAGAAAAATCTTACAATCTAAAAATAAATATTTTCTGACTTTAAATAACATGCAAAAGGTAAAAACAGTAAAAAATGAATTAATCAATCAATCAGCCAAACATAAAATCTGTTAACTGTAGTAAACATCATACATATGTGTTCATTTTTATATGTATATGTTGGCAATCAGAATGCTCAAAACAATAGCTTATCTTAATTAGTTTTAATATGATTTTTAATATGACATATGCTAAAAGGTATCATAAGACTAGAAATCTTACCAAAATATGTTCAAAATTAGCTGTAAAGATACTAAATAACTAACAAATCTTACTTCTGATGTTGAGATAGTATCAGAAAGTAACTGATACTTTTTGTAGTAAAATTAAAATGGTAGATTTACTTATTCTGTTTTACATGGAATTTATTTTTGGTTCTTGCCTTAAGTTTTCGATGAACTTACACATGCATTAACAAATGAAGTTATTCTTTTGCTATCTCTCTTGTGAAAACACATGTTTGCCAAAACATGTCAACCTGAGATTCCATTCCTGCTTTTTGCACATGATTGGTGCATCAATTTCATCAAAAAATCCATTATGAATCCATGTATCAGGTTGTGGGAAGAAATACCAGTCTAATGAAAATTTCTGTTGAATATTTTTTTCATATTGCACAAAAACTATTCTTACTATGTAGCCATAGCATTTAAAGAAGAAATTAAGATCTGGCAATCAATATTATCTTAAGAATGATTAATAAACAAATCTTGAGTTAAATGCTCATATCTGCTCAAAGAAAAGTGTTCTTTGTTTTCTTCTATGTAATTTGTCCCTTCAGGTCATAGGCAATCATAGTTTTCCATAGTCTTTGTAGCTGTAAGCAATTTTTGTTCCTATACTATCCCTCCAAATCCATGTTCTGCCATTGATTTACACTAGTTCATTAGGTAAGTTGCTTAATGTTTCCCTCTGTGCCTTTTGTTTTTTTATATGTCCTGTGAGTGTCAAATTCTCCAAGCCAACTTTCTTTATTATGTGTTCCAAAAATGTCAATTGTTTCTTTCTGGTTTTAAGTACAAGTAATTTTTTTCCATCTTGCTTAAAACTTTCTCATTGCTTATATGATCTGTTCATGGTATTCTTAGCATCCTTCTGTAAAACCACATCTCTGTCACTTCGAGTCTCTTCTTCAACTGCAAGGAAATTGGTCATCATTCACAACCAATATAGGATGATTGATATTACAAGCAGTCCAACAGTCTTTTCTTTATTTCTAATAAAATTTAAAAGTTGCTTTATTTACTACAAGTCAGATTACAAGAACATAAAGGAAAACCCACTATAAAAATATTATGATATACCCAACAGGATTATCAGTGAATGTTTTGAACTTTATTCACTCTTTCTTCCAAATGTGAATTATATTCAGTAAGGAAGAGTAATATATACACACTTGTTTATTTCTGTTGTGCATAAAATACTTTCTTCGTGCTTATATGCCCCCACCCCACCCCATAGTGACATTGACTTAACTGTACCAAATTATTTTACTACCAATATATGCATTAATTATTCAATTTAGATTAGTAGAATGTTAACAAGTATTTTATGAGAAATCACATTATAAAAATACTTCTTGCCACATCCTAGTTATAATGAACTCTGTATAAATAATGCAATTACCTTTGCCTTTCTTTCAGTAGGTAGGCTAATTAGCTTTCTGATTTCCATTTCTAACCAATGTTGTTATGTTAACTTTCATGCAAATCCCCTTGGGAAAGCCATGAACCCTTCTCTCTTTCCTTCAATTATTGGTTAACTAACAGGCTAGACTTGTCTCTCCAGCCATCACAGGCAACCAGTGTAAGAGAAGGAAATCTCTAAATTTAAAACTGTGTTGTAGGCAATAGTAAACCATTTCACTATCTTTCCCAAGAGGTCTTGCCAATTCACATATTATAAAAAAAGGGAATCTGTTGAGATCCATGATCACCTACATCCTGAAAGGATATGGCATTTAAAAAGAAATATGAGCAGGATCTGGGGAAGTTTCATGCTATATTTTTTCAACTTAAGAATATAACAAGGTAATTTATATAAATAAAAATCTTATTATTATATTTTTAAATAATGATTTTCCCATTTCTAAATTTTTATAAAAATCCTATTGCTATTAGTTTTTGATAACTGCACAAATAACAGAATTCATTAGCAAAGATATTTCACTTTGGCATTGTTCTCTGCCCAAAGACTTTTTCTGCAAAAAACATGAATCTGTCTATAAGTAAAAAAAATGTAATTGTGACGAGTGCATTTCAACATTTTAAAATGCTGGATATTATATATTTTCATTAATTACACTATATATTCAGATTATTGTCCTTATCTTTGTTGTTGTTGTCATAATGCTTTGGCCATTCTGCCATTTCTCAGGTGTATATTGATCTGGGTAACCTACTGGGAACTTTATTGTTCTTTATGTCTAGTATATTCACTTAATTCAACAGGGGCTGATGACTACCCCTTTCCCTCCATACATGATCAGCCATACACTATTTCATTGTCTCACCCCTAACTATGAATTTTTGAATTTCTTCCAGGCTTAATTTCAGGGGGCGGCTTGTTTCACCTTTATATTCTCTACCTCAACTCCAAGAAATCGAGAACACACAATTCTTGGTCATGTTTTCATCCTTGTTAGGTTTTACTCAGCAGAGATTTTTCTATAGAAAGTGCTTCTGAATATTGTCCTCATATGAGGAGAATTGTCCAAATATAAATAATGTAAATCCCAGAAATTCAGACAGAAATGGTGTATTTTCATGGTGATAAAATTATTAATAGATTATTAATTAGTTATAAGATAACTTACACTAGTTGTTACAGTATGCTTATGTTGGGTGTAAGTAGAACTAGACACACAGTCAACTGACAGGTAAGCATAATTTGGTGCTGAAAAGTTATCAGCCTGACCAGGAAAAGATTTTTAAAAATGCCATATCTGGTCAGATTTTGAAAAATAGGTTCAGCCAAGAAATTTTCAACACCCCCTCATACAAATAATAGATTAAAATGTAAATTGTTATTTTCACTCCAGTGTTCCTATTAATTATTGTTTATACAATATTTTTCGATAATCATCGTCAATATCCTTTTTAATATTGTTTTATTTGCCTAAACTTTGAATTAAATCATGTCTTTAATTCTTTCTATTATTATGGCTACCAGCCTACTTATTGCCATTGTCACTTATTGTTGTTTATTTTGTTGCATATATTAATATAGTATTAAATTGTATCATGTCCATCTGTTTTTATGAGTCTTTTGAAAAAGCCATCTAATTAAAGCTGCAAATGTCTTTCAAGAAAGAGATTCTCCTGAAAAACATGTCTACTCGACACAGTGAGTGGTTCTTATTACTCGTCAGTAGAATTAGACAAGTGTTTTCTCTCTTTCAAAGAATCAATTCATTTATGTCAACACCAAAGAGAGACAGGATATTGCTTCAAATATATGAGGTTTAGAAATACAAATCAAATAAGATACTTATTTGCTTCCAGATTCATATTTTTGCTCAGAAATGTTAGCAAAATTATATAGGAATATATGCATGTGCATATGCTTATAAGCAGAATTATATATCTTGATACATATAAGTGTGCAAGGATGCAAAGATAGAGTAATATGTATATATCACTATTTTGCTGTCATATATATATATATATATATATATATATATATATATATACACACACACACAAGAAGGATATCCAAAAAGTATGGTCAAAACATTCATTCATCCAACATTTTTACTACTATACAAATAAAGCATTTTGTTACAGATGTTACTCTCCACAAAGATATTTATTTACACTAGTTATATTGTTCGGACTGTTATCCTCATCTTTATTTTGACATTCACAGTGTTTCAGTCATTGTATGCTGGCTTTCTTCAGGTGATACTTTTTTGAAACATTCTGAATGTGACAATAAAGTTGAGGAAAACAGACTGAACAATGTAAATAGTGTAAATAGTTACAGTACTTCATCTCAAAAATATGGACAAAGACATTTATATTTGCAACCTTTATATTGCAACTGGAAATACAGACAAAGACAGCACCTATACAATAGCAATTTTGTGGAACCCAAAGAGATGATAGTCTGAAGCCAACCCAAAAACATGTTGGCTGTCGTAAAACATCTCAGTATATATTACTGGAGCCACTCATTTCTCAGGTTGGCCATGTATTTGGTGGTATTCTCCTGCAGTAGGGTGACACTCTCACACAAATATTCTGGTTTCTTTTGACTAAGAGTTTTTCTTTAATCTGCCAAGTAATTCAGTATCTGACTGTGTTAAATGTCTGACCATGCTGTATAGTTCATAAGCCAAATACCTTTTGAATCCCAGAACTCAGCTGCCATCAGTTTTTGCTGGGTCAGTGGTATTGAATGTTTCTAGGTCATGAAATCAACATTTGTCTCTGGAGTAATAGGATAAACTCAGGCCTCATTATCTTTGACCATGTGCCCCAGAAAGTCCGTATCAGCACCGGAAAAAAGAGAGATAGGAAGAGTAGTAAAGAAATTTTGGCTTCAATGAAGAATATTGATCTTGCTATATATTTTAATAATTTCATCAAATTTCTAAGTATCTTAGCCCTTCTGCACTACATTTAGAGATTCTTGATAAAATACAAAGATGAATCTTCAATTTTATTATTACTGACCTGGCATCTCAGCTTCAGTCGCATTCTCACTGCTATAACATAGCTTCTCTGTGTCTTTTCTATGAATATTTTCATGGTAATTATACTGATGAGCTTTCATCTTTGATGCTTTGACTTTATAAAAATACTACTAGATTGGTGTCAAGGTATCATCATTTTACAGTCAAAATTGCTACATGAAACAATAAGTTCTGTTATAACAGTTTTTTCTCTCGCACTTCTTGTCTGTGGAACTCTCTACTAGCTTCTTGATCTTCAAAATTTAATGCAATATCAATCATTATCTTCTACTTTCTTAATTTCTGTTCTTTTATTGTTCCTTCTCCTTAATAATGTTTTCTTTTCCTTATATTTTCACATTCAGTAACTCCTTTCAGCTTAGTGGCTTTATTGCCTTGCTTGGGATGAAATGATTAAGAAAAGTGCACAATTGTATATCATTAAGAATTGTGGTTATGAAATATCCTCTTGTCTTTTAGTGATCTTATACCAAATACACACCCAAATATCTTTTATATTTTTTAAATAAATATCAATCTAATTTTAATTGCACTGGTATGAACTTTTCTCAAGAGTCATAAGTAAACTTCTATCTTTTCTATTATTAGTGTCAACAGGAATTCTTCTTATTGATATAGTTGTTTTTATTTTTGTGCTTTCTAAGCACGTTGAAGTCCATCATAAAAATCAATTTAATCTTAATCTTTGTTACCAATGTTTGCTTTGGAAAATAAAGCCTGTATAATGTTATTAATACTTACTGCGTAAAAATTGATTCTCATGTCAATGGACAGATTCTATTAAGGGCCTTGATAAACCAATCATCTTCATTGCTCAGTCTCTTACTATCATTATCAATTATATAGTTTCTATTCTGTTTGCCTCATCAAGAGTAAATGAGTGCTCAAATATTATAACTTCAATTTTTACTTTATTATTATTATTATTATTATTATTATTATTATTATTATATTTTGCCCCTTTCATTGTGTATCTGTCAAACTGTCAGTTTGTCGGACACAATGTCTTTTCCTCTTCATTTATCTTTCCAGCTGGCTGTCAATCAATTTTGCTATTCTTTTCCTATCTATTCAGATTTTTTTTCTCTTTATTCTTCCAACTGTCACACTATTTGTTTGCCTTCTTGGTTCATTGATAGTTGAAAATATTTGTCAGCTACTAAGGTTCAATTCAGCAAATCATCCACACACAATAGTAGTGTCTGATTCAACTATATGGAAACAACAACATTTTTAACAGACAAAAACTGTGCAAAAGATGCATCAGTGCACAATGCTTATATCTGAAAATGGTTCTGTATGCATTTATTTTTAATAAATAGCATGACTGGCAGACTTACAAAAAATATGTAGGTTTGTTTGCTTTGGAAAATAAAGCTTGTATTGTTGTCAGATGAGGAAGGCATACAGTTAATGTGAAACCCAGCCCATATCTTTTGCATTTGCCTCTAAATGTGCTGACATACCATCTTCCTGTTATCTGAACAAAGTTCTTGACATCATCCTGGAACTGTCAGCACCTGAGGCTTGTTGCTCATAGTACCAAAACATGATTTTGCACATGCCAGGGTATATTAATGTTCAGCCATCTTATGCTGCAATTAAGTGGCTACGAATCAATTTGGGGATTAATTATCTTCAAAGAAATGTTTGAAGTTTATTTTTGTGATTTAAATAGATAAATATAATGATAGATAGTTACAAAATCAAGGTGAATAGATTGATGTTAATATAGTGATAACCTTGGCTAGATAGCTAAGTTGATGGATAGATACTAAAAATAGATGGAAACAGATGAAAATAGAGAAATGAGTAATTGGATAGAAATATAGTGGAATAAATATGAACAGCATGTGATTGATGTGAAGATAGTAAGTCTTGTGTCATGGAACTTAATGGGATTGGTGAACATTATATGAATGAAATCTTCTTAGGTGATTGGAAGAAAATTATGCAGACTAGTGGAAAGGAATAATTTAAATAGATGTCTAGACTGAGATTGATAAGTAGACAAATGGACGCAAACATAAATCATATATAAGGAACTACAATTGATAGATATGAATAGGCAAAGATGAATAATGTAAGTTTAAAGAAGAATGAAAGCAGCAAAAAAGAAACTTCAACTTAAATAGATAAGAATGAAATGAAATAAAAGCATTGATTAAAGATATACTATATATACAGTGGAGGCACGGTGGAGTAGTGGATAGCAGCTCAGACTGAGGAATCGGAGATCCGAGTTCAAATTCCAGTCGAATCCAGTTACATTCACTTACATGCTAATACCCTTGAGAAAGGTGTGAATCCTCTTCTTCTCCCTCCAGCTATAGGTAAATAGCAAGACAGACTGAGTTGTATAGCTTTAGATGGCAACTGGTATAGGAGAAGGACAACTCTGAATTCAAAATCTGTGGAGGGTCGTTTGGGGACCTTGTGGCATGTAGTGCACCAGGTCTCTGTATTCGGCCCTTCAAAAAGTGTGGATGGTTGTGCATGAAACCTTCACCACTATAATCAAATCTCATGTGCTGTTGTCAGGCTGTTGGTTTGCTAGTAACTGATCTGCTTGACCCCCATATGTCAAATTTGATGAGAGAGAGTCGAATATATATATATATATATATATATACACTGAATCACACCTCATTTTAATGGATAAAAAGTGGGAGGAAACCAGTTCTATAATGCCAATTATCCATAGTTAAGTCTATAGTGGGTAATATAACAATTACATTATGAAAGAAAATAGAAAAATATAATAATCATTAGAATAAGGCAATAGACCTCGTCATAATGCACCAATGGCCAACATATATAAATAATTGAGCAAATAAGCCAAAACACAATGCACATGGCCTGAAGATTGTTATTAATACCCTAATACCCTTGGGAAAGGTATGAATCCTCTTCTTCTCCTCCCAGCTATGGGTAAATAGCAGGAAAGACCAGGTTCTATAGCCTTAGATGGCAACTGGTCTACCACAGAAAGAAATGGTAACCGTGGGAAAAAATCTGCCTTGTCAATCATGTATTGAAAGATACATGATTGCCTAAGGGTGCATCATGCATGGCACATAAGTGACTGATACATACATTCTCTCTCACTTTCATTTCTTTTCATTTTTCACTTTCATTCACTGTAATAACCTGTGTACTAGTGGCATTCCCACCTTGCTTAGGATGAAATGATTAAAAAATAAAAACAGCTACTTTATGAGAAAAACACGTGAGGACATTTTCCTGATCACTACCATCTTCAATTTGAGGGTTAATCATTATCTCTCCTACATAATCTTATAAACAGCAATTCTTACCTCCTCTTCTTATGCTCATACATCAACACCAATCAATAACCCTCTAACTTGAGTAGCTCTTGGACTCTACCTTGAGTGGCTCCTGGGATTTTCCTCTTGGACTTTGTAAAAGGTGAACATTAGTAAAAAAAACTTTAAATCATATTTAGTAAGACATTTTGTTTGCATCATTTAACTATTTTTAGACTCCCAAATAAGTTAGAAAATGCTTTTTTTGGGATTTAGTAAGTTTGGAAAATTAATATTTAGGTAAATAATGACACCTCTTTTCTATTATTAACAACTACTTTAAAAACACACACATGTACCAAAACAAAAATTCTTCACTTTAATTGTTGATTGCTATTAGAAAATGCATTTTCCTTTCGCATGATAAAATAATGCTTCTGTTCATTTTTAATTTTCTTTTCTTTCTGGACATCATTCCTCTTTAGAGATGTTTGCTAAATACATTCCACAACGTGGACATCACAGATGAAAAGAAAACTTGAAGCAAAAGAAATGTGGTTCTACAGAAGGATGCTGAGAATAGCATGCACTGAACATGTGAGCAATGACAAAGTTTTGATGGAAAATGGGACAAAAAGGAGACTTATACTTAGCATCAGAAAGAAACATTTGAAATTTCTAGAGCACATAATGAGGGCTTGGAGAATATAACACTCACAGGATATATTGAAGGCAAAAGGCAACAGTAACATAGTGCATGACCTACCTAACAAACATGTGTAAATGGTTCACAGAACAGGGATTAGGAACGATAGCAACAAGTCAAAATTTACTAAGAGCTACAAAGGACAGGAAATTGTGGAGAGCTATGATTGCCCACACCCTGAAGGGGTACATGCCACATTTATGAAGATATAAATATTAGGTTGACTAGAGTCAGCAGAAGAGAAAAATCCCAGATTTATGCAGTTCAAGTTAATTTTGTGAACAAATACATATCACTTTACTTGCAGTAAAATTTTATGTCCTAATACTTTTTACAAAGCATAAAGTAGTTCTGGGTATGATGATAAACTACATCTGTCAGCAAGGCCTCTGATTAATAGATTGGAGGATTTGAAGAGCATGGAACCACCTCTTAATTGCTACTGTTCCCAGGTTCTCTCTGACCTGAGGTGGTGGCACCTGCTAGGGTCCCAGCTATGGGCAAATAGTGAACCTCAAACAAAAACAAAACACTATGAAAGTATAAAAATACCCAATCTTCCCTGCTATTTAACTCCTATCTAAGGGGGAATTAGAAGAGGTGGATTCATGCCTTTCCTAATAGTATTTGTGTGAAAGTAAATGTAATGAACTCAACTTGAATTTGAACAGAGCTTGCCAAATTCTTATTCCCATTACCTATACAAAGTGAATTATACTGCACTATCATATGTGGAGAAAAATATTTTATAATCATTCAATTTTCATTTTTTCTCATTTTACTTTACCAATATGAAAACAGTATTACATTCAAGCCATAAATAATGCATGTAGGGCTTCATGAGGACCATAGTTCATTGAAACTTGTGGACTAGTATTACAGAATCATAAAGAACTACACCAAATAACAGAAATCAGACTATTGAGAACTTTCAACAGCAGTAACAATTAAAATGGATATCTCATGCAACTCTAACAGAAAATAATGACAAAATCAAGATGTTGATGTTCTACACTACCTCAAACAATAGGTTTGCAAAGGAAGTCATTATCAATACTAAAAAGAGTGATAAGACTTGAGAAACCTATTTTTCTTTAAAAAATTGTTTTAATAGAAAGATTTCATAAATTTCAACCAAAAGTAACACTGGCTGCTTGGTCAATGACTGCCAAATGTTTCCTTGTAAAGAAACAATTAATATTACCATTAGTTTTTATAATCATATATTACAACCAAAGTTTTACTGTCTAGATTCAAAATCCAGTATCTATGTCAGTCATTTTTCGATACTGGGTGCCCCCCTATTTTCAGCCTTGTGCCACATCTAAGCTACGCTTAGGAAATCACTATGTCAGTCATTTATCACATTTCCTTTCATGCAGGTTTTGACAAACCAAAATTACTAAACTCACTTGAGCTGACCTCTGACATCATCTGTTTCACATGAACCATACTTTAAACTCTAGTTAAGTTGTTGTCACATCAACTCAGTCAAAGTGAGACTGTTCATTTAAAGAAGAGCAATGCATTCATTCAATTTTTGTTACTTTAATTCTATTTTCTTCTTCTTTTTCTCCAAATTACATATTACTACTCTCTTTTTTTTATTCTTTCATTGGTGACCTTAATACTTCCACTTAATAACTTAATCTCTATTACATTAGTGAACCAGGACCAACACATGACTGTGTAGGAAATATTTTAATAACTTTGTTGTCATATGCAACTTTAGATGAAATATAAGCAGGATTCCATATTCAACAAGAGCCAAGTAACAATAACAACATTCATTTTTTTAGAAAATTGCCAATGACTCCAAGTTCTAGTTATTTGATTGTGTTATCCGTGTATGTAATATCAATCTTTCTATATGACACCGAATGCTGGACTATCTGTTCACAGATGATGAAATGACTTGAGTAAACAGGAATGTGATACTACAGAAGGATTTTAAGAATACTATGGACTGAACATGAAAGCAATGACAAAGTTTTAGAGAAAATGGAAGCAAAAAGACAATTGAAATTACTCAGGCATATAAATGAGGAAAGAGGGCTTGGAGAATTTCACACTTACAAACAGAGGAAAGCATCAAATAACTTATATAACAAGTTTGTGTAAATGGTTAGCAGAGCAGGAATTAGGAGAGATGGCAAAATTAAATACTTAGAGCTACAAAGGACAGGAAGTTATGAAGAGCTATGACTGACCAAATCCTAAAATTTAATCACCATAGAGAACCTTATCTGCCTCCCATCAACATGGCTGATATAAAACTCCAGGAGAGTAACTCTTTGTACATTCTTGGGCTCACATTTACCACTGAAATGAAGTGGAGTGATTCCAATTGCTAGGAAAGTGTCATGTTCTCCTCAGAATCCATCTTACACATTTATAAATCTGTCATTCATCCATGCATTAAATATTGCTGGTATATCTGGTCTAGCGCTCCTACAACATATCTCAATATTCTTGACAAAACTTAATCGATCTTGACTGAGCATCTCGACTTCAGTCACTTTCCCACCACCATGATGTGTCTTCAATCTTTTCTACAAATATTTTCATGGCAATTGTTCAAATGAGCTTTTCGACTTGGTGTTCTGATCGCATGAATTTAAGCATACTACTACATTGGCAACTAGGTCTCATTGTTTTACTGTTGAAATAGCTTTTGATGTAATTGTATTCTAATACTTCCTTTTCTTATACTTTCTGTGGAACTCATTTCTGGTTTCTCTTCACTGCCACCTACAATTTTCAAAAATTAAATACAATGCCAATCACAATCTTCTTTTTTCCTGAACCCCGTTCTTTTATTGTCCTTTCTTTTCACTAAAATCTCATTCTCTCACTTCCAGTAATCCCTTGCATGTTAGTGGCATTATTGTCTTGCTTGGGGTAAAATGATTTAAAAAATGTTCTCTGGCTAAGAGATGTTTACTTCCTGTTTTCATGTTCACACTTTTTCTGGAGAATTTTCTTTTAGAATTTTTGTTGGTTTCTTTTAAAAATAGATATAACCATTTAAAAATAACCATTTAAATATAACCATTTAAAAATAACCATTTAAATATAACCATTTAAATATAAAAAAATCAAAAGTACAAAATTGTGTAAAAGTTTTAGATTAATTTTTACAAGACACTGAATATGAATTTAGTGGAAACTGAATCAGCTGCTAATATAGTTTGAATTATTTACAAATAGGAAAATAAAGTCTTTGTATTGACTGTTCTAAAATATATTTAGTCCAGATAATAATGTGGCTCTGTATTGGAGACAGTGCAGCAGTGAAAGGATTAAGTTTCACTTCCTGAAGCTCTATACTGGGTAATGATTTTTATTTTTAGAGATAACACCTATTCAGTCCATTAAAAGTTCAACCATGATAGCACTATGATAATATACCCAAAAAATTGTTATACATGTACTAAATCAGCGCTTCTTAAACTTTTTTCATTTATGACCCAATTTTTCATCACAAGATTTTTGGCATCAGTATTAACCGACTATATTGAAAATATGTATGTTGTCACTGCACTTGTTGCAACAGTGCCACAAGCATGTTTTATTACCACAGCACTTAGGTGGTGCATCACGTTAAATATTGTGTCTTTGTGAAATAACATAAAAACTGAAATTTGAATTTAATTTGTCTTTGAATTTAATTTTCATGACCCCAGCATTTCACTTCATGACCCCATTTGAGGCTGCAACCCATAATTTAAAAAGTGCTGTACTAATTTAGATAAATATAGTAATTATAAAATTTCTACTAAAATGTAGCTGATGCAATTGATAGCAGCTTGGAATGAGAAATCAGTGAGTCAAGTTCAAATTCTAATTGGGTTTATTACATTCACTTACACGCAAATACTCTTGGAAAAAGTATGAATCTATCTCCTATCCCAACCTAAAGATTCAATAATAGAACTTTCTTCTGGAAAGATCATTGTTATTCTCAAAATAATGCAATATTCATTTTGTAGAAAAAATAATTATACTTACAATCGAAAACATGTTTTGGCTTTAAATAACCTGCAAAAAGCTGATAAGCCATAAAAAACAAATCAACCAATCAGGGTGCTAAAATAGAATCATTTTAAATTTCCAAGGATCATTTCCTAATTTACCAAACTTACAAAAATTCTTCCATTTCATATGATAATCATAAATCAAGTCTTTTTAAAGTCTTTTTGAACTATGATTATTGTTAATATTTCTTTCAAAGAATTATGAGCATGGTAAAACTTTGAAAACTTTTCCAAAGCAAAGAAAATCTTTCTGCATTCTAAGCTTTGGTTGTTCGCTGCCTAAAAGATTTTGAAATAATCTCTTAAGAGTAGATCAGTCACACAGATTTTCTGAGCCTGCTGGAATCAAGAGTCTCTACTGCTTTTCATCCTCCTCTATCTTCCAGCAAATAACTAAAAAGTCATTCTTGTCAGTTTCCTGTTCAGTTTGTCTCTTAGTCTGGATCAGTCATTGTGTTTCAGTTTCCCTTTGCTTTAAGTTAAGATAAAATTTAACACAGGATTATTTTTTCAACTTTTAATTTTCTTCAAATCAATTTTTCACTTTTTTATTATTTACAGAAATATTTTGAATGAGATCATTCATCCTCCAATGACCACACTTTATAGGTTTTGAATTTTCTTTTGAACTTTCCAATATGAGGGTAGTAAAGGTTCTCTTTGGTTTTTTAATTTTTAGTTTTTTTAATATCATTGTTAGTTATTTACAAGGATACTAATTGCATGTTAGTCTATCAAAAGATTATATTTTTACAAGGCACCAAAAGCTAAACTAAGTATCAATAACTTCAAGAGAAGGAGGTGCTGAAAAGTTCTCAGTTTGACAAAGAACAATCAGCAAAAAAAAAAAAAAAACAATAGGATGTGTGACTATTTGGTTAGATTTTGAGAAGTGAGTCAGGATGAAAATTTTTCATTCCCGCTCAGAGAGAGATATAATTTAAGGTGATGAGGTAACTCACTTTGTTTATTATTATCTATGCTTTGCAGTTTTTCCAGAATCTGACTTCTGGATAATTGTCATTTGAACCTTATATCCTGAGTATCAAAGAGATTAGTGAACATCTGAGATTTTTTATGCACCATGTCCCTTCAGGTTGTGGATGATCAGGCTCCACACAACTTCTTATATATGAGTTATATAATTTCCATGTGTAGCTTGATGACATATATGCCATCATTACACTTCTTACCAGTATTAAAGCCAAACTAGATTTTGAGAATTTGGCATTCATAGAATGATGAGAGTCTAGTATAATACAATGTTCATTAATATTTTCACCATAATGGATCCAATTGAGATACTCCTATATGTGTGAGGGTCATCAGGACTAACTTTTTGTTTCCATAATGCATTAATGTGCAATGAACCCCACTGTTTGGGGATGCACTTTTGATTCCAGGCTTCCTTCATAAAATTTAGAAACTTGTTTTTAAATATATATATATATATATATATATATATATGAAGAATGCATGTTCCATTGTATCCCTGTAATTGTCCTTAAGAATTGTGCCCCCTGAATTGGCCTCTGTTTTCTCCAAGCCCTATAATAGATGTGTTGCTATTTTGAGATACTTGGAAATCCTCTTCTCTAGATTCTGTTTTTAAGAACTCTGGCAACCTGCCAGATCCTTTGAACTACTGAGTCTTCTATATCTTTTTGAATCCATAGATTGGTTTATCATCTCATCCATCAGAGTCTTCTCTCAGATGCACAGTATGACTTTTGTTTCTTTAGGCCAACTGTAGAGTTGTTGATCATTATTGCTGAAATAAAGGCTGTCAGGGCTTATATAAAAATGTCTGTTGCTTTAGATATCTTGAAGACAATTGATAGTGTTTTGCAGGCTGGTCTTCTTCACAAGATGAAAGGTTATGGTATTTCTGGATAAATTTTTGATTTGATTCAATCTTTCTTATTAAATCACAAAATGAAAATTGTCTTGAATGGTCACTCTTCTAGATCTTTTTACATAAATATGGATATCCTTCAGGGATCTATCCTTGGACCAGCTTTGTTCTTAATATTCAACAACTTTCCTCATGTCATCAATTCTTGACTCAGTATCTATACTGATGACACAACTATTTACTCCTGTCTTAATGGTAAGTCTGATAGGTTTGGTAAAGTCAAAGTGTCAGCTGATCACAAAAATGACCTTCAATTTGTTGTTAATTGGGGCAAGAACTAGCTTGTTGATTTTAATGCCTCCAAAATGAATCTTCTCTCCTTTAATCATATAAGAGAAACTTTTGTACCTCCCATCAGCATGGCTGATGCTAACTTCCTGGACAGTAAGTTTCAGATTTATAAGTTTACCATCTGTCCATGCATTGAATATTGTTGCTATATCTTGTCTAGTGCTTCTGATATGTACTTAGAGATTCTTGAGAGAATTCAAAGAAAAATCTGCAATATCATCAGTCTTGACCTGGCATCTTCACTTCAGTCACTTTCCCACCACTGTAGCATAGTTTTCTTGTACCTTTTCTATAAATATTTTCATGCTAATTGTTTGGATGAGCTTTCATGTTTGGTATCTCAACTTCACAAATTTAAACACAGTACTAGATTGGCAGTTAGGTTTCACTGTTGCTGGTTGTAACTGTAAGTTATATGCTTATAGTTTCTTCTCCCACACTTTACACTTATGGAACTCTTTTACAGCTTCCTGCCTTCCTGTCAACTATGATCTTCAAAAATTTTAATGCAATGTCAATCATCAACTTCTGGCTACTTGAATCTTGTTTTTTTATTGTCTTCTCTGTTTAACTGTCAATAATCACTTGCATCTTATTAGCTTTTATTGCCTTGCTTGGGATGAAATGTTTTAAAATCAAAGTGTATATATATATATATATATATATATATATATATATATATATATATATATATATATATATATATATATATATATAATGTATATTGAGTGCTGGTTTTAATAAAATAGTGCTCAATATAAAATAATGGGGCTATAAATTATATATATTTCTCTGCAAAAACAGAAGAGAACTGAACTTCACACATTCAAAATAACGCTGACAGTTTCCACATTGTTCTTCTTTTTCTTCAGAATATGGAAAACAACTTCTTATATTGACATGGCTTTAAGCATTCCCCCACCCCATACTTTTCCTTCCAGTTCCTATACTGCTTTCAATTTACACAAGCTCATTAGGTAGGTTATGCACTATTTCCTTTTGTCCCTCTTGCCTTCAGTATGTATTTTGAGTTTCAAATTATCCAAGATATCTTTCCTCATTATGTGTCTAAGAAATTTCAATTGTCTTTTTCTGATTCTAAATAAAATTATTTTTTTTGCTTCCATTTTCTTTAAAGCTTCCTCGTTGCTGATATGCTGTCCATTGTATTCTGTGCATCCTTTTTTCAAACCACATATCTGTTGCCACAAGTCTCCTCTTCATCTGTGAGGAAATTGTCCAACATTCACTGCCATATAGGAGAATTGATATAGCATAGCAGATCAGAACTTTTCTTTGTTTCTAATACAAATTTTCCAATGACTTTTCTTAGAAAAAACACTAATTGCTGTTTTATATTTTTACCACATAAATCTGAATTAGCTCTAATAAAAAATAATCAGTTTTTTTCTTTATTTTTATCCAATATCTGTGTTAGGCCCCCATCTAATGCCAAAAAGAAAATTAGATTCTCAGATGTTTTAAACATAAAGTCAAGGGTTTTAAATAGTTATTGTTTAGAATTATTGTCATTCTTTGTGGATATTACAATGAATCTTACTGGTGGTGCTTTATTTCATCTCAAATTCTGTTATTTAAACCTTTCCTTCTCCTTAGGTATTTTGTTTATTTTTATTTTCTGTATGTTTATTTTTATTTACTATTTAATCTTGATAAGAACTGATAAATAATAATAATAAAATACTAGAAAAGCTTAGAGTGAATAAAAAGAAAGATTAAGAGATTAATCTAAAGAAGCTAAGATATAAAAATGAGTTAAGGAGGTGTTATGTTGCCTTGAGGTCATTGTGTTATGGTTCTTTCTAGCTCATTTATTGCTGTCTAGTCTCCAAGGCAAAATAGAATTCAGACTAACACCATTGCAGACTAATAAACCATATTGATGGAGGGGGAGGTTGAGAATTGCAGTGTTATCATGGGCCTTGTTTGACTCTAATTTTTGGTTAGTAAAATGTAAGATATTTTTTTTTAATCATTTCACCCCAAGCAAAGTGGGAATGCCACTAGTACAAAGGGTATTACAGGGAGTGAAAGTGAGGGAAAAGACTGAGTTGGAGGATTGAGAAAAGGACAAAATATGAATGGAATACAAGAAGATAGAAGATGGCGATTGACATTGCATTTAAATTTTTAAAGATAGTAGTTATCAAGGAAGCAAGTAAATGTAAGGGAGTTCCACAGGTGGGAAGTACGAGAAAAGAAACTGTTGGAGTAGAAATAGCAGTTACATTTACTTATTTCAGGTGGGACCTAGATGCAAATCTAATGGTACGTTTAAATTCATGTAGTTGAGTCACCAGGGAAAAAGCTTATTTATAGAAAAGACAAAGGGAAACCATATCATGTTGGTGAGAAAGTGACTGAAGTTAAGATACTTGGTCAGGATCAATCACATTGCAAATCCTTTTTGGAGCACCAGAACAGATATGGCAGCAATATTCAATGCACAGGCATATAGTAGCTTTGTAAATGTGCAAGATGGACTTTGACAAAAATAATTTTCTGGCATAACACAGTGACCCAACTTTCCTTTCTTGATTCAATGTAGTCACTCCACTTCAAGTCAGGTGAAAATGTGAGGCCAAGAAGGCACAGCGTGTTGCTCTGGAGGAAGCTAGCATCAGCCATGTGGGTAGAAAAGTTTCTGTATGGTGGCAAAAGGATTTTGTTGTACAAGTTTGGTAGATGTATGAAAGTTCTTGTAATGTTGTCATTAGTAAATGTTGCTGGTTTGTGTTTTTTTCTAAGTGAATGAATAAATTATTTGCAAGTAATAAGTCTATCAGTAAAAAGAAATATTAAACATCAGAAAGTGATATTTGTATTAGTTGACTTATCTGTGGTTTTCATTTATGGAGCTGCTCAATTCCATATGCTCTCATTGTGAGGTACCAAGGGAAAAAGAATGTGTCTAAATTTTCCACCAGTAGGACAGTTTCCTTTTCCTATGGAATCATGGGAATTAGATTTTTTTTTTGTGATTGCAAGATCACTACAGCATAATAGGTATAAATTTGAGCACTGACTCACACAAGGTAAATGATGCTGGTTTGTTTGTGGAATTCTAGAAGCAAAAGATAATCAAAAGCATTTGTTGTTTCCTGAAATGTTGTTTACTTTAACTGAATTTGCTGCAGGTTAATTAATGAACTCACAAGTGTGATGCAGACAGACAACAATGGATGAATTATAAGCTGTAGGGTTTTTTTTTTATTTTCTATTTGTCAAGGATATAATGGAACAAGTTTCACGTTGAACTAAAAAGAATTGACAATGAGTTTCATACAAGTAAACATGAAACAAAAAAACAAATTCCAACAAACTATGTATTTTTTTCACTCACTCACTTTCATGTGCTTATATATTGTGGGATTAGTCCACTTTGACTGTCAATGGTTTTGCTCAGTGCCCACTAGATGGTGGGGCAATCAGTGGTATAAAAGTAAAGGACTAACTCTCTCTTTTTTGCTCACTTAGCCACAGTAGGTAATAGGTAAGAAGAAAAGTTGACCAGTCATCCCCACTGGGCAAGATTTCCTTTCTAGAGTCAACTAACTTTTAATTTCACATAATCACGTGGTGTGCACGCACACAGCACAGCCAAACCTATAATTGCTTTACTATTTTTTATAGGAGCTCTAGCTATCTGTACACAAATATAATTTTTTCTCTTCTTTCCTGAGCTATGTTATTTGTTATATAAATATATATATAAAATCCTCCACATGTTAAATTCATTTCTTTGACGGTTTTTGACTTCTTTCTGTAACAAGTATCAACCTAGCTATTACAAAGGGGTAGCACCTCTTATCTACAATATATATATATATATATATATATATATATATATATATATATATATAAAGGATGTTGCACATAGAGTGTTGGTGTGAATAAAATAATACTCAATGTAATATATAATATAACAGAGCTATTAAGTATATATTAATGAATATACATATTATCCCTCACTGGTAGTATGATTCTGAGTTTCATCCACAACATAATCTTCGGGTGCTGGGTAGAGACCGACCATTACATAATTTAAATTTTAATAAAATAATAAATTAATAATAAATATATATATGGGAGAATGGTTAGAATGTTCACTTCCTGACTATAAGACCTAGGTTTGAATCACACCAAGATTGATTTTTATCAGACTGGAGGGTCGTTTCCAGTGTGCAGCACCTTTGGAAAGTGCCTGAAAACCATACCACAGGTTGACCCAAGCCTTTTGAGTGAAATTGGGTGTCATCAATGGTTGCGCTAGCATGAAGTCACAAGTCATTGTGACCGAGGATTTGAGTGTACTGGCCTTGTTCAGATAGTTGATCATGTCAGATATTGCACTCTCTGCCAAAATCTTTAAAGTCCACTCAGCATAATTGCAGTATGAACCACAGGAGGGTTTTGAACAAACACAAATTTGCCTGAGCATGCATTCATGCATTGTCTGCAATGGGGGTTAGGTAGCTGCTCTAGTATACTGGCATCCTCAGATATGAGAGTACTGCACTATATATATATATATATATATATATATATATACTATGTGTGTACATAGAAATACCCACTCTTAAAGCATGAAACTGATAGTCAACATACTATGTTGATTCCTATATCTATAATTAATCTATCTCTGATATTGAGCACTTTTCTCCTATAAATACAGCAAATTATAAACATATACATATACATACATATATATATATATATATATATATATATATATACATATATATATATATATATATATATATATATATATATATATATATATATATATATATATAAATTCTGTTCTTAAAAATTTCAATAGTAATATTCTGGCATTATTTAATGTCCTATTCCTTCAAGGCATAGGCAATCATGGTTGTCTGCAAAGAAATTAATGCAAACTGTCTCCACCTAAATTTGAACTTTTCTTGCTACTTTCCTTTCTTTTGTATTGCCTTCTTTTGCCACTACAATCTTTTTACCATGTCCCAGTGTTATTCGCTATTAGAGTTCTTAGTGCATGATGTTCTGTCTTTATTTCTTAATTTATACTTCTCATATAGTAATTATATCTATGCTAGATTTACTAAGTACGTCAGATGCTTTATTCTCCAGTGTTTTTTCTCTGTTCAGCATGTTTACTTGCTTCCACAGATGCTGTCTCACCATACGTGATCAGCCATGTTTGATTTCATTGTCACACCTCTAATTAGAGCTTTTTAATGTTTCCTTAATTTTAGAGTTTAGTTGGTTTCACCTTTGTATTCAAAATGATTATCCAGCCTCTTGAAGGCCTACCCACATTCCAACCTCTCTTAAAGGAATTTATTATGTTGAGTCATAAATAAGTTACATTTTGTAACTTAAATTTAAAATTTAAAATTTGAATTAAATTTTGTTTTTCAAAAAATAAATTAGTTTCATTTAATTTAATTTTATATTCATCATTGTTTACAATGACTTGTTGGTGGCTCTTATTATTCGATACTTTTTAGTAAAATTTTGTAGGATTTGATATGAAAAGTATTTTGTTGAACATTGAAGTGTTTTCTGGTTAGTATGATACATTCATCATGACAAATGGTTCCCAAAAACAGGAATTACTTATACCTAATAACAGAACAAAAGAAGTACATGTACACTGTGTGCCAAATTATTATCGAGATTTTTTTATAATATTTCAAAAACCGTCCAATCAATTCACACAATGTTGGCAACACTGACCTGCGCAATCACTGAAATTTTCAACCTGATCTGCGCAATGTAAACAAACTGGTGCCATATTTGTTATCAGCACGGTGAATTTTGATCTCTCTACAACTTCTATAATTCACCTTTTGATTTAGATAATTTTGGAAGTGAGAAATGACATTCTGGAATATGGTGAAAAGTGAGCTTGTTCAAAAAAATGTTTGAGAATTACTAAAGACATTTAGAGTTATGCAGGTAATATGATAGATATCAGTGTAGAAAGTGATTTGGCAAAACAAGTTCAAATACCAACCTAGTCTCCTGTGTTCACTTTTGCACAATTAGGAAAGACATAAATATGTCCCTCCTTTCCCCAGTTATATGTGAAATAGCAGGGTAGATTGGGCTGTTTAGCTATGGATGACAGCCAGTCTAAGACAAGAAAACTCTGCATTACAAAACATGAATAAGGCAGTAAGGAGCTACTCTACTATCTTTCCTAAGAATGTGCAGCAATTTGCAGACAATAAAGTAATAGAATCTGTGGAGAGCCATGATCAGCAACATCCTGAAAGGACATGGCATAATGAAAAACATTAACATTTTTAGTGTCATCTTCTATCAAAGTTTTATTAAAACCTGTTCACCATTTTTTTTCAAAAATATCTGTCTCAAATATACTCCATAACAGTTTGGATCAATAGGACTTCTATCCATGCATGTATATTCAATTAAATACATATTTTTAAGGCTCTCTTTATAGCTGTATTTATAAAAGTGCTGTTAAATGAATAAAAAGTTACATTAATTTGTTTATCTTTTCAAATAATGAAAATTAAAAAGAAAGGAAATGATACCTTCCAATCATTTTTTTTTCATTTTACATTCAATAGTTCATTGGGAAAGAAGAAGAAATCATCCATAATCTGCAATAGAAATATTCCAATATTTTTTTTAATTAATCCCCTGAATTTGATGTCTGCATGATCTAGGACATTTCTGAAAATGAAGAAGAAACTAATCAATGTCCAGGAATTCATTTCTGATGCATGAAAATCAAATACTGTTTTTGAAGCATTTTTTCTTTTCTAAATGTCTCTGCCTTCTTAATTTTGGACTGATTTAATTTTGTCATTATCCTCTTCATTAGTACAAAGTGTTCATTAACAGTAGGAGATCCTAAAAATAGCAATGTGAGATAACAAGAAGACATTTCACATAAAAATCAAAAAATAAAAACTTAAATATTCACATATTTTGGTAAAATTGTTTACTTAGGCATAAGTTAATCTGTTAAAAATATGAAAAATGACCTTGAAACCATTTGTAACAATTAGTATTTTTCAGTATTAAAACATTAATATTTATGGAGCATTTGTTTTACTTGGTTGTCTTATTTTTATTATTTAAAAAAAGTCTTAACTGCTGTCAGAACAATTCTTTAAATAAGTGTCTGTTTAAACAAAATGTTATCAACTTTTTTTACATTTTCAAGATTATAACAAACTTTTAAGAAGTCACTTCTAATAAAAGGTAAGAAAATCGTGCTTATCAGACAATTTTAAATGAGAATAAAATGATTTCCTAAAATATACTTGTTGCTGATTAAATTCATATTAAAAAAGAAAACAAAATTTTGATTCTTTGACATAATCTTCCAAATGAGTATATTTAATCTATTAATATATTAAATGTGTACATAACAATCTGATAAAAAACATCTTGTTGACATGGTTATCATATCATTTGCATCTTTGTTTCTCTTCCCAGAAAATCTACAAACATCATTTACTGCGAGTCTATTTTTTATTCAAACATTAACTTTTGTTTTTCTCCTTTTTGCCTATTGCTTATTTTCTCATTTCTGAAAGTAATCGTCAATAGACAACTTGAATATAGAAAAAGAGAAAACTCTTTTTATATTGAATTAATACAACCTGGCTCATCACCCTTTATAACCTTATTTATATTACTTCAAACATTATTTTTAGTGGCTACCTGTATTTGAGTAAATGCTTCATTTATTTTGTTTTTTAACAGTATTTATTTTGTCTACAGCTTGTGTACTTGAGAGAACTTAATAAAGAAAATGTGCCTTCCAGCAGGATTCAAACCTGCCTCCTCCTTTAGAGGAGGACCCACCATCTAGTCTGACATACTTTTACAGCTTGGCTACAAAGCACATCACAATAAAGCAAAGTTCTATTTTGTTTTTAAAGTACCCTGACTCATTCAGATTTTCTCCAAATATATATCTCCTCAGTTTCATATCCAAAACATAAACAAAGCAATTTCTTAAAAATTAATGGATTTTTTTTAATCTAACATCTCTAATGTTATTTTTAGTGGATACTCATATTTCAGTAGATGCTTTGCTTACTTTTAACAGTATATATTTAATCTACATTTGTAGTTGAGTAATGTCCTTAATTTAATATGATGTTGATATTTCATACTATCCCAACATTTTAAATGCTTTTTATTTTGCTTACCTAATATCATTACATGTATCTTTTTATCTGTACATTTGTTAATGCAGCTTCTCAATATTTCATAGTCTTTATGATATGCATGCATGAATCTATCTGTATGCACAGCTGCTAAAATAAGGTCACTCCCATAATATATATTAATTCATTTTCCATCTTTCATTTAAAGCATTTAATTAAAATAGACTTCTGTATAGCAACTCAGCAAAATGGATCATGGTCTGAGAAAGCAAGTATGAAAAGTTATCTCTTTAAAAAAAAAGGCAAAGTAGTATATAAAACCAAATCTGTCTTGTGAGTATCAAATTTTCCTAGCCCTCTTTCCTCATTATGTACCTTCAACTATCTCTTTCTGATGTTAAGTACAAATGTCCTTTTTGTTTGAATTTTCTCTAAAACTTCCTCATCATTGCTCACATGTTTGGTCCATGGTATTCTCAGCATCGTTCTGTAGAACTACATTTCTGTTGTTTCAAGTGTCTTCTTCATCTCTGGTGAGATTGTCCAGCATTTACTGCCACAAAGGACTGATATTACATAACAAATCTTTGTCAGGACATGGTAAAACATTAATCAAACATCACATGAAGAAGGATGCTTCTTTTCACTAATTTTTTCAGAGAGTCATTAACAACTGGAATGTAATTACAGGTAAAACAGATTGTGCAAGAACAGTTCAGGAATTTAAACACATGATAGAAGAAACAAAATAAAGAAGAATCGAAATGGACTATACATAGGCCAACAGATCTCTTGGCCTTGTTAACTTTTATAGTAAAAGAAAAATGAGAAACTGAGAATAGGTAAAAGAAATATTAAGTAATATGCCACACCTGAAAATGAAAAATAAAATCAAAAATAGAAAACAGAATTAATGAACAAATGTAAAAAAGTTTATAGTAAGTAATTTGGATAGGTAAAATAAACAAAACAAGAAAAAAGGGTAAGATAAAATTTATAGAGAAATGAAATGCAATAGCTCACATAAAAGAGAAGAGTTAAAAAAAAAGGTTGAAAAAGAAAGTAAAAGAGAAGAAAGCAAAGAAGAGAATGATGTGAGAAGATAAAGAGAGGCAACTTGAATGGAAATAAGAAACTTGATATAAAAACAGGAAAGATTTAGAATGAAAACAATGAAGGAAATGAGACATAGTGAAAAAAAAAAGAAGTGTATAGGTTAACATAAATATATTTGAGTGCATGTGTAGGTGGGAGATTATTCACAGAGAGATGTCTCACAAGCTCATCTTACAGAACAGCTGTTGTAGTGATTTCAATCCTCATTGGGGACTGCACTACAACAACCTTGTTCTACAGACTAATCTGAGAGGTTATGGCTTAGATTGTAATCTATTTGCTATTGTTGCCTGAAGTCAGTGTTCGAGTCAAGGTAAAAGGCAAGATTTTTAATGGAGAAAAGACTGACTTAGTAGATTGATACAAAACAAACTTTTCAGTTCTTTATTCTCCAATATTATGCTCATTTTAATATATATATATATATATATATATATATATATATATATATATGTGTGTGTGTGTGTGTCTGTATGTGTGTCTGTGAGCATATATGTGTGTGTGCATATGTATATTACATTAGCAAACTGCCGTTCAAGATAAGCTACTACACTAAATACAATATATATATTTTCTGTTTATACAGTATTTTCATAGATACAGATATTTAAGTAAATGCTCCATTTATAATAAACAGTATTAAGTACATTTACTGGATTGAATATCTGAGAAATTTTATAGAAAATATGTATTCTCTGTAGCAAAATGGTATAGTACATCAGGCTATATAATGCTTCCATGTAGGATATAAGTATGATTCCTGTCAGAGGACACATATTTTCTATAAAATTTCTCAGACATTCAGGACATTTACTTAAATATTTGTATCTATAAAAATAGAGTATAAACAGAAAATGTATTAAAATAATTGTTGTACTTAGTACATTTCATATATATATATATATATATATATATATACAGTAGCGTCCAAAACTAAGGGACAAAATTTTAAAACCTAATATTTGTTAGAAATAACAACTGTGAAAAGCTGAAATTTTGACAACTGGTAGTCGTTATCATCCATAATAACATACTAAAATTTGAATCATTTGCAAAGGATAGAAAAAGAATTATAACAATTATTTATTTATTTTCAAAATAGGATCGTCCAAAAGTAAGGGACAAAATTGAGAAAAACAATGTAAACAGTATGCTATATTCAAATTTTTTGATTTCCTCTAAAGAATAAGTCTTACTTAGTCATTTGTAAACGTTGCATCAGCCGGCACCATGGCGAAACGCCAAAAACTTGATTACTCTGTGAGACAAGCTATTGTGAAGCTACACAAGGAAAAGCACACCATTAGAGAGATCTTAGAGAAAGTGAAACGTTCCAAGAGTGTTGTAGGCAGGGTTGTTAAATCCTACAATGATACTGGCAAAATAGTTAGTGCTTTTAAAACCGGCAGACCCCGCAAAACTTCGGCAAGAGAAGATCGAATAATGCAGCGTATGTCATTAAAGGACTGTTTTAAGTCTTGCACAGAAATTAAAAGGATTATGAATAGTACCTCATGTGTTAATGTGTCAAGATAGACTGTTTCTAGACGACTGCAAGAAATAGGGCTGTATAAACGAACCCCAGGGAAGAAACCACTTGTTAGTTCGAAGAATAAGAAGAAGAGATTAGAGTTTGCAAACAGATATGTAATTTGGACATATGAAAATTGGGCAAAAGTATTTTTCAGTGATGAAATCAAGTTTAATTTATTTGGAAATGATGGAAAAAACAATGTAAAGAGAAAGTTTAAGTGCAAAGTGTACTAAGAAAACTGTCAAGTTTGGGGGCGGAAGCGTCATGGTATTTGGAATGTTTTCTAGCCAAGGTACAACGCCTCTTGTCCAGTTACAAACTCGTGTAAACGCGCAGATCTATAAAAACATTGTTCAAGATCATGTTGTGCCAATCATACAGAATTCAGGTTTCGATAGGGCTACCTTTAGGCAAGATAATGCCCCATGTCATAAGGCAAAGGTGGTAATGAGTTACCTTAGCGAGCAAGATTTGGAAATTATGGATTGGCCACCGCAAAGTCCTGACTTAAATCCAATAGAGAATCTTTGGAAGATCTTGGGAGTGAAAGTTATGGAAAGAAATCCCACTAACACGAAGGATTTGTGGGTGAAGCTTCAAGAAGAATGGTCTAAAATTAGTATCGAGGATTGTCAAGAACTGATTCGTTCTTGTAGTCGAAGATGTGCAGCTGTCATTGAGAGCAAGGGCTCATTTACTAAATATTGATTGTACATGTATTTTTATTGTTTTTTTTTTTTTTTGTCGTTTACATTGTTTTTCTCAGTTTTGTCCCTTACTTTTGGACGTTCCAAATTTGAAAATAAATAAATAATTGTTATAATTCTTTTTCTATCCTTTGCAAATGATTCAAATTTTAGTATGTTATTATGGATGATAACGACTACCAGTTGTCAAAATTTCAGCTTTTTACAGTTGTTATTTCTAACAAATATTAGGTTTTAAAATTTTGTCCCTTAGTTTTGGACGCTACTGTATATATATATATATATATATATATATATATATCAAGAACGTTTTTGCAATGTGTTTAATCTGTTAGGACTTCAATGAACTGGGTTTGTTTACATTGTTGTGTCTAAGCATGTGCATGAATGAGAGATGGTGGGAGTTTCAATATATATATATATATATATATATATATATATATAGAGAGAGAGAGAGAGAGAGAGAGAGCATAATTTGATTCAGACAGGTTTGGTTATCAACATGATATGTCTAAATTATTTAACAAACCTGTTTGAATATATATATATATACATATATATATCAAACAGGTTTGGTTAAATAATTTAGACATATATATATATATATATCCTCACACTGGGTGACACCTACTGTGGCCTTGTGTCAGACTAAGAAAAGTTTAATTAATATTTTTAAGTATGTTCCATTCAATTTCAGTAATTTAAGATTCTGAATTTTAAAACAAGTATTGAATAAATTGCTCCAATATTTATGGCTAAAATGCACACATGCAACTAGGTATTGAAGAGTTTGAAAACTTCTTGGACCTGATCCACTTTGTTAAGTTTAACTGAAAGACCAAAACATCATTATATATATATATATATATATATATATATATATATATATATATATATATATATATATGTTCACATATTGAAAATCTCCCAATGTATTAAAAATTCTCAAAGTAGGAACCGGACAAAATCAAATTCTCATAGGGTAAAGCAAAAAATAACAACAACAACAACAACAAAAAGAATGAACATTTCAAGTAGGAATTAAAGAAATAGAAAATGTACCTCAAGGAATTAATCCATTAAGTAAAACAAATCTTATGGAATTTTGAAGTGACTTGGTGCTCTTATCTGAAATTCCAGTTGAATTCAAAGAAGTTGCAAAGAGACTGGAGAAAATGATAGCAAGAAAATGCTTGGAATTCCATCCAAATATATCTGTGCATATTGATTATATCAATACATAATATCACAGACTCAATATAAACATTCATAAATTTGATGCTTTGAATGATCTGGGTCATACTAATCTTTTTTGTTAGTAATTGAATAAAACAATAAATATAATAATATGTTAATTATACATTAAATTCTTTTTGCTTACTTTATTCAGTTTCTTTTAGTTTTTGAACCAAAACAAAATTTACAGATGCTTTTGTTACCAGCTGAACTGAGGAGATAGTGCTGACCTGTGGTCAAGAGGGTGGATACTGGAAGGCCCTATGTCTGGCAACAAAACTCTACACAATGCCACACAAGCAGGAGAACCCAGTTATGACTGTCAGACAATTTCTGCAACCACATCACATCTTACCATTGGCCACTTAAGTACCCAGACTGCAACCCCTTCATTATTGTGTGAGGCACAGTTGAGTGAGCAAATATAAAAACTCATTGTAATATCAAACATGAACTGAAGGCAAGGGTTATGGAAGCATTCATCAACCACCCAGAAGAATTGCAGGAGAATCTGAAGTCATCTGGAAGCCATGGTTGAAGCCAATGGCAATTTTATTGAATAAATTTCCTCTTTAGTATTTCAAGATATTTTTGGCAAATAGATCTGTTAAAATGAGATGTCAGTGTTATTTTCATTATTGCATTATTTAGATGACAATTTATCCATCGCAGCATACATATATATCAATATAATGATAGTAATAAGATGTATAATGAAGCACAGTGTAAAAACTTGATGACAAAAATATCCTTTTCATATTTTTATTCCTTATTTAGTTGACATATAGAAGCAGAATAAAGTTTTTGAAAAAATGCAAAGTATTTTTATTGCTCCTGCAACCATCATCAAGGCTTGATACTGAAGACTAGTTTTGAATTTTTTTTACATTGGAAATGAATGGAGTATATCAAGAATGCAAATTGTTACAATCAGATATATCCTATTACTCAAAACATTATTTTATGGATACCGATGTTTAAGTAGATGTCCTGTAATTTTCATGTGTGAATATGTATACCAGCCTGTATAAAGATAAGTTTTCCAACAGGTTTCACACCTGTGCTCCCCTTTGTAGAAGAAACCTATGTCTGCATGCTTTAGGCCTATACATAAGAATTTCAGGGAAATATTCAACTCTGGTGCATTATGTTACTATATATTAACTGATTTACTTGTGCCATCAAAAAGTTAATGAGAATATGCAAGTAATTTTAAAATTGCTTTTGCTATATTTTCTACATGAGTATTTTTATCTATTATATCAAAGAAAAAATTCTGATTTTTAAATCATTAAAATATCCAAAGAAAGATAATATCAAACAAATGAAATAAAAACTAATATATTCGCAACTTCATCCCCACCTATTTGCTAATGAGTAATGCCTTGCTTGTTTGCACTGATTAATAATTCCTGCTAATTAACAAAATATCTCCATGTAAATGAGGGATGATCAGGCTGCATGACCAATAAATATAAAAAGTCACATTATATTTTATAGGATAGATAATATATAATGGTAATATTAGGCATTTTCCTACAATGAATCATTTGGCATTCCTTGACCAGCTGGTATTGGTTTCGAGTGAAATGTATCAAATCTTTCTCTTAAAAGAAATTTTTAGAAAAATATTTTTCTCAAGTCCAGTAGCTGTTATTGCTCTTTCTAGTATTGATGGGAGTTTCCTTTTTAACCTTTTATTTGAAGTAGTGTGGAACATTTGAGTTACATGTCTTTTCCAATTTTGACAGATGGTAAAGGGTGAAAAAAAATGACTGAGCAACAAAATACAGGAAGTTGTGGAGAGATATAATCACTCCCATTCTGAAACAACATGGCAGAATCTGGGAAAGCAGCAAATGGACAGATTTACATAAAGTAACAAAAAGCAGGAAATTGTTGAGAGCCATGTTCACTCACATCAGGAAAGAGCATAGCACATAAAAGAAGAGGAAGTGGTTTAAGTCAAAACTGATTCATAGCTGATCAAGGTTAGATTATTTCCACCATCTCTGTTTAATGTTGGCTGGTATTTACACTTTATACCATGACTTTTAGAAGATATTGCTAGGATTAAATATAAGCAAGATAAGCTAAAAATCTCATGAAATTGACAGATCACCTGTGACAGCCACATGAACTTGCCTGCTATACATGAGCATCAGTAACATCTAATTCTGTCCAGAATTAAAAAGAAGTGCTTGATCATCAGTTGCTGGGATACTGTTGTTGTGTGTGTGCAGGAAGTTATTATACATGAAAGAAATATTTCTGCTAGTAAGGTCATCAAAAGCTAATCAAAGTACTACAAAACAGGAAAATTTTGTGAGAAACAACAAAAAAAGACTTTTTATCTGAATTTTTTGGATAAAGAGTTATTATTATTTACATTAGAACTATTGTCCTCATCTTTGTTATAACAATGTTTTGGCCAGCCTTCAATCTGAGTAACATACAGGGAATTTCAAATTGAGATGTTTATTTAATTTATGACAGTAGACTGTTCTCATTTCACTTTCCATGTCTAAGAATATATTATCTAGTTCTTATTTTTAACACTGCTTCCTTATGACTAAAATTAAGAACTAAATAAGATGTCCCTAGATCTCGGAAAAGAAATGGGAACAGTCCTCCACCATAGATTAAAGTGTTCAGTCTAAAATTCCCTGTAAGTTACCAGATTGATATACACCTGATGAAGGATGGAAGGGACAATGGCCAAAACATTGTGATAACAACAATAAAGATGAGGACACTAGTCTGTATGTAAATAGTGTAAATAAAGAAATATGTGCTGAACTGCTGTGTAATGTTAATCCTCTATTATGGCAGTGAATGCTGGAGAATTACCTCACAGGTAAAGAAAAACAACAGATATGTGATTCTACAGAAGGATGCTGAGAATACCCTGAACAGAGTGTATACGCAACAAATGGAAACAAAAGGGACACTTATACTCTGAATTATAAACAGCTGAAATTTATAGGGTGCATAATAAGCAAACAGGGCCTGGAGAATTTTTCACTTACAGTATATATTGATGGAAACATGGGCAGTGAAAGGCAGCCGGCTACCTACCTAATGAGCTTGTTGAATGGATGGCCAAACTGTGCAGGGTGAAGGCTTGGCAAAGGGACAAACATTACTAAGAGATAGGATGTTGTGGAGAGCCATGATTTTCCACATACTGAAGGGATGCAGCACAGAAATGAAGAAGAAGATAGCCTGCATAGACTGAACTGCTCAGCAATCAAATATCCCAGTTCAATGCTTTCAAGACATAATGTGTAATCTTAAAAAAATAGACAACCAGACAAGGATGCAAATAAGCATCCAGACTTTCAGCCCTGTTCATTTATATCAAAGTATGCATGTTATCAGTGTTAACAAAGTTTTTGTAGCTCAGATAGAGAGCCAAAGAGAAGTTTTCTAATTCTGATATCAAGCCTAAAAATAGAAAATCTGTGCATCGTATAGTAAATACACTGTTGCTATTTTGAAGGGTTTTTTTTTGTTATTATTATTATGGTTGTTAAAGCAAATACACAGTTGCTACTCTCGTTCTTTAGACATATCATTTTAAAACTTTTTCAGCAGCTGCCTAGTATTAATTTTCCTGGCAAAAACATCATTTCAGCTTAAAAATGCTGCCCAATAACTGGTTATCATCCCTATTGTTGTTCTTGATGATCATACCAGCAATTTACAAACCCAATCAAAAGTTTATAAAATAATAATTAAATATATAAATAAATAATTCACTGTTCGAGTGGAACTTACTCCTCACCAATGAAATACAGAATGTGGATGGTCTGCTACAATGTAAGTGGCATGGCAGGTCCTTACTATGAAAGTTAGACCTGGCAGAACCAAGGAATGCAGTTCGTTTGAGCATTTTCCATGAAAGTAAGGATAGAGCAGCAAGAGGTTTGTCACATACAGCCTGTGAGGAAGAGTGTTCACATTTCTATCCTGGATAACCCCCATCAAAGAAAAGAGCTTCTTCTTCTTGAAATTGGCAATCATGTCGCACCACAATTTCATGCCCTTTGTAGTTCTTAATAAAGTTTATCTTTTTGTCATCTCTCCCAAACCTTGCTCCATATCTATTCTTGCCAAGTAGGTTATGCATTGCTTTCCATTCTTACCTTCAATCTGTTCTGTGAGTATCAAATTTTCCAAAGAAAATAGGAAGGAAACTTATACTTACAATCAGAAAAAGATGGCAGAAATTTCTTGGTCACATAATGAAGTAAAATGACCTAGAAAATTAAATTTCCAAACTATCATTCTTTATTATCTGCCCTAGAAATTTCAACTCTTTCTGATTCTAAGTATAAATGTCATTTTGTTGCCATTGTCTCTAAAACTTTGTCATTGCTCACATGTTCATTCTATGGTATTCCCAGCATCTTTCTGTAGAACCACATTTCTGTTGCTTCAAGTCTCTTCTTTATCTATCAGGAGATTGACAAGTATTCACCAACATATAGAACTACTGATATTGCATAACATATCAGTACTTATTTCTTTGTTTCTAACAATATTTTTCAGTTTCTCAATATTTTGCTTAGTTTTTGCTATCCCAATGCATGTTTGGATTTCCATGTCGCACTTTTCTTCCTCTGTTAAACTGCTTCCCAGATATCTAAACTGTTGCACCTTTTTGGTTTCGTTTTGGTTTTCCAATTTGCAATTTGCAGCTACTTATTCATCATTCAAGTGCCATATAGGAGATTAGATATTATCTAGCAGTTTGATATGCTTGTCTTTGTTTCTAATAATGCTTAAGGACTCAGATATAACAAAAGAAGAACGGATTTCAACACTGAATAACAAAACAGGGATTGATATAAAATTAACCAACCAAACCCACTTATTCCTATTATTAATTCTATTTTTTAGTTTTGAAATAACGTTTCCTATTTTCATTATTTTCATTTTCATCTTTAATAGTTTTTGGGAAAGATGTCTTCCAGAATCTATGCAAAGTATTAAGACATAAAAAATATTAGAAACAAGGACAAGCATATCAAACTGCTATATTATAATATCTAATTTCCTATATGGCAATGAATGTGAAACTTGAAGCAACAGAAATGTTCTGTATATAAATGCTGAGAATAATATGGACAGAGCATATTAACAACAAAGAAGCTTTGAGGAATATAAGAACAATAAGGAAACTTATACTTACAATCAGAAAGAGGTAGCAGAAATTTCTGGGTTACATAATGAAGTAAAAAGAAGCTAGAGAATTAAATTCTGTCAAAGAAAAACATGGGAAAAAAGTAAGTACCCTACTTAATAGGTTTGTGTGAATGGATAACCAATACAGAAGGAAGGTAAATGGTTAGAAATTATTTTAAGCAACAAAAGACAGGAAGGAAGTTGTGGAGAGACAGGATCACCAAAATCGTAAAAGAACTTGGTATGTAAAGGAAGAAAATGTAAGTTTCAGTTATTATATATGAGGTGCTACCCAAGATTTGGGGAATTTTAACAGTGCACACAAATGAAATATTATTTGCATTTGAATTAATAGTCTCATCTTTGTTGTTATTGTCAGTGTTTCAGTTGTTGTTCTATTTAGCCTTCTTCAGGTATCTGTCAATCTGGGTAACCTTCAAAGAATTTTGAACTGAACCTTTTATTTAAGCTATCAGGATAGAGTATTCTTGTTCCATTGTCCATGTCTAGGGATATCTTGTTCTGTTTTACTATTGCTCAATTGCTTCTACAACCTTTTGATCAAATAAACAGTTCAGTTTGAAATTCCCTGAAGGTTACCTGGATTGACAGATACATAAAGAAGGCCAGGGGATATAGCGGCTGAAATGTGATAATAAAAAAGAAGAGGACATTTAACTCCACATTCAGACAGAATGAAATATTGTACAAACTTTTATCACAACACTTTGTGAACAGTAGCTTTTGTGAGACAGTATGTGAACAGGAGGCAGTAAGTAGGATAACTTTGAAGGAGACAGTGAGAACTTGGGTTTTTTTAATGACCATTACCCAAATTTTGGCACCCCACCAGAATTCTATTTCTTTAAACTACTGTGGGGATTAGCCCACCTTGTCTTCCAGTAAGCCCACTAGGTGGCATTCTATTCAGGACCATAAAAGGAAAGAACATAAAACCTTGCTTTATCTCTTTTTGCACTGAGATGTAGTATTGACAACACAGGAAGACACTCTCCAGACAGGCCAGCTGCTTAATTTCTCACAACCACATCAAAGACACTTACACATATACTATGGTTAAGCACATAATTTTTTTTTTCTTTCTGTATACACCAAAGAAAAGAGTACTGAACTGCTATATGATCAATCGTCTTGTATGACAGTGAATATTTGATGCAGAGGAAACTGGAGATAATGGAAACGAGGTTCTACAAAGGATACTGAGGATTTCATATATATATATATATATATATATATATATATATATATATATATGTGTATATATGTATGTGTGTGTGTGTGTATATATATATATATATATATATATATATATATATATATATATATTACAGACAGGTTTAAAAAAAATAAAATTTGTCTAAACAAGGAGAAAGGGATTATAAAACAACAAAAAGTACAAGTGAATATAATATATATATATATATATATATATTAAAGAAAAACAGACCACTTTAAGGTTCCATTATAATAATTTATTTCACCAGAGCAGTCTGATAGTGCCTGGAGTTAATTCATGTTCAATCACTCACTGGTAGCATGATTTTGGAACCAGGTCATTTTCAGATTGGATTAAAATTCATGAGCCCTTGGTATAAGGGCGGAAGAGAAGGATAGACAGAAAGAAACAGAAGACCAAAGGAGGGGAAGGCTAATCATATAATATATTTGCTTGCAAGTTTAAAACATTGTATTTTATTTATTTTTATTTTTATTTATCTATCTCTCCTGATGAAAAAAACCACAAATTTCAGAACTCCAAGACACATTGGGGAATAAAATTAAAACTCTTTGTAGAGCAGAAGGACATAGAATGCATGCAAAGGGGGCTGGAAAAGGGCAGCCGTTATTTCAAACTCTTTTGGTTTTGTGAAGAGATTACTTGAAAACAAGAGAAATGATAATGGTTTATGGTAAAAGAAATAAATTCTTTCCTACAATCAATCAGTGATCAAGTTAGAGAAGAAAATCTAGGAGAAAATAATGCAATAGTGCACTTTGAACTGCTAGAAACAGTTTTCAACTTGAGACCACTGACCTTGAAATAATTAAAGGAGGTTATTATGGCAGCTAGATCAGCTTCAACCCCAAGACCCAGTAGTGTTTCCTATAGTGCCTATAAGAGATATCCGAATATTCAGGTACATCTCTGGAAGATATTAAAAGCAATTTGGAGGAGAGGTAGAGTTGCAAAACATTAGAGGTTCACCAATGCAGTATGGATTTCTAAAGAAGAAAACTCTAAAGAATTGAACAGATCAGAACGATTTCTTTGCTGGACACTGAGAACACAATCTTCTTCAGCAGAGTGTCTCAATGACTTTGGAATTATCTTGTTGCCAAGAATTACATAGATACTTCAGTAGAGAAGGGATGGATTGCAGGCATTCCAGGTTGCTTGGAGCATATTGGTGTGATAATGCAGCTCCTAAGAGAAGCAAAAGAATGGAAGGGTGATCTAGTTGTACAGTGGCTGGACCTTGCTAATGCATATGGGCCCATTCCACATAAATTACTCAAGGAAGCTCGAAGAAGATACCATTTCCCTATTTGTGTAAGGAATCTTAGACAAGATTATTACAATGATTTCAGTATAAAGACAACCTCTAATTTGATATCTTACAATTGGCATTGGCTAGAATGGGGAATGATCACTAGATGTACAATCTCAGTGATATTATTCACTTTAACTATGAACATCTTGGTAAAATCAGCAGAAGTTGAATGTCATATTCCATTGATGAGAAATGGAATACGACAACCTCCAATCCGTGCATATATGGATGATCTTACAGTCACTTCATCTACTGATCCTGGATGCTGGTGCAGATTACAAAATCGAGGTCATTAGTATTGAAGAGAGGGATTGTGATATAAAAGTTCCATTTCAAGATTGCAGGAACCATTAAGTGTCTGGGTAAAATATTTAATGCTAATTTAAAAAATACAGGTACTACCCAGAAATTTTTTACAGACCTTGAAGCAATGTGGAAAAGTCCGGTCTTCAAGGCCATTTTAAGACATGGATATATCAATATGCCATTTTGCCAAAGTTTCTGTGGCCCCTGATGTTATATGAAGTGGCATTAACAGCAATAAAGAATATGTAGAAAAAAGTGGCTATTTAAGATGGCTCAGCTTACTGAAGAGTTTGAGCAGAGCAGCTCTGTATGGAGTATCAAATGCATTGCAACTCTCAGAGAATTAGTTGAGGAGTTTAAAGTGGTAAGGACAAGGGAAGTAATCTTATATAGTGACTGAAAAGATCCTAAATTTGCAGAAGCAGGAATAGAGGTTCGAACTGGGAGAAATTAGAAGGCATCACATGATCTCAGTACAGTAGAGCAAAGGTTTAAGACAGAAAGCACTAGTAGGAACAGTGGCAGTGGGCAGATCAGGCCTCAGTTACTGTCTCAATCCTCAAAGGAGATAAAAAATGAAAGAACAGAAACATTGTCTTCAATATGAAGTGAGAGCAGGTGTAGAGGAAATTAGATCCAGTAAAATGGTGGCCTTAGGTCAACAGGGACCTGGAAAACTAGTAAAAAGATTTCCTTTTGCAGGCAGTGTATGATACATTACAGAGCCTAGCAAACCCCCACCCATAAGGAAAGAGTGAGTCTCCACTTTGTCAAATGTGCCAGAAAAGATGATCCCTCCAAAATGTATTGAGCAGTTGCCCCAAAGCATTAAGTGAGGGATATTACCAATGTCACCATGATAAAGTTTTAGGAGCCATTACAACAATAATCTCAAGGAGCTTCCAAACAAACTGATATGAACTGAATAAGATGATGATGAATTTTGTCAGAGCCAGGGAAAAGGTAAAGACATTATAGAAGAAGAAAACACCTCCCCTCAGTTCTGCCCCAGGCTGACAACTGATAGAAGACATAGGTAGGCAGCTAAAATTCCCAGTGAAAATAATACAGACTGAGATACATCCAGGCATGATTATTTATTTGGAAAAGACCATGCAAGCCATCATGCCAGAATTAACAGTCCCTTGGGAAGAAAACATGGATGAAGCCCACAAAAGGAAACTTTGGAAATATTTACAAATTGTAGAGGAATGCAATAGGCATAGTTGGTGAGCTTAGTGCAAACCATTTGAAATTGGATGCAGAGGCTTTGCTGAGTGGTCATTATGTAAGATACTGCCAAAATTAGGTGCAACATGCTTGAAAAAGAACAAGGCCATTTGCTCAATATCAATGCCTGTAAATGGTTATGGCTTAAAAGATCAATTGATTGGCAGTCAGTAAGAAAATGAAGAATAAGAGTAAGTAGAATGTGATTCATGTGTGTGTTTGACTGTGTGCGCATATCTCAGTGAGGGGGAACAAAATTGTTACTTACCACACTTCAAGCCAAGCACATCACCATGTTCCATACCAGATCAAAACCATTACTACGTTTGCTTCCATTTTTATGGATGAGCATAGATTTCTGGTGAACCAGATGTTATCCATGATTGTATTATAAATTGTCAAAAGAAGTCGCAGTGTGTGATTTAAAAAATTGTAGAAAATTGTAGCTGATGGATGGTACACAAGCTGATACACATTCAGTATTGGTTGGGTCACTGTGAACAAGGAGTATGGTGTTGAAGATCTGCAACCCCTAATGAACCTCAGCTAGAAACATAAGGCATTCAATAGATATATTTTACAAAGTGAGTAAGCAAGGAGGAAGTTAAAGAAAATGGTAACAAAAAGAATACTTATACTCAGAATCAAAAAGAGGCAGTTAAGATTTCTTGGACTCATAATGAGGAAGAAGAACTTGGAAAACACAGGGTGTATCAAGAGCAAGAGAGAAAATAGGGGAAGTGGCAAGGCTACTGATCTTACAAGTTTGTGTAAATGGGAAGCAGAACAGAATTGGAAGGCTTCGCATAGAGAGAAATATTGCTAAGAACCACAAGAGATAGGAAATTGTGGAGTCTTATTATCACCCATGTCATTACGGGACACAACATATAGAAGTATACACATAAATATAATTTTCTCTTTCTTTTCTTTTGTGAGCTATATTGTTGTTTTATAAAAGTATATGCATGAAAATCCTTCACATGTTGAATTTGTTTCTTTTGAAAGACTTTGACCAAAGTTGATGTCTTTTATAAATGATGATCTATTACAAAGTGACAGTTCCTCACCACAACACTGCCATAATGAGAAAATTAATATATTATTAGAATCTTCATGTTGCACTAACTCTGTTCCTTCATCAATATCAGCATCACACAAATACATTTTTTTTTGGTTTTTCATGAATTGCATCTTCTTGTAATAAAATGTTATTTACAAATATTGTTACACTACTTTTAAAAGATAGTGGATGTTTTGAAATACTTGAAAATGATATGTTATTTCCTCTGTCAACAACCAAATTTATTAATTGTCTGATGTTGTATTAAATGCTCTTTGTTTAAGTGAATCTTTCAATTATTTTTAACCCTTTTGTTGTTGTACAACAGATTATCAGATATAACTATTGTGAAATATTAAGACATGTACACGAGCTGTGGAGTAATGGGTATTGGCTCAGAATGAGAAATTGGAGAGTTGAGTTCAAGTCAGGTTCATTATCTTCATTTGCATGCAAATACCCATGGGAAAGACATGAAACTATCTCTTCTACTTCCAGCTATAGCTTGAATAGTAGAAGAGATTAGGTCCTTAGCCTTGGTTGGCAACCAGTCTATTTTAGAAAGAAACAGCAGCCTAATGTGGCTAAATGTTCTGCCTAGTTGGTCATGAATTGAAAGAGACAATATCGTCTAAGCAAGTATTACATATGGCTCTTAACTAAATGACTGATCCTTAGCTATATTTAAGTTTAATCTAGTTTTGTACAAGTCAGCAATAGTGGCTGAAATCACTTGCAATAGAATTGTGAATCTAACTTGCCAAACAGCGCATGACAAAAGATGCTCCACTATCATTTTACAAAATAATAGTGGAGCATCTTTTGTCATCAACAACAGAATAAAATTATTGATATTATTTAATGAAAATCTTAGGAGGCTCATTTTTATTTATTTTTTTATTTTTTTTGTCAACTGAATATTAACTCTGTTGTTGATTACTTTCTCTTTTTATATTGAAAGTTGATAAGACATCCATTGACTGTGGACAATGAAGCAGCAAAAGAGTTTGAAAGTAAAGGAATTAATAACTCTATATCTCAAGAATTACTTTATAGTACCAAGACTGTTTTATTGAAATGTATTATCTCCATTGAAACTTATTGATTAAATATTTTTTATTTATCTTCTCTCTTTTATTATTGGTTAATGCAAGAGAAAATTAAAAAAAAGAAATAATTAAAATGGCACAACATTGACTGAAAACGGAAATAATTGCAAATTCAATCGGAAATGACACAATAACTACTTTAGAAAGGAAAACAGAAAATGTGAATTTTCTTTATTTTAAGGAAAGAACAATCTTCTAAAAACTCTTTTTGTCCTATCCTTCTTGATTAACATAAGATAGTATTACCAATTTTACAAATCTTATATGAACCATGTAGAAGAAACCATTGAAAAAATGGTTTAGATTTCAATAGGCAATGACTATACCACTAAACTATATTTGAAAAGAGTATCTTTTCTTCAGTGTTCAGTGTGAAAAGAGAATCTTTTCCTCAGTGTTATATCCCAGGTTGTTGGGAAGAACAAAAATGAATGAAAATAAAAGACAAGTATATTTTAACAAATAATAAAATAACTTTTATTCATTTGCTGCCTGAGAACAGAAAGGATTTGTTTGAATTTAAACCATGAGTTCCACATGTGTGTCAGCTTGTCACCATGTTGGATTCAGAAGTGCCACACTCCAACTAGTGGACAAGGGAAATAACTCAACTGTATTTTGAGTTATCATCCTTTTATAGGGGAAGTAAGTTAGCATCCCCAAATATTGAGGTATTTTAAATATATTCCGTTTCAATATTCATAAAAGAATAGCTCTCTATTTTTACCTTGCATAGTGTATTTTAAGACCTCTCTCACTATATGGCAACATCATCATCATCTTCTTTTATTTGCCGTTTTCCTTCAATACATAAGCAATCATGGCCCTCCACATCTTCCTGCTTTTAACTCTTAAAAAGTTCTTTTTGCTATTTCTCTCAAACCCTGTTCAACCATTCATTTGCTCAAGCCCATTTTTCCCCTCAATCTGTCCCATGAGTATCAGATTTTCCAAGCCCTCCTTCCTCATTATGTGCCCCAGAAATTTCAAATGCCTCTTCCTGATGTTAAGTTTAAGTTTCATTTTTGTTTCCATTCTCTCCAAAACCTCAGTGTTGCCCACATGTTCAGCCCATGGTATCCTCAGCATCTTTCTTTAGAACCACATTGTTGTTGCTTCAAGTTTCTTCCTCATCTCTGTGGAGATTGTCCAGCATTTGCTGCCATGATGACACTATCTTAAGGGATTGAATAATTTCTTCAATCTACTCATGTTTTGTTGCTGCTATTTTTAATCCATAATAGTGATGTCCACTGACATCAGAATTAGCCTCATAAAGAAGACACCAGAAAAGGATAACAATAATCTATGTGTCCTTGAGGCTGATGAATTATTTTCAACTCAGCAGCTCCATACTCCCAGATGAAATGTTAAAAACCTTTTGCAACTCTCTTGTTATTTCCATAGCTAAAAGTTACATTCCTTTATTCTACCAGTTTAGACCCTTCTTTTTCTGAATATCCAGGAAAATCATAATCCTTAAGTAAATATATCAGTGTCAAAATGGCAGCTATTTGGTGCTGTTCTCTGAGATTTCTCCCAAACAAAACAGTTAACTATCTCAGTCTTACTCCCAGAATACAAACTTTAACAAGAGCTAAAAATGCTTAAGATTTAAAATCTTGTTAAAGTTTGTATGAATGAATCTTCATATGTGTATACAACAACCCTCTACCTTGAGTGACTCTTGGACTTTATATTAAGTGAATATTTAGTAAAAAAATGTTTCAGTTTCTGATTGCCACCTACAAGGATATTGATACCTTTGGAATAGGAATGAACATTAAATTTACTGTTATGCTATGTATTCAATATTTGTATTTTTATCTTTTTTTCCCTTTTAATAGCATTTGAATAAAAATGAAAGTGATATTGTATAAGCCTGCTTTATTATAATGCAGTAAATTAATAATGTTCAAGCCTCATCAGAAAATGAAGAATAACTTTTATTTGGGTTACAGTACAATGAAATTTTACTGTAGTCAACACAAGTATTTACTCAGTGTAGCTTAGTTTTGGCACAAGGTCACAAGTATGAGGCACTCAGTCACAGTCAAGATCACTATTTAGTAAAAATGAATCACACAACCACAATATTAACCATCACAGTACAAGAGACAGAAATACTGTTCTTATTATAATGATTATTATTTATTATGATTACTCATTATGATTATTATTTATTTGGTTTTTAAGACAGATTTTTTCATTTTATTTTTTTCATAGTATAATTTCAAAAGTCATTTTTTGCCAATTGCTTTCTGGCATTATGCTAGTATTCTAATCTGTTTTTTTTTAAAGATTTCTTTTGTCTCTGGCATGAGAATGCATTCCCACAATTTTCATTTAGCTATGTAAAAATTCTGATTTTGAACCAGATCAAAGGACCTTTCCTCTGAGCTTGCAGTGTTACACAATTAAAACTTAAAACTCCACAATTATTGCAAAAATAAATATTTACTTCTTTGCTTTTTTTTAGACAAGAAATATCCATTTTTTATGTTTAAATTGTACACTCACTGACGTTGCATGTGAACCATTTCACTATTGACAAGATGTCATATCTCTTAAAATATTCTTTATTCATACTGGCATTGTTGTCAAACTTATTTTTCTCCATATCACCATTCAAACTGATTTGTCTTGGATGGTTTTTGAGCATCATTCAAAACCCATTACCCTCAGGTGTAATTTCATTACTTTTAAAAAATTTATCACTTTTGCTTATTGATTTCACATCCTTATTGTTATTCTTAGTTATAAAACACAAATCAACCAGTTACAATTTTTTTTAAGTTTGTTTTTAATTGGACTATCCCTATCAGTCATGATTTTTTTCACTTTAACATTCTCATTTTCCTTTGCAACATTTTGCACAAGTTAATCTCTTGTTGTCTACAATGTCATTCATTATTCTTAGTTGGAACAATTCAGTTAATTAATGTTTTCTTCAGACTACCATTCTTATTCTAGTTCTCCTCAATGCTATAATTTAAAAAAATCAATCAGGAATACTTTTACTCTGCTTCCATTTCTTCCTTGGATTATTTTCATCTAATAGTACAGGTACTGCATGTCAGATTGTACTACTGTGGTTTCTGTGGAAAGAACATTTAACATTTCAGACATCTTCTTCTCTCCTATTTTAAGGTTCTGCTCACAACTGATACTTTCTCTCTTCTTAAATTCATCATCTTACAGTTAATTCTATGTAGAACAAACATGTGACCTACTGTTTAGAACAGATATATAGGTGTGATGAATAAATTGTCATCTAAATTACACAAAAATAAAAATAATACTGACATCTCATTTTAACAGATATATTTACCAAAATTACATAAAAATAACTTGAAATAGTAAAGAGAAAATTTATTCAATAAAATTGCCATTGGCTTCAACCACAGCCTAGAGAAGACTTCAGAATCTCCTGCAACTCTTCTGGACAGTTTCCTTGTTTAAGTTGGTGAATGCTGCCATAATCCTTGCCATCAGTTTTTTTTTTTTGGTGTTGGAAGAAGTTTTGTTGATCTCTTGTTCAACTGCACCCCACATATAGTAATCAAGGGGTTTACAGTCTGGGTGGTCAGATCTAAGGTTTAATGTGGTTGCAGAAATTGTCTGACAGCCATCACTGGTTCCTCTTGATTGCATGGAATGGTGCTAAATCCAGGTGCCAGACATAGGGTCGTCCAACAGTAGTTCTTTTCTTATTAGAATGATCAGAGTAAGTTTTACAAGCTACCATACCTTTGTAATCTCTTTTAGACACATTCAACCCTTTCCAAGTCCTTTGCACTGTCCTAAGATTGATGCCCAAACACACTGAAATGTTCATATTAGAGCTTCTGGCACAAATGCTAAGCAGTACAGCATTTTGTTTCCAAATTTCTGGCAGAGTAAATTGTATTATGGTGCTCTTTTTCTCAGAGACGATGAGTGTCAAAGGAGACATGTGTATTAGAGGATTAACCTGAAAGGTAATCTCATAGACTCTAGGTACAGATTCATGCCTCCCAGGATGTCAGTTGCTGCCCCTGACATGTAACCAACTGGTCAATCCAGCACTGCTTAGGATGTGCACATATGGGACATCTGCATAGCAAGATGATATATAAGCACCCCACCTGAGATAGAAAAGAAGATGCACATTTGGAAGAAGCCTCTTAAGCCACATTTACTTATACGAATATCAATAGACAAAATCTGGAGGTGTATAAACAATTATTACAGATGAGAGATTTAATCTCGTGCTCTTATTAGAATGATAATGTTACACAATGTTGAAAACTTGACAATATTCAAAGATGGGTCTGTAATGTAATCAATCTTGGCCTGACATCTCAAATTCAGTATTTTCTCACTGATGTGATGTAATTTCCTTGTCTTTTCCACAAATATTTTCATAGCAATTGTTCTGATGAACTGTTCTTCTTAGTATCCCGACTGCATGAATTTAAGTGTGTTACTAGATTGGAAACTAGGTCTCACTGTTTTAGTGTTTAACTAGCTAGATGCAACCATTAGTTTTCTTCTAATAGTTTCTTTTCTCACACTTCTCACTTGTGGAACTCTCAATTTTTTGATTTGCTGCAACTACAATTGTCAGAAATTTAAAAGCTACATCAATCACCATTATTTGTCTTTCTGAATCTTCTTCCTTTATTGTCCTTTTCCTGACTTGTCACTAAAGTCATCTTACTCTCCTCCTCTCTTTCACTCCCTGTAACCTCCTAGTGGCATTATCTGCTTGCTTGGAGTGAAATGATTTTAAAATAAAAAATATTCAATAAATGGCAATTTAATTGATAAACAGTTTCTTATTGTGATTATAAAAGAATTTGATTTGAGTTTAGATGTGTTTCCTATTGATTACTTTGGTGTATCAAAAGGTTTTTGTGCTTTCTAATCAGTTGTATATATTTTTTAACGTTTATGTAATGCACCATGGTATCTTTTAGTGATCCTATTTCTTCTGAAAGTTTTTGTGTCCTGGTGGTTTACATTGCATTTTAAAGCATCATAATTGAGAACTCATGATTGTCTATTTTTAGACCCTGAATCCATCATAAAAATTCAGTAAATGCTAAACACTTTACATACCTCAGTCTATAGATCAATTATAAAAAAATTAACATATAAGGAAAATCAATATAGAATAGGCTGTACTAGAGTTATATTTACCCTAACCTCAAATTGCTACAAAACCAAAACATTAACCTGAAGACATGAGTCATTTTCTTAAATAGCCTTCTCAGATCAAGACTTTTATATAGATGTCATATATGGTGCAAAATTCATTCAGAAATATCTAAACTGTCAACTGTATACTACTGCTTTCTAGATCAATTGTTAAAATGGCTTTGAGCAAGTGAAACCAGTGGGTCTAGGCACAAATTATTCTTCTATGAACCTGGCATTACAGTATTGCAAAGAACTGTACCAAATAACTAAAAGAGCATCACTTGAAGACTTTCAACAGTAGCAACAGTTAAAATAGATGTCACATGTAACATGAAGAGAAAATAATGCCATAACCAACATGATGACATTCTACACTACTTCAAATAAAAATTTAAGGAAGGAAACCCCATCAATACTGGAAAGAGCAATAACATCTACTGAACTTGAGAAAACTATTTTCCTGAAAAAAATGTTTTAAAAGAAGGATTTGATAAATTTCAACCAAAAACAGCACTGAATGCTTGGTCAATGAATGCTGAATATTTTGTTATGAAAAAACAGCTAATATTACCATTACCATTTCAAGAAACACATTCTTTTAAATTCTTAAGCTAATTCCAGGTGCTACAATACAATATTGCTTCTTTTCCTTTTACATTCTGAATTATATGAGCATCTTCAGTGGATTTGACATCCAGGTTAAAATAATGTTTTAAAATTGACAGATTCTTAATAATTGTATCTACATTTATAACATAAGAAACACCTTAATAGTTGTGGTAAAAATATTATTGTCCAGACACATCTGTAAAAAATTTTTTCTAACTTGAAAATTTAAAATGCAGTTTTCCCTCATCTTCAGCATTTCTCCATGGTACATAATTATAACTAAGACTCTTATGTATCCCCATCCCTTTCCTACACATATATAATTTCATGAATGAAAAATTAATTTAGTCCAATGAAGTCCTTTTAAAGGATGAAACATATTACACAGAATTTTTCCACTTTGTCATAGAATTGCCTAACAATATTATATAATAATATAGTGGATTTGCAGATAGTCTTCAGATGTGTAGAAAATGTTGTCAGTCGTGTTACACTGTAACATTTTATTTGGGAAACAGTTGTTTTATATTCAATAAATATGCCTAAAAATGACTCAACAAATTATCCCAAGATCTCTTGTATTTTGAATGTTCACATATAAACTTGCATATAAACTTGCATTGTCAAGACTATTATAGAAGTTTTAATTTACACTTTATGACACAAGCAGAATAAAGTTCACTTCTTCTTCTGTGCTGTGTCCCTTCAAGACGTTGGCAATGATAGTTCTCCACAACTTCCTGTCCTTTGTAGTTCTCAATAAATTTTATCTTTTTGTTTTCTCTCCTAAAATCCAATTACACAAGCTTTTTAGCGAGGTTATGCACGGTTTTCCTCTGTTCCTCGTGCCTTTAATATGTCCTGTGAATATCACATTTTCCAAGCCCTCTTTCCTCATTATGTGCCCTAGATGTTAAATATGCTTTTTGTTTCCATTGTCTCTAGAACTTTGCTGTTGTTCACATGTTTGGTTCATGGTAAAACTCAATTAGTAAGTCTAAAATCCAATTTCTTGTCAATCTGCTTTCATTTCTCATTTATAACCTTATACAATTCCAAATCAATCTATGACTCAACTGGAATTGTACCTTTTACTCTATAAATCAAAGACTTTTAATTTAATTCTAGTTTAAAACTATTTTATACAATCTTTAACTGATATGTTCTGAAGAGAAATTTTATTTGAAGGATAATATATATATATATATATATATATATATATATATATATATATATATATGAACAGATTCTATTTTAAATTGGAAATTATTGAAGAATTATAATTATATTTATACTTAGAATGGTTTACTAGTATAAAAAAGAAAATGAATGTACATTCATCTTATATTTGTAACTTTAATCTGTCCTTCACCAAGAATCTACTAATGTCTGCTATCAATTTAGCAATAAATTACTGTCCTATTAGCGATCATGAAATCAAAATCATAAAGGAGACAAAAAAACCTATATTATTCCATAATGATTATCAGTGGACCAAAAGAAAACACAGAATTTAACAATTCTATGGGACTATATGATTCTGCAGTGGCATGTGAAATTGTTAGAATTTTATTATTGTGGCTACTAAGATTTATTTTCAACATAAAGGACACCAAACTCTATATGTAATTTTCCTCTGTAAAACAAGTCTAATAAATAAAGACACAGTGAAAAAGGAACTATAAAATTTTTCAAAGATCACATGCAAAATATCACCACCATCACCAATGCTAAAGTGAGAAAATTTCTCAATGTGACCTTGGATTTAAATACTGGTTATTACAAACCTTATAACAAAGATCTATATAACCATAGACATGTCAGTAAAGAATCCAACCATTCATATAACATTCTAGATAATTTACATAAATCCGTCTAAGATTATCTACCAACTCCAGCAATAAGGAAATATTTGATAATAATAAAATTAAATATATAATACAGAAATAATCAACCATAAAGTAAATTTAGAGTACTTAGAAAAAAAAAGGTAAAAATAACAGAAATATCATAGGTGTAACATATGGTTTAATCCACCATTTAATCATAATGTTCAAATGAGTATCAGAAGCATTTTCCTAAATTTAATTCATAAGCACTTCAATCATTCACCAACATTTAAAAAAAGATTTTTAACAAAATGAATGTTAAGATCAGCTATAGATGCATTTAAAAAAATGTAATTGCTGAAAAAATAAGATCTGTCCCTTAAACAGCCAATGTATGACTGATAATATTGTATATCAAGTTAGTATACATTCTGGTAACGATGTCAATTTTATTTTGGTTCCACTGAAAATCCTTAAAAATTTTGTTTCTACCATCATCGAATGACTTTAGACAATGTAAGATACATAAATAACAATGCTCTCTCCAAACAATTCTGGCAATTAATGTCTGGTGCTAATATACCCATTATTACATGGGATATTTAGATAAATAAATAAGTAATAAGTTATTAAATTATTTACTATTTAATAAGTAAATAATTTTTCTTAATAATAAATTTTTCTTAATAATTTGACAGAACTATGTAATTTAATATGAGTTATTAATATTAAAATTTTTAATAAAATTTTTTTATACAATATTAAAATTATATAATAGTATTATTTTTATATTATATTTTCCTTTATCTATAATCTTTAAAACACTTCTTTTTCTTAACCTATATGTTTGTATTTTCCTATGTAAGTTTTTCCCATTTGAACAAGAGTTGATATGTTAAATATAAGTCATTGTTAATCTTTAACTGTTTTTAATTTCTGTCCATCCATTTCTAACTGACTTAGTTTTATTTTGGCTCTCTACCTATCATTTAATGCCATTTCCCTTTTTGTTTTTTCTTCCTCTTCTTTCTTCTTCTTTTAATTTTTTACCTATATATATATATATATATATATATATATATATATATAAATAAAGGGAGAGGTTATAATTGTTCCAATGAGAGAAAAGTGTATATATTAAAAAGAAGAGAGAAACTGCAAACATTTTTGGTTGTAATGTGGATTTTTAAAAAAATATATATATTATGCTTTATTTTCTATAAAAGCATAATATATAAAAATATAATAAATATAAAAATATAATAATCTCTCGTTGGAACAATTATAACCTCTTCCCTTTATACACACACACACACATATATATATATATATATATATATATATATATACATATATAGGGAAGAGGTTATAATTGTTCCAACAAGAGATTATTATATATATGTATGTGTGTGTGGCATATCTTAATTCAAACATGTTTCACTGAACAATATAGATATATCATGTCTACTTATTTTTATGCTGTTGTCTAATGAGTTTATTGATGTTAAGATGTAATTCATCAATGAAGGCGCTATAGTTTTTGTTAACCCAAATACTTTCAATCTTTTACAAGATCATCCTCAAGGGTAAATTTCAAAGACAAACTTACTGTAACTGTGATAAAATATGGATTCTGCATTAACACACTCTGTAATTATTTTAACATTTTAAATCTATGCATTGTAACTATGGGATCCCTCACAAAAAGAAGCGTTTCAATATAAAATGGCATTAAATGTTATGCACTTTAATATGTTGGTGCTATATTCGTAATAAATTTTGTTGAATGTTGGTTAGTCAATTTTGATATTGAAGGCCTCTAAAACTTGTAGTCTTTGATAATTATTTTTGTGGTGTAGTATATTGGTGTTGTCAACAAGTATTTTCCTGTATTGTGAAGACAGACAGGAATGTGTCCTTAGATGCTGTGATATATATTGCATTTTACATGACAGGTTCTGTCTGACTCACATCTCAAATCTAACTAAACATCAGATTTTTGTGAGAAGGGTTTCATGATTGACCCATCATATCAGCCATCCATCAGAGATGCAGATAACAAATAATTTAATTAATATATTGAGATGCACTGTTTTATTAAAGACTTCTTTTTTTTTCTTCTTTTTTTTTTTGCTCTTGCAGAGTTTGATAAACAAGCTTCGGATATCCTGGGCTAATACTTGAATTGGAGAATATTTTTATAATTATTTTTTGAGTTATCCCAACCAAAGAACAATTCAAAAAGTTTTTCAACACATTCTTTGTACTCACATTTGTCTTTTGTTCTCTGTGCTTATTTGATATTGATTCTCAGTCATCAATAGCCCTCAGGTTAAAACCATCTCTGCACAAAACTGCTCACTCTGATTTATTAACATTTGTGTAGACCTGTTATTGATTTTTTTCTACAGCACAGGAAAAAACAGAAGGCTTCTGTTATATTTATTTATTTCTATTTTTCAGAAACTTTCTCTCAGAGAAAGTGGGTAAAAAATAAGACAAAATAAACAGCTAATAATTTGTGACACCCACCACAATATCTGGGCTGTCATAAAAATATACACAGTATGTGCCAGGAGGTGGGGGCAGTTCTGAAATCAGATAAGCTCCCTAAACACAGTTGTTAGGTCATATCCAATTACCTGAGAGTTCCAGTTTCTGTTTATTGTTATATATATGTATCTTTGGTATTTTACCAGGTGATATTCTTCTAGTTTCTAAACAGGTTATTTACAGTATATAATGAGGTAATCCCTGGCAACCTGCAGGGTTGACATTATGAAGCACATTCAGTTTAGAGATGGCTACCAAGTGTATTAATTCTTTTAGTCTAAAGCCTAATTATTTTTTCTTTTTAATTTTCATAAAGCAATGCATAGAACCAAATTATTTTAACTTCTCTGCCTTCCACTCAGTATGTGCATTTTGTATGTATATATTTGTATGCACTATCAATTTTCATAATCATACTTCTGTGTGCCGTGTCTTTTTAGGACATTGGCGATCATAACTCTCCACACTTTCCTGTTCTTCATAGCTCTTAATAAATTTTGCATTTTTATTATTTCTCCTAAATCCTGTTCTGCCATCCATTTGCACAAGTTTGCCAGGCAGGTTAAATACTGTTTCCCTTTATCTCTGTTGCCTTCAATCTCTCCAGTGAGTATGATATTTTCCAAGCCTTCTTTTCTCATTATGTGCCTGAGAAAGTTCAATTTTCTCTTTCTGATGTTGAGCATAAGTGTCCTTTTATTTTTGCTTTCTCTAAAAACATGTCGTTGTTCACATGTTCAATCTATGGTATTCTCAGCATCCTTCTGTAGCTTCAAGTCTCTTCTTTATATGGAATATAGGAGGATTGATTTTCTGTTTCTAACAAAATTTTCTTGTTTCTTAATACTTTGCTTATTGTTTGGAAGGCATCTTTTGCTATCCCAATGTGGCTTCACACTTTCCATGCCCAAATCATCTAAGGCCGCCAATATCTCTATTACATAACCAGACTAGAATTTAATATAAACTATTAAAGGTCAGCATTATCTGTTTACAATATAGCAAACATCTATTACAATCACTTTCTGCTACTATATCTTCAAGTGATCCACATACATCCAATATGATTAATACTAAAAATAAATTCTTCATTTATAACATCTGAATGGTTCTAGATCTATTGATCTTCAAAGATGAAAGTTCCCAATGCAAATAAATTCATAAACATCACATTCATAACAATGTATATGACAGGCATAAATTGTATCCCTTTATGATAAATTATTTCTAATACAATGGTTATTTAAATCTACACACATTAATTTTAATAATCTTTTTATCATATAGATTAATTTTAAAGAAATATATTGCAGTAGCTTCCTTTAAGAAAAGAAGAAGACCTACCAGGATTTATTAGCAATAGACATAATCTTAATAAACAAGGGTGAGTCAAAAAGTAATGCAATTTGTTTTATTATATAAGAAATATGGAAGACAATCAAACATATCACACATCAAGATATAGCTATACATCACAGGTTCACATCCCTGTATATTCATCACCTCTTTCAATGGCAATGTTCTACTTATGAATGAAGGCATGTATCCCAGCTTTGTAAAACTCAACAGGCTGCTGCTGTAGCCAATTCTTACAGCGATTTTCACTTCTTCATCACCACCATAACATCATTTACACATATTACTGCAGTCTAAAGCTTTACCTTTGTATACAGGTTTCAGTCATTTTTGAATGTTTATAGTAGTTTCTCCTTTGACAACAAAGAATTTGATTACTACTCTTTGTTTCTGACAAACTTTCAGTTGGGCAGCTATTGTTATATCAGTTCATTTATTCATATTTCTGGAAAAAATGATATAATCAAAGAGCAAGAGTATATATACATTTACATCTATACCAAATGTTATATAAATTCATTAAAAATATACCTCCTGTTATAAAAATTGTATTACTTGTAAAACATCCCCATATATGAATGAACAGTATTGATGGGAAAACCTCAGAGACAGAAAGGACTGTTAACTGTTAGAATGCAGAATGCATGGCTGTCAATAAATGAGATTTCTCAAGGTGTTAGCTAGATATTGGGAATGGCAAAATTAAGCAGGAACAGAAATTGAAAAACAAATAATGGAACATGTAACACAGAAATCTAAAAGCCTACAAGAATCTCAATAGATGTCTTCCAGAAACTAAGCAATGTATTAATACAGGGTGTGATGGATAAATTTTCATCTAAATTATGCAAAAATGAAAATTATACTGACATCTATTTTAACAGATATATTTACCAAAATTACACAAAAATATCTTCAAATACTAAAGAGTAAATTTATTCAATAAAATTGTCATTGGCTTCAACCACAGCCTCCAGACGACTTCAGAAGCTCCTGCAATTCCTCTGGACAGTCTCCTTGTTTAAGTTGGTCAATGCTGCCATAATCCTTGCCTTTAGTTCATCTCTGGTGTTACAAGGCATTTTGATGGTTGGTTGTACAACTGCATCTCACACATAATAAGCAAGGAGCTTTCAGTCTTGTGAGTTAGATGGCCAGATATAAGGGGTGATGTGGTTGCCTGACAGCCATGACTGAATTCTCCTCCTCATGTGGCATGATGCAAAGTCCTGTTGCCAGACATAGGGTCTTCCAGCAGTCACCCTCTTGACCCAGAGCAGCACTACTACTTCAGGGCATGTGATGTAGACCTCCATGTCTGAGGCCCTGTGGGAAGATAAATGGAGGTATAATGTCACCATCACCAGTGATCACTCCAAAAAACATGATGTTAACTGGATATATCCTTCAACTCTCTCTAAATCCTACGCACTGTCCTTAAATTGACACCCAAACATTCTGAAATGTTCATATTGGAGCTTTCATCATGAATGCCAAGCAGTACAGCATACTCTTTCCAAATTTCTGGCAGAGTGAATTACATCATGGTGCTCTTTTTCTTACAGACGGTGCCCAACTGACCCTACTATACTGTGCAGTGAACAAAATCAAAAACAATGTGCATAAGTGAAATTTACCCATCGCACGCTGTACATAGGAAAATATCATTAGATAAAAAAGAAGAAGAGTTCTGAACATCTATGTCATATATAATCTACTATATTAATACTGGACAATTTCCACACAGATGAAGAAGAGATTTGAAGTGACAGAAATTTGGTTCACTTCAAGTATGCAGAGAATACCAGGAACAGAAAAAAAATAATGTCTTAAGGAGACAACAGGGAAACTTATACTAACAAGCAGAAAAAGACAGATGTAATTTCTGGGACATATAATGAGGAAAGAAGAACTAGAAAATTTAATAGCCATAAGGACATAGTGAAGGTAAGAAAAGTAGGAATAAACAGTGAATAACTTACTTAATGAGCTTATGTCATAAATTACATGAAGTTGTGAAGGGCCATGACTTGGCACACAAACAAAGATTCAGAATAAAGGAAATCCACTTTGGCCTTGAGAAGAGTTTAAATGCTTTTCATTTTGTGCCTGGTTAGAACTCTGTGGTAACTAACAAAAGACATTGACTCAAATCACATCAATATTTAATACAAATGGTGCCAGATGCCTATCCAGCCAGTCAATTCAATGTTCTCTGGATTCCATGGGATAAGAAAGAGAAAGAGCCATCAAGGTGCCCCTGTTACACAAACTGCCTCAAAATCAGTTTTATGAGCATTTTGGAGACTTTTAATGAACATTGTTGAGTGTAGGTTCACTCAACATGAACTGTCCAATTGAGCATCTACAAGACATCGTTGACAGTTCTGTTCACACACAAGATCTACAGATATCAAGATGTGATCAACTATTGAGATGACATAACTCACCATCCCTTCAGCCATTTTTGAAATCAATGTCACTGAGTTGCTGCCCTTCAATGGGCTTGAGGGGACCCTACGTACTAAGAACCTCTCCCATATCTTTTGGCATATCAAGTGGATAATCTGGATGAAAATTATATGAACTGTATTAAGAGTAAGTACTGGAAATTTCTCAGTCAACCCAGTTCCAAATTCTGAAAAAATGACTAGAATTTGGGGACAGGGTTTCTTGGTTCAGCCAAAAGTTTGAGTACCTCTTCATATCTGTGGCATGAATTGCAGTGTATTTTATGTTAAATTTCATTTGGGCAAATATTATTGAAGCATATTTCATTTGGGATGGAAATAACTACAAAAACATTCAAGAAATCAATATTTGATGGACAAACAGGAAAATTACTAATTTTGTTAATATTTTAATATTTATTCATATTATTGGATGCTGCAGAAATTTCAATTTTTTTGATACTTATTTGATCACATTCTTTTTAAAAGCATTGAACAAATAATAATTAACTTCTAGGTACAACAGTTACAGATTCAGATTACATTATATTTTGTTTAAAAGCCTAATTCACTTTAAAAACATCAGTAATAATTTTCTTGTTTTTTTTCTTTTTTCACAAAATTTTTCAATATTGATTGCAAGGAGGAAAATATTTTTAGACTAAATTAAGGGAAAATTTACAAATTTCTAGAAAATAAAAAACTGTAGATTTATGTAAAATACAAAACATTCTAATTTTTTTCATTTTTATATAATTTAAGAAAGACTTTTTCACTTAAATGTTGATTTTTATTTAATTTTCTGACATTCCAAAAACAAACAATTTCAATGAAAAAAGATTCACTTTATTTGAATAATAGTATTTGTTGTTATTATTATTCACCAATTTTTATTTCTAGCATCCAAAAGTTCTACAGAAATTAAAAATGTCTAATTCTAAAAACTTATTGAAAACTGAGTTTGGTTTCTGTTTTTCACAATAATGAAAAAGCAATCATTAATTCACTAGAGAAGAGATCTACAGACAAAATAATCATTTTTCACCTTTTATGCTTTTTCTTTGTTTCCCCACATTCAATAAACTTCAAAATTTTGGCAATCTTGGACTTAGTTTTTAGAATGTTGTAAGTATAAAACTATTCTTGTAAATAAACAATCTGATAAATTGTGTTTAATATTTCCCTTGTAAATTCTCATAGACATAAAATGTATAAATTCACATTTCTCATATGTTTAGGTTTTATTAAAATTCTAATGATCCCTTTTTAAAACAATAAACATTGCTGAGAAGTGAAACTAGTAGTGGTATCAAAGGAAAACTATCTTTACACACTCCATTTTTTTACAGGCATGAAGGTCTACAATTACCAAACTTTTATTCATATTACATTTTACATTTATATTATGCAGTTAACCATATACATATATATAAAAATGCAATAGATAAATGCTTTGGATCAGAATCTGTCAGAATGATAAGATAAAGAATAAGTAAAGTGTATAGTCTTTCTCATATGTTTCTATAGATGTGTTTAATGAGTGTCCAGATAATTTAGTTAAAAAAATACAAGAAGTATGTTACCTTGAATTTTTGTTGAATGTTAAGCAATAAAGTTTAACATTATAGCCTAAAAAGGAAAAGAAGCCAAAATTTATGTTGACACATGTGATGATGGACTATCCAATAGTGAGAATGTCATGTTTGTGTGTGTAGAGGAGAAAAGTGGAGTCGATTCTCATTGATTTAGAAAGTGTGAATTAATGATAATTATAATTGTTTCAAAAATTTAAATGCAACATTAATGACTACCTTCTACCTTGTTGAATCCTGTTCATTTTTTGTCCTTTCCTCAGTCCTCCCTATACTCAGTCTTTTCTCTCATTTTCACTTTCTATAACCCCCCCCCCCCTGCATACTAGTGGCATTCCTGCCTTGCTTGGGGTAAAATGATTTTTAATAAAAATTGACTTAAATTTGTTTTTAATTTTTTTCTGAACACCTTAATATTAATGGTTAAAAACTGAATCTATATGTTATGCAACAAATAAGAAACAAAAGCAAAATAAAAGTGATAAATATTAAACTCTGCAGCAATATATGGGGATAGCTTTTCATAAATTTCCCAATAGCTTTTCATTGTAGATTATATTCACCCCTAATTTTAGTCAAAATGAATTTATTTAAAAAAATACCTGATTTTGTTTTTTATGTAGGTATTCATAAATGATCCAAATAAAAGGAAAAAATTCTGGAAACTTTCAAATTAGCAACATTTTAAAAATATTTCCTAAGCAATACAAGAATAATTTCTTCCTTTTGTTTTCTTTTTTTCATTTATTTCTTTTTCACTTTGCATTAATTTGATACATGAGTTCAGGCTACCATCATCTGTACAGTTTGAGGGAAATCTTAAAAGTGCCTTTGAACTTTACTCAGCTCTTTATTGATCCTGCTATCATTCAACTTTAGTACATTTTGAAATATTCTGAAGTTAGGAAAATGCATTCTACACAAACTTACAGAAAGAATCATCAATCAGCATTTCAGGACTTTTGTTTCTCTTTTTGCTGACACAATAAAAGTCATTTTTTGGAACTAAAACTCTGAAGTTCAGAAAAATGGTCCCACATGAATTGCCAAAATAAAAATTGATCAGTGTTTAAATACTTTTTCTTTTTGCTCAGCACAAAAAAAAAGTTATTTTTAAACCAGATAGATAGGCAATGAAAATGACAAAATGGTGGCTAGATTTCAGACATCTTTCAACATCTAGAATGTTAAGTGAGATTCAAAGAGAATTTTTTTATTATGAATTGTTGGAAGTTAAATAAACTGTTACTGCACAATAATACAATAACTGGCTTTGTGTGATTGATACACAAGAACAGAAAATACCTTTTTTTCTGTGTAAAGAAGTCAACCAGAAAATTTATTGCATGACAATGCATCTTCTCAATTGGAAAATGCAGTAAAAGAAATGATCAAGGAGCTGGAATTTAAGGTTCTTCCATATATGGCATATTTTTTAAACATGACATTTCCAAACTCACTTATCTGGATAGCTTTACTTAAATGTTCTAGATATTAAATTCTTCAAAGAATTCATTGAATCAAAACTGGAATCACTCTTTTATGATAAATTGTGATGCAGCATTATAGAAAATCAGGGAAACAATTTTAATTACAACAGATTTTTTTTAAATGTTGGTAATTTTTGGCATCAATCTAATAATATACACCTTTCCTTAATTTTTCTCTTTTTCTTTTTTGTCCTTTGCTTTTTCTTTTTGCTTACTTATTTTTTTAAGAAGAAGAATTATTTTTTTTATTTTTTATTTTCTTACAAATAGACATTAAAAAATAATCTGGTATAAGTGGATTCATTGGGAATGTAAGATTCATAGTAACTTTGCACTGAAAAATATTGATCTGATAGCAGAATGACAGGAATGGTTTCATCAAAGAACACAGGTAGATATCCATATAAAAACAGCATCAAATCACTTCCACTTAAACAAAGAGAAAAGTTAAAATAAATTTTAAAAGAATAAATCAATGTAATCGTATAGAAAACATGGAAGCTGCACATCTTGTGTTTCATTTCAAATGAACTACTCCCAGAGATTGCAGTAAATAGAAAAGAACAATTTGATTGGTTATAAAATTGTAGAGCAGGGAAGAGGGGAAAAAAGAAAAGAAAAGGAAACATCTCCTGAAGAAAGCAATTGAGAAGTGACTTAATTGAGGATAAATTGACTGTGATGATGATGTCATCATCATTGGAATCAGAATTTTCAATCTTTAACATCTCCACCCCCAAAGTAGCAATGAAGTTGTGTCAATGAAACAAGTAACAAAGGTTTGTAATACTAATAAGCACAAGCTCACTCGATAGGTTTACCTACCAAAGTTATATAATTTTTTATCAATAATTGTCCTTTTTATACAACACAAAATACATTCATGGCTGTAGCATGTTGTTTAACACCAATTCTCATTTGATTATCAGATTTAATATCAGACATTATCTTTTAAATATTATCTGAAAACTTCAGGGTCATGTCACTAAGGCCAGATTGAATCTCATCCAACTTTAACTTTGAATAAGTTCAATGGGTGTTATTTGACACTTGTTCAGATTTCATATTCATTTTGGTTGCAGGTAAGGACAATACACACCCACCCACAAAACTAATGAATAAGTAATGATTAAGATGATGGTAAAATGATTGTCATCAATAAATTCTGGCCTGTAAAATTTAATGAATCATGTCTGAAAGAGAAAATACTCAATATTATATAATAATAATGATAACAATAATACATAATTCCCCATAGTGACACATGCTAGGATTATCTCCTAACAAATATTATTGACTATGGTTAGATTTGAACCCAGTTATCATGTTTGGAATGCTAATTCTCTCACCACTCAGACAAAATCTAATAACAGTAACCCCTAGAGGAACACAGATTTGAAACCTGCTGGAGAACACATATTTTTCTAATAAGATTTCTCAAATATTCAGGCTGGTAGATGGAAACATATACATATATATATATATATATATATATATATATATATATATATATATATATATATATATATCATCAGCAAGCTATTTGAGGCCATAATCAATAAGAAGGTTGTCAAGTACCAAGAAAAGAACAAACTCTTCAGCAACGAACAATAGGGGTTTTTCAGTTGACCCAACCCACTACCAGACCAACCCTCTTTGTAATCTACATAAATGAACTGCACTCAGATCATTTGTAAACATCTATGCCAATGATATGACTATATATAGGCACACCTCTAAAACTCTTCATGGTCAGAGATTGGTAACTGAAGTCTCTTCTAGTCTTGCATGAACTACATAATGGGGTAAAAACTGTCTGGTCACATTCAATGCCTCAAAGACCAAGCTAGTTACATTCTATCACCACTGATCTGACCCCAAACTACCATCAATCTTGATGAACAAAGGTCCTCTTAGGGAAGCATAATGCTTCAAAAGACTGTTAGGCCTCAAATTTACACCTGACCTTGAACTCACACCTGACTCATACATATGATCCATTGGTAAGGATGCAAGTAAAATGTTTGGCTCCTTGTACCGCTCCAGTAAGTACTTGACCCTTCCTGTTATCCTCTACCTTTACAAGAGCCAGATCAAGCCAAAATTGGAATACTGTTGTCATATTTGGGCAGGAGTTGCCCAGACCACACTCTCCAGCCTTAATAGAGTCCAAAAGAATCTTTGAACCCTTGTGGCTGACAAATTATTCACCTCCCTACAACCTCTATCCCAAAGGTGGAATGTAGAAAGATTCTCTCAGATTTACCACTATTTCTATGGAAAGTGCTTGGACAAATGACATTCCCTGGTCCTGCCAAAGCAAACCTTCACAATAAGAACACACCATGCTACTTGCATAGTAGCAAACCACCTACTTTCTCTCCATATCCCATTGGTGAGAAGTAACTTCCATTCAAGCTGCTTCTTCCTGGGAGCCACTTCTCCTGTGGAACCAATGCCCAACTGAATATTTCACTACAATCTTAAGCTTTTCAAAGCTGGGGTAAACAATTGTCTTCCACTTCTATACAAACAGTAGGTCTCCAAATGTAACCCTTTACGTTGAGTGGTCCCTGGACCTTGTAAAAAGTGAACCTTGCTGTAAAAAAAAAAATGAGATAACAATATATATTTTTTATATCAATATCAATATTGGGAAAAATGTATGTCAAAGTGGAAAAAGTTTTCTTGTGATGTTCTTTGTCTTTTAGGACTTCATTGGGCTAATTTTGTTATGTTGGTGTGACTTACACATGCACACAAATGAGGGATGCTGGGAATTTAAAATTAATTCTTTTTTTTTTTTAAATCTAGACAATTTCAATTATATTCTTTTTCTTTTTATCACTTTTTTATTAGATATCCCAAAGAGTGATAAGAGAATATCTACTAGGAATGATGAAATTTTGTGAGAGCCAGGAAGCAAATTTATTATGGGTGACGTTGTGATCAAGGCACTCTCTAAACATCAGAGTAGCATTTTTTTATTTCAAACTTGTGGTCAGTCTAGTTCTAGACAGGTTAATATAAACTGTTCAAATGAAAAAAACTTTGTGGCATCACTTTCAACAATAACTTTTATAGAAAGAAATTCAGTTTACAATTGGCATTGCTTCTTAATAGTGCATCAATATGTATTTTCTTATTTTGCCTAAACTATATTTCTCAATATAGTGATGGTACTTTATTAATATATACCTGCAAAACAATATTACCTGGTATTTCAAATAAGCAGAACAACATCAAACATACAATCACATTTACTTATGAAACAAAATCAATGTATTACCTTTTCTTGATATAATGTTAAGTCATACTAATAATAATCTGATGCTAAATGTCTACCAAAATTCTACTAATAAAAAAGATCTCAAGCTGCTACTCATACAACAACATAACAAAATCCAAAATAATTATATGTTTCTACTTATGAGCACTTAGAATTTGTAGCCTACAATATTTACATGAAGAAAAATACACTGAAAATACTTTCAAACTCCTTCAATATTCTAATTATATACAAAATGGAAAATTTCTGTCTGAATTTCTGTGTTTAGGAGTTATCATTATTTATGTGTTGGTTATTGTCCTTATCTTTGTTCCTATTACCACAATGTTTCAGCCATTGTTAAGTGGAAAGCTTAAAAATCTACAAAAACAAATAAGAAAATAGTACAAATAATTTTGATATTACTACCTACTGACTTATCTAAAAAATTATAATTTATAAGAATTCATGTAAACTTAATGCAAAATTTGTTTCAATTATTTCAAAAACAATATAAAATGAAATCCACACAAAACAAAATAATAAGATTAAACCTGAAGTAGGAATTTACAAAATTGACTGCAAAATCCCAAGAAATATAAAGAGATTATATAAACATAAAAGGGATTTTTCACAAATAATAGACTCACTGCATTAGTCATTCATTGTAATAGGTTTGACCATAATTTCAGCTTAAAGAATGCAGTTTTGATGAAAACAGATAGTAATTTATTAAAGTGAAAATGTACTGAAAGTGCACTGATTTCTGAATCTTCCATTATAAATTTATGTCCATGATCATACAATGTATTTTTCTTTTCTTACAAAACTACTGCTGATACACTGTAGGATGTTTGAAAATAATAATGCAAATGGCAGCTATCTCCTTATAAGGAAATATTCAGCATTCATTGACTGAGCAGTCAGTACTACTTTCATTAGTATTTTTCAAGTTTTTCTCTTGAAACAGTTTTTCAGGAAAATAGGTTTTCAAGTCTACTCACTGTTATTGCTCTTTCCAGTATTAATGAGGATTTCCTTCCTAAAATGTTGTTTGAAATAGTCAAGACATTAACATTCCATAGTATGTCATTTAGGAGAGAGAACAATAAAGAAAACAGGAATTAAGAAGACAGAAAATAACAATTAACATTGCATTTGATTTTTTTAAAAACCCAGTTTATTGTATTATTTAATTAAACATATAGTCCATATTTACCTGAAAATTACACCACATATTTGATTCATCATTACAATAGTTGATATTAGAAAGAATTTTAACAAACACATTTATATAAAATTCAAGAATATATATTATAAAAGATGAATCAAGAAAGTTTTCAATACCTTACACAAACCAGGATTACACAGAAATTTGTGGAATAATGTATCATCATAAAGTCAGTGTTTAGTAGTTTCTTACAAATAGCTGTTATAAATTAACAACAAAAACAAACAAATTAAACTCATTACTTACTACCAATAACTAAAAATCTCCAACATGATCACCAGCAACAATACAACAAAATTTTCAAAAGTTCAAAAAAATCAATGTTATTTATGAATTCACTTGTTCTCTTGGAGAATATCTTTGTAATAAAATACAACACATATATTAGTTACATAACTACTACATTATCATGGAGATTAACATGCTATTTATCTGATAATTGTTCAGTAAAATCATATATCACCAATCAACACAATAAAAAACAAGAAAAATTGACAAATCCTTACCAATATCACAAAAATATTAAATTGTGTAAACTATAAAAATACTAAATCATTAAACATAAAAAAACAAACAACCTAATATGAATAAAATGTTATAAAATTTAAGAACAAACATACTAAATTACATAAATTATAAAAACAAGACACAATAACTGTCATATGAAAATGCAAAACCAAAATCTTTGATAATGGCTTATGAAAGTTGAAAGTAATAAGACATTGGACAATTTATAAATCAATATGTACTGAAACAAGGAAAATAGTCCCAAATATAAGAAATAAATAAAAAGTCCATAACATTCATTGGTCTTTAACCAACACACACACACACACACACACACACACACACACACACACACACATATATATATTTAATAAACTTTCTCACTCTCTCTCTCTCTCTCTGACACTTTTTCTGTTGATTTAGTAATTGAGTTTTTTACTGTAAGCTTTTGTCAGAAAACAGTGCAGAGTCAACAAAACAAGTTTAAATCTTGACATTGTATGTAGGAAAGCAAAATCATAAGATAAAGGCACCAGGCACAATGCATTCAAAACTTTCAGAAGTACCAGTTAATGTGTCTCCTGTGAGTGATAATTACTAATGAAATAGAAATGTGAGTTTCTATTGAGAATTCTTTTGTGTTACAATAATCTCTCCACAAGATGTCCGTGGAGAAATTATTGCAGCCCAAAAAAAAGTATCATTTCGATCAACAAACATCATATACCAAGTCCATTTCCAAAGAATAGGATGAAACAGTAAAAATAATGGGTGGGGAAGGGGGAGGTGCTAGGAAAGAGAATGTTTCTCCAGTTGGCATTTCCATATTATAGGCATTGTTATATCCATGATATACTAACACCTTAATAAAATGGATGGAGCAGAATAGCTGAAATGAAGGAATAACAAACATGCATTGTTCTCAAAGAGATTTTTTATACTGATATATACATACTTGTCCCTAATTTATCCCATATGAGAAATTATAACATATGAATACAACAAGTAGTGTAAAAGGGGTGAAAAGAAAAAGGGTCTTACTTGTGATATTTCCGGAAGAGAAAATAGGCAGGCCAGTGGTGTCCTTTATGTATCTGGTGAGAGCTCTCTTAACTGCTATGGACAGGCATGTCTTTCTTTTCTGCTATCTATATAGCAACTTAAGTAGGCAGACACGTCTTGTCTCTAGATGTACTAATTAGCAACTGACGTCTGTCACATAACCCTCTTGAATTCATTTTTTCCAAAGGGAGATAATCCCTATTTGCATCCCTACAACAAATAAATAAAATAATCATGTTTCTGTGTATAACATAAAAGATTCTATTTCAAAGAAAGTTCCTTTCTGTGTTCTAAATTCATCTAATGAAGCTTGGTGAATATACCAAGCGAAAAACTGTATGAAAAACAAAATTGATGAAACTGTTATACCTTCCTTGGATTCTTCAGACCACTCACTGGTCTATGTCAAGATTGATGTCAAACCAAAATGTTGGACTGTTTTCCAATATTTTAAAGCTGACTGGAATAGCTTCAAATCTTTCATTGCTGGAGCTTCTCTCTCAACTTTCCAAAAATAGAGCATCTAGAATAGCCTCCCTCATTTCTGCATGAGCCCTTTTTCTGATATTGAGAGTTTCATTCTTTTCATGAAGTATCATCAGAAGCTGAACAATCAACTTTGGTATACATCTGATTGTTCTATAGCCATAACTCATTGTTATCATTACTTCCCCCTTCATCACAGCAAATGGTATAGTGAGGCACATACCCCCAATCAAAAGGGACCACAAACATTGAAAAAAAGTTTTAGAGAATGCTGATATTAGCTATGCACAGTCAGTCCAAGCTAGAATTGCCAACAAAAGATTTGGTTCCTATGAGTTCTGAAGCATCGCTAACAAGATTTTTTAACAGATAAATCATGTGCTTATTATTGTTAATGACCCCAAAATCATGTGATCTTCATTGAACAAGGCTAAGCTTTTTTGCAATAAACTTTAAATCATACTCCAAGCTAGATGACCCAGGAAATTCTTCACCTGACATCTCGCTATCTTGTTTTGGGAAGTTTCCAAGTGCATCAAAAAGCTTTACTCTATAAAGGTTATTCCAGTTCTAATAAGAAAGTTCCATTCAGCTTTTCCCAAAGAACTATTACTTTGTAGAACAGTCTCCTTGAACACCACAATCTTAACCTCTTCGGGTTAAAGGTCAATCATTATCTGTTGTCTTTCACTCATATCACTTTTCATTCATCATAACCATTCTTAGAAATAACCTTCTATCATGAGTTGTTCTTGAGCCATGTATTGGTTGAACTTCAATATAAAAAAAAATAAATAAATAAAATTTAGTTAAGTTTAAATCATTTTCAACTGAGAAATTTTCAGCAGCTTCACATATATAGTTGTGGTAAATTATAAAAAAAATATAAATGCATATAAATATAGTTTCCTCCAAAAATTATTGAGAAGTCTATTGTATGCTAAAAATGTGAAAAGAGAAAATCCTTTCTGTGTGTGTGTGTGTGTGTGTGTGTGTGTGTGTGTGTGTGTCCATGTTATTTGATTTGATTGATTCATCTTTGGTTTATCCACTCTTTGCAGATTATGTAAAGTCAGAAACTATTTTTAGATTGTAAGAAGTTTTTGTAGTGGGAGGATAATAATGGTCTAGTGATACAAAGTCTTACTAATTAACCCATAGCTGGGGGAGAAGAGGTAGATTCCTGACTTTCCTAAGGGTATTGGCACAGAAATGTATATGACAAACACAACTCAGGTTTCTGATTAACAATTCCAAGCCATTATCTGTTACAACACCCGTACATCCAAACTTTCAGCACCTGGTATTCCCAAGCAGTCACCCATTTAGGTACTGACCAGGCTCAATGTTGCTTAATTTCAGTGATTGTACAGAAACCAGTGTTTCAATGTGATGTGGCTGTAAGCTTGTGTTGATATAAAGAAAAAGGAAGCAACAGTAAAAGGAAGTGAGAGGCAAACAGAATTATCTTGTGCTCTACTTGCAATATAGAGTTAATCTGATCTTATACACTTATCAGTGGAATTACATTATTACCAAGACATATTGTATATACTGAATTTGAAAGTAAATTCTCAATGATTTTACAATTTATTGGCAAAACATTCTGTAATTTAAAAAACAAAAAATTGAATTCAGAAAAGAACCTTGATTTTTTTATATCTGCTTAAAAGACTTAATTATGTGAACTTTAAGATTTAAATAAAAAAGCAAACATTACAAATGAAATAAACGAATACCATTAATAAAATGAGAAGAAAAACAGGAATTGCTAAAAAAACAAATGGCATAATCAAGAATTTATTAAAAAAATAAAGGAATATTGAAATATCATGTGTAAATTTAAAGAATAATATGAATGCAAATAAAAATGAATAGAGTAGTGAATAAAAGAATTAAAAATAAAAGAATTAAAAATAAGAAATAAATGGAAATGGAACAGAAGAATTAGATCAGAAAAGAAAAAGAAAAGTAAAAAAAAAATGATCAATAGTAAAATGGATCTAGAAATTGGTAAGATGAGAAAATTACAAAGGATGAGCATACATGAATAAAGATTAGGAAAATAAAATATAATGAGAATGGTACTTAGGAATATGATTAGCAAGGACAATAAAAAATTATAATGAATTTGCATGAAGATGCTATACTAAATTTCTTATAGCAGGTAAAAGTAATTTCAATTTAAATTGCTATAAGTCAGTAGAAAATCATTGAACTAGAAAGAGATTACATTACAAAAATACCAGAATAAAAACAGACATTTACAAAGTTAGAAATGAACAGAAGGAGAAAATAATGAGAAGCAGTATGTTAGTAAATCATTATTGTCTTTGGGTTTAGTATGAATCCTAAAACAGTTACACTTAAATGACTAATAGATGATGTTGAGATGTTTATTTCTTTTAGGAAATTTTCTGCCAACTCCTCCCATCCATTATTAAGACCACCATGTTAAATTTGCATTTTTTGACCCTTTAAATGATTTTATGACACCCACTAGTTTATTTGCAGGTTGAGAATAATTCGGAACCCATTCCGACCACAATGTATTAAGCACCTAAAAATCCAGACTCCATTGTATTAGGCACCTAAAAATTCAGACCCCATTCCAACGCCATTGTATCAGGCACCTAAGAGTATTAATAGAAACAAAAAGGACATCTATGCTTAATAACAACAAGAAACAGTTGAGATTTCTAGGGCTTGAAAAATTTAATAGTTACAGGGCAGATTGAAAGGAAACAGAGGAAAAGGACGCATAACCTACTTGGTGAGGTTGAGGGAATGGATGGTAGAGCAGGTTTTGGGAGAGATAGCATAAAGACAAAATATATTAAGAGATACAAAGGACAGGAAATTGTAGAGAGCCATGATCTTCAATATTCTGAAGGGACACAGCACATAGAAGATGATGATGTGGAATATTAAGCAGTAAATTATAGGCCCCTGTAAATTTGATGATAATATCAATGTAGAAAATTATTGTAAATTCATGGATAAAACATTTTTGTGAAAGAAGTCACATGATAAATACTTGAAGCTAAAGTTTATATTCATGCCAGAGAATAATCCTTCACATTCAGCAAAACTTACAATTGCTTATCTTGCCAAAAAAGGTTTCAAAGGCACTATCTGTAGATATTTAGCTAATAGAAATTTTGTAGTCTATCATTCAGAGTGATGTATTTGAGAAAAGAAAACAATATTTAAGCAAAGGTGTCTGGAAAGCAATTAAAACTGCTGTAATATCAAATTTGAAATGGTAGAAAATTTAATAAAATCAATAGCTCATAGACTGATAAAGGTTATAGGATATCAAGGATCCCATATAAACATGTAAAGTAATAATTTATTCAGGTATATGGAATGTTATGTTTCTGTGGCCGATATCTTTTGGATTTATTTATAAATAAAATCATTATGCTACATTTAGTTTTTATGCATAATAAAAACTGACATCTGGGTAAAGAAAATTGCTTTTGGGACAAGTACTATGGAGCGATGAAACAAAAATTGAGCTTTTTGGACATAATGATGTACAGAAGATTTGAGGCAGGGAGTTAATTGCAATAAAAGGAATAATGAAATTGCATACTATATCAAAATTCTGGATGAAAATCTACAACTATCAGTGCAAAATCTTCATCTAGGTTGGTGATTTACTTTCTAGGAAGATAATGATCCCAAACATATATCTAAATTAGTTACAGTTCTTCCATTGCCTTCAATGAGTCCTGACTTGAATCCTATTGAAAATCTATGGCAAGAATTGAAAGTCCAAATAAATCATCTGTCATCAAAAACCGTCAGTAATTAGAACATATAACCATTGAAGTATGGAAGAGAATCTCTTAAAAGACTTGTGCAAATCTCATGAAAAACAATTGCAGCAAATTATAAAGATAAGAAGCCATGCTATTGACTATTAATATTGTGAAAATTGTTCATTTTTTTCTATTTTTCATACTGTATGAATAATTTTGTCTTTTTCCAATTCGCCTGTCAACTTTGTTGTATTTAACCTATTGTTCTGAAAATTGAGTTGCATATTCCTTTTTGTGGTTATTAAGATATAAAAAAAAGACTCTGGCATCATATGGGCATTAGATTCTGAAAAAGGATAAAAATATTAAAAACTGATTGGTGTACAAATAATTTTGTCGTTGACAGTACCTGTCATTTGGTTTATCCTATGTGCACACATTTTAGGCACAGCTGGGTCAACCACATGTTTACATGATGGGGAGCAGCCACAGACATCTAGTGAAGGCTTGGATCTGCTCCTGGTAGCTAACACATCTCTCAGGTAAACCTGTTGATGCACCCGGCTTCTCTGAACAAATTATAAGAAATGAAAAGAAATGAATGTAACAGAATAAAATAAGAACTTCAAGGAAAATTCAGGAGAGAAGCAAAAATAATTGCAGGTGAAATGCTTTTGGATATGGTTGAAGAACAACTACTTGCAAATGGAAAGAGTTTACATTCCTGAATGAATACATCAGAACATACTACATTAAAGTCAAACCAGACAAGGCATGATAAAATATTAGATGTCACCTTTGCAGTGACAGGAAAAAAAATATGTAGCACAGAAAGAGTTCAAGAGTTGATTTTTAAAATATTTTTAAAATCTTTTTAAATCTTTTTTATAAAGATAAATAAGATTGGATAGGAACAGAGATTCAATGAGAGTTGTACAAATTCCTTGGATATTGGATAGTAGCTATCAGGTAGATCACAGTAAAATTAAGAGATTGAAAAAAAAAACCCTAGAAAAACACAACAAATTGTGAAATATGTGCTCATATTCTAAGATAGTTGAACAGTCTTGAACAATCTTGCAAAAATGGAGAAGAATTAAAAATCTGGTAAGAGCATCAGGAATTTTGAGAAAAATTCTAAATTTTTAAAGATGCTTGCTGTCAATTATGTCATGAGAACAACCAGAAATTATTGGTATTAAAATTGGCATTAAAATTCACATAATAAAAAAGCAATCAATGTAGTAATAATAAAAAAAAACAATATAAAAAGTTAAGCAAAATTTAAGGAAAATTTAGATGTAAAGAATAAGCAATAATAAAAAATTTAAAAAATATATGATAATAAGGAAGTAAGGATGATAAATCAGAAAGAATTGTTGCATGATATTAGAATGCTTGAGTAAATATTAGTTACCATTATGTTGCAGGAATCAACACTTTGGATAGTAAATATTTATGTGGGCTCTTGAAACATTTATCCCACAAACAATATTAGCAGACTTGATGTGAGTCCAGGTAAAAAATAAATACACAAAACAATAAATACAAAACAAATGATAATGCTAAAAACAAATGATAATGTGTATGTGTGTTTAACAAGTATGTGTGATAACATGTGTGTGTATATGCATGTGTGAGAGGGTTCAAAAGTCAAAAGAGGACCAAAGAAGCGAATGTGCCTTGTCAGCAGCATTCCTATCTATGTGCAACTACATCTGAAAGTCAGAGCTAAAAAGACCAAAAAGAAAAGGCAAGAATCATTGTCTATTTATAGGCTTAAAGAGCGCCCCCTAGCATGTGTTTTGGCAAAGTCAAGTGAGATAACCCACAGGACCAACGAACGACAAATATATCAGAATGTAACTACAGAAATACAAGAATAAAGTAAAATGGTTAAGGAATGTTAAAAAGATTAGAGTTGATAGAAATGAACATATGTGCTCTTTCACTTTTACAGAAAATAATAGTACAATGAAGGAACAATAAGAATAAATGGAAGTGAGACTATTTGAATGAAAAAATATGATTTATAGAAAGAATGTAAATGAATTTGAAAAGAAAGAGAAATATGAAAGAATGAAATCACAATAACCCATACAGTACCATCATAATACTGCTGAAAATTCATGAAAAAGAAAAAATATTTTATAAAAATAAATAAAAATGTCAAGGTCAGTTATTTTATAATTTGTTTCTTCTCAAATTTTTCTATTTATCCTTTTTCATTTTTGGCTTTATTTCCAAAACAGAAGAGGATAATTTAAGTTTTATTTCTTATATACTGAAAGCTAATTAAAATTTTAAATCTTGAAAGTTTATATTTTAAAAAAAAGATTTTGCTTCTATGAAAACTTTTTAAAGTTAGGATTACAATTTCAGATTTTATTTTTAAACTAGAGATTTTTTTTCTATCTATTAAAATAGATTCAAGAAAAGATTTTTATTGTTTTTTTTTTTTATATTTTATAATTTACTGCTTCTTTCCACGACTACATTTGATTTTTGATTTGATTTTTCCCTTCCTTTCTTTATCATTATTTTTTAAAATTCTGGTCATTTATGTCTGAAAAGATCTAACTCTGAGTTTTGGATAAATAATTTTAAGATGGCCCACACATGTTTCAATCGAGTGACTTCTATTATAAATCTTTTGACCATTTTGTATATCTTATGACATTATAATTAATAACTAATGAAAAAAACAATGAAAAGTATGACCTTCCTCTCATTTCAATGTAATCTAATCCAGAATGAAAAATATTATTTTAATTTGATCCTGAAAAATATTTTTTAATTACCAGAAATATGATAAAAATTGTTTAAGCATTCAATTTAATTATTTTCATTATTTTCATTAAGAATAATAGACTCATCTTTGTTTTGGCAGATGTGGTGTCCAGTCTTCTTCAGGTGTCTGTCAATTACTTTGAAATTCCATGAAAGTTGCCTGGATTGATAGACATCTGAAGAAGGCTGAACGGCACAACTGCCAAAACATTGTATTAATTATAACAAAGATGATGACATTAGTACAAATCTAAATAATAACTCATCATTCTAGAAATTCAGAAAGAAATCACCCAAAACTGATTAATAATATACTGAATTCAAACATAACTTTGAAAACAAATACTTAATTTTAATGAGTATTTCTTTTTCTTTTATTTATTTAGGTAAGTACCATTTATGTATATCACAAGCATTTGGTGAGTATATCCCTTGTATATATATATATATTTTAAGACATTTTATGTTATACATTCTTTTTATAGAATTGACTTAAAATAATTCTCGGACTTTGTCCATTTCATAATGTGTGACGTCATATATATATATATATATATATATATATATATATATATATATATATATATATATATTAATACTTCATCACCCTTTATTTTGGAAGTTTTGCTGAATTTTTTTTATATATATATATATATATATATATATATATATATATATATATATATATTTATTTATTTATATTTCATCACAGGTCATAGTATTTATTGGCTTATAAAATATTTGATAATAAATTTGCCTTCTGATACTGTCAAGATCTGTAAAACTGTTCTATGCATGATCTCACTTATATGTCACACTAATTAGGCATGACCTGACCTATAAGGTTAATGTGTTGATAAACAATACCTTATCTTATATGATACACTATATGGTATATTTAAATTTGAAATAGAGTAGTACTATCAGGATGAAACTAACACAACTTTGTCTTTGATACTAACAGTATTTAGTTCTTGATAACACTGGTTTACAAAAAAAGATGCTATTTGAATAGGTGTTTTTTTACTAATCTTGATGTGGTGAATCAAAATTTCCAAATAGTTTTGCTCTATCATGTCTATTTTCATTTTTTTTTTATCGCTTTCATGTATCCGGCTTTTACTATAATGCATATTTATAATACAATATTTTTATTTCATGCAATATTAAAAAAGGCATCTTACTGAAAAACAATGTAGATACAGAGCAATGACAAAATTAAATACTGTGTCTTAATACATTATTTAACTTTTGCAAGGCAGATTTCATTTTTCTAATGTACTTTCAGAGTTCAGTGTCTCATTTTCTATCCTCTGTTTAAAACACTTCCCAGATAGTTAAAATTTTTGTACTTGCTTGATTTTTAAATCTCCATTTTGTAGTTTGTATCTTGAGATATTCCTCTTGCTGAAAACCATACATTCTGTTTTTTTACAATTGATGTTTAATCCTTCTCATTTTAATTTATTAAATTCTCTAGGAGAAGGGGTTACAGAGAGTGGGAGTGAGAGTAAAGAGGCATGATAGAGGAAAGGATGAAAAGGGCAGGGAATAGATCAAGGCATCTGGAGATGTCGATTGACATTACATTTAATAGTTGGAGATTATAGCTATCAAGGAAACAAGTAATAGGAAGGGAATTCCACAGACGGGAGGTGCAAGACATGAAGCTATTGGAGTAGAAGAGACAGCTACATTTAACTCTTTTGACAATGAAAGGATGGGACCGTGATACCAGCCTAGTAGCACGTTTAAATTCATGCAGTTTGGGTTCTAGCGAAAGTAGCTTGTTGGAGCAGTTACTGTGAAAGTATTTGTAGAAAAGACAGAGGGAGGCGACGACATGTCTGTGAGAGAGCGTCTGTAGACAAGATGAGTTCTTTCAGTTTCCTTTCTGTGTCTGTTTTCAGCAGTGTGTCATCCGTATATCATATGTTGTTAAGACTGGTCCTCCTAATAATAAATCCTGGTAGGACATTTTTTTCACTATTAGATACTTAAGTACTTAGCTCAAAATTAAACCACATTTAGTGTCTACCTTTATAATAGTGAATATGAGCAAAATTTCAACAAATACACTTGTGTTAAATTATTAAAAACATATTTATAAAAGATGAAGCAGAAAGTATTCAGTATATAAAAAGCAGAATTAAAAAAAAACCAAAAGCTTTTTGTAACAGTTTTTGTTGTCAATGACAGAAGAATTGGAGAATGCTTCTTTAAATAACAATTCATTGGTTTCAGTACGACATTGTCATGCAATTTAACACACCACTTACCTCCATTAAAATATATATCATCAACCAACACAAAGGAAAACTAAAAAATCAAATAAGACAAATCCTTATCAACAACACAAAGATGCTATAAAGCTGCAAAAAATGATTATAATTACTGTAGGCATCAGACATAAAAAGCAAGCAACCAAAGATTAACAAAATTACATCAAATCTCAAAGTCAACATACTAAATATATTTCATTGAAAAAATAAGATGAACTACTACATAATTGTGAAATGCAATATTTTAAAAAAATTAAACTGGCTAGTTTTAGTTGAAAATACTTGACATGGTAAGATATATTTACAAATATAAACCAGAAATAAGCAAAATGATTAAACACTGGAAAAGTAAGTAAAAAAATAATCACCAAAGGACTTTGTTTTTTTTTTAATCAAACATTCATAAATGAAAAATTGAGACCTAAATATGCTCAATCTCTTTCTCTCTCTCTCGTTCTATATATATATATATATATATATATATATATATATATATATATATATAGATAGATAGATAGATAGATAAACCTAGTGAGCCAGACAAACCTACCTAGGTTTCACCTAAGCAGATCGTCAGAGAAAGCTGGCTAAAGAGGCAAAAAAGTAGGTCTGCTCTATGGTTGTATTGAGCTCTTTTAGTTAGTTAGTTGTTTACTCTTGTCGTTTTTTTTTTCATTGGGCTTTAAACCTGTATCTGTGTGATTTTTTCCGACAGACTTTCATGTTTTTAGCTCTTTCTTTTTTAAAACTTTTTTTCCTTCAAGATTGATTTGATTATTGGCAAATCAAAAAATTCAAAAAGTTTTTTTCGAAACAAGTATAATTACCTATATATATATATATATATATATATATATATATATATATATATATGAAAAGTGTATATAAATATAAATAAATATATATATGTATAATTATTTATATATTATATATATGATACTTATTAAAAGCGCTCAATATCAGAGATAGAGCTAACATATTTGGTTGGATAGATGTGAGTTTGTGACCCTGGGTTTCACGCTTTAGCGATCATCAGACAAACTGATTAATGTTTTAAAAATTTGGGTTTATGTAGATTGCGTGTATTGGTGTTATTGTGGAAGTGGTAGGGAAATTGGTGTTATTGTGGAAGTGGTGGAAATTTCCCCCACTTCCACAATCTTCCAATACACGCAATCTACATAAACCCAAATTTTTTAAAACATTAATCAGTTTGTCTGACGATCGCTAAAGCGTGAAACCCAGGGTCACAAACTCACATCTATCCAACCAAATATATATATATCTTTTATTAAGCAATTAAACTTTTTATATAATTTTTCTTATGTTTGAGTATGTGCTTTCTTTTATAGATACAGCATGTGTAGAAACACATTGTGATCAGATTGGTGTAATGTAAGTCATTTGGATAGGCTTGTAGTAACGTGACTGACATGCCTATCCAGATGACTTACATTACACCTATCCAACCACAGCTCCATTAGAACTCATTTAAACATATCACCAACCTACCAGACTCCATCTGAAACATACTAGTAGAAATACAATCATAATAACCTCATCTACATGTAAAACAAAGAAAAAAAAATGGAAACCTTAATAATAAAAAAGAAAAATCCAACATTCAATAATATTAACTATGTACATGGCCACAATGTGCTGATTGTGTCTGAAAAAAAAACATCCCTATAACTCTAGAAGCATACACAGAACCCATACATCCAGTTAAAAATTAAAAATAAAATCATCCTTGATAATGGCTAAAATTATAGCCAAAAGTGCTCAGAATTACAAAATATTTGGACAGTTTCTACAAACTCTGTGTCCAGAAAAGAAAACACTTGTTTGAACACAAGAAAAATTAAATAAAAAGCTTCATCGCAGTACCTTGTCTGTTGTCTTCCATAATAGCTCTACTTGATTATATAATTAGTCTATAATTGTCTGCACAAATTTGGTAAATAATAATATTGAAATTTTATTGGATTTTTACTTTTTAATATGTAATCAATTTAGTTAATAAACTTTTACAAATTTATTGCCTGATATTAATTCTTGTTGTATGTGACGTGTCCCTTCATAACTTCCTATCATTTGTAGTTTAAATTTATATTTTTCTTCTTATTAAGACAGAATGCAAGGTTGTTCGCAAAAGGAAGAGCCTAGCATGCAAATTACAAATTGGAGATACCAAAATCAAACAAGTAAAATAATTTAAATATCTGGGAAATGTTTTAAACAGAAGGCGGAATGTTTGAAACTGGAATCTGAAGACACATTGGGATAGAGAAAGATGCCTTCCAAAAACTAAACAAATATTGAAAAATAGAAAAAAATTGTTAGAAACAAAGAAAAGAGTAAGGAACTGTTATATAATATCAGTCCTCCTATATGGCAGTCAAGTCTGGTGAAGAAAAACCTTGAAGCAAGAGAAATGTGGTTTTACAGAAGGGTGTTGAGAATACCATGGACTCAATGTGAGCAAAAATGAAGTTTTAGAGAAAATGGAAACAAAAAGGAAATTTATACTTAATATCAGAAAGAGATAGTTGAAATTTCTAGAGAACATAATGAGGAAAGAGGGCTTGGAAAATTTGATACCCATAAGACAGATTGAAGGCAAGTGGGATAGGAGAAAACAACACCTAACCCAGCTAACCAACTGGAGTAAATAGATAGTGGAGCAAAGTTTCAGAGAGATAACAAAAAATAAAATTTATTTAAACCTACAAAGGACAGGAAATAGTATCTTCTTGAATACCGTTCAGTTTTTATTCTTTCCTCAGTCTCCCTGTACCCACTCTTTTGTCTCACCTTCACTCTCTGTAATCCCCTGTGTACCAGTGACATGCCCATCTTGCTTGGGGTGAAATGATTTAAAAAAAACATAGAAGAAGATACAACCCAGTCCCTGTTCTGCCATCCATTTATGCAATCTGATTTGGGAATTTACTATTTCACAATCAAATAATCCTATAGCTGATGGATAAATTAAAAGATGGGCATGATCCTGCTCAATTCTATTATTTATTAGGGTAGTAATTATAAAATATCAAAATTGATCACCCACTTTATGTATGTTGGCTATTTAAACAACAAAGATAAAGGGAGTAATCTGAATAAATAAGAATTATCAATGTCTTTTACTGATCAGACAAAATCCTGTTTGCAAGAATCTGTCATTGTTATTGGCATTGTGCAACCTCCACAAAAGAGGCCAAGTTGAAGAACAGCCATTGTTTGTAGTCTTAACCAACATTGGCATTTGAAACTTTGATTTGTATGCAAAGACTAGAGGATTAGTCAACAAACAATCTTTGCTAATATTGACTTTGTTGAACAAGTGTTTTCTGAATAGCCTATTGTTTTTCATAGAATTTTCTTGCTAATATAAAACCATTAATCCCTTAGTGCTTTGTTCATTGTCTCTACCGGAATGAAAAAATTTTCATTTGTACTGAACTTTTTTCATTATAAGTTTTATTCAGTAATTTTTCTTATCTGCCCCTTGCTCTATATCTCTATATTCATGCTTTCTCCTAAAGAAATTATGGCAAAACTCTCAATCCTAATTTTACAAAACTAAAATCTTCCTTAATTACATGTATATTTTCTGAGTTTTAAAATGAGTTTCTTAATCTGACGTTATTTCTTATAAAAATAAACGTTATTTTTAGTGGGTATTGTACAGAAAGTTATTTTTTAGTGGGTATTGTACAGAAGGTCTGATAACTCTGACTATTATCTCCCCTTTTTTACCTCTCCTGTACTAAAAGTATAATGAATGATTTTACTCCTTTTTTGTACCCATGTGTGTTATTTCCTCCATTTGACTTTGTCAATTCCTAAGTCTTAATGTACAACAGCATGTCAACTTTAACAGGTACATGTGTTTAAGTTGCTATCCCTGTTTTTTATTTTAAATTAATGACAACCAGCCTAAATTGATGAGTCCTATTAAAGAAAAATTGTGCCTCCCATCCCTTTTCCATCAGGGAAAACCACTTCTATCAGTTTGGTCACAGGAGACCATCTTGATAGAGTACAGTTTGAATTATCCCCTGCTGATTTTTTGAGTTTGAAAATTTTCAAATAACATTCTAGAAGTAATAATTTTTGAAATATGGGTTCCAATTCAATGACTGTAGTTAATTAAAAATATTCACCATTTTGAATCTATTTAACTATACTCAGGAATCAGTTCTCAATTTCTAGTATATTCTTTCTTGCATTGTTCTACTTCCAATATATTTTAAACTGTGTAAGAAAGAATTAACTCCAGGAATTTAGATATATAGAAAAGTGTTCTGATTTTGAAATAAAAAAAGCATTTGATGTTTCTTTTTTAGGGTATTCAGTTGAACAATGTACAAAAATGAATATGAACAGTCCATTTTATATTAAGGTGATAGAATAAATGGAGTGTCTTAAAATAGAAAAAGATACTGTATATTTTCATATATTCTGGAAGTATAAAAACTTTATTTAACAAAAGCAAAGTTTAAAAATATTTCCATGTTCTACTTTAAAACCAGAAACAAAGCACCATATTTGTTGAAAACTTATTTTTAAAGCATTCTATTGTATTCAAATTAAAAAAAAAATCTACCTAGGTTTTTTCGTTTTTTCTTTTTTTTGGAATATCATAAATTATACATTTTAATTTCTTATATTCTACATTGACTGACAAGCACATTTTAAAAGAGTATGATATTTATTTTCCATTTTGGGAATTTACACTGAAGTACAATGCAGGCAGATGGATTTTTTGATAGAAAAAAAGGAATGTATGTAAAAAAAAATAATTGTAAATTTTGACTAATTTTTTTTTAATGTATGTAGAATATTCATTGTTCCTTTTATTATTTGCAAAAGTGGTCAAAATTGCATTTTTACCATTTCTGTCTTATTTTTTATCCATATTATATATATATATATATATATATATATATATATATATATATATATATATATATATATATATTCACATTGGGAGCCTATATTAATAAAATAGTGCTTGATGTAAAATAACAGATCTATAAAGTATATATTAATAATAAATATACATTTTTCCTCACTGGTAGCATAATTCTAAGTTTCATGCACAGTACAAACTTCACGCACTGCATTAAATCTGGCCATGATATAATTTAAATTTTGATATATATACCAGACTATCATGGTAGTGAAGCAGTCTATATTACCAGATTTATTATGAGAATAAAAATAATAATAATTTTGGATCTGAATGCAGTTGGTTGTTATTATTAAGTTTACTTGTGTTTATGTGTAGAAAAGAAACATCATATTGTTAAACCCACTGTACAACAGAAATGTAAAAACAAACATAGGAAAAATATTCAATTAAACTCATACACAAACATTTTCCTCATCAAACCCTCTTCACAAGGTATTCAACAAAAACATAGTAAAAATCAGCTATAATTGCACCAACCAAGAACATGACACAGATAATGAAAAGCCCAACACAAAAACAAACAAAAAACCACCCACACAAATGAAACCCATGTGTAACTGCAGAGCAAAGAACAAATGTCCCTTAAACAGCTATTGCTTACAGAACAATATAATATACCAAGCTACTGTCAAATTAGTAGATAACAAAGAAAAATTATATATAGGAGACACTGAAGGACTCTGGAAACAAATAAACTTTGCACACATCCTTTACAAATAGTAAATATGCAAACAATGCTTTCTAAATATATATGAAAAAATTAAAAACCAAATTACACCAAAAATATTGTGAAAAATAAGGAAAATATCATCAGCTTGCAACAATAAATCCAAAAACTGTAAACTCTGTCTAGAGGAGAAAATATCTATAATTATCTTCCTAGACCAACACAAATTACTAAATAAATAATCAGAACACATTTCAAAACACAGAAATGAAAACAAATTTTTACAAAGTTTCTTAAAGATCAAAAACTAAAAACATACAAAAAATAAATAGATGAAAAATGAAGTAAAATAAATAAATAATAAGTAAAATAAATTAATCCAACTCAATAAATGAGTAAATAAAGTAAAAATAAAAAAATTAACAAACTACAAACATGCATGTAAACACAAATGTAATAATAAAAGCCAACAACAAAAAAGTCAGATTTATTACTAAGTATTATTACTAAGTATTATTACTAAGTATTATTACTAAGTATAGGCCATTTAATTGAAATTAGAACCAAAACTTAAAACTTCAAAGATAGTTAAATTATTTCAGTATATTTAAAAACATTTATAAATATGTCTATGATCAGCTTTTTACTTACTAACTGATCTCTTATTTCCTATATAGAAATTCTAAAAACAATGTGAAATCTGCTTTCATCACAAACAAGTAATTTTTTTTAATTATGTCATTTCAAATAGATATATGTTGCAAAATTTGAAAGGTTGCAACTGGTCTACATTTTTAAATATAAACACAATATAGTCTGACAGGTTTTCTGCAGTACAAAGTAATGGACATGGGCTTTTATGTGCGTGTGTGCAGAATTTGACTGACAACATTGGTCTGTTTTGTATCTTATTATGTCTTTCCAGTTTACATCTAAACAATTGCACATCCAGAACAAATTTATAAAGAAACTGTCTAAAGTCCATTAACTTTTCTCTATTCTAACTAATAACATTAATGTTCTTGATAATGAGTATTGATGGGTGAAAGTAGACAAAAACATAAACTTTGGAGAGTTTCTTCATAAATTTGATTTGGATGTGCGACTGTTTATATGCAAATTTAATAAAAAGCATAGATCTTGTCAGCTGAATTCAATAATAGTTGTATGAATTGTTGCTGCATAAGTACATGTTTATTTATATATATATTTTGAGTTGCAAGCTTTCATACATCAGAGAGTGTTACATTTGGTTTCTCAAGTATCATGTCTTGATGTGCCAGCTTGTGGTGTTTTGTTATTTTTTAGCTGTGAAATATATTTAATATGTTTATTCCTAAATTGAATTAACTTTTAGCAATGCTGGGTTGTACAGTTGTGTTTTTTAGTTTATATGGTATGGAATTTTTATATTATCGATAAGTATTTGTCAGATTGTTTACATTTTGTTGTTGTCTTGGTTGGTGATAGGGTAAAACCACATCAGAATATCTCTCTGAAACATGATGAGAATGTAGAACAGAAAATTTTAAAAGTCTATGGTACCAAGCTGCTGAAATTTGTGATGTAAGAGTTATGAGAAAGTAATGATGATGTTCAAGCAAACTGAAATGTTGAATTGTTAATCAATCAAATGAGAGATTACAAAATAAGTTTCTGGTTTTACAAGTTTTCTAACATTTCTTATTTTTCAAGTGAATTATATAAGCAAGGAATTTCAAAATGATACCATTGATATTGCTACTTTCTTCATTTCAAAAAGGATTGTCGCTGGTTAAAGAGAGACAGGGAAAATAGTTTTTAATAAAGTTTTGATTGATACTAATGAACTTGTTGATGTTTTAGATGTTGAGAAAGTTTTCCACACTTGGAGTAAGCACCTATATAAGAAAAGGAAATTATTTAATTATAAGCCTGCAGATGAAACTTTGTCAAATCAGATGCTGAGTCACTTCTCCAGACTCAGAATAAGCACATATACAAGAAAAACAAAATTATTTGATTATGAACCTGCAGATGAATCTTTGTTACATCCAGAAATAGTCTTCAGAGTGCAATGTTTTGATCAAGTGATAGATAAAGTACTACAAATGCTTGAGCCACAGTTTGAACAACTGAAAAAACATCAAAATTTATTTGTATTCTTGTGTGATTTTCAGAACCTTTCCAAGTACAAAGGAAAAAAAAGCTTTCAGTAGATGTAGAATGAGCACTGACAGATTTCAATCTGGAAGTGTAAAAAGAACAAATGAAAAAAATATTGGCTTTATGATTTTATTAACTTGTTCTCTCTTCTTAATGTAATCCCTCTAAGAAAACTTTTTCTAGGTCATTTTATTTTTGCTATTTTTTATTATTCTTTTTTATTTTTTCTGTTTCTTATTTTTTATCTTTGTATATCTATTTGTCTGAATATATTGATTCCATTTCATAAAATGTAGTTGGTCTGATGAATAGGCCTATATTTATCAAAATAAATTTATTACCGACAATGGATTTTTAAGGTTTTTCCTAATTATAATATATAAGATTCTACAGAATTGAATTGGGTGGCCCCCCACCAAAAATGCTCCCAATTGGGCCATGTAGTATCTAAGGCCAGCTCTGATTTAGATTGATTTCTTTAATTTTGTTGTATTATCAGTTATCATGTCTATGGCTATGATACTGGTATATCACAATGATTATCATCTATGTGCTGCATCGCTTCAGAGTATAGGCGATCATGTCTCTCCACAACTTCCCTTGTAATCCTTTGCTAATCCACCTCCCCCCTTTTACCATCCATTCATACAGGCTTATCAGGTAAGTGGCATGTTGCCTTCCCCGGTCTTTCTTTCCCTCAATATGTCCCTCCTTCCTCATTATGTGTCGAAAGAATTAATGATAGTAGACAAAAAAGATAGACTGATAATAATGTTGAGTAAATATTATTTCAATACATTCAAAGACTAAATAAAAAAAAGAAGAATATAAAAAGAAGATTGCCTCTCGTTACTTCAACTTATCATTTACTGGCTTTTAAAGAGATATTTACTAGACTTAGCTTAGCCTGGCACAAAGTTACAATTTACAGAATATATAATGAAAAATGAGCTTAAAATGAACCTGGCACCAAATTGTTTACAACATATCTTATGTAGACGTCATCCTCTTTTGTATTTTGACTGACCTTGAAAGAGTTCCTGAGATTTACTAACAAAACACTGTCATATTTAAGAATTTGCATTTTTTTTTTTTTTCTGATAAAAATAATTCTCTCTGATAAATAAGCCAATTTATGAAGAATACAAAAATCTATATTTGGTCAGAGATTAATATATTTTGTGACACTTGGGGAGGGACTCCTGAAAGAAATACACCTTCTGTTCTTAAGGTACTTTAAGAACAGAAGGTGTAAAATGTTGAGTGAAATTTTCTATTACACTGTACTTTGTAATAGAAAATTTCACTCAATATTTTTAGAGTGAAGGAAAAGTTATTCTTTTAGTGGGTTAATTCTTTAGCAATCAGTAAACTAATTAATGACTTTTAAGACTATTGAAGGAGGATTTATCAACTACAGTAAATTGGAAAGACAGATTTACTGTGAAAATGAAAGTCTATTCAATATTAATTTCATATTAATAATTTTTAGTTATATCATAATTTTGAAACAATGACCATTTCAGAAGCTTGAATAACTTTACCATGCTTAAAGTATATAAGTGCGTCTTCATATAAACTGTACCTGTTTATTAGCATATTTTTTCAATGCATTTGAATATTCTTAGTATAATATTAGTTTAATAACAATACTGATCAAAAGTTTTTAAATAAATGATCAGTGATCCTGTCATAGAAACTAAATCAGTTCTGCAACTGTTTTTATTTCTTTGACCTAAACATAAATTTTTCAAGTCCCTCCCCAAAATTTTTCAGTTAATTTTTGATGCAATTCAAGAAACAATTCTTGATTCTATTCAAGAGATTAAAGGATTCAAAAACTGGAAATTTCTTTTCATCTGGCAGATTTAAAATTGTTGCTTTTAGAGAATATCAGCCAATGAATATTTTTACTCTTCTTCTTCATCTTCTTTTATATACTGTGTCCCATCAGGACGTAGGCAATCTTGGCACCCCCCACCTCTTCCTGTCTCTTGTAGCTCTTAATAAGTTTTGTCTTTTAGTTATTCCTGCCAGACCTCGTTCTGCCATCCATTTGCTCAAGCCCATTAAGTATGTCACATATTGTGTTCCCCTGTCTCTGTTTCTCTCTATCTATCATGTGAGTATCAGATTTTTCAAGCCCTCCTTTCTCACTACATGTCCCAGAAATTTCAACTGCCTCTTCCTGATGTTAAGTATAAGTTTCATCTTTGTTTCTACTCTCTCCAAAACGTCATTGTTGCTCACATATTTGGCCCATGGTATCTTTAGCATCCTTCTGTAGAACCACACTTCTGTTGCTTCAAGTCTCTTCTTTATCTTTGAGGGGAATGTCCAGCATTCACTACCATACTGGAAGACAGATATAATGCAACAGTTCAGTACTCATTTCATTATTTACAACAAAATTTTCCTGTCTCTTAATACTTTGCTTAGCTTTAGGAATGTATATTTGACCATCTCAATATGTCTTCAGATCTCAGTCTTGTATTTTCTGTCCTCTTTCCAGATATTTATTTTATTAATTTCTGTACCTGCTTGATTTCCCCGACCTATCATTTGCATTTTGGGCTCGACATTTTACTGATGACCATGGAATCTGTTTTTTGTAGTTTATGCTTAATTGTTTCTTCTCACTCTTCTTTGCTACCTTCTGTAGGAGGTTTTGTAGTTTCCTTTCCATGTCTACTATAAGCACTTTGTCATCTGCATATCCTATATTGGTAAGATTGTGGCCAACAATGATGAATCCTGGTAGGATTTCTAATTCACTCAGAATCACCTAGCTTATAGGTTAAATAAGTCTGGTAAGACACATCCTTGTCTTACATCCCTTTCTATTTTTGTATATCTGCTGAACTCATTTTCTATCCATATGCAGGGAATTTGCTGCGAGTAGAGATTTTTGATTATTCTAATGTCATTTCCAAATATGTGAAGGTTGTTCAGCTGTTCTAACAGATCTTTGTGGTATATATTGTCAAACACCTTTGTGTAGTCTATAAAACACAGGTACACATCCTTCTGCTTTTGTATTGCTCTTCCAGATAAAATTATGAGCAAAAATATCAAATTATTTGTTCTGGTGTCTTTGACAAACACACACTTTTCTTGTCCTATCTCTGGCCTGATTCTGCTGCACGTTCTATTCATCAGAATTCGGATGATGGGTTTTGTTTGTTACAGCTCCAAAAATTACCATTCACAGAATACTGCTTAACCATCATATTTATACATCCTCAAAATTATACATTTTTGTCAGATCTTCTTTAAATCTACATTCACTGTCTTGAAATATCAATAAATATCCTTTCAGAAGGTAGTTTCTTTTTATTATAAATTCTCATTTCTTCTTGGATGTCCAGTGGAAGTGAGTGGAAAATGATTCTTGGAAATTTATGCAACTTTTCATCACAAAGAAAATTTTCTTAAAATTACATATCTTAAGACACAGAATTAAAAAGTATTGCTTGATAAAATTCACAAAATAGTACATGCACCATTTTCTTTACTTAAATTTAAATATTTCTATATCCACAAAAGATGTATTTTTTCAGCACTAGATAATCTTTTCGAGACAAATATAAATTATATTTCCAAGCAGATATTACATTGATATTTATATGACAAAAATTATATTTGTTTTCAAATTTCATAATCACAAGTCCTGTAAACCATTAGGGTTATAGGTACACCATATGTACTGCAGTTGTGGCAGCAATGTGTGTCTAGGGTAAGATAATCTGACAGAGCACATTGCTCTTTCTCTTAAACTAGTTCCCACCCACGACTAAAGAATGCAGTTTGACTTACTGTTTACACTTTAGCTGGTGGGGGTGGGGGGAGAAAAGACAGATTCCTGTCTTTCCCAAGGGCATTTGTGTGAAAGTAAACTTGCCTCAATATTGAATTTAGCTTGCCAGTTCCATTTTACTCATATCCATTACTCAACCAACATATCATAATTTTCAAATTTGTTTACCTAATAAAACCCACAATGTTCAAATACTAGCAAAAAATTTTTTAAAAGTTTTCAAAGCCTTGTAAATTCCATAAAAATAATATATTAACTAGAAAAACCTGCGAAAATTTCACATTTTTCCTATTTAGTTTTTCTGATGAATCTTAATTCTTAGATTAATGATTGAATAAGCTTGTGGTGAGTTCTGTAACTAAAATATCTGTAGAAAGTCTCCTATTGTATCATTAAATATTTGAGCTTAACTTTAACCAAATATTGTGATAATAATCATAAATATGAATGCTGGTCATTATTTTAAGATGTGGAGATGTGGGTACAAATGAAAATATTTAGAATTTATAACTTTTTCCATTTCACTAAAACAGATATTAAACAATTCTATCTTTCCTTTTTTATTTCTTTCTATCATTTTCTCAATGAAACCAAGAAGTGTTTTTCTCTCTTTCCACATGATCAAAACAGAATAGTCCATTATTTATGATGTATTGGCAGGGTGTAACGGTCATGCAAACCAATTATAATAGAACAAGTTCTATAGAATTACTCATAGGATCAGTTCAAATATTATATAGCCCTATCCCCAGATCAGAGTCTCTGTATTTTGATATCTTAAATACAGTATTCATCTGTAAGGAAGCATTGTTCTCACATGCTTCTACTTCAGATAATTCCATTGCAATGAAGCCTTTTCTTTTGACATCCCATCTTGTTCTTCTTTTCCAGTTTCTCTGATTTTACATTACCAATATCTTTTCTTTTGGTTTCTTCTCTGGCTTTCATCTCAATCTTGCCATCTGGTTCTGTTGGGACAGCATAGACAGAAATACTTCTTTAGGAAATGACATGTGTGCATGTGTGTGTATTCCAGCTGAAGACAGCGAACAACTAGCAATTGACACATGTCACTCACGCAAAAATATCAATCCACTTCATTGTATTTACATACTGAACATCCTGAAGTGGAAGGGTCAGGTCAAACTCTGTCTGAGACATCCCAAGAGAAAGTACCAAGGGAGTATGAATAGTTTTTTATCCCTAATCCTCATATATATATATATATGAAGAAAAATATACGGAAAAAACAAACAAAAATCCTAATATGCAATTATGCTGTTTTAAAAGTTAATATAATGTCAAAAATACAGATGTTTCAAAATAATAGACCATCTTCAGGACATATTCATAAAACATAATTAACATAGACCATATTCAATTCAACATGAAAAAGACAATGGACATAAACAGAACGACCAATCCAAACAGATAACTGAAATCTTTTGATAAGATCAGTGTTTTCATTTAAATATCGCCGTTTCATGTGGGTGAATTTAAAAATACAATATTCAAAATACTCAAATTTTATGTTTTTCACAATATGTCCTGAAGATGGTCTATTATATTTAAACGTCCGACGTTGACATTATATTAACATTAATACAGCATAATTGCATATTAGGATTTTTGTTTGTTTTTCCGTATTTTTTCTTCATACTGTCAGATTTATATCCATATATTTGCTTATATATATATATATATATATATATATATATATATATATATATATTATTATTATTAAAATGGGAAACATTTTATTAATCAGAAAGTCAGATACAAAATTATCATCTTGATTAAAAATAGAAATTTTAAGGTACCTTTCGTCTGACACATTATCAGAAGAAAAATCTACCAAAAGGAAACAAACATCCTATATTTTTATTACTTTAAATATATTTATTTGATACATGTATTTGAGTAGACATCACTTTTTTTTAAACAGTGTAAATTTACATCTGTCAGCCTGCACATCCAATAGTCTTAATAAAGAAAATGTACCTTTTGCAGGATTTGATCTGCTCCCCACCCACCCACACACACACACATATACATAATGTAGGGGAAACAATGATAAAGCATAGTATGCTTCAGACTGTTTAGCTATTGAAAGCTTACAGTCAGGCAAAATTTAAGAAATATATATATATATATATATATATATATATATATATGAAAATTTCTCAGAGTTATTCTGTAGAAAACACAATATTTATAAATGTAAATGACAATAGGAAAACTAGTTATTGCTGATGCGTTTCATCCAATGTGGACCTTTGTTTTTTGCTTTGAGAAGGTCCACATTGGACAATACTGCGTCAGCAATAACTACAGTTTTCCTATTGTCATTTATATTTAGATAGATAGATAGATAGATAGATAGATAGATAGTATTAGTGGTCAACATATATATATAAATTTCCAAGAGGATAGAATTCAGGTAGAGCTCAATGTCCAGGACAGAGCAAGAATATTCCAATGTAATAAATTCTAACCTTGGAATATTAGTGTTTGAGCCTTATATATATATATATATATATATATATATATATATATATATATATATATGGAACTCAGCTGTCTAATTAGCAATTCCAAGCCATTATCTATTACACCACTAGGTATTGACCAGACTCAACATCACTTAACTCCAGTGATCATATGGAAACCAATGTTTCAATGTGATGCTGCTTAATGTCTATAATGACCCCAATATGTACTGGACTTACCTCAGATAATGCTAGAATAGACTTTGCACTGAGTGTTACACTATGTCATCAAAGATGCCAAGTGCATCAGTGGGTTGACCTGAGAGATAACCTCCTAACCACCAGGTGCAGATTCATGCTTTCACTAGATGTCAGTGGCTGCACCTGACCCTAACATATAAATACATAGTCAACCAAAATACACCCAGAATGTGCACACATGGAACAAACAGGATGACAGGGGTTGGGAGGGGGATCTTAAAAGCATCAATCTGAGAGAGGAGTCTCTTATATCCTCTTAAGTATATAGAATGTACATTCAGAGAAAACCCTAATGCCACATACCTACTCACTGGCAGTAATTGATGATGTCCAAAGTTGAATATGCAGTAAGATTATATGTTATTTTACAAATGAAATGGCTACATGTAACCATAAGTACTATGTTAAGTTTCTTGTGGGATTTCCCATGCAACGCTTAACACAATTTATGGAGAACTGAGACCAGTCTTTCTTAAGTTCATTCAAAAACAATTACAGTTTACCAGCCACTGCCACCAAGCTCCTATGGAAGTGTCTTCCCACAAAAAAATCAGCTTTCCCAGAGACCATAGCTCGGGATTCAGTGTTGGACATTAGAGATCTGTGAACAGAAATATATGTCTAAAATATGTGGAAGGGGAATTCCAACCAACCATAGGGAGGTCTTGCTTGTGGAACTCTCTTCTTGCTTGACAGCCAACTCGATCTTCAAAAGTTTAAATGCAATGTCAATTGTTATCTTCTGAATTCATGTTCTTTTATTGTTCTCTCTTCTTAATAATGTTTTTCATATTCTCTCAGACTTAGTAATCCCTTGTCTTAGTGCCTTGGAGTTAAATGATTAAAAAATATACAAGGGATTAGTCTTGCATTTTTATCAGTCTGTATGACAATAACATTATGATAATGATGATAGCCATAACTGTTCTGATCATATTGTACAGTTTCTGAATCTCTCACGTATTATTAATGTCATAATTACTTTTATTATGAAAGACAATTTGAAATTCTTGAATCTAATATTCTCCACACTTCATAAGCTAGTAATATTTAGTGTTTTTAACAACATAAAAAAATAATAATAAGCCATAATCAATTTTTAATCCGTTAATATTATTCCTAAATTAGAACCACACGAGAATCGTGATTAACTGACACCTGAGCTTTTCCCCAGATATTAAAAAAATGAAAAAAGTTTCTCTGAATATAATTTACCCAAGTGTATTTATTTCATTAATATTCTAATCAGCTTCCAGTTACATTGGCAAGTAGGAATGAAATGACAAAGTCTTTTGTCTAATGAGATTATATTCACTCATTTATTTTTCATTTTTTAACACACACACACACACACACACACACACACATATATATATATATATATATATATATATATATATATATATTATGAAATGGACTAAGTCCAACAATTGTTTTAATATATTTTCTGTTATATATATATATATATATATATATATATATATATATATATATATATATATATGTAATTAGCGAAAATATATTGTATGTATATATATATATACATATATGTGTATATGTGTGTATATATATGTATAAAGTAAGAAGATAAAAAGGAGGAGAAGAAGAGAAGAGGTTAAAAATATTGATGTATATGTGTATGTATGTGTATTTGTGTATGTGTGTGTATATATATGTATGTATGTGTATGTATATATGTGTGTGTGTATGTATGTGTAGATGTATATATATGCATGTATATGTGTATATGTATGTATATGTATATGTACATGTGTATATGTATGTGTGTATGTATGTGTGTGTATGTATGTGTATGTGTGTATATATATATATATATATATATATATATATATATATATGTATATGTATGTGTATATGTTTTTGGTTGTAATGTGGATTTATTTAGAAAAATATTATGCTTTGTTTTTACATAATTGTACTAAACGTGTTTCTGGTCTCGTGACTGTCTTCAGGTAAAAAGTGAGATTTCCATATTATTAAAAATAATTAATTTTTTCTTTTGTTTTCAATGTTAAATATTCTCGATATGAGACATTTTCTGTGTTAGTAATCCGAATTTCTTTCTTGAATTGGCAATGAAGAGTTCTTCTTAAAGCTCATAAAACAATTAAGGTTGGTCCTAGCGAAAATGATGAATTGCTTATCGGCATTTTATCTTTTAATATTTTACTGACCCCTATATATATATATATATATATATATATATATATGTATGTAATTGGTAAAACTACATTGTATGTGCATATATATATATATGACTGCAACCACAAAACATATCTTTAAATATATATATATAAATAAATTTAAATTTGGAATTAAGTAAACACAATATCAAGGAGGATAACTCTTTTTTGCATGAAATAGCATAGTTATAACAATTAAATTAAACTAGTGTTCAGGGTGTAAATATAATGGTGTATATATAAAAATAATAGGTCAAGACTATATATCTAATGTATTAGGAACCAAACCTTACAATTAAAAAGGAGAAATTAAATAACTGCAACTAGTCAAGATCCAAGTCTTTGTAAGATGCCTCATGCCAATAAAAGCTAGTGGTAAACAGCTGTCAGCATTTGGCAAAACAGGATGTCTTTTGAAGTTGGTCCCTTGGGCATTTTGTTCTTAAAGTTACTGTTTCCGATGTAGTGTTATTTTTTGTTACCTCTTGTCTTTTTCCCCTCTCTTCCTATTTTCCCTGTAGCTGTTGGGAGAGCAATTGATAAGCTGTTTCACCCAATCTCAACAGACTCTTGCCTTACATTACAACAGACCAGTGTGCTCAAATACTTGGTTACAATGACATGTAACTTTATGGAACTGTTCTGGCTATCCAATTTCAAGGTTAAACCATAGTTTAGTTTTCATCATTTTTCAAAGGTGCCACATACTGGGATCACTTCCCCAGGATGATATTATCAAGATGTCACATTCCTAACAAATTGACAATTATGCAATTCAAATCTAAGTCTTATTGTCTAAAAGCAAACATTCTAACCATGGACATACACCCCCCCCACACACACACACATATACATATATACATATGTGTATGCGTGTGCACCAGATATTTAAGAACACACATTTAATGGTCCATATGAGCAAATTTTAACAATTTAATTTCTAATTCAGATGTATCAAGAAAACTAACTTGGCAGCTGAGACAGTCTGACACAGATAAAGAGGTATACCATTGTTATGATAAGCATATGGTAGCAGAACAAATAAAAAACAATGAAAATTTAAATAAAGAATTGTATTAACGTAAAAATACAAAAGATAAAACAGTCTAAATGTCTCTTGTTGAAAAAAGAGATAATTGGAGTTGTAAAAGGTGTCTGCTGAAGAATATGGAAAGAGAGGGAGAATGAGTTGTGACTTACAGGGGTGACACCATTTAGTGAGTTGTCTCTTGAAGATGGGAGGTTGCTTTCCAACAAAGTCTATGAATCTGAACCAAGATGCTGTCCAACTGCCAAAATATCTCTTTGATGGGCTTTTTCTTAAAGTCAAATCAGCTCCAGTTTATTTTCTTTCATTATGCAGGAGTCGCTGGATTATATTACTTATTTTTTCTTTGATTGTGTGGGTAAAAACAGAAGATATGTATGAAGCCTTGTGACAAAATTTTGACAGAATTTTAGTTCAGTTTTGAGTGTTTGGAACGTTTACATCCACCTTGTGGTGGAAATTAGTGTAGCATGAATCAGTAGAAGATTTAGTTTTAGGAACAATGTAGCAACTACGTAGATCAAGAATTAACTGGAGATTTCTGGCAGGGAAGTGTCATTCATAGCCAAAGAGAAGAAATGTTCACAGTGGTCAGATATCATAAAGTGACTGAGTTTATCCAGCATCACCCACAACACCAGCAAGTTGATAAGGGTCATTACTAAGCAACTCATGATAGTGGTGTCCACTATTAATATTCTCACAATATTGAATACAAGAAAGAGTTTTGTCGTTACTAATGTGAACTGGACACTACTAATTCTTCATTTAAAAAGAATATTCTTATCATCAGTTCTTGGTATAGAAAATTATTCAGTATTTATCACATTGGGCTTAGGGGCATGAAGACAGTGATTGAGCTGAGAATGTGATCATAAGTAAGTTTCTATATCATGGCTGCTATGATAATGACAATAATTCTTGTTAGCCTAGAATCAAAGTTGGGAATGGACATTTAAGTATACCAACTCTGATATGTTCCTGTCTGTATTTAAAATCTGTAATTAAAGGATATATATTATTGTTAGACTAAACCAAATTTGGCTGAAGACTAAATTCTTTGAAAAAGCTGTCAGGATCAAACTCATTAACAATAGCTTGCAAGACTTATAAACATCACTCTACAATAGATATATATATATCCTATATATATATTTATCTATGTTCATATTTGTATTTGACCCCACTCTCTCTTTGACTACTATATCCTTTCCAGACATAGGCAATCATGGTTCTTAACAGCTTCCATTTCTTTAATTTGCAAATTCTTCATTGCTATGACTTTCCTTGTGAAAGATAGTGTTATGTTTTCACATTGGCTTGTTCACATTTGCTAATTCAGTGTTGTTTTCTTCCTACACTAGTTACTAAGCAAAGTTAAAGGTTTCAATCTACCCTACTATTTAACCCATTATCTAAATTCTTAGGGAGTAAATGAAATTTAATGAGGTTTTATCACTCTCTTTTTTGTGTTTTTCGTGGGCCTTTTAGAATTGTCATTAATTATTGTTTGAATGCTAAAGAGAGTCATCCATCTTTGTTTTATCATCAATTTTTTTTCAAGATCAATTAAAATTAATGAATCTCAATTTCCCAAAGGTAGGGATTAAAATGAAAGGTATAAGGCTTTGCCTGCTGTTTTGAGTTTTATCTAGGGAAAGATGGTGGATCTTTGCGATATTTCTGATTTTTTGATTAGACAAAATCGTTTATTCAAATTGATATTCTGGGATTTGTTATGAAGAAATCAATAGTCATTATAACAACATGTTTTTTTAAAAAGACTTAATAGCTGTAAATGTTAAATTTTCTATTTATTTATTTCAAAATGAGCAAAAAAACAATGATATATAAAAAGAGGATAAAAATCTCTTGTGATTATAATGAAACAATATGATTTTATACTTCCAAATTTCTACTGGATTCCAAAACTATCTATATAAGTAAAAATTCATTTGCATTATCTGCTATATATGCTTATAATAGATCATTTAAAATGTTTTTTTTTATCAGAAAGAAAAACAAAACAAAAACTACTAAGAATTTCTATAATATGCAATCTATTTCTACAGTAATATTTCTCCTATCAATGCCTAATAATTTCTGTTATAACTTAACCTTTCTTCTTTTATATGCTGTGTCCCTTCACAATGTAGGCAATCAAGGCTTTCTACTTCCCTCATCCCTTGTTGTCCTCAATATGTTTTGTCCTTTTGCTACTTCTCCCAGACCCTGTTCCCTCATCCACTTGCTTAATCCCACTAGGTATGTCACGCATTGCTTTCCTTTATCTCTCTTTCCCTCTATCTGCCATGTGAGTATCAGATTCTCCAAGCTCTCCTTTCTCATTACATATTCCAGAAATTTCAGCTGCTTCTTCCTGATGTTGAGTATAAGCTTCCTCCTTGTTTGCATCATCTTCAGAACCTCATTGTTGCTCACATTTTTGGTCCAAGTTGGTCATACTACTGCTACAGAACAGATGTTATAGAACAAGTCTGAGGATTCTGTCCATGCAATGAGAGGGGGTGGAGAACATAAGGGAGGAGAGAAGGTCTCCAGCACAGAACAGATACTACAACTGCAGCATCTACTCCAATGGGAAAAATCCCCTTCTTCCCTTCCTTCTCCTCTGCCCCTCCCAGAAGACTATAACATAAAATCATCACTTTGTGATATATCCAAATATGACATCATTTTTTATATATTTGTTTTAGAATTTATTTGTAGCATATACACTCCTGGTAAAAGTCTTAAGACCAGATACAAAAGGTTTAAAAAAATATAAAATACTGTTTACTTTTTGCCAACACAGTTTTATTCTACAAAATGTGAAATAAAATCAACAAGCAGTTAATAATAAATGAATAGTTAGTAATTTATAATAAAAAGTTAGTAATTTATAATAAAAAGACTTTGTTAATGGAATGTGTAAAAATACATTTTAAATAAATTTTAAAATCTCTAAATTTTAAGATATTAACACAATGCATAAAATCATTTGATTTATCAAAGGAAAGCATAATAAATTGATATATATTTAAAATCATTCATTATTGGATTTTATTGTAAAATATTGAACAGAGAAATACCATGGGAATATTTTCTAGCTGATGCACCCCTGGTCAAAACCTTAAGGCCATTTGCAAAAGGGTTAAAAAAAAATATAAAAGAAATGTTACTTTAATCAAAATATATTTGCAAAACATTTACATTTAATTAGAAAATGTACTTTATCAACAAACAAGTGAAAATTTTAAGCTTTTAATTGATTAATTTCAACAAACATTGAAAAAGTATGTTTTTGGTTGTTCATAATGATAAGACCATGTGTGAAAAAAAATTACAGGAGAAAAATTTTAGAACTATTCAGTGTGGTCACCCCAATAAAATCTCACCATTTTCTAGACAGATGCATGAGGCGAGAAATTAAGAGAAATTCAAGCCTTTATATCAAATCAGATAAAAGCAAATACAGATGCTGAATACAGCTCATGAGCAAGTCAAAGTCATTTAAATAAGAAAAGGGTTTAAGAACATGAAACAGCTGCAGAGGCCTTACCTTCTTCCTCGCTGTAAAATCTCCCATTTACAATTTGCTTCTGATTATCAAACGGGACATGGATAAATGGAAGAATGTGTTGTTTTCAAATGAGAAAAAATTCTACCTTGATGGCCCAGATGGTTTTCAGTGTTACTGCCATGCAAAAGATGTCCCAAAAGAAATTTTCTCAACACAACACAGTAGAGGTGGATCAATTAGGGTCTGGGGTTCATTTTCATACAATGGAACTCTTGAGTTACAGGAGGTAAAAGGTCATCAAACAGCTGCTAGTTACATTGACATGTTAAGAAAGACATCGCTAATTAATGAATGTTCTCATCTATGTGGAGAAAACTGGATTTTCCAGCAGGGCAATGTGGCAATCCACAATGCTTGAAGTTCAAAGGAGATTTTTTATGGAAAACAACATTCAGCTTTTGACCCATCCACCGTGCTCTCCAGATCTAAACCCAATCAAGAATGTTTGGGGATGGATGGTAAAGGATTTTTATAAACATGGATCGCAATTTAAAACTGTGGATGCTCTTCATGATACAGTTTATGCATCCTGGGTGAGCATCCCAAGCACCCTCATGCAGAACTTAATAATGAATATGCCAAAGCAAATTTTCAAAGTAATTTGCAAAAATGGAGGATATACTGAATATTAAATTGTCATTGTGACTTATTTGTCCTGTATTTGCTATTTTTATTTACATGGTCTTATCATTATGAACAATGAAAAAATACTTTTTCAATGTTTGCTTAAATTAATTAATCAAAAGCTTAAAATTTTCACTTGTTTGTTGATAAAGTACATTTTCTAATTAAATGTAAATGTTTTGCAAATATATTTTGATTAAAGTAACATTTCTTTCATATTTTTTTTAACCCTTTTGCAAATGGCCTTAAGGTTTTGACCAGGGGTGCATCAGCTAGAAAATATTCCCATGGTATTTCTCTGTTCAATATTTTACAATAAAATCCAATAATGAATGATTTTAAATATATATCAATTTATTATGCTTTCCTTTGATAAATCAAATGATTTTATGCATTGTGTTAATATCTTAAAATTTAGAGATTTTAAAATTTATTTAAAATGTATTTTTACACATTCCATTAACAAAGTCTTTTTATTATAAATTACTAACTATTCATTTATTATTAACTGCTTGTTGATTTTATTTCACATTTTGTAGAATAAAACTGTGTTGGCAAAATTCTATGACAGACCATTTTTTTCATATGAATGAAAATAATACACAGATCATAAACATATGTTATGAGGACTTTCCAGAAAATATGACTGTACTATGCATACTTGGAAATAACAGTAATAGACAATGTAATTAAATTGCTGTACTGGTTAATGATAAAAGGTGTGAACTAATGATGAACATATTTATCTATTCATATTTAACATTACATCTTATTTTACTCTGGTACTTCATCAATTACTCTAGTAAGTATCTACATGGACCATGTGCCTTTATCAATTACTCTAGTGAGTTTACAGTCAGTTAGTTATGTGCCATATGTGATACATGCTTAGACAATCATGTATTTTTCAATATATGACTGACAAGAGAGACTTTTTTACCGGAGTAGGTTGCCATTTCTTTCTGCGGTACACCAGTTGCCATCCAAGGCTATAGTACCCAGTCTGTCCTGCTATTTACCTATAGATGGTGGGGAGAAGAAGAGGATCCATACCTTTCCCAAGGGTATTAACACATCAGTGAATATAATGGATTTAAATGGAATTCGAACTCGGTTCTCCAATTCCTCAATCCGAGCCACTATCTATTACTCCACCATACCTCCTATGTGTGTACACATAAACCAAATACTTTTATCAATTACTTTAGTGTGTGTCTGCATAGACCAAGTGCTTTTATCAATTACTCTAATGTGTCTCCGTATAGACCAAGTGCCTTTGTCAATTACTCTAATGTGTGTCCATATAGACAACATGCCTTTGTCAATTGTTCCAGTGTGTGCCCATATAGACCAAATACCTTTATCAATTACTTTAGTGTGTGTCTGCATAGACCAAGTGCTTTTAGCAATTACTCTGTGTGTCCATACAGACCAAGTGCATTTGTCAGTTACTATAATATGTGTCTATATAGACCAAGTACCTTTGTCCCTTATTCTATTGTGTGTCCAAATAGACCAAAAAGTACCTTTATCAAGTGTATGTGTGCATGGCCCCAGGTGCCTTGTCCAAAGTGTGATCCTTACATTTTTTTCTTTGCAATATCTGAAAGACTGTCAAACTCCTGTCTGGGGTGCTTGTTTACATACATTTTTCTGTCATGTAACTCATTCCCATGCTTGCAAATCAGTGTGCAGCCTTGAGGTCATTTAATGCTATACTCAACAACCAGGAGTAAACTCAGGTCAACCCTGCACCTGGCTTCTTTGGTTTAGTGTGAGATTGGGTGCAAAGCCTACACTGGCATGATCCAGAAAGACACACACATTACAATAAGAAAGAAATTTTCAAAATTTACACTGAGTGTTCAAATAAAAACTGTGATATTAACAGTTGTCTGAAAAGACAGGAAACTGACTGAATGAAAACAGTTATTTCTGACTTGCTTTTAATGCACTCTTTTACATTGTCTACAGCACAAATGCTTCTGGTTTCATTTTATCAGAACCAGATATATTAAAGCAATATTATTGTTTTTAACATTACTGTCATTTTACTCGTTGATACCAGATTCATTTTCATTAAATTCAAACTTAGAATCTAACATAAGCTTGTCTTACATTATAGCTCACATTATTTACCACTTTTAATTTTCCTTAAGCATTTTTAACAGAGGACAGAATGAAATCCAAACACATAGTGGAATAGGGAAAGATGCCTTCCAAAAGCAAAGTAAAGTATTACGAAATGGAAATATTTTCTTAGAAACAAAGAAAACAGTACTAAACTGTTATGTAATATCAATCCTCCTATATAGCAGTAAATGCTGGACAATCTCCTCACAGATAAAGTATCTGTGAGGAGATTGTCCAGCATTTATAGGAGGATTGATATTACATAACAGACTTGAAGCAACTGTGGTTTTATAGAAGGATGCTGAGAATACCATGGTCCAAACATGTGAACAATGACAAAGTTCTAGAGACAATGGAAACAAAAAGAACACTTATATCAGGAAAAGACAGTTGAAATTTCAGGGGCATATAATGAGGAAAGAAGGCTTGGAAAATTTAATACTCACAGGAAAGATCAAAGACAACAGTGATAGAAGAAAACAATGCATAACCTACCTGGCGAGATAAAATGAATGGATGGCAAAACAAGGTTTGGGAGAGATGGCAAAAAGACAAAATTTATTGTGAGCTACAAAGGACAGGAAGTTATGGAAAGTCATGATCACCAACCTCCTGTAGAAACATGGCACATAGAAGAAGAATCTTTAGAAAACTAATGATTTACAGGATATTTCACTTACATATATATATATATATATATATATATATATACACAAAAATTAGACAAGAGTACATGTCACTCATACAATGTGATAAAAGTTTCATTAATTTTACCAGATTTTCCAAATATTATTTATTAACCACACTATTGAAATTCCAATAAACATGTTTTGATTAAAGATTATAATTACTAAACATGTGAAAAGTTTTCAAAGTCAAATATTATGAATAAAAAATTGAAAATAAGTTTATAATGACAATGTTAATGTGAAATGTATCCTTCTTGTTAGTAGTGAAGGAGTATTGTTGTGTATAAAAATCATTTTCTTCTTGAACCATAGGTTCATATATGCATTAAAAAAATCATCACCATCTGGAACTTCCCATGGGCTCACCACTTCCACCACCTATAATCCCACCACCACTGCTTTGCTGAAATATAAATCTATGAAGTTAGTTTCTGCTAGTATTTACCTAGTTGTTTCTCTATCCACTTAAATATATGTATTCTGCTACTCATTTTATTCAAAATTTAGAAAAAATGAATTTAGTAGACATAAAATGACTATTCTTTTTAATAAAACTTTTTTGCAAGAACAATTACTGCCAAATATACTGAATATATATATATATATATATATATATATATATATATATATATATCGTATCCAAGAAAATATACAGATACTTTTACAGATAATTGGAACAGCTGAGAGAAAACATTGCTTCAGTATAGTGCATACACACACACACACATGCACACACATGTTGAAAGTATGGAAATAGCTGAACAGTCTTCTGAATAGACATGATAATACTTAGCACCAGACATTCTGAAAGGTTTGACTTTCCTGGTTTATGAGCAACCAACCATCACTTGTAGGAAAGCAGAACTTGTTCTCATGACAAACTACAGAGTGCTTACTCCAGCTGATAGTCTTTAAGTAACACTGGAGCATGAATGATAATGCATTAATGTAAATGTAAGTCTGGTTAGAAACATATATCTGTAATTTTATCACAAGTGAATGCTTCCCAATGATCTGTGTTAACACTCCTGGAGTTATTTGTTCTGAGCTTTGCTGTGGATATTTTGTTGTTTGATACTGTTGCCTTTACAATAAGTTGATTTGAGTGTCTGTACTATGGGGTGTGTAGGGATGTAAATTTGACCAATGTGGCCAACATTAAAACACTACCAACAGGTACTGCAACTGAAATGAGCACCCAGCCTCTGAGATAGCCACAATCAAAACCCATTTTACTCAAAAGAATCTAATTAAATAAAAGGAGCCTGTACACATTGCCATAGCTGAGACACAAACACTGGCATTGCATTCTTTTAATTAGCTGAACTTTATCATGGCATAGATTACTATATAAATCACAGATGCAGACTGTGCACTGGTGTGATTATTACTGTGTCAGAAGATGATCCAAAAATTTAAAAATTTTATCATTTAAACATGTCTGATTAAACAATTTAGACATGTTGTGCATACATATCTTTAAGAAGATCCTTTCATAATCACATATCAGCTTTTTTGTTACATGATTGAAGAGAGCAAGAAAGGTTCTGTGGTTATATTTATTCATTTTTATTTTTTCTGAGTACCTTTGATATATTTTCCAATATCATCATCCATGTTTTGATAAACTAGACAAATAATTTTACCTGATGATAATATTGGAAAATATCAAAAGTACTCAAGAAAAAGAAAAATGTATAAATATAATCACAGTACCTTTATTGCTGTCTTTAATTATGAAACAAGAAAGCTTATACATGATTACAAAAGGATCTTATTGAAGATAAGTAAGCACAATATGTCCAAATCATTTAATCAGACATGTTTAAATGAAAATATGCTGCCAAAATATATGGTATATATGTGTGTGTGTACATGTGTATAATATATAAAAGAATAACAAGTCCCTGGAAGCATAGAATTTACTCATACAAATATCATTTAATAACAGAAAATATGCAAACAGTACTTCTCTATCAAGGCATATATGCCAACTCAAACACAAATGAAAAGATACCATCAAGAACATGTAAAATAAGGAAAATAGCACCAGCTAGTAACAAAACCTCAAAATGATGTAATCTTTACCTAGACAAGAAAATAGTAATAATTACCTTCCCAGGAGAAAATAAACTAAACAAAAGTTCTGAGACTCAATTTCCAAATGAAGACATGAAAACAAATTCCTATTATGCTGCCAACAACTGCATCATAAGCAAATATGATGGATAAATAACCCCAACCTATGTGCATACACACTTCCTCCAATAACTCAACCAGTATAAATAAACAATCTAGACTGTAAATAACTCTCAGCATTAGCCATGAGCAAAAGAACTAAGAAGAGCCAGTTTCCTCCTTTCCCCACTTCCTCTAATCGCTGTGACCTACATAGATGTTAATGAAATTAATGGTGAAATCACTTTGCTAACAGAACTAATTGAGACATTAACTTACTATCAATTCATTGAATAATAAGATCCTTATATTCGAGTTGTTTTCAGATGGATGACACATGCCAAGCACTTTCAACAATTTCAAATTCTCATCTTCAGGGCACAATATAGCATAATTTAAAAAAACATCTTTTGGTCTACACATTGTTCGGCTTAGTATTTGTCTATATATAAGAAAATTTTGCCATTCATCACATTAACATTGCTATTTAATTCTTTGTATAAATTGTTTCTTTAGGATATAAAATAAAAGCTGCACACTCTCTCTCTCTCTCTCTCTCTATATATATATATATATATAGAGAGAGAGAGAGAGAGAAAGAGAGAGAGAGATCGGGTATGGATAGGATAAAGAACATGTAGGACACAGATCTTAATCTAACATGTTTCACTTTAATAAAATGAACTATGTTAGATTAAGATCTGTTTCCTACATGTTCTTTATTCTATCCATAGTTGATCTATCTATCTATCTATCTATCTATCTATCTATCTATCTATCTATCTATCTATATATATATATATATATTCTTGTACACTAGACATTATTTATATCTGTTTTTAAGTTATTTCCTGTGTCTTATATATTCAATATATTCATATTATATCATATGTTCTAGGAGACTTCACATCATTTTAAGGGAAAGAGAAGTCCAGTTTTCAAAGATAGAATCATAAATTGTATAGATAATTAAAGTTTAAAAGGTTATAATTTTTTATTCAGGTCTGTTATTACAAACTCACTTAAAAGAAGGAAAAAAATCCACTTTATGAACAGATGTAAATTTTCAAAGAGCAGACATATTCTCAAATGTCTGCAATGGCTTCACTCTAAATCTTGATTATATTTTTAAAGTCCATAAGCAAACACTTCTTATTTGAACAACTGTCTGTGCAATACCACATATATATTTGAGATGTATGTGTAGACTCATTAGCTTCCTACACAAGTGACGTTCAAATGAATTCTGATGATGGACAACATTCCTTTTGCTCATTAAGACATTCTTGATTTGTCATATCCAGGAACGAAAGTCCATCTCTTGTTTGCATTCATTATCTCCCTTTGAATCAACTCTTTTATTACAAAGACTACAGAAAGATGGTTTTGTTGAATAATATTAGTAAGAAAGAGTAATTAACTGATGTTCAGCATAAATTGCCATGTATAATTTTAGTATAGTTCGACACAAGACCAAATTAAAGGGAAAAGACTGTAGCAAATGTTGGCTTGTGCTAATTTTAAAAATTTAGATGGTCTATCTACTTTGAAAACTGGTATTAGTCAGTAAATACACATTAGTCTCATCAAGAAGGCTGCTTCACAATTTGTGTGTGTCTGCATACATATCAGCACATACATTCGTAATAGATTCTTGAAGATAAAATAATCTATATAACAATCCTTTTATTTATTGTAATATGTAAATGTAAAGCAAGCAGTACAAGATTTGAGATTGGGGTGACAGGTGTTTTTTTTGGGTTTTTTTTGTCTTTCCAAACTTCTTATATTTTCTGTTCTTTTTTTAATTAATTCTTTTTATTTACATTTCTTCTGTTTTCATTCTTTTATAATGTTTGTGAAAAAAATTTTAAATCCATTTTTTTTATTGAGTTGGAAACAAAGTTCCCACATAACTTTTATTAGCAACAATATGCAAAGTTGTATGGGAATTTTGTTTCCAATCCAATAAATCAATACACCCCAAGCATGGAATTAAAGCACAAGAGGTTACTAAGTGTGAAAGAATATGAGAATAAGAAAACATTAAGGAGAGAGAACAATAAAAGAACAGGAATTAAAACAGAATATAATCTAAGTTTTGTTAAAATGAACAAATTAGACATTCAAATTATAGTGGACACATTAATTAACAATTAATCAGCTTCAAACAAAATAAAAACTATTATATTAAGATGTGATACCCCCCGAGTAGATACCAACTTAAAATAAATTTTAATTAACTTATAATGGATAGATAAAGGCAAGAATTGCATTGTATTTAAAACTTATATCACATTATTAATCTGCAGTTTCAGCTTTTAATCATGTATAGTTATTAAGTTATTAGAAAGTTTATAACCTTTAAGTTGCACACATCCAAATTGAACTAGGCATTTTTCTGTTAAATATACATATGTATTTTGTGTCTACTATTATGTCCATGCACCAGGTACAAATAAAAGAACAATGAATTAATTAATCCACATTATAGTCTGAGTAGCAGTTGGATTAAAGTAAGAAGAGGAATCAATAAGAAATCTTCCTGTGTTTAGTTCTGTTGTACAAAAAATGTCTTCATAAGAAGAAACTGGACTAAAACAAAGCAAAAAATGATTTCATAATTCACCTCAACAATTTCTGGATTATAAAATTTTGGAATTACACTTTACCTATTTTCTTCTTTTCCTTTCCTTTATAGACATGTTGAATATTTTTTAGAAAAGACAAATTTTAATTTCCACATTCTTAATTTTTATTTAACTTTTTCCTGATTTTTCTTTTTTATTTCCTATTTTTTATAATGTGGTTATTATACTCCCCCTTATCTGTTGTAGTTTCTGTGAAAATAAATAGGATGAATTTTATAGCATCTGTCATATTTCCGGATATATGTTCTACTAATTAACCCATATCTGGAGGGAGAAGAGATGGATTCATACACCCTATTTGTATTTGTTCAATACCCACAGAGCCAGCCAGCTTACAGCTATATCACATTGAAACATAGGTTCTCCTATGATGAACAAAGTTAAGCAACATCTAATCTGGTCAGTACCTAGATGGGTGACTGCTTGGGAATACCAGGTGCTCTTAGCTTGGATGTGCAGGTGGTGTAATGAATAATAGCTTGGAAATTGGAAATCAGAGGACTGAGTTCCAATGCTAGTCAGGTTCATTATATTCGCTTAGACACAAATACCCTTCTCCCCCCCCCCTCCCCAGCAATGAGTTAATTTGTAAAATGTGTATCAGTAAAAGTCATTATCTCTAAAAATCTTTTACAATATAAAAATATTTTGGGGTTTTAAATAACCTGCAAAAAACAAACAAATCAATCAATGACCCAATATGTGCTTTATATACTAATGGACCTTAATTATAGTTTCTGGGTGAGAGCAAATATTCTGACAGGATTATCAGTTTGAATAAGGCCAGGGTACTCACTCTTTATCATGAAGAGTTTTAACTTTGTGCTAGCACAGCTATTGAGATCTTGAAAAATTTAATCTCCCCAAATTTACTCACAAGACTTGGGTCAACATGTGGTATGCATTTTAGCCACTTTCACAAAATGTTTACAAGCTTTGATCATTTCCCCATGATGATATTAACCCCTCCTTGACCAAATTGACCATGGTGAGATTCAAACAGTACTACATGATCAGAACACTAATTTTCTACCCACTTGTCAAAAGACCTACTTCCATTTTCTTCATTCAAACTTAGGTTTTTATTGACTTCTCTTTCTAATCCCCATGTCTCATCACTTAGCCATCCAATATTAATGTATTTTTGAAGAAGAGAAAAAGAAAAACAGCATATATTTAATGGATTCCAATCAACCTAATATTTCTTTGAATAGGTCATCAGACACTCATCAAATAGTTGCCCAATGTGGATATAAAGGATAACTTCAATGAACTTGTGTATAACAGAGTTAAAAATGGGTGTTAAAATGAAAGATGTAAATAATTTTTAGATTTTTAGAAAAAACAGCTGAAGAAAAAGTTTTCCAGAAAATAATGTATTTACCTTTTTGTGATACCCTAACATATATTGCATTTGAATTTGATCAACTCATCCCTAAGAAATAGTGGGTTCTTCAAATGTCACATAGCCAATATGCATGTCCCTGGCAAATGCCAAGGTACAACCTGAATATTGAATTTTGTTAAGACTATATTGATTCTTGATCCAATCTATAGCTCATTGTGTGGGTGCAGAAAACCAATGGAAAATGGTTGCAGTTAATATGAAAGCACCTGACGTAGAAAGAGTAAATAAAATAAATATCAGGTGAGAGGAGCAATCTCTCCCTACATTCTCTTTTATTGATATTTGGATCCCAAATCCAGGTTCTAATTCTGTTCTTTTTCCCACATGCTTAGAAAAATAAGTAATCTTTGCTGATAAAGAGAAATAAAGGAGAAAAAGGAAATATTTATGATTGTGAATTAAGAAATGCTGACATTTATGGTCATTTTTGCTCGATATAAGCAAATTCCTGATCAACCCATTAAACCAATAAATCCTTTATACTCATCTTAACCAAACAGTGTACATATAAGAATTGGGCACATGAATTTTATAAATATAATTTATGGTTTATCAACAGATATATAAAGGTCTTTTATTTTCTGAATATTCAGTCAATATTTATGGTAATTTACCGTAATAAACATCTATAGAAAATGCTTCCAGCATATTTATACACAGATGTTCACATTAAATGGTTGTTATTTGCAGAGAAAGTAGGATTGGCATGCTAAGTTCAAATTCTAGCTGAGGCTGTTGCTTTCACACAAATACTCATGGCAAGATATGAATCTATTTCTTTATCAAGCTAGGGGTTAATAGCAAGATTGACTGAGCTTTAGTTGGCAATCAGTCTAGGAGAAGGACAACTCCGAATTCAAAACTAGTGGGACTGGCAACTATGACAAGAGTGAGGCTATGGACTTATACTACACAAGGGAATCTCCATGACTTACTACTGATCCTATTACTACAATTAATATTTACACACACACAAACACAGCTGCAGTTTAGGAACTTGCTTAACTTTGACTTTGGCAACAAGTTTAATAGGGTTCATAAGATCAGCATACTAATCAATCTAATGTAATAAGTAGTTTCTCTCTTAATATATATATATATATATATATATATATATATATATATATTGAGTTCTACCTAGATTCTATCCTCTCGGAATTTTTTATTCAAAAAATATACATATATGTGTATGCACCTATGTGTATATATATCTATATATTTTGCATATGTATGTGTATATTTACCACTAATATATATATATATATATATATATATATATATATATATATATATATATATATATATATAAAATTTTAGATAAAAGATTTAAAAAAGGGCAATATGAATAAAGACAAAATGAAAACTTTTCATCCTCTGAGGAACTTTATGAAACCAAATGTAAGGACTTCATTTTGTGACAAGTATTTATATACAAAAGCAAAAATTTTATTGGTTTTTCAAAATTTTGGGGCATAGGAGTGCTCATGAATATTCATCAAAAGAAAGGCACACAAAATATACAACCACACAAAAGATAACATGTTTAACAACATTAAACTACATAGAAACAGTTACATAAAACTAACTACAAACTAAAATATTATCCACTATCCAAAACGCCTATCCAATCTGAACAACATGAAAACAATTACAACCACATCTCAAACTATTATGGTTATTATCAGAACCAAAAATACGTAGAACAATCACAAAATTGCAAGAACTGTTGCTCACAATACATTGGAGAAATTTGCAGAAATTTAAAAAAACATGTCTATGAACATAAAAGAGACCTTATATACAACAATTTATCAAAGTCCTTATATACAACAATTTATCAAATACATTAGTCATACATAGAAATAAATATGACCACAACTTTGACTTAGAGAATGCCACACTTATTAAAAAAGATATTAACTTATAAGGAAAATTCTTGAAAGTACAACTATCAAATCTTATTAAAATATAAATCTGTTCTCCAGTTTCTTTCCAATATCTCCTTTCCTGAAAGAATTACTTTTATCCCAAGCCAAGATATATGATGACCACAAAAATACAAAAAAAAGAATAATTAAAAGAAAATGGTTAAATCCATAAACTCATGTTATTCAAAACATATAATATATATATAAATCAATCTCAATCCAAAATAATTTAAATACCAATTTACATATATATATATATATATATATATATATATATAGATAGATAGATAGATAGATATAGATGTATATAGATATATAGATATATATATGAATAAAAAACTCCTACTCACTTTCATTTATTAGACATTGAACTGTATCACCTCAAATCCATGAACTTGCCTAACCTTTCTGCTAGCCTGATGAATATTCATGAGCACTCCTACATCAAAAAATTTTGAAAAAACAATAACACTTTTGCTTTTGTATATAAATACTTGTCACAATATAAAGTCCTTACATTTTCCTTCCCTCAGAGGATGAAATGTGTAAGCTAAGTTTTCCTTTTGTCTTTATATATATATATATATATATATAGAGAGAGAGAGAGAGAGAGAGAGAGAGAGAAAGAGAAAGAAAGAAACTGTGTAGTGACAGGTTTCATTCCAGGATGGAACTTCAGACATAATAATGTTTTTGTTAATGGAAAAATCTGAAAGGGGAAAAATGTAAAGGGAGAAATGCAGCAAACACTGGTTACAGTTTTCAATGGAACATTACAGATTCAAAGACACTCAACATTTAAATTAAAATCTAGTCATTTAGTACATCTTAATTATTAAACTTATCTCATTTAGATTTTTATGTTTTATATTTATTGTTTATAATTATTCAACATTGTATTTTTGTGAGGAAAAGAGATATGTTGTATAAGGATGTTTGTAAATTTATTGTAGATATCAAAAACTGTAATTATAAAGTTTGCTTGCCATTAGCTTCCAGAAATACCCTGCTCAACATTTTTTTGTTTTGGTGAAACAGCATTTGTTATGGTTTTACATACATATAATAAAATATAGTTTTAAGGTGTGCTTTATTTATGAGGTAAAAGTGATCAATATCTGGTATAGAGCATGTATAAATGTAAGAAGTGTGGAAACTCTGTTTCTGTCTATGTGGGTTGGATTATAGCTTGATTATATGTTAGTCAATAAGGCATTATAAGGTAGAAAGTTTAAATAACATAATAAACCAGAAATAACTGATTTTCTTACCCATAATGCCTCAATGACTAATATATATATAAATAGTTGAGCTATAATCCAACCCATATGGCCTGAAGATTACATTCATGCATGAAACAGACTGTCCCCACTCAGTGTTGACATCAGTGTTGACATCAGTGGCGTCTAATGTATGTATGCATGTATATATATATATATATATATATATATATATATATATATATATATATATATGGCAAAAGTGGTAAAAGTTTACTTGTGACACGTTTTATCCTTCAGGACTTCATCAGACTAAATTTGTTATACTGGTAGGACTACACATGCACACAACAGGGAGATGCTGGGAATTTTAGAATTTTTTTATATGTATATACACTGATCAAAGTAGAAATATTTTCACTATGACACAAATGTATAAAGAGTGCCTTGATCATCTACAGTAAATTTGCATCCTGGCTCTTACAATATTTCACCATTTCTGGCAGATCTTCTATTATCACAGTCTGGGATATCTACTAACAAAACTGATGGATTTTGCATGACATAAAAAAAATTCTAAAATCCCAGCACCCTTCGTTCATGCACATGTATAGTCATACTGGCATAACAAATTTAGTCCAATGTAGTCCTAAAAAACAAAACTTGTCACTAGTAAATTTTTACCACTTCATCATACATTTTTTTTTCAAATATTCTACTTGATATGTAGAAATATATGTTCTTATCTGTCATATATATATATATATATATATATATATATAGTGTACTTTTTGTGTTTCATGTTTACAAATCTTTCTGTGTCAATTCTCTCAATTTATGTACTTATCTCTTTATCTTAATATTGTTATGTTTTATTATATTGAGTCAGAAATAATTTCCGTTTTTGTTTATGAACTTTATTCTTCAAAAGATTAAGTAATATATTCACCATTATTTGTAATGATTTGTTGCCAATCATCTGGAAGTTCTTTGATACCTTTTTAGTAAAATTCCTCCAGTTTTGATTTAAAAAGTTGTCATTATAGAGAGGTTTCTTCATCAATGTTTTGCAGCAATTGATAAAGGTAATAATTAGTTGGTGCAAGGTCAGGGGAATGTATTGGTTGGAGTAGAAGAGACCAAATGAGTTTCAAAATGTTTTCCTCTGTTATTCTTGCTGTATGTGACCTTGCATTGTCATAGAAGAGAACAACAGTATTACTTCAATGCCCTGCCACAACCCTGCAAAAACTAATGTATATCAGTGTACTCCAAATTCATTCTTAACTGCAACATATGATTCAGAGTGAGGATGTTATATTCATCATTACAATGGGTTCCCCAAAGCAGAAATTATTTATGACTCAACCTAATACAGTTGATTCAATTTGTCATTCCTCCTAAATCTATTAAATCACTTTGTGTAGAATTTCTATATATTTATATCTCTGCTTAATTCTTTACTTCCAATTCAGTCTACCTGTCTATTTATAAATGAACTTAGCATATGCACCAGCCAAAACAAAATTTACAACAGTATGTAAATTAAAACTTTATCAATCTTTTATTTTCTTTTTAAATTTAGAAAGATTTTTAATAATTGGAGCTTTCATCATCAAAGTTGTAAAGTACTCAAAATTATCAGTTGAAATTTCAAGATTAGCTTTTGACAAGATTTGAACTTAATTTGCACCCCAGCAAGTTATGCTGTTTACTTCTACCATCAGTGAAATGACCAGATTTGTTCAGATAGTTCTATTACCAGTTTTATTAATTTGCTTTCAACCAAGACAACATTTGTAGAGCTGATGAAAAGGGAATCACATCTGGAATTATTGAATTTATATTATAAACATTTAAAACATTTCAAATGTTCTATTCTAAGTTAAAATGCCATAATTTGATTTTACAGATGTAAAATGTTATTAGTCTTAATCTGGCATCTTGACTTCAATCACTTCCCAATCATATCTTCCCTCTTCCTTTTCTATAAATATTTTCATGGTAATTGTTGAGTTTTCCTCTTTACTACCTTGACTTTATGAATTTAAGTGCAGTACTAGATTGGCAGCTAGGTCTCATCATTTTACATTGAAATTGCTAAATGTAACCATAAGTTCTATGCTAACAGTTTCTTCTCTCAAACCTCTCACTTGTGTTACTTTTTTCTAGCCTCTTGATTTCCAGTCAACTTTGATATTCAAAAATTTAAATATAATGTCAATCATTGTCTGCTGTCTTCCTGATTACCCTTCTATTGTTCTTGCTCCTAAATAATGTTTCTGTTTTGTAATTGTTTTACATCCAATAACCCTTTGTGTCATAGTTGCTTTATTTGCTTGGGTGAATTTGATTTTTAAAAAAATTTAAGAAAAAGATTTTATAATTTTGATTGACAGTTGCAATGAATTTTATCTTAATTCTGGTTCTTATATTGTTCTTTCTCTTTAATAATGTTTTTCGTTTTCTCATATCCTTTAACACTATGTGACTCCTTGCATCTTAGCAGATTTATTGCTTTGCTTGGGGTGAAATGATTTTTTTTTTAAATTCTAATAGAAAATGGTCATTGATGAAAAATCATATAAGACCATAACCAGATTCCAAGTAAAATATGTCTTATGTCTTAGAAATATCTTTAGGCACCACATTTTATCTGAAAAATCAACTTAATACTTTTTTAAAATGCTTGAAATGAAAAGTTTTACTGTCATGAAAGTGTCTGCATAAAACACATTTCACAATAAATGCCTTGCCTTATTTGATATACAGAGAAACTTTCTGTCTGAATATAAGACAAAAAATATTAAAAGAGCAATTGAAAAAAAAAAGTTTCAATGTTAATTTGAACATTTCTCCAAGACATGTCTATCAGAAATATTTATTTTTAGTCACATATTTAATACAATATTGACTTTTCTCAGAAAAATAGTAGTTTTTAATGTGTTTACAGAGTGTCATAAGAAAGATAGGAGAAACATGTACAAGTGTCTGATGTGTGCATCAGATTGTTATAAGTGAATGTTGTATAATACACTTGTTATTCTGTCTGTTGGCATGATCCATCATGATATATTCTGGATAGAAGTAAGTGAAGATGATGTTCATATAATATGAAAAATTGAATGTTCATGTCTTTCTCAAAGGAAAGGAACAAACTGTTGGCTATACTGCTACAATGTCGAATAGATCTTAGCTACAGATCCTGGAAGAGAGATCACAGTCTGGCATGAACAGTGGTTAAACAAGGCCTGTGCTCTCTTACACATCACTACCTTTTACTTATGACATCATGCTAGTACAACCACCAATGGCTTCCAAACAGTTTCATCTACTCAATTTCTCTCACATGATTTGGGTCAGCTTATGGCATGATTTTTTAGTCACATCCCAACTGTGATACATGTTAGGATTCATCTCCAAATCTGGGTCTCCTGAACACTAATACTCTAAACAATTGGCAGTATGCAAACACAAACACACACACACACACACACACACACACACACACACACACAAATATATATATATATATATATATATATATATATATATACATACAAGTATAGGATTGGTGTATACAGAATAAATTCCAATAACCAACAATTACTATTCTTAAAAGAATGCTCAATACAGAGTAGAGCAGATATAATTATTTATTTAAAAATTATAACATAAATATGTTATAAAATCACTACAAAAATAGCCATTTTGTTTCAACACCTTATCAAGTGATGATGTTGCATGTAGAATAAATGGTTTTAAAAGTTTAAATTAATTAAAGATCCTTCACAAGGGGAAATCACTGTTACATAAGCTAGAATGACCAATCAAAACACAAGTATAAGAGAATTAAAAAAAAACTTGATAACGAAGTAAGGTTATAATAGCTATTAAAAGCTTTAAAGTTGTGGTTATACTAAAATAGAATTTATTTTAACCAATAAGTATTAAATTATATGATAAAATTTGATATTAAAATTAAAAGTAAAAAATTACCAATTTTAAAATCTAAATTTAATCTCTATTAAGTTTAAAATTATAAAATTACTGAGGAGAAAAGAAAAAATACATATGTTATTCAATTTATTTTTTCATTGAAATTACGTTAAAACAGACTCTAATATCAGCTGGTCTTCCTGACAAAATGTATACATTTTAATTCCAAGTGTGTGAGTGGGGTGCTAACCTCTCACATAAAACAATACAAACACACTCAGATTATAATACATAAGCACCCAGTCATATTTAGATATATACACACACAAAAAAAGTGACGAGACAGGAAACATCTCCATGGCCCTTTATAAAAACAAAAAACGAACACATACATACATACATATGCAATTAAATGTGCATGCATTTTCTATACACATAGACACCGATAAATACATGTACACACATCTACATACATTGACCTAGACAATCTGATACAACAACCAAGAAATATTCAAAACTGAAAGTGTTATTAAACGAATGCTAACCACTTATTAAAATATAACTTTTACGGGCAAATATATATAGATAAAAATGGTCAAATAGAACAATTATATGTTTAAAAATAACATTATCTAATATATAAAAAACGAAAATTCCAAACACACACACACACACACACATATATATATATATGCACATACACATATATACATATATGCACACACACATATATACGTGTGTGTGTGTTTGAATAATCTTGAAATATTATATCTATTTATTTTCATAAACCATAAATACCTAATAAATACAGAGTTAAATCAACTCACAAACTAATCCAAATCTTAAAAATACAAAAACCTAATAATGAAACCATAGCAAGTTTACCCTTGAAGGTGATCTTGGATGAGATTAAAAGTACTTGGGAAATTAAAAGAAATAACCAAAACTACAGTGTCTTTCTTAATCAGTTTTGTAACAGCACTGAGAAATGGATTGGTGAATTTGAGAGAATCAAAATAAAAATAGAAATAATATGTCTAGATCATTCAACTTTAAATGAAGATATACTGCCTATAAATATAATTCACTGTATCACAGCTCATCAGTGTGACTAGACATCTTGGGGCCTTCATTATTTATTATTTGTAAGTTATAAAAAGTTGAATGTTTCTTACAATAAGTTTCTTATATATGTGCTCTACTAAAGTCAAACTATGCTACAATTATGATGCCTCAAAGGTAATGATGAATACAAAATATGAAGTAAATAAATTTATTATTGAATGAGTTGTGTAACAATATTCATCAAACATACCAATGAAAAGAATGGTAATGACATTCTACAAACAACTAGACATCGGTAATCTAATGGGGATCCTTTTTGTGAAAGTAGTTATCAATGAACAAATGAACATCAGTAATCAATTGTGAATATGTTTTTGTTCAATTTCTTCTTTTGTCAAATGTGCACAGTAGATAGCCAAATGATTTTGGCAAGACTTAATGGAAATTATACTCAATTCTCTAAATCTGAGATGTACTTGGTATTTTTTTCTTAACATTCATTTTTAATTCACATCACGACTCGCAATAGGATTTAGCGCAGGTCATTGTGAATTTCATGCCAAATTTTTTATCTTTTCAGCTTCAACTTATTTTTAAGATCATTGTCATGTTGGAAATTTCCAATATTGGAAATTTCAAGCTGAAATTTTCAGATTACCCTTAAAAATATCTTTTGTTTCTCATGCTTCTTTTGAGTTATACAAGTTGACTAACACCTTTTGCACAAAAGGAACTTCACAGTATTAATGAGCTTCTGTACTTCTCTGCTTGAATGGTAGTCTTTGGCAGATAACTTTCATTTGTTTTCTACAATAAGCATTGTTTGTTTGACTGACTGAAATGTTCCTGTTTTATCTTCTCAGATTACAAAACATTATCCCCAAATGATTTATTCTCCTTAGCAAAACTAAACCTAGCTTTGAAGTGCAGTGGCTACAATGAAAATGTTTTCTTTGATTTATGCCATTTCAATCACATATGATTTGAAATATTCTTTGTTGTACATAGACAAGCATGCAGGCCATGTGATTTGAAAATATTACTCATATTTTCATCCAGGGATCTTTACTGACATCTTTGAATATGTTGCACATAAATCTTAATAAAACTTCACAAGGATGATTAAGTCATATAAGATTTTCACATCACCAGCCATCTTGAATTGTTTTTTTGTTTTTTTATTATTGAGTGTGCCATCAATTTAGTGACATCTCCTTTTAAAGAGATCTTTTTAGATCATCTCTTTTTATGCCTTGTGTTTATTAGAAATTAATTGCTTCAAATTGATGCTGAACACCTTTCTATTTACTCTAGTGCAGGGATTTTTAAACAGTGCATCATGGCAAAAATCTTTAAAGGTCATTAATTAAATTATTTTTGAAAGCAGTCTAAAGCATAAGTGTGCATAACAAAATTAAAAACCCCTTAAATTGATAATGTGAGTATATCATTGTTATAATAAAATTTACATAATATATAAAATAATATTAAAATAAAATTGATCATGGCTACAATTCTTGGAAGAAGATTTAAGCTTAAGCCTGTCCAAAATTTGACCTTAAAAAAGATATTCTAAAAAATATGAAGCTCGGATATCTCATTAAATGTTAAATTATAACAAACAGAAAAGTAAATAAATATAAGATTTTTAGGAATTTTAATCCTTATCCTTTTAATACTTTATGTGTGATCATCATAATTTAAGTGTGCAGTGGAAGTTTAACTCTAGGTTCAAGTGTGACATAAGATAAAAAGGCTGACAAACATTGGCTGAGTGGAACAAGTTCAAGATAATTGCTGTGTGAATCACATGTTACTGCAAGGATGTAACCGTACTTTTTGTTCATATTTTTTTTTCACGTATTGTTGTATATCTCATTCAACAATAAATGAATTTACTTCATATTTCATGTGTATCATTGCTACATTGTGGCATAATTTGAACTTAATGGAGAATATATAAAGAAATTTATCACTTACATTATTTACAATATTCAAACTGTCATCCTCATATTCATTGCCATATTCACAACATTTTGGCCTGAAAAAGGCCAGAGCATACAACGGCCAAAATGTAGTGAATATAGCAGTAAAGATGAGAATAACAGTCCAAATAATGTAAATAATGTAAGTAATCATAATACCTCATTTCAGAGATATAGACAGAGAAATGTATCAGATAAAAGATTCATACTATATGAATGCTTACTAACACCACTGTATAAGCACCTTTATTATAGCTATTAAGAATATCATATGTAATAATATATCTGTCAATACTAATGAATGTATCTATCTATTTGTTAATTATTATTTCCAATAGGAGATAGTAACTCTAAACAAAATGTTGTTTATATTGGTCATGCTATCACAACACTCCCTCATAGATTAACTTATCACTTATCTGACCAAAGTGAACTAAGATCAAATCTTAACTAACATAATATCCCTACCAATATAAGATATGGTGGATAATACTTACATCTTATACATTATTTGCAAACAGAGATGCCAAATTCTCAAAGCACTTATAATGAAAATAAAAAAATGAAATATTAAATAGTATATTTTTTAGTTTAACAAGATGTATTAATTAACAATATCAGACCATTTCATCACAGATGGAGAAAATATTTGAAGCAATAATCTTGTATTCATTTGAAAAATAAGCTGCAGGTTATTCACCAGAATAAAGTAACCTTTCATCTGGACAAAGCAGAATCTGATTTTACTCCAGTCATGAACAGTTGTACTCACAATGAGGCTCCTTGCCTGGAATGTCTATAGTGACTCAAGCTCACTCCAGACATCTTGGAAGTCATATATAATATCCATCACTAAAGATACTGGAAAATGGTTCTTTCTGGCATGCTCTATCTTTTGAAGAGTCAGATCACACCAAAATGGGAGTATTGTTATGATATTTGGGATGGAGTTATCCAATCTTGACTTTCCAGCTTTGATAGAGTACAAAAACATTTAAGCAGTCTTATTTACCATTTACAAATCCCTTTCACACAGATAAGACAATGCTAGCCTCTCACTACTATGTTACTGTCTTCATATCCATGAGGTACTTTTTTTAGTTCAACCAATCCAGCACTTCACAGCTAGGGCACACCTTGCCACATACGGTCAACTCATCCTTATCCCCTTAATATTCCATTGGTAAAGAAGAAGTTCTACTCAAACAGCTTCTTCTTTAGAACTGTTGCATTGTGGAACAGACTCCCACTAGGATGCTTCCCTGATCACTACAGTCAAGTTGAAGGTCAACTGTTATCTATCCTACATATCATCATAATATGCAGTCCTTACTCCCTCCTTGTATGTCCTTAAAACAACCTCATTTAGTAACCCTGTGCCTTGAGTGGCTCTTGGACCTTGTATTGTGTGAACAATAGTATGAAAAATGTAGTTACTCTCCTGTAATACTATTCTCAAATATAATAAATATAATAAGAGTAATAGAAAAATAAAAGATGTTCTTTACAAAATATTTACATCATATATTTATCAATTTTTACCAACTTCCACAGATATACAACCAGGAACAAACTTTAGACATTACTGTTCTGCCCTTTTAAGACATTATTGCAAATTTCAATACTTTGTATTTTATTTATTTATTTTGTAGATTTTCGGATATATAATTTGAAACCTGACATATGCCTTTTAATACGCCTACATGATTGGTATGTTCAGGATGAATGTAAAGTTCAACACAGAATGAAGAGCAACATGAAAAGTCATATTTTCTTCAAGAAAAACAAATTTCTTACTTACTGTCACCTCCTCCCTGCACTGAAACTCATAGGCCCAAGAATCATCTATTACCTTTTCTCACCACCAGCTCATCAGAATTCCTTTTGTTGTGCTTCAAACAAAAGCATTAAGTTTAAACTATTTTCTTCTCTGCATTCATATGACAATAGATATTCAAAATGAATAAATTTTGTAACAAACTTGGTTTTTCATACAAGCTCTAAAGATCTAACAAAACTCTAAACAGATTTACAGGTGATTAATAAAGAAAATGAGGTTGAAATTAATTTACACCATATTCAAGTAAAAGACATATATATATATATATATATATATATATATATATATATAGTGAGAGAGAGAGAGAGAGAGCGATTAAAAATTAAAATAACACTGTCATCTCATTTTAACAGATATATTTACCAAAATTACACAAAAATATCTTCAAATACTAAAGAGTAAATTTATTCAATAAGATCACCATTGGCTTCAACTACACCCTCTAGATGACTTCAGAATTTTTTGCAACTCTTTTGGACAGTCTCCTTGTTTAAGTTATTGAATGCTGCCATAATCCTTGCCTTCAGTTCATCTTTGGTGGTACAAGGAGTTTTGTTTGTCTCTCACTCAACTGTGCCCCACACATGATAATCCAGGGGGTTGCAGTCTAGGGAGTTAGGTGACCAGATGTAAGGAGTTATTTGGTTGCAGAAATTGTCTGAGAACCATGACTTGGTTCTGCTTGTGTGGTATGGTGCAGAGTCCTGTTGCAAGACATAGGGTCTTCCAACAGCCACCCTCTTGACTCAAGGAAGTACTACCTCCTCAAGGAACTTGATGTAGGCTTCCATGTTCAGCCTGAAGCTCTCACCAACAAATTCAGGAGTTCTTTTCTTATCAGAATGATCACAGTGAGTTTTCTGAGCTGTCGTACCTTCATAATTCGTATTGGAGCTTCTGCATGAATGCCAAGCAGTACAACATACCATTTCCAAATTTCTGGCAGAGTGAATTGCATCATAGTGCTCTTTTTCTCACAGATGTTGTCCAACTGATCCTACTGTACTTAAAAGAGTTTTTTTATTACACATAAAAATTACATAGAAATTTTACAATAAAATCCTCTGATGAATGTTTGGAATTTAGTGTAAGTAAAAGTAAACATTTAATTTTAATTATTGCTATAAATGATTTATCTAGTGATATTCAGCATTATAATTACATTATAAGACGACTTGCCTTAAAAACAAGAACTTCCAAAAATACCATGTTCAACATCCATGTTTTTTTCTTTTTATTTTTGGGACAAAATGCAGTTTTTATTATTGTTTTATATATATTGATATAGATATATGCAAATTGCTGTTTTGGGATTTTATTGTGACTTGTTTACTTAGGCAATAAATTAACAATTAATTAATTATGTATTAATTGAAATTGTGTCCTTACTGTCAGAAATCATAGTATCTATTCTTGTCCAGTCCTTAGTTTATGGTGGATGCATATATAATGTGATCAGAGATATTTATCACACAACCGACATTACCAATCTTGAACTATTTTATAGTTTCATGTTTCCAGAGGTTATTGTGTCAGATAATGACTCTCAGTCTAAGTCTAAGTCACATTTATAGATTTTTTTTGTGAACTGTATGGAATCAATGTTTTGTTAAAAAAATAGCAATATATCATGTACTTGATTGTATCTGTTGGTTCAACTGCAGTGATCATACAGGTATTCTTCAATGACCACATCAGACATACTGTGAACATTGAAAAAAGACTGATTGTCACATATATTTTTATTATAATATCAAAACTGTAATCTCTTCATCCCAGGTAGATTCATCATCATCATCATCAGCAGCAGCAACAACAGCATCCAGGTGTGGTCATAAGGTCACTGTGCAGTTAATAACCTGACCAGTTCCCTTCACATATCTGGGTTGAATATCTAAAGAGGTATTCATTCGTGTGTAGCAAATCTTGGGCAAATAGACCTGTCAGAGCTCTATTCTCTGTAGGTCGAACCATATCTGATGTACACGAGAGTGAAGGCTCATCTTGGTTACAGATATGTGGCCATTGATTCTCTCAAAGTACCCTCTACTCTGCCTATTCAGTTTCCCCGAGAAATCCTTCTGCACAATGATACCATGTCATCATCACACTGGCTGCATAGATAGCTATGGACTCCTGTCCACCAAGTAACATATATACTTGTGTATCATGCAACTTTTGAAGACCTAATTTTGAAGCTAATTTTAAGGAGGTTGTATCATACATGAGATACAAAATTAGTGTATGTACTGCTGACCCTGGCTACACTGTTGACCAAACTATATATCCATTTACTGTAGTCAAAAAGTACAGCTATATTTAAAATAAACATGATTTTGATAAAACTGATATTTTACCTAACTTTATCCAATCATAATGCATGTAATATTCATACATTAGTTTTGCATTATAAAATACAAACATATCGAATATGCAGCTTTTCCATTGTTTATGGTTATAAGATATTTAGCTGTTTCTCATTTGGTTGTTCATGTATGTTTTATGCAGCATTACTAATGATACTTTTCATTCTTTTTTACTTTTTAACATATTTAACTCAAAGATGGGATAAAGAGATAGAGAAAAAGAGATTAGTCTATTGCAATTTTGTCTCTCAAAAAAAAGAACTCACATAATACACATGATACATGATAAAATCATTTTTATAAGTGACAATTTGGGGGTCACACATTATGTTAGATCATGAATTACATGAGTATATATGGTATACACTATACTTACAGAGGAAAATTCTAGTCAGATTGAAAAGGAGACACTGACGATTATGTTTGTAGTAAAGAAAATGCATAAAATATGTGTGACAATTTAAGTTGCTATCTGAGCACAAAGCACTGCTGCTCTTTTTGATTTGAAGAAGAGTATTCTGATTTGCATCACCATGCTACAACAGAAGCACATAACAAGCCTCTTGTTATATGACTTCAGACTTAATTACAGATCAACCAACCTCTCTGATTAGGGTGATGCTCTTTACCATTTTATTTGCTCATAATCAACTTCTGAAGATATTCATCACAATTCTGACTGAAACATCTGCTCAAATATTCTGTTCCTGCACTTCTCATTACAGCTTGCATGCTCAAAAAAGCAGCTAAGAGTACAACACAGAGACAATAGGATAATCCAGAATATTTACTGGAAGAAAGAAAATAGATTGAGCTTTTACACAGGCATGAAAAAAGATGTATGACAAGGATGCAGCCTCTCATGATGTTTATTTAATCTTTACAGTGACACGATCCTAAGAGAACTAGAAGTCCTACCAGGATTTAATGCTGGTTGTCACAATCTTAAAAACATAAAATACACAGATGACACCATGTTGATGGAAAAACACAAAAAGAAAACCCTAAGAACAAAGTAGTAAAGGAGAGTAGGAAGAAAAGACTAACCATCAATTGTACAATGACAGAATGTATGGATGTCAGCAAAAAATGGAAAATTTCCCTCACAAATGAAGAGGATACTTGAGGCAACAGAAATATGTTTCTACAGAAGAATGCTGACAAAACCCTGGAATAGAACAAATAAGTAACAAGGCAGTTTTAAGGAAAATGGAAAATGTTATGATGATCAAACTTAGTAGCCATAGATGTTCTACATACACTGACTTAGACTTGCCCCTGAACTATAGTTATAGCTGTCCTTATGCTAATTACCTATTATCTAAACCAATCCCATTACATTTCCCTGAATCTTTTGGGTTTCACACCCTGTATGGATCTACAGTTTCTCCTATAGAAACAAAACAGACACTTGTACTTGTCAGAAAGAAACAGTTGAAATTTCATGGATACATAATGAAGAAAGAGGACTTGGAGAATTTGACACCCACAGGGCAGACAGAAAACAAGAGGAGCAGAGGGAAGCAGCAAGTAACATACTTAGTTTATGTAACTGGATAGCAGAACAGGGAATGAAAGGAATAATAAAAAGACAAGTATTGTAAAAAGCTACAAAGGATAGGAATTTGTGGGGAGCCATGACCACCCACACCTTGTAGGGATATGACATATAAAAGAAGAAAGTAACCAGAGAATTTCAATTACTATAAGCTCTGTTTCACTATGGTCGTTTTCTTTATATTTGCTATCCTATATGAAATTCATGCAGAAGTATTCAAACGATCACATCATAAAAACCCCAGAGCAACAAGAGGAAATCATTAATATGAAGCTATGACTCCAGATAAGGGAAAAGTTTGAGTACTTTTATTATAAATGTTGAGCTTACCAACTTGCAGCTAACACAATTTTGAAATATACACTGCACACTTGGTCAATTTCCCAGAAAAAACATGGAGAGAGGATCTGGGGAGAATTATCTTCTAAAAGTCAACTTATACTCTAGGATTGTTCAATCAGAATCCATCAAATATTCTGGACCACACAAATATGCCATCTGGGAAATTAGTCATATCAATGGACAATCCTTTAATAGGAAAGTAGTAGATAGCCAATATAAATCTATGTATTTTTGATCTTCTCATGGAAATATGGAACTTATCTTTGTATGAATAACAGCCATATTGTTTATGAAGGGATCTTGCTTTGATAATAGGTATTTGTAGTTCTGTAAAAGAAATCATTTTGTTAAATGAAGAATGCTCTTGCCTTCAATAAATATTTACTTAATTACATCAAACACTAAAGACAATATAGTCACGTATACCAACTACTATGAAAGTATAAAATAAATGCAAAACCCATCAGATAGAATGTATGTAATATATATATATATATATATATATATATATATATATATATATATATATATCAAATATTTTATCATTTAAACATTATTTTTAATGGATACCCATATTTGAGTAGATACTCCATTTCTTCAGGCTGATAGACAAAAATAAATAAATAAATATAATGTTTAATAAATAAGTGAAGCATCTACCAAAAAAGATCCATTGCTTATTTAGAAATTACTTTTTTGATGTTAGGATACAAAACTGAGCAAATATGAATGTTTCAAGAATTTTTGAAGAAATTTGCATTTAAAGGCACTCTTTGGCTTTGCTCAATTGGCAAAAACCTTCATGGTTTAATTGGCCTAACGCATGTCAGATCTAATGGCAATATCTCCTGTTAAGGAGGATACAGGTTCGAATCCTGCCAGAGGGGGCATCTTTTTTTCTAATAAGATTTCTCAAATATTTAGGCCAACAGACAAAAGTAAATAAATATATTGTTTAATAAATAAACAGATCATCTACTCAAATATGGGTATCCACCAAAAATAATGTTTAAGTGATAAAATCTGTCAGACTATCAAATAAAATTTTATTTGATAGTCTGACAGATAGTCTGACAGATTGTTTTTTTAGAAATATGCAAATATGTGTGTATAATAAAAGTTAATCCAACATACTTGCTTCAATTTTACATTAACTAGAAACAGATGTAAACATTATCTATAATAATATTTTGCAAGTAATTGAATGACAAAATAAAAAAATCTTATATAATGAATTTCATTCTTCAAAAGATCTTCAGATTAAATAATTTTTTTATTAATGGAATCCTATATATATATATATATATAGATAGATAGATAGATAGATAGATAGATAGATAGATTGTGTGTATTTAGACAGCATTTTTTCATTCATACATGTTTCATTAAATAATATAGACAAGTGTTGTCTATTTATTTTATGTAAATGTATAGATATATATTAGGGCAAAGGAAAAAAATATAAACATTGGTTGTTTCTGGCATTTCATATGTCTAGAGATGTATAGCCTAATCAACTTTATTCAGTTTTTTCCTGCTTTTGTTTTTGTTCTTATTTCTGTTCTTTTAAGCATTGTAATAGCAGTAGTTTTGTTAAAAAAATAAAATGCTGTATGAACCTAGATATAAATTATCAACAGAAAACTCACAAATTAATTCCCTTTTTATACATTTTTGCCTTAATAAATTACATTCTCTTTTAATTAGAACATAATTTTCCATTTTGTTCCTCAATTACCCATCTTTAGTTTGACATACAGAATTATCCAATATTTTATGAGTTTATAAGGTATTATAAATAAGACCTATCACATAATAAATAAAACATAATTAAAAATTGCTAAAATTTTGAGATTAAAGTTTTACTGTTTTCCTCAGGCAAAATGATAATGTTAAATTGAAATGCATTTAAAAGTGAGCAAAGTTTGAAATTATTCAAATTTGTTTCAACAGATGCTTTGAGAATCAGGTTTAGAATGAATGAAATCAAAAGTGCAAGAGAAGATAGCAAATATTTCTGCTTTAGGAATGGCACAAATATGTCAAGACTGACATTTCAATGTCATATATTTATAAAATAACAGGGCATGATTCAGGTTGCAGTTTGGCATAGTTTCTATTAAGAATTATGAATGAAACAAATGAGATTAAATTCCTATCAATAAATATTCCAATTGTTGATTTTGTTTTAATTTTACTTTTATAACATTGGGCAGAAAACATAGAAAGGTAACATAAATTTAATTTGATAATTAAAAAAAAATGTATCTGCAAATAAATACATACCAAATACAGGGATAACATTCTTTAATTATGTATTAATTCATTTACCAGAATATATTTTTCTGTCTCTGGAAATTTATTTCAGTGAGAAATTAGTTTGTTAAGTTCAGATTGTTTTTCCTAATTCATTATAAACAAGAAATATTGTTAGGATTATTGCAAAATTTATGCTTAAGTTTGTTCAGACTTTTAAATATGAATCAATGAGTAGAAAAAAATCATTGTTGTTGACAATCATTGAGTGTAATTAAAATCTGTCAATTTGAATACAGAATGGCTGTAAATGAGTTGGTAAAAATATTGTCTGAATCAGATTGCCAAGTCTGAGATTGAATTCAGATAGCAATTGATTTATTTATTTATCAGTTTTACAGATAGTAGGATGAACTTAATATTATCTAAATCTTTTGTGTTTTTTTTACAAGATATGCATTTTTAACAAATATACAAAGCATTTCGCTTGATTTCAAAAATGTTTTATTTGCATCTTTATCAACCAATACCTGAAATTCATTTCTTTGCCATAGCTATTTATGTGCTATCACAAATTATATATAAGCTTATCTTAATTTCCAAAATTGAAAGTGGGAAAGTTCTCCATTTTTAGGACTCACACACACACTGATGGTTTATATCATGAGGGATGCACCAAAACAAACCCTTCAAACTAAACGGACAAACTCTGATGTATATTAAGCCTATATATATGTGTGTCTGTGTGTGTGAGTGTGTGTATATGTATGTACTTGTCTGTGTGTCTGCATGTGTACGTGTGCATACACCATCAAATTATATATATATATATATATATATATATATATATATATATATATATAGTCCTTCAATTAAATATGTCCTAAATACTAAATATAAAAGACAGGAGAAAATTTTTAAGATTATTAATATAGAAACTAAAAAGTTCAAAAGGATGAACTGTTCACTTTCTTTTTATGATGTAGGTGATCATGGCTCTCCACTTCCCTCTATCCCTTGCAGCTCTCAACAAGTTCCTTCCTTTTGCTTCCTCCCCCAGATCACATTCTGTCATCCACTTGCTGAAGTTCGCCAGGTATATCACATGTTGTTTTCCCTTGTCTCCCTTTCCCTCTATTCGACCTGTGAGTATCAGATTTTCCATGCCTGCCTTCCTCATTATGTGTACATTCACCAGTGAACAATGTGACCTGCTGAATCAAGGATCAGCTCATACCAAAAATTCATGTCACTAATACATCTTCAAGAAATACTGTGAACCAGTTCAGAAACAAAACCAATATTATAACTGGAAGAATTAACAGATCTAATATTTTTGACATTCTAAATAACAATTATTACAGCTCAAAACTTCAAAGATGTCTCTCAATGACCACACTAAATATTTTTAAATTATATAAACCTCTTGAAAAATATTTAACCTATAAAATCCAAAGAATAGTTGGAGATTGCCAATATAGATATCTTTATATCAAAAATTCATAGACATAATTTCTCTAATTACATCAAAATTTCCCACACATATTTGTCAATTATTTAAAAAAATCAAAGAAATTCATAGCATCCTATTTATTCTCAAAATGTAGCATAAATTCCACTGAAAAATTCATTCACATTCTGCAAATAAATAAATTCTGGCTTTACTAGGTTTTGAAAATTTATTTACCAATATTATTGTTTTGTCAATGATATTCATTTAAAAAATATTTACAACCATTTCTCTGTATCTACTTTTAAAATTAAACCTAACATTCTACTAAAACCTTTGCAAAGGACTACACAGTCATATTCTATGATAATCTAGGAAATATATATCTTACCTATTATAAAACGCAGATTGTGTGTGTGTGTGTGTGTGTGTGTGTGTGTGTGTGTGTGTGTGTGTGTGTGTCTGTAACGTTTATATATTGGATCGGATTTCCTACATTTTTCAACCAATTTCAACAAAACTTCACAGAACTACATAAAATTACCTTGTGGTGGTTCTAACAGCACCAAAAATGGGGAAAATACAATTGTTTTTGCACAAAATCAATTTGAAAACACGATTAAGAAACATTGTGAGAATGAAAGGGGGACAACTCACATCAGGTTGTTTATGTGTGTGGGTTCTTTTAAATATGGGATCGCATTTCCCACATTTTTCAGCCGATAAAACAAAATTCATTTTTTTTTTTTTGGCAGGTAGTGTTTCTTATTGTCTTGCACACTTTTTTCTTTATTTTTAACATTCAGAATGCTTTAAAAATTCCATTTACAAGACAATTGTTTATAATAAAATTCTATTCAATCGGGAGACTCATAAGGATTGAAAACAATGTTTTTGTTTGAGTTTGGGTTTGACCAATTCATAAAAAAAATAAAAACTAATTAAGACATGCATGTCCATCAACCTTAAACAACAATCTAATGATCTCTACTGATTGTACGAATCCAAACATCGGATAATTCTTTATCTTTAGGGAAAGATAATGAAATCTAAACATACACAAGTACTCCTAACTAAAAATAATAACCGGAAACTACTTTAGTTTAAATACACATGGTGTCCAATTTTTTTTACTGTATTCAATAAGTAAAAATCATTGTAAAAGCTTATTATTACAGAAAGGCTACTAAATGAATAAGATTTGTTAGATCATAATTAATAAAACCAAATAAAGTTAATATTTTTTGTATTAGAAACAATGAGTGGAAAATATATTCAAATCAGAATTCTAATTATGAATCACCACAAGCAAAATATGCAATTTTTTTTACTGTATTCAATAAGTAAAAATCATAAATTGTAAAACTAAAAAGATTACAGAAAGGCTACCTACATTTTTCAACCAATTTCAACAAAACTTCACTTTTTTTTTTTGGCATGTAGTGTTTCTTATTGTCTTTTTTACTTTCTTCTTTATTTTTACATTCAGAATGCTTTAAAATTCCATTTACAAGACAATTGTTTATAATAAATTCTATTCAATCGGTAGACTCATAATGATTGAAAACAATGTTTTTTTTTGAGTTTGGGTTTGACCAATTCGTAAAAAAAACAAAACAAAAAAAAAAACAAATTAAGACATGCGTGTCCATCAACCTTAAACAATAATCTTTGTCAATTTTATTTTTCAGTCTTTATGATGGTGGATACTTGATCTATCTCTTACTGTTATATCCTCGGGCAACGCTGGGCTCTACTGCTAGTATATATATATATATATATATATATATATATATATATATATAACTTGATAAAGTCCCTTAGAGGATGAAATGCATCAGCTAAGAATAGTTTTTCCTCTTGTCTTTTTTTCATATATATATTGTTATTGCTTATTATTGCTTCAAACATTTTAGTGGATACCCATATTTAAGTAGACACACTGTTTTGTTTCATTTTTTTAATAATAATAATTTAATAATTTTTTGTAGCCGTCTCTTCTACTCCAATAACTTCATACCTCACACCTCTCGCCTGTGGAAACACCCTTCCCAATTACTGTTTCCCTGAGAGCTATAATCTCCAGCTATTCAAATGTAATGTCAATTGACATCTCCAGTTACCTTGATCTATCCACTATCCCTCTCCTCGTCCTTTCTTCTATCACTCCTATCTGCTCTCACTTCTGCAACCCCCTGCATCCTAGTGGCTTCACGTCTTGCTCAGGGTGTAACGCTTAAAAAAAAAAATATATATATATATATATATATATATATGTATATATATAATACACAAACTGACAGAATATCTAGAGGATCTTTTCTAGGATCTCCTTTCTCAAATTATTTTTCTCATCTACCTCAGAATAAAAATGAAGATATTTGGTTTTTTTTCCTAATCATTTTACCCCAAGCAAGGCAATAAAATGCACGAGGATGCTGAGAGTGAAAGAAACAGAGAAAATAATAAAAGGACAGAATTCAAAGAGACAGAAGGTTATGATTAATATTGCATTTAAGTTTTTGGAGATTGTAGTTGACAGAAAAGCGAGAATAGAGAGGTCTACAATCAACAAGAGCAAGAGAAGAAACTATTAGAATAGAACTTATGGCTGCAGCTAGCAATTTCAGTGAAATTATGAAACCTAGCTGCCAATATTGCACTTAAATTTAGGAAGTCACAGTACCCGTGAGGAAAACTCATCAGAACAATTACTGTGAAAATATTTATAGAAGAGATGAAGGGAAGTTATGTTATGGCAGTGGGAAAGTGACTGTAGCTGAGATGCCACGACCGATAACATTGCCAATTCTTCTTTGGATTTTGTCAAGAATCTCTAGATATAAAATAGAAGCACCAGACCAGATGTGGCAGCAATATTCAATACATGGATGAATGGTAAACTTATGAATGTGCAAGATAGAAAAACCTTTGATATATGCCCAGTACATCACTGTCATACGCCTTCACACAAAAGTTAAAATAACTAAACTAAAGGAATGCTTTGAAAGTAATTCTCTACACAGTTTTACATTGGAACTCAGCATTAATATAAGAAATATGTTTTTTGATATTAATGATCAGAATTTTGTTACTTTAGCATACTTAAAGCCCACCAATATTAACTCCTGCATCCTTAACTATCTAAAGCAACTTACAAGCCATGTTAAATTAATTTTTTTCCGCTAAAAACAATTTTCTATGAAGTATTATCTAATATTAAGTAAACACTTAATAATAATGACTTTCTTAATCCCATTAGTAAATAAACTATTTTTATAGACAATTAATCATAATAACACACATAATAAAACTGATTAAATCACAAAAATACTATAAACTTATTTCTCTGTTATCACATGAACTCAAATTACATAAAAGATAAAAAAGCAATAAAAATATAATCCTTACACATATAACTCCTGCAGGCAGTAATAACTGCCTAAGATTCATTTTATACTTACAAAAAACATTAAACTTTCAACCTTTCCATTACTAACAACACTTCTCCACAAAAAAACTACTGTGCAAAAACCAGTGTAGTATACAAATGATCTTATCCTTTAAGAGACTGTGTCTCTATTGATAATAAAAATAACATTGACATATATTGGTTATACTACAACATTGCTCTAAAAAAGATTGACCTCTTATGTCTCTAAACACAGTGGGATATAGAAATGTACAATGCAAACTCATACCACCCCTTTGAATTTCTGTCAGATTTTTGTACTATTTCAACTGTAAAAAGTAATTACACACCTTACACCAAAGTAAAACTTGTTTCAATCAATGTGCAATGTCAGCACATAAATCCATGTTTATTTTAAACTTTAGGCAACACAAATGTGATAATAGCCATTTGTCAATTTTCTACCTTCTATCCTTGAAAACAGCCAACAATTGTCAAAAGCCAGGGATTGAACTCACAATTACTTTATCATCAAATTCACACATAGTAATTGTCAGTTCAAACCTTTGGCCTGTCTGCGTGAACTTAGAATCAGTGGAAATGGGATAAGCAATAACTGAGCAGTCAGTTATGTGCCATCTGTGATACATGCTTAGGCAATCATGTATCTTTCAATACATGACTGACAAGGCAGATTTTTTTCCTGCAGTAGGTTGCCATTTCTTTCTGCAGTAGACCAGTTGCCATTGAAGGCTATAAAACCCAGCCTGTCCTGCTATTTACCCATAGCTGGTGGGAAAAGAAGAGCATTCATACCTCTCCCAAGGGTATTAGCATGTAAGTGAATGTATTGGATTTGACTGGAATTCAACTCTCCGATTCCTCAATCCAAACCACTATCCATTACTCCAATGTGAAGAACTAGATGGAATATCTCTAGACATGCACACTGGAATCTACTCCCTGTAGATTAAATAAAGGGTCATTTGAAATTCCCTGTAGATTACTCAGATTGACAGGCTGAAGTAACAAAAACAAAGATAAAGACAATAGTTCACATGTAATTAATGTTCACTCCTCATCCCAAAAATTCAGACAGAAATGTTCAAGCACTTTGATAATTATTTAACTGAATAATTTTCTCTATTTTATATTTATATGAAATGTTGAAAACTAAATATTTGTTGTATAAAAACAGACTTATTGATATACATCTGTATGTATATACACATATGTACAAAGAATACAAATGATCTGATATGTATTTATTTCTAATTCCCCAATGTACAGTATATAGATATATGAGCATATACATATGCATACATCTATAAAAGAAAAATAGATATTTACCAAATTTAGCTTTGTCTGTCAGAAGGAGCAACAATGGATGCAACAAAGTGTGGGTGGACTTGACAACTGTCCCCAGAATCTGAAGCTGATATGAAGAAGAGAGATGAGTTCTTGATTTTAATCATTCAGCGATAATATCATGATGACCTGGTGACCAGTTGATGAAGTCCTATCTTGATGCCATGTCATCCAATTATTCTGGCTTTTCCATATCATTTTGATGATGAAGATGATATCCTTTATGGTGATGATTCCTCTAGACATGTATGATGATGATGATGATGATGATGATGATGATGATAGCACTCCACATTCTGATTATGTTATTGAAAGCTATAGATCAAGGGATGAATAACTACAGATACTTAATTTTGGTTTTGATTTCAACTTTAATAACTTGAAATAAGAACAAACTCTGAAGCAAAGAAAGAGAGAGAGAGAGAGAGAGAGAGAAAGAGAGAGAGAAAGAGAGAGATTTCTTAATGTTTCCTGTGACAAAATGACTTCTGATTTGGCTTGGCCCAACTAAATCAGGATTAGACATGAACTGAAATCAAGTATTTGACCTGTTGTCTTTAATGTCAAGTGGATCTAATTGAGATAGTCCATTTTCTTCTTGTCACTTCTTTTCTTTTCCTTTTATTCTTAACAAATTGGTTTCTGTATCTTCCTTTCTCATCAGTGTATTTAAATCTTTCTTTTTTCTTCAACTTCTTTATTAAATTGCATGCAATTTTTTCTTTCTTTCTTTTTTTCCTTCAAAGGAATCTTCATCTCTTTCTTTCTTTGCTATGTCATTGTCATCTCACAAAAAAATTATGCATTTCTTTGTTGAAGAAAATCTTTCTCTCTTCTCTTACATATTTTTTATTCCCCTCCTTTATCTTCTTCTTTTTTTTCTTTCTTTTATTATTTCTTTCTTAGAATGAGTCATATTTTTCTTCTTTCCAATTAAGATAGGCTATGATGTATCATTAAAAATTTATATAAACTGCAGTCCAACAGAATATCCTTGGACCACTCACTTTGCCAGATGAGAAAAACCACATAGCAATAACATCCAAGCCATGTCATTGCTGAATAAGTGTATGAATGACTACTTTAAAAGTCAATTGTCTCACTTTATTGAGAATTGAAACAATAGGAGTAAATCTTGGGCTTCCAGGTTTGCACAGGTAGTATTTTTAATATTCCATTGTGCATATTATTTTCTGATTTACTAAGCAACATTAAAGATTTTTCTATATTTACAGAAACTCCCATTTAATATTTGGTTTTTATCCAACATTTCCGATTGGGGATGGTGGGGTGCTTCAAAAAGAACCTTTTTTTTTTTGGTTATCTTAGAGATGTCATTTCAAATTATAGCTATTTTAAATTTTTTAATGTGGTCTTGCAACAGGTTTTGCAAGTGCTAGCCAGCAAGTCAGTGGGGCAAAAATTAAAGGTATTACTTGAGCTTACTGAATTATACTGTTAAACTCTGGTTTAGATCTGGATTCAAATCCAGTTTGCTCTATATTAATTTTTTTCTGCATAGTGTATAATATAACATTTTTTTTACAACAATGGTGCACCCAGGAAGAATCAAATTCAAAATAATGACTTGATAATCTTCATTTTATGAACAGACACAGATAGATACAAATAAATTAATATAGATAGATAGAGAGATTAGAATTTAATCCAAGGTGGCTGCTATATAAATATCCCCCATATATATATATATATATATATATATTTTAAGACATTTTATGTTTATACATTCTTTTTATAGATATACATATTTATGTAAATGCTCTGTTTTAGAATAAACAGTATTAAACAACTTTTACCGGCCTGAATGTCAGAGAAATTTTCATAGAAAATATTCATCCTCCAACAGGATTCAAACCAGTATCCTATACGGAACCGTCATATAGCCTGATGTGCCTTTTAACCAATTCAGCTACAGAGGAGCGTTCAGTTAACAAGGTCAAATTTACTGCTTTTAAACTTCTGCTCATGGCATATCAAATGTCAACAAATGACGTCACACATTATGAAATGGACAAAGTTCGACAATTATTTTAAGACATTTTATGTTTATATATTCTTTTTATAGATACAAATATTTAAGTAAATGCTCTGTTTATAATAAACAGTATTAAACAGCATTTTCCAGCCTGAATGTCCAAGAAATTTTCATAGAAAATATTCGTCCTCCAGTAAATGTTGTTTAATCCTGTTTGTTATAAAATAGAGCATTTACTTAAATATTTGTATCTATAAAAAGAATGTATAAACATAAATGTCTTAAAATAATTGTTGAACTTTGTCCATTTCATTATATATATATATATATATATATATAAATAAATTTCTCACTTTTAATTTGTAAATTAGATATATAAATATGAACATACAAATATAAAGAGCATAAGAAAGACCAGAATTTAATCCAGTGTGGTGGCTATATAAATATCCCTCCTTGCATTTATACAGTCCTATATAAAAATAAAATGTGGACATTGATTTCTTTACCTATAGTTGGGAAAGTAAGCTAACAACATTCAAAGTATACAAATTATAATCACAAGGCAGAGTAGATTAATTTGTTCACTTTTAGCAACATTCAATAATTCAAATTTGCTTATCATTAACTCACTGTAGTTCTGCAAAGTAAACAACAGGTAGAAAACATCAATATTTTTGGATGCAGTTCACTATCTTTTACTGAACTTCCATATTGTTAACTATTATTGTACAAAATTAAAAATATTCATAATTGTATCAAAAGAAAAAAACACATAATAAAAATTATATTTTTTCTGAATCTTCCAAGATGGCTTTCAGCAGAATCACACACCAACTCAAATATTTTTTCATTACTAAAGATCACTGAAGCAAACCAAATTTTACCTTTGTAACAATAAACAAAGTGTTACACATTCTTGAATATTTTAGAACACAAAAGTGGTTAAAAGCACACCTGGATTGAAAACATTATTCACACAATTTCTAACTACTATAACTCTCAATATACAACTGATTTTTAACAGTTTTAAATTCCTTAGTTAATTCCTGGTTGCTTAAAATCTATCTTCTGATGCAATTGTCATCTCTTAGTCTGGTTGATTTTGATCTTCTGGAACATTGCTTTCTGGCTACTTTTCTCTTTCAAATCTTTGAGCTATTTCTCTTCAAAAATGTTATAGCATGGCTTGATATGTCTTTCTAGCTTGGCTAAAGCCTGCATTGTGATTTTTAAGAGCTGTGAAAAGATGCATTCCAAAAGCTAAGCAGAGTATTTAAGAGATAGAAAAACTTTGTTGGAAACAAAGAGAAAAGTACTGAACTGTTACATGATATCTGTCCTACTGTATGGCAGTGAGTGCTGGACAATCTATTCAAAGATGAAGAAGAGACTTGAAGCAACAAAAATGTGGTTCTACAGAAAGATACTGAGGATACCATGGACCAATCATGTGAGTAATGGCAAGGTTTTAGAGAAAATGGAAGAAAAAAAAAAACTTATACTTAACATCAGGAAGAGAGAGTTGAAAATTCTCAGGCACATAATGAGTAAGGAGGGTTTTGAAAATCTGTTACTCACAGGACAGATTGAGAGCAAAAACAATGTATAACATACTTGATGAGCTTGCTAAAATGGATGGCAAAATAGGGTTTAGAAATAAAGAAAAGGCATAATTTATTTAGAGCTGCAAGGGACAGGAAATTGTGAAGAGCCATGATTGCCTACATCCTGAGGAGACATGGCATATGAAGAAGAAGTTAAAATGAAATTTGATACTACTTGGAAGAACCTAAATTAGTTTTTATAAGGCATGAATAGTCAATAGCTTTATTAAATAATCTTTATTTATTTGAAAATTGATTTTATGAAAATATGGCTTTGCCCATATTTTTGCACAAGATTATATATGTTATATTTCTGTATAAATGGAATTTTTCAAATTTACAGTCTGAATAAACATTTAATACTTTTGGCAAATCCTTATTGGAGCTTAGTCCTGGGTATGACAATAAACTACATCTAGCAGCAAGGCCTCTGATCAGGAAATTAGAGGATTTGTAGATTGTAATACCATCTCTTAATTGCTGTTGTTCCCTGGTCTTTTGTGACCCAGAGTGGTAGCACCTGTTAGGGTCCCAAGTAGCAAAACCCCAAACAAAACACTATGAAAGTATAAAAATACATTTTAATGCTAATAATACCAGCAATACATTTTTTGTAAGAGAAATTACTGACAATACCTATTTATAATAAAATAACCAACAATACATTTTATCTATAGTTGAAGGCATACAATTGCATTCAAAATATTTAGATTTTGGCATTAAATAATCTTTAGAAGTTGATATACCACTAAACAAAATCAGCCACCCAACCAAATTTATTGAAGGTTCTTCTCCATTTTATAGATTTGAAACAAAATAAATGGAAAATTAAAAAAAGCCAAAAAGTCAAAAACTGAAATTATCTTGCATTTTTTTTTTTAATTATTTCTCTTTTTACATGTTGGAGATTTTAGACTGGAGAGAAGAGAATACATTAAAATTTAAAGAAAAACAAATTTTTAAAAGATGAGAAACATTATGCAGATATAAACAAAGAAACACTCATAAGTTTACATCTGAGCAGAGGTGTTGAAAAGTTCTCAGACTAAACCATTTCTCAAAATTTTCTGCAATCGTGCCTGTGCCAGGCCGAAAACTTTTCAGCACTACTCATATACAGTGGCCTAAGAAAGATTTTTAGCCAGGAGAAATAAACTATATCCAATTTCAAAATTTAATTACGTAATCCCAACTCAACAAAAATAAACAATATTTTGAACTAGTATAGAGTAGGTCCTCCATTTGCTAGTTTCAGTGCTTGTATTTGATTTTTCATGGATTCAATCAAGTTATCAACAATCATCTGATCCATATTTTACCACCCCCTATAACAATGTTTCTTTAAGAGCTGCCACTGACGTGATTTTGGTTGCATGCTCTCTAAGTTTTCGGTCAAGGTGCTCCCAAATGTGCTCTATTGGATTCATGTCAGAACTTTGGGCTACCCATAGCAGTGAATTGATTCCTTGCTACTTAGCTCATGTGATTTGGTGCTCCATCTTCTTGAAAACAGTAGACATTCTCACCAATCTGATTGGTTTCAAAACTTGGGAGTAGTCATTTCTCTAATATTTGACAGCATTTTGGACCATTCAACTGCTTGTCAACAAGAATCAGCTCAGATTTCTCTCCAAACCAGACAGCACCCAACACCATTGCTCCAGTCCATCCATGTTTTACAGTTGCCTGCAGACATTCAGTGTTCCAAGTCTCATTCTGATTTCTCCAAACATAAACCTATCTCAAATTCGAATATTGGCAGAATTTACTTTCATCTAACCAAATTACAGACTGCCAAAATTCATAACCTTTGCTCTTGAATTCTCTTGCCCAGTCCATACAAAGGTCACTGTTAACCTCTGAAATCAAAGGCTTCTTTCTTGCAACTCTTCTTTCATAGCCTAGATCTTTCAGAGTCTTCCTCACCGCATATGGTGACATTTCCATGCTTTTGATGACATCTTTGATAATGGTTTCTAATGACTTCCATCTTCAGTGCCCTTTTCATTCATTCAGACAATGCTTGGTCTTCCTAAACGTTGTTCCACATGAAAATGGCTTTCTTCATTAAATTTCTTGACAATATTATTAACTGTTTGATGGTTAACCTGGAAAAAACTAGCAATTTCCCTATTGGACTTGCAACACTGATGCCATTCTATTATTTGCCCTTATTGAAATTCACCAATTTCCTTACTTTCGCAAATTTTCATTGCAAAATATAAGTCACCTATCATTCATAGATTAGAGTAGCTTGATACTAACACAGTATTGTCTGAAAAAAAAGAAGATACATTATTACACAAGCCAAAATTGCTGTAATTAAGGGTGGCTAAAAACTTATCATAATCCACTGTATATGGGTGCATCAAGATACATGTTATTTAATACATGTAATTGTTTAATTTGATTTAAAATTTTTAAAAGTTAATCTATTAATAACAAAAGAGAAGATTATTTTGAAAAATAAAAAGTTGTATAAAATAAACCCTTTTTACATTGTCAGGCTACAGACTTATTGCTGTAATGTCTGTCTGCAGTTGATCAGGCACATTTTTTTCTTCAATACCCAGAGAGTTCACCTGTGGTTTATACTGCAACTATGCTGAGCAGACCTTAATTACAGTTTCTGGGAGAGACTACATAGTCCAGAAATTGTCAGCAGTTAAACAATACCAGTATATTAAAACCCTCAGTCATGATGACTTGTGACTTCATGCTGTCACAACCATCAATGGTTTCCAAGCAGTTCTATCTACCCAATTTCCATCATAAGGCTTGGGCCAACCCATAGTGTGGTTTTTAGGTAGTTCCTAATGATACCACATGCTGGAATCATCTCCTCAGGCCAATATCATCAAGAAGGCATCTCCCTGACAAATTAACTATGCTGAGATTTGAACCTGGGCTTCATGATTGGAACACTTCTTGACAGAGGATAGTAAATGTGACACTGAGATCCGTAGTCATATTTGGATGGCCAAGGACACATTCCAAAAGCTGGGCCGAGTACTTTGAGTCTGGCGGATATCTTTGGTAACAAAGAAAAGAATACTGAACTGCTATGTGACATCTGTCCTTCTTTACAGCAGCAAATGTGGGATGATTTCCTCAAAGATGAAGAAGAGACTCGAGGCGACGGAGATGTGGTTCTACAGAAGGATGCTAAGGATATCATGGACTGAGTGTGTGAGCAACGATGATATTTTAAAGAGCTTGCAAACAAGGAGGAGGCTTATAATTAATATCAGGAAGAGGCAGCTGAAGTTTCTGGGACACATAATGAGGAAGAAGGGCCTGGAGAATCTGATACTCACAGGTTGAATAGAGGGAAAGAGAGACAAAGGAAAACAATACATGACATATCTGGTGGACTTAAGCAAGTGGATAACAGAACATCATCTGGGGGAGGAAGTAGAGGGAAGGAACTTGTTAATAGCTGCAAGAGATAGAGGGAGGTGGAGAGCCATGATCGCCTACATCCTGAAAGGACATGGCACATAAAAAGAAAAGAAAGTTCTAATCACTCAGACTTTAAATAACCCATATTTTCTACTATTTTTCCTGTTTGTTACAATTTTGCTGCATTATTGAAAAAAAGAGACCTACATCCACTCTCTTTCCTTACAAATTGTACACTTGAAGAAGGCCATAGAATGTGCTAGCCAGAATGCTGCGATAACATTACACACAACAAAAAGAATGATTTCAATAATCAAAATTCTAGCTATATTAGTGACTCTTCTCAAAATTACAGAAAGTTTCTTGAAGGTAAATATTTGTCTCAAATGTTATTTTAAAATTCTTTAACATTCAGAGGGTCATAATGGAAAGTGCTTTCAGTTTTTATCAACAGATCTTTTAGCTGCCATACCTGCTATGGTTTCTGCTAATCTCTCTAGTTGTCTGTAGATGATTCTTAAACTATACTTAAATACATACATATATATATCCGACATATGAGGGTCAAGCAGATCAGTTCCCAGGAAACCGACAGCCCGACAACAGCACATGAGAATTGATTATAGTAGTGAAGGTTTCAGCACTTCAAAAAGTGTGGATGGTCCTGCAAACCATCCACACTTTTTGAAGTGCTGAATACAGAGACCTGGTGAACTATGTGCCACAAGGTCCCCAAATGACCCTCCGCAGGTTTTGAATTCAGAGTTGTCCTTCTTATAGGCCAGTTGCCATCCAAGGCTATAGAACCCAGTCTGTCCTGCTATTTACCCATATATATATATATATATATATATATATATATATAATTCCCAGAGCAATTCTGTGGATAAGACAAATTGGTAGAAGAAAAATGACAATAGGAAAAACATCTTAGATTTTGCTGATGTGTTTTGAATTCCGACTTTATCAAGGCAAAATTGAAGCAAAATGTTTTTGTTTTCATAGCTACATTAAAATCCAAAATTTAAAAAGAAATGCTTTTGCATAAGCCTCATTCTGGTTAATGTTAACTTACTTTATACTATATTTATATTGCTCTGGGAATTTTATTATATTGTCAACATGGAAAAAAAAACTCATAGTATAAAGTAAGTTAATATTAACCAGAAAGAGGCTTATGCAAAAGCATTTCTTTTTAAATTTTGGATTTTAATGTAGCTATGAAAACAAAAACATTTCGCTTCAATTTTGCTTCAGAAGATGAAACATGTCAGCAAAAACTAAGATGTTTTTCTATTGTCATTTTTCCTCTACCATATATATATATATATATATATATATATATATATATTGCCTGTTATATATACATAAAAGTGAGTTATGTTGATATATACAAATGTTTATATATGTATTTGTCACCATGTCATATATTTTTTTTAATCAGTTTCACCCCATGCAAGGTAGTAAAGCCACTACAACACTTGGGGTTATTGGGTGAAGAAGAATTAGGAACCAAAACATTTATAATGAGTGGGAAGAGAAAAGAGTAATCAGGACACTAGATAGCAATTGACATTGCATTTAAATTTTTGCAGATTAAAGTTGGCAGGAAAGTATGAAGCCAGAAGTGAGTTCCATAAGTGAGAAGTGTGAGAAAAGAAACTCTTATCATAGAAATTACTGCTACATCAAGCCAGCTCAACTGTAAACTAATGAGATCTCAATGCTGCACTTAAATTAAAAAAAAATCTAGACACCATAGCAAAGATCCCATTCAAACAATTACCATGAAAGAATTTATAGAAAAGACACAGAGAGACAACCTTATGGTGGTGGAGAAGTAAATGAAGCTGAGAAGCCAGATCAGGACCAATAATATTGCTGATTAATTTTTGGATTTTGTCAAGGAACTCAACATAAATAGCAGGGGCACCAGACCATATTTGTCAGCAATATTTAATATCAAGTGCATGCTAATGAGTTTCATTAGAATTAAAACCAAATTTATTTAACATTGTAAAAAAATTTAAATATTCTATATACAGGAGAATATGATACATAAACTATATGTATCAGACTAGTGGTGAGTAGTTGAATGACAAAAGGGAAAAACACACATTTACTCCTTTGAAAGACTTCTTCTGACAATCTATTCTTCAATTTATCTAGCTAGCTACATACACGTGTGTAACATATATTTAAATACAATAACTAGCTATACATTATCATACAACTTTACATGAATTAGAATTCCTTTAGACTACTGGTTTGTGTGCAAAGAGAAATTAGATATTCTCTTCATGATTTCAGTCAATGAAAGAGTGTAGCAGTATAAAATCAACAACAGAAAATCAGTATTGTAGCCAAAGCAAATTCTATGAGTGATGGAATCATTCATCAGGAAAACAAGTGTGAAGTGGCCCAAAACTTTTCCAGAGCCATCTTTTTTTAGCTTAATGTTAATTTTTCATTCTCCTCCAGAAAATCTGATAATCATCTATGACATCAACTGAGTAATGTTGCTATATAAAGCAAAATTCTAAATGTCTGCTCATAATCCATTTTCTTCTCTATGCTATCTTCAGGACATAGATATCATTGCTCTCCACAACTTCCTATTCTTTGATGCTTGTAGGTTTAACTTTTTGCTTTCTCTCTATTCTACTAACCATTTACACAAACTTGTTAGGTTATTTGCTGTTTACCACCTCTTCTCATGTCGTCAGTAGATCCTGTGATTATCAAATTCTCCAAGTCCTCTTCTCACATTATTTTTCTAAAAACTCTCTTCCTGATTTTAAGTGTCCTTTTTGTTTTCACTTTCCTTAAAACTTCCTTGTTGCTTACATGCTACATTCTCAGCATCCTTCTGTACAACCACATTTCTGCTGCCTCAACTCTCTTCTTCATCTGTGAGGAAATTGTCCAGCATTCAGTGCCATATTGGAGGATTGATATTATGCAAACATTTTAGTGATATTTGATGCTAATTTTAGTTAAAAAAATAGATGAAATAAAAGAAAAAGACTACCATTTTGGAGACTTAAACTGTCAATCAGTTCCTATGTATTTGAACTATGAATATGATCTTTCTTCTTCTATTTTCCGTGTCTTTTTGGAATGTGAGCAATCATGGCTCACCATAACTTCCTGTCCTTTCTTGCTCTTAGTAAAGTTTTTCTTTTTGCTGTCTCTCCTAGTCCCTGTTCTGACAACTATTTATTCAAACTCATTAGGTAGGTTTCTTGCTTTTTTCCCTAGCCTCTTACCATTAATATATCATGTGAGTCAAATTAACTAAGCCGTTTTTCCTCATTGTGTTCCCAAGAAATTATAATAGTTTCTTTCTGATTCTAAGTATGTCATTTTGTTTTCATTTTCCTTAAAATGTCTTCATTACCCATATGTTAATTGCATAGTATTCTCAGCATCATTGTGTAGAACTATATTGCTTCAAATATCTTCTTCATTTGTGATGAAATTGTCCAGCATTCACTGCCAACGATCTCATCCACTACTACATAACAGTTCAATACTCTTTTTTTGTTGTTTCTAATGGAATTCTGCTACACACTCAATATGTGATCTTTACCAAACAGATTTAATTCATATTTACTGATATACAAACAAAAAGCTGTTTAAAGTGTACTTTTCAGTCCTGGAAAAAACATAATTAAAAAATGAGACTGATCTGTCTGACCTAAAGTGAATTATACTTATATACTTCTTTAGCCACTTAAAGATATACTTATAAAAAGACTCATAAAGTAACAGGAAATAAATTTGATACTTTTAAAGAGTTCTACACAAAGACAGAATATCAGACAGGGAGAAAATTACTTTTAAATAATAGATTGGTGAAATGCAAGAGATTTAATCAGAAATAATGATACCTAAAAACTGTAAGTTGGATTTATGTAAGCACACTATAGCCTTAAGTATACAGTAGATACTTTGGCTATAAATAAAATATTAACAGTCATTTTTCTGCAATTATGTTTCCTCTGACATTTCCCTCAAACCCCAAATAAGTATTTTGCTTATTCATTTTATTTCAACATTTTTGTTTGACTTTTTTATCTTTTTGGATTTACTTTACCAACAGTGAATAAATTTGATTGAAGAAAAGAAACAAAAATGAAATTTAACTTCTTTTTTTTTTTAATTGATTTCACCCCAAGCAAGGCACTAAAGCGACTAAGACACAAGGAGTTACTGGGTAAAATAAAAATTATTTAAATAAACAATTTAAAACTAAACTGAACAGATAAAGTTTAATTTAATGGAAAATTAAATTAAAATTAATGTGAAATTAAAAAGAACTGACTAGATAAGGATTAACATTAATGCTATAATTTTCATGCTGCTTGTATTTTTACATACCCTGTCCCATCAGTATGTAGAAGAGCATAGCTCTCCACAGATTCCTTTTCATTATTATTTGTAAATTTACTAGACTTCTTTGGGAAAAAGTGTGGAGAGGTTTCACATTGTCTTCTCTATGGTTTTAAATTCAGAGCAGTTCTTCTCCTAGAATGGCTACCAATCAAAGCTAGAGAGCTTAGTCTACTCTGTACTTGATCCACCATGGATTTATGTCATTCTGTTGATTCCAATCTATATTAGGAATGACTACAAAACATTTGCCCTACCTTTATTATAGGCAGAATTCCACAAATGCATGCTGGGTTATTTTCCTTAGCCAATAAAATAGGCTGGTTTGCAGTTTGACATGACTCAGTCCAGATCTAGCAATTCAGGCAGTTCACTGCCAGGCTGGCTTGTCAAACTCTCTGCCTGAGGGCAGAGAGGAACCCAGACAAGGCTATGCTGAAAGGCTATGCTGGGGAGGTAGACAAACCCAATCCCTTGTATGTGGGTCTACAGGGAATTTTTGCCCAAGCCTTATGGGCCAAGAATCACTCCATATAAAAAACAGCCTTGTGCTACATCCTGCCTTGTGGGGAGGCTAAGGTATATACCCACAATCTAGATCTGTCTTGTCTAGAAGACTGACCTCTATGTTTGCTTCTGTGTGTGTTGATGCCAATTCTTAGTTTGCAAACTTTTTGCCTTCTTACCTGTTAATTGGCCTTGTATATACTGTTTGCTTGATATTATTTCATTTTTGCTCTGTTCTTTTCTCTTTTTATTGCATACTTTGTTAATTCTGTTTATTGTGCAGTTCTGTTATTTTTTTTTTTTGCATTTGACTATAGCTACTCACTCAACACATTCTCAAGGACATTAGTGAAGTAAACTAGGACAGAACTTGAACTCAGCTCCCTATTTCCATTTTCTGCACTAATATACATTACACTATCCACACATCTTAATTAAGTTTAAACAAACAGTTAAGAAAAATGTTATCTACCACAAATAAATATGAGATTAAAAAAAGAGTTTTGTTAATTTTGAAATTTAATAAGTTAGAATTATCTCATGAGATAAAAAATACAAATAAATGAGAAATAATTAAATATATAGTTAAACTTATAATATTTTCTAAAATAGAATAAAAATATAAAAACATAGTAGTAATAATAGTAGACATAGTGAAAAAAAATCATCTGAGAACTCAAGCGATAATTCCTTTTCCAATGTGAGATTTTCTTGAACATAAACACCAAGGGAATGTATATGTACCCTTGAATTTTTTAAATAAAGAGGAAGATAGTTTGTAGCAGAGAATTTAGTGGTAGAGATAGAAGAGTTTGTAGTAGATAGTCGCAATGAGCCTGGTCCTGAACAAGTCAAATCCTGGAGTTGAATCCCTGCTTATCTGTATGGTTCACCTTTTATTCAGGTTTTTGACCATGCATGCAAATTAGTGATAGTTTTAAAAGAGCTAGGACTACACATGCTTTGACTATATTTCAAATGGCAGCTCCAACAGAGCAGGCAAGATTAGCTCATATCATGTCAATTGACAACCAAAATAGCTTGTAGTAGTTTCAACAACTCCTGTCTTAAACAAGTTAAAATCCTGGAATGGAATTGCTTTACTTGACTCTCCACTGAGTCAAGTTGTGACACAAGGTCAGTTTTTAATGTGGGGACCCAAGTGTCTTCACTCAGGCTGCTGGTCTTAGCTGTTCATAGCTTGTCATAGCTGTGATACTACCAGCGCAGGGATGGATCCCTGTGACCAGTAAGTATCAGAATGTGTATACCACTCAAGAGAGAGGAATTTACACACTCAAAAATTCTAGAGTGGAATCCTTGCTCATCTGTGTAGCTCACTTTTATTCAGGTTTTTGACCACACATGTAAATTAGTGATAGTTTTAAGAGAGCTAGAACCAGACATGTGCTTTGACTAAATTGCAAATAGCGGCTCTGACTGGGCAAGACATCATGGCCTCTAAGCCATGGATTTCTTGGTCTTATTTCCCCACAGACTTTAAAACACAAAATCTTGTACTTACAAATATCACGGAGCTGTGGGCAGTATATTGAAAAGACATGATTTAACATCTCTCCAGAGATCTTCTGAACACTTGTGGAATTAATGCCATGTCAAGTTGCCACACTTCACTTCATCAGCTATAGGTGGCCTACATAAAACAAAGTACTGATCTCATTATTTTTGGCACTTCACTGTATAGTAAGACATCTGTAAGTTAAATAAGAAAAAAAGAAAAAAATCTATGTCCACAAAAGAAGAGCATGCAAAGAATAAGCCAAAAGAAGAATAAACCAACACAAATTTGACAATGTGAAAATGTCATTCAGTTCTCATGGCCAAGAAATAGAGAAAGAATTTTCATATACTGTCAAAACACTACACTTCATACCAGACATTTTTAAGCATTGAGGAAAAAAGATTTAACAATGAAAAATATCGCTCAAGGCTGAAAATAGTTTTCATTATTGTTAACTACTTCTATATGCCATGTCCCTTCATGACATAGATGATCATGGCTCTCCACAATTTCCTGTCTTTTGTAGTTCTTAATAAATTTTGTCTTAATAATTGTTCTGCAAACCATTTACACAAGCTCAATAGATAGGTTATACACTCTCCTCTAAGTGTCAACTTTTCTAAGCCCTCTTTCCTCATTATGTGCCCAGAGAAAAAGTCAACTGTCTCTTTCTGGTTCTTAGTATGTGTCCTTTTTGTTTCCATTTCCCAAAAACTTTCTTGTTGCACACATGTTCAGTCCATGATACTTTTCAGCAACCTTCAAATCTCTTCTTCATCTATTCATGGAATCCAGTATTCACTGCCCTGTAAAAGGAGTGATAATATATAAAGGTTCAGTACTCTTTCCTTTATTTCTCATGCAATTTTCCTGCTTCTTAATATTTGTTTAGTTGTTGGAAATTGTTTTTTAGTTGTTCTTTTGCAATCCCAATGTGCCTTCATATTTTGATGTCATCTGTTAAAAGACTTTTTTTTATATTTGCTTGATTTTGGTATCCCCAATTTGTAATTTACATGTTGGGTTTATTATTTTACAACCATAAATTCTATCTTCTCATAATTTTCTTTTCATTTTCCTTTAGTACATTTTGGAGTAATTCCTGTAGTTTCCTTTCCATGATTGCCATCCACTCTCTGTCATCTGCATAGCTTATATTGTTAAAATTGTGGCCACCAATGAATCTTGGTCATATTCTAATTCTTTCAGGATTGCTTCACTGTAAAGGTTGAGTAAGTCTGGTGAGAATATACATCCTTGTCTTACACTCCTTTCTATTTTTGTATAGTTACTGAATTCCTTTTCTATCCATATGTAGGCAGTTTGCTCCCAGTATAAGTTCTGGATTATTCTAATATCCATCCCATTAAATCAAGCTTACCTAGCAGTTCAAATAGTTCTTTGTGAAAATAGTCATATTTATTGACTCACCCAATCTTTATTGTTCATTTCACTATAATATTGTATTTACTATGAAATCTTTTATGCTACAATCACAAAAAGAGCTGTCTATGAAAAATCAAACTCAAACCATATTTATAATTTTATGTTAGAGAGGTTAAAAATATTTGATTTATATTATCCAATTTAAAATTTACCCCACTGATTTAAATTAAATGAAATATTTTGATAAAACTTTGTTAGCATGCATCCCTACACACAATAGTATCTAATATAGCAGAAATCTAATACAGCAATCGATATGGGGAAGATATATAAAAAGAAAGAATGAGAACATTACTTTTTGTTATTCTAACAGGGAGGTGGAGAGAGAAAGCATGCTACAGAAATAAGGAGAACTAAAAAATAACCCATAAAAACACCAATGAACATGCATTCCCTAGATAAGTTAATCAGATTTCGCAAAAAAAAAATAAGTAAATAAAACAGTATTGTATCTTAACTTGGGCTGGGTTGATAATTAATTTTGAAAACAGAATGTTTTTCCCAATTAACACAAGATGCCACTTCAATTTAACTCCACTAACAACAGTTGTTCAACATCATCCCAACTTTCCCCCAAATTTCCCAAGAACATCTCTCTCTCTCTCTCCATCCATATTCTAACCTAAGGTTGATGCAAAATCAAAAAGCAACCAGATGGTGAGGGAAAAGACAAATCATCATGGATTTCCAATATGTTGTCCGTAATACTATTCGCAACATTTACAAGACAAAAAATCTCTCCCTGAATCATGTGGACAGTACAACCTACAAAATGGAGGGTAAGAGTGCTGTAAGAGAATGCATGTTCAAGAGATATTCATATTCATATCATGGCAATGGATGCATTCTGGTGAATCAAACAAACCTGATGTTCACGGCAGGCTACCCAACTCATACAAGTGTACACTTCTTAAATCCAGGAAGACATTTTTGCTCTTTTCTTTCCATAATCTACTTTTATCATCAACTTGTGAACATACCCATTATAGGAAATAAAATTGGAAGATGCACTGAGGGATATGAATGTTCAGCATCCCTAGACATCCTTCAGAAGAATGAAATCTCATGATACTCCAAATGAATTTAAACAGGGATCTCCCTAGCTCAACCAGTTTGGTCCATAAGTGTAGAAGTACTAGTAATCAATAAGGTATGAGGGTGTATGTGAAGTGCTCCTCAGCTGTCCTTCAACATCAATAACCAATTCTGGGTGTTAATATCTAACCAGATGCTGAGTATCATGCATCGAGCATCTGTCCAACTGAAGAGAGAATATCTCCATGAGCCCAATTGCAGATGTATTGCAATTAATTATAGACTATCATCATCTCATACAGTTCAGTTTTTGACTGATCTACTCAATCTTGACATTGCTTGTTACAAGCATGTCTCTATGCTTGCACCATCAGAATATGCAGAGTACCTGGCTAAAATGGTATCAGGTATTTTAATTCTGCTCAGGTCTGGCTTCACTTGGTTTTAATGCCAAGATATACAACATAGGTAAAAGTGGACAACTTTGATTAACAGATCTGGACCTACATAAAAGTCTTCACTTTTATCCTATTCATTTTCACAAAGGCTTTTGGGATATCATATCACAAAAGAATCAAAGAGTGAATGTCAAGCTTGAGTCTAGTTGCAAACAAGACAGTCTCTAGTAAATGATCATTAACCCAGTAGAATGACTTAGATTGATCTAAATTGATCAGCTCAGCTTGATCATCTTTCTCTATGATCTTGAGTACCAAATATAGATTATCCTGAATAATCCTACTCCTCACAACACTTTTTGATGGTTATTAAATACCTGCAATTAGTTGCTAAGATTATGACGAAAATCTGTAACCCTGTATCTTAACTCATAGATAAGAGCTGAAAATTATTAATCCTATCTTCGTCAAATAGCTTGTTCCTGCCTTAAAACCTCACCATACCCCTTGTGAAGATCATTGCCATTAAGTGTGACTGCTTTAAGTACAGTTCATAAAGGAAGCCATTGATCCCAAGAATCTTGTTCATTCTGACCTTTAATGATTCTCAGATTTTATCCTCTGTTATGAGACCCTCAGAAAGACATGCTTAATTTACCTTTAGGTAAGGATGTCACCTAATTAGCTATCAAACTGTGTAGAGCTCACACCAAGCTCCTTAGTGATAGTAGTAGTCACATAATTCTTAGATGCCTTTACTTGTAATCAAACACCATCCATCCAGCAATGTGACACTGATGAAATGCTAATCTGTAAAGCACTGAAGTTTTTCTGCATGCAATTTTGCCATCATATTTGTTGCCATGACAGGATTCCTTTTAATCTTGCTCTATAAGACTTTTATCCTTTCTGTTAAAAGCAAGGTAACCAGAACTATACATTCACCTACATTTCTCAATTTTCAGTCATCTACTCTAGATTTGATTTTTGTATGTGCTGCTGATCTATCTACATTGAATCAGTGAATGTCCTGATCATCAGTAAATGTCCTGATTCTATTTTCATCCATCTCACCACTTATTCCCAACTACAACCTTGTCAATTTCCACTTTAATATTAGCTGATCTTGAAAACCCTTTCTATCCATTAAGTGATGAATTTTCAGTATCAAGTTACTTTAGGTTTTAATTCATCTAAATTTATCCAAACATGAATTCACGTATGGCGGCATGAACTACATTATGAAAATTAAACAACTCTATTAACTAAAACTCAGTCAATATAACTAAGACATTGCATCATACCTAAGCCGTATCTCTCAGTCCCAGTTTACTTTCTTTCAAAACTTATCAACAAGATGAAGTTTCTCAATAAATTTGTGAAAAACTGAAATAAATGTTAGAATCATTCCTATCATCCCACTGTGTAAATTGAAACTAAAGATGGCATTCCAATCAACAGGTAAAATTACCCATTTTTACAATGTACCAAATGAATTGAATTACTAAAAAAGGTTTTCTGCTTTCTACTGTCAATGGATCCATAAATCCTAATGAAATGAAATGCACTCTCTTTTGTCAGCCTGCCAACAAGCCTGTGAAGACAACTAAATATGTTACAGTAAAAGACAAGCTATAAAGATATGCTAATAAGAAGTGAAACCTTCTAAAAAATATTCTTAATCATTTGACATAAGATGAGCCTGTTGCAACCAAGATGTATCAACACTGATAGTTACTGATGACTTTGACCTCAAACAGGAAAAACATGCTGTGGGTGAAGACATTGATAACCAGTCTAAGTATGCTTGACTTATATTCAGTTTTGATGATGTCATGATTGGACAAAAAGATGGGAACATTAACATATCCCTTATATAGAGTGATGGATGTACAAATTCAGGGACCCTCCCTAAACAGAATTGCTCATGTTGATAGTCTGCTCCCAGAAGCAATATTACAAAATCTTCATTTTGGAGGCGTTGAATGTGACAAAATTGTTGGGGTTCTCCACATTTCTTTTTCTGGGCTCCACAATCATGATGTTTTGGAAGACACTTATGTATTTTAACTTCTTTTGTTTTATGTTATTTCTTTCAAATATGTTTAGGTTGGCAATGAAAATGTCTTTCTCCTATTTGTACTTAGTTTTGTTTCTATCAGTCTATGTTCATCTTCAACAATTTCAACTAATGAACTTTTAGTCCTTTGTTATGTTTTGTTGATGTTGTTATTATCAGAGGAGGCAGAGTAGAAATGGGGAGGAAGAGTTAGCAAAACAAAAATGAATGATGGGGAAAATAATTCAATTTGCATTCTTTATTTTCAGGTGTTGATTTTAATAATAGTAGTCATTACCGCTTGCAAGGTTTTTCTTCTGGTAAAGCAACTCTAAGAATTGACTGATGCTTGAAAAGTTAATTTATTTCCATCTCTACAAATACCATTAAATACTGAAAGAGAAAACAAAGGCTTCACATTGCATATGCTAATACAAAAATATTGTCCAGAATAGCATGGAAATTCAAATGTGACTGATGTGTTCCGACCCACCTTGTATACTGTCTAACCAGAATTTGAGAGTAGTCCTGCCAAGTTTCTTTTCTAAAACAAGACAGCAGAGTTGGTTTAAGTTCTGCTAAGTTACAGTTGGTTCTCATCTTTCTTGCTATTATCATAATGGTTTGGCCATAGGATTTGTTGTGGATTTGAATCAACCCACAGCAAAGAAAAAGGCAAGAAAGTTTTTTTAAATATAAAATATTTTTATTTTTATATTTTTACAAATAAATTTTTCTCAGCATGTATGAGTGTTACAGTTCTGGTTTTAAAGTTCCTTGTTTGTAGTTATTTGTTAAGATGACAAGAAATGTGATGTCTTTGTATATATGTGTGAATAAAAGTGAGAAAGTGAGGAGGAAAGTGTAAGTTTCATGTAGTTTGGTGAGGAAGACAGATGAATGATTAAGGGAATTTCTTTTAAGCTGTGAGTGTGGTAAATGGCTGTTTCTATCTCTTTACTGCTTTTGTCTGTCTAGAGACTTTGCTTAAATACTCTTCAAAGAGATCATGAAGCATTTTTTTATTGTCAGCAGGAAAGTGACCCATTGATTGGAAAAATGTTAAATTTTTATTTTCAAGGGATTAATTGATTGAAAAAGGTCAGATACAATAACAAAAATGTGGATATTAGTTTGATTGTAAAATATCTAAACAATTTAAATGCTTTATTTTCTTAATGGTAAATAAAGTTAATAAAAGTTTGTGATTTTAGAAAAAAGATTTTTATAACCTGTTTCTATTACACCACCTTAAGAAAAGAGTGAGTCTTTGGTTGTGTTTATATAAAACACTAACAGGCTTCACCCACTCACTATCACTTCACAAAGTAAGATATATTCATGACTTGAAATCTTTGAAACTTATTTTAATGAACATTTTATTCAGAAATTGGCTTGTTATAGTTAAGTAAAGTTTTACAAATAGATGCCAACTTGTTGAAGGCCAAGTAAAATACAAATTTCAAACACTTTTCTGCACTATATAAGATTATATTTTTAAAAAGAATTATTTTTATATGAAAATCAAAACAATCCTCAAATAAAAGAACAGTAATGAAAGACAGTTAATTAATAAAATAAACTTTTTAAAATCAATATGCAAATTAGTTGATGTCCCTAGCTATCATGATGATGGCCAAACCAAGAGTCCTCCACAGGAGCTAGCTTAAATTCTACCTGATAGGATGGCTTTTAAGCTAGTTTATAATGATATGAAAGGAAAAAAGAGTTACTCCCCTTGAACCATTAAAGCAACGATAATGGCTAGTATAATGTATTAATATATATATATTCAACTTCACATAAACAGGCAACCCTGAATCTGAGCTCAACAAAAATCGTTCCCTGCACCGAACTTTTCTAGAGCTTTTGAATGAGCTATGGACCATTGAAATCAGACCAGTAGGAGCAGATTTTCTTGGATACACATGCATACACTGTAATTTATATATAAGATTTTGGAAATTTCGGGTATTTTTTCTGTTGTGGTATTAATCTCTTATCATTAAGAAATAAGAAGTAATTTTCTTTGTGATAGAAATAGAAGTGATAGTTATAACTTAAAATGGAATTTATGGATGTTCCTTCATCAAAAGTTTCATTTCAAAGTGTCAGTATCAATCCAATAAAATGTTGAACCCATGAAATCTTACAACCAGGACCAGTAATGATGGATGAGTGAATTTGTATTCATTTAAACTCTGCTAATTATGTTAATCTACCATGACTTTGGTACAATGTTTGATCAAAGTTTTGTAGTGTAGATGAATTTAAACACAAGCATGCTGTCTTTCACTAGAGAAATTCTTTCTCTATAGTTCTTATTAAAATACTGTGGATAAACCTGTATTATAGAATTATAGGAATAAAGAATACCACAAGAATAATACCTGCACATTATTGGTCTGCAGAAAATATTTTTCTAATTTGTTTTGTTTTGGAGACATTTATATTTTTACTTAAAAGAATTGAAAATAGAAGATTAACACAAACATTTTATCATTGGTGTAAATATATATGTGTTAAACTAAATCCAGTTTGCTATTCAGAACTATCCTAGTATACCAGGTTTTTGAGATAAGGCTATAGAATATTTATGTTCAAAGTAAATGTTATACTAATAATCTATTATGATCCTAAAAGAATTCATGTTCATCAGCAAGATGGACAGACACATGTGCGAGCTGAAGTTGTATTGGAAGAGCAAAAGATGTCTTCCACAGACTAAACAAATAACAAAGATGTGCTTCTAAAGAAGAATGCTAAAATCCAAAGAGTATCTGCAATGTTATTGGTATTGACCTGGCATCTTGGCTTTATTAACTTCCCCCACCACCATAATGTAGCTTCCTTTTAATTTTCTTATAAATACTTTCATACTAATTGTGCTGATGAACTTTCCTCTATAGTTTAGACTTTATGAATTTCAGTGCAGTACTAGATTGGTAGCAATGTCTCATCATATTACAGTTGAAATTACTAGATGTATCTGTAAGTTCTATGCTAACAGTTTCTTCTCTTACTCTTCTCATTTGTGGAACTCATTTGTGGAACTCTTTTCTGGTTTCTTGCTTACCAGCTAACTTTGATCTTCAAAAATGCAATGTCAATTGTTATCTTCTGTCTTCTTGATTCTTCTTCATTTATTGTTCTCACACCTTAATAATGTTTTTCTTATTCTTATTCTTTCTCACCAAGTAACCCCTTCTGTCTTAGTAGCCTTATCACCTTCCTTGCTTGGGTGAAATGATTAAAAAAATACTATAGACTGAACATGTGAACAATGAGAAGATTTTAGGGAAAAAATAGCAAAAAAAACATACTTGCAATCTGAAAGAGTTGAAATAATGAGGGAAGAGGGCTTAGAGAATTTATCACTCACAGGACATACTGAATGTAAAAGGGGCAGAAGGAAACAGTGAATAATCTACCTAAAAGGGTTATATAAATGTATGGTAGAACAAGGACTGGAAGATATGGTAAAGAGACAAATGTTGCTTAAAGCTACAAAAAATAGGAAGTTGTGGAAAGCCATGATCACCTGCATCCTAATGGAACATAGCACATAAAATAAGAAAGCATGAGGATCCACAAGTAGGTGGTGTAGGATTTATTCATCATGAACACAACTTTTTGGGGTCTTGTAAAGCTGGAAACTATTCTGATTTAATAAACACCATGTTAACAGTGTATTGAAAACTGGGATGCTGGGCTCTTTCTTACATTCCCATTTTGATTGTTTTCCAATGAAACTGCATGCCATAAGCAATGAGAATGTTGATAGGCTTCACCAGGAAATATCCGAGAAGGAATTGAGGCATCAAACCAAATATTATAAATGATTACTGCTTGTTCCACCAACCAGAGAACAGCTCAACGTAAAAGTGCACAAGCAAGCATCATAAATATTCCTGAAACTAGTTCAAATAAATTATTCTAAATTTATTTGCTTATTTCCCATTGTCATCTAACATCTTCTTGTATATAAATATACATAATCTCACAGCAGTATATAACCACACATCAATAGAGACTTTCTCTTTTCATTCATTAGAAAAAAACTATCTTCCAAGTTCTGACTCCACTTAATGTCTAGATCTGATAAAGGAACTATATTGGTTCACAAAGTCATACATGTCTGATGAGGACCCCAATAGTGAAACATTTCAAATCTCATCAGGAGCACAACAATGAGAAAATGAGTGCCCCAATCTATTTAATCTCTTTCTAGACTGTTCTCTGCGCATATACAAGTACAGATATGAACAGATGGACAGTGATCATTTAAACATGCCAACATCCTAAACAAATCTACTAATAGAAAACAGTGTTACTGCTTCCTCTCACGAGACCAGTGAACTGATGATGGGGGTGGCTATGCTGATGACATTTATTTGATCTTGAAGAAAAAATCAACCTTCTACCAAGAGTTCCGCGCAAGATGCAAGATAAACATTTCTAAAACAGAAACTATATTCTGGAATTGGAATGAAAGCAATGATGGCACTTACCTGATTCTATCATAAAAATTCAGGATATAAAATTAGTAAATATTAAAGACTTTAAATATCCCAGTGTTATAACAAATTTAGTATAGGAAATAATGAAACAGGTTATGTGAGGGATAGTTTCACCCAATACCACAAATTGCTACAAAACCAAAACATTAGCCTAAAAACTCACATCATCATTCTTATGATCCTCATCAGATTGAGACTTGTATATGGATGTCCTACATGGCACCAAACTCATTCAGAAATATCTAAATCATCAGCAGCTGTATACAACCAATTTCTCAGATTAATAGTTAAAAATGGTTTTAAATGGATGAAGCATGTAGGTCTTAGTGAGGATCATCCTTTTTTGAACATTGTGAACTGTCACTACAGAATCACAAAGAACTTTACAAAGTAACAGAAACCACATAATTTGTTAACTTTCAGCAGTAGCAATAAATAAAATGGATAGCACATGTAACTTGAAGAAAAATAAGGACTTAATCAAGATATTGATGTTCTACACTATTTCAAATAAAAGGTTAGGAAAGAAAACCTATCAATATTGGAAAAGGCAATAACAGCTACTGGACTATTTCCCTGAAAAATTGTTTTAAGAGAAAGACTTCATAAATTATAATTAAAAGTATCGCTGGCTGCTCTGTCAATGAATGCCAAATGTTTCCTTATAAGTAAATGACGAATATAACCATCATTATTTACTAATATACTATTTGCCTTAAATATAAACATACTGTTGGTTATAACTGGCAAATAGCACCAACAAAGAAACACAAAAAAGGTGTGGCTTAAACATGACCACAGGTTTATTTAAAGAAACTATTTATTCAAACAAACTAACAAATGTTTGAATGTACTTACAAACATACTGTTTTCATAGTAATTACTATGTAACTAACTAAATGCAGTTGACTTAGCTAATTACTAAAAGTCCTGGGAAGGTTCTCTTAATGTATGCACATATTATCCTTTAGTCATCATGTCTCCAGCTGGAGTCTGCACAAATTCACATGACTCACTTTGGTGACATAGTATTATATGCCATTGATATTATGTGTCTACAACACTATATACAGTACTATTATACTATTGTTGTATATTTATCTTGAACATCAATATGCACTGCCCATATCTCAAAAACCTGATAAGCTACAACAATTCTTAGTACAGTTTTGGAATTGACATATTCATTGTAGTCTTTACCACATCATTTATTTGGATAGGAGACAAACATTTTTTTTTCTTTCTTGCTTTGTATAATAAAAAGAACAATTTATTTTTAGAGTCTATGAATGGAATCCGAAAAAGTAGTAAATACACACAAAGAATAATAAAAAGAATAAGATGTTTGTAACTATATAAGTAAATGGAAATAGAAAAAGGATAAGTGAACTTTATGGAAGATCTCATTTTCCACAATAATGAGAAAGAGATGGAAGATTAGTAAGAGTCTTAAAAAAAAGCAAAGTATTAGTTCAGGTAAGTGAAAACAAAACTAAATTTCTCTATATAGGACCTTCTTACTTAATATTATTCTTCATATTAACAACCTTTTATTTTTCTATTTATTTTATAAATTAATGATCTACCTTCAGAAATCTCATTCTACCTGAGGGAAGACTGAAGCCCATAAATTTAGTCCTGCCAATTTCTAATCGACTACCACAATTATTATCCTTTCTGTAACTCTTTAAGCAAAATTATACGTTTGAGCAAACCAACCAACTTTATCATCATTCTTTCCGACATTCTTATTTTAGTGGCAATTATAGTTTCCAGTTGTTTATAAATGCACTACTTTTCAACTCTGTAATCACAAACCAAGCCATACAACAAACCATTTTTTGCTGGTTTTTGCCTTTGGCTAATAATTCTTAGGAAAACATATTCATCAGCTGAAAGGTGGCATGACACTAACATTAGCCGGTAGCCAACTGACAAAGTAGTGAAGTTATAACTTGTATATTTAGTGAAGAAATATGGCAGAAGCTTCTTTATTAGATTAAGCTACAAGTCGATCACAATCTTCACAGTTACTTTGGAAATAGTTTTTTCTTTTTGATTTCTCACTTTCCTCATGTTAGCTGGAAAATAAGCCCAGAGGCTAGACTGTTCATCTATTAAAGGAAAAACAGAAATATTTCAAGCAAGTTGTATACAGGATAAGTTACTATCAGTATATTTTGAGAATTATTGCTTTAAAAATTGCTTTATATTATTTTTTAGACTCAAATTCATTAAAGTCTGTTGGTTATCTTTAAAATGCTTATTGAGTGAGATTGCTAAAATTTATTAGCTTTTTACATCTTTGTTTAAAGGAAATGAAATGCTTAGTGCCTTAAGTTATTTGAATTAATTTTTTACCAGTTTTCTTCATTGTATAATTGATTTCTGGCCCAACATTTAAGGTTGAATACTCTCCACCTGTTAGAGTAAATATTGCAAAGTCAGAAGTGAAAGTAAATTATATGAGTTCAAGTCTTGTCAGAAGATACCAATAACACACCATTTTTCAAAATCAGCATTTTTTTTTTTTGATAGGAAGAATGATTTTGGCATAGTTTTAAGTAGTTCTGAAATTAAGTATTTTTCATTATTAAAATTTAAACAGTTATCTTTCTGTTTGAATTTCTGGGTTTATCATTATTTACATTGCAACTCTTGTCCCCATCTTTGTTGCCTAATGGATTAAAGTTTTGGTTCATGAATTTAGTGACATAATAATTGTGCATTCAATCAGGATAGTGTAGACTTAGACATAGTGGAAACTAAGTAAACAATAATTAAACATTACTAAATAATAACTAGATGAAATATCCCTAGCCATGAACAACCAGAATGAACATAATATGCTCCCATAGATTAAATAAGGGGTTCAGTTCAAAATTCACTTGGCAAGCACCTGATAATGGCCAGAAGACACAGTGGTCAAAATATTGGGATAATAACAACAAAGATGAGGACAATAGTCTGAGTGTAAATAATGTTAATAATTGTAGATTTAATACTCTGAGATTATTAAAGTAGAATAGAAATAGATATATTCGCCTATTGCCTGGTTGACATTCCTACCCGGTCTTTAGAACAGGAGTAGAGTTTTATCCCTTATTTCTTGTTTGGGATTGGGTTTCTGGTTCCTTCTTAGATTTTCTCATTCTCTTTTGCATGTGGTATTCTACCTGGAATTCTGGATATCATCTAATTTTTTTTTTTTTTTTTATATTTATAAATTGAATAACATGTAACAGAGAGATCTTGATGGTGGAAGTGGATTTTACAACCCAAGAGTCATGGAAAAATATTCTGATATCAGACAAAAACAAAGAAAATTGACCAATATTTCAATCTTAGTTGCTGCAAAGAAAAGATTCTTTATTTCAAAGTCTCACAGAATTTTGAAAAATTTAAACAAATAACAAAACAAGATGATTTGGCTCTTTAACCTTTAAAAGAAAGAGATTTCCATTTACAATAGAAGCAACAGCTCTTTACTTCCAGTTATGCATAATATTTGTTGCCTCAAGATTATCTCTACATGTTTTTGAAAAAGATTGACAAAATATTTTCTTCAAGCCACAAAGCTTTATTATGTCTCCAGGTTTATTTGCTTCTTGCCAATGGAAATGAGTTTGTGTGTATTGCTTCATGGCAAAGCCTGGGGCTGTAAGCTACTAAATCACTGTTTCTGTACTCACTAAACGTAAATTACTATATAAAATCTACCTTCAACAGTAGATGAAGTGGGGATTTTGAAAGAAAAATAGGAAAAAAACTATTTGACTGTTGTTTTAACCCTCTATTGTCAGAATTACTTTTCAAAACACTTTTCTGTTAATTATCTAAAATAGAGCTGTGCTTGTTCTTTTTGTCTAAGCTGAGAGCAATTATCTTAACTTGATTCTTATTTGGACTCATTTTACTGCAAATTGCTTGCAGTAGTCACTGAACAAGTGTACTTTAATTAGCTTTGCACACTTAGAGACTCAGATATTTTTAGTGATGAAATTTTGTAGATATTCTATTGCTGCACCTTGTTTTATCCTATTTTCACAAAGTCACCCACTTAACAATATCTGACCAATTATCAAACATTAGAATTTTTTTGAATCTCTTTCTGATCAATATGCTATAATAATGTTTGTAATAACAATCAAGATGAGAGCAATAGTTTGAAATAATTAAAGTGTATTAAAAATTCCTCATCTCAAAAATGAGACATGAAAAATTTTCAAAAGTGGTATGAAACCATGAAAATCCACCACTGATGTTGTTTGAGACAGTGGTTTTGTGGATATAGGAATTAGTCACAGTATGTGTTGGTGGCATGGTGGAGTAATGGATAGCTGCTTGGATTGAAGAATTGGAGAGCCAAGTTCAAATTCCAGTTGGATCCATTACACTCACTTACATGCTAATACCCTTTGGAAAGGTATGAATCCTCTTCTTCTCCCTCCAGTTATGGGTAAAATAGCAGGATAGCAACTGGTCTACCACAGAAAGAAATGGCAACCTACTGTGGGAAAAAAAATCTACCTCATCAGTCATGTATCAAAAAACACATGATTGCCTAACTGAGTATCACACATGGCACATAACTGACTGATGTGTTGCTGTCATCTCATGGGTATGAGTTCAATCCCTGTATCAGGTACTGAAAGAATATATATTGGTTCATCAGGAAAAAACAAGTGTTGATGCCACTGGGACAAAATACCACAATAATCAACAATGAACACAGAGTACTTGGCCAAAATGTTGCATCTATAATCTATAATAATCAAGATGAAAACAATAGTCTTCAAAAATTAAAGTGTACTGACAACTGCTCACCTCAAAAATGAAATACAAAAATTAGCTTCTTGATAAGATCAAGATTTTTGCAGCACCCACTGCATGCATTTATGCATGTGTATATCAGCAGTTTAAATATGTGTTATATATATATATATATATATTTGAATAAAAGACAGACCACGTTACGTTAAGATTCCATGTAATAAGCTATTTCACCATAACCCCTTTAACAGGGTTCTGGATCATCAGACTTTACTTCCAAAAGCTGAAATGAAAAATGAAAAGAAATTCCCACGTTTTTTACGGACCTCATCAAGTATACGCAAAGTTAACAAAGTGAGGAAGTGAGGTGGGAGAGAGGATATGAGTGTGTCATATGTATCATTTTAGTTTCCTATTTTAACCCCAGTGTGTCGGCTGGATGTTGCTCAAATTTAATGCGTCTCGTTTCTAGATAAAGGTGGTTAAGGGGTGAGCGATAAGGACTACATTAAGGAAGACGCGTTACAACAGCCCCAATAAATTACACGACAGGTTTCATTCAAATTCCTAGACGCTGTCAGTTCGCGTTACTTTAACGTGCATATTTGGGAGGTTAAGGTTTGATAAATATCTAAAATTTTAAAACAATCTACGAAGAAATTAATTTGAAATTTGGTGGAGTTTTGGGTATTTCCTATGAAGCAGTCGATTGGAAAGATCCATAGACAGAACATTGAAAGAGTAATCCAATTTATATTTAGTACTTTTTCCACTAAAGCTTTTATCTTATAGCTTGTTAGGTTGACATTTATTCGTTTGATTTTTGTTCATTAAGTAAACTTGTGATTATTTTTGATTTTTGTTCATTAAGTAAACTCGTGGTTGTTTTTATGTATCCAATTATCAACAGTTGTTCCCATTTAAATAATTTTATTTTCCCCATTGGGGTAGTATCTTTCAATCTCAATTAAAATACTAGTCTAACACTTTCCCTTCGTGCTATTTAAAATTCACTTCCAATTGGAGAATATTAGAGGAGAGATTTGGAAGAAATGTCACTAGCAGAAAATTAGGCCCTTCTTTTATATTTTCTTATCTACACATGTCTTAAACCCCTATTTGTAACCTATATCGTCTTATATGCCTATGAGTTCCTATATACACCTACACACACATTCACACGAAACGATATAGGTATATTTCCATCTTTACACATATACACCTGCAGAGAGAACGCACATCCACATGTCTCCATACCTGTCTCCATGTATACTTATACTTACATATATATATATATATATATACACACAAGGACATCTGCATATCCATATATACTCATACGCACATATATATATCTACACATCCATACGTATACACATATACACATACATACACACACCCATATATGCATACGTACATATATACATATACATACATACACATATGCATACACAATCTGCAGAATATCTATATACCCACATATGCGTTAATTTGCACTTACATATATCTCTACCTACGTATTTGTCCCTATTCTCATGTCCACCTGTGCATCCACTTATGCCTGCGTTCAACGACTATCTCAGTATTTAATTACATTATCTATGTCTTTACACATATAATATTACCCGATCTTTCATATTTATGGCAAAACATATAAGTACCTAACTAATTGTACATCTCCACACTCACAAAAAAAAAAAAAAATAAATAAACTGGTATGTTTCTTTTTCCGTATAAAAACATATACATGTACATATCAACAGGTGTCTCAGTGTGCAAATACATTATCATAGTTGTATACATACAGTCATGTGTTAGCGTCCACGTGTGCATATACATATATATATATTATTGTTATTATTATTGTCATATAGAAAAACAAAGCAAAAATAGTAACAAAAATCTTACATTGACTTATAACAAAGCATTATCTTTTTAAAATTTTTGAACAGTTTGAATAAAATTAAATTTTGTTTGTCAATGTTCATTTTTTTGTGTGTAAGGAGGAAAAATATTTTTGTATTAATTTGACTTGTAAGCTTAAAGTTTCTGAAATCAGATTCATTTCAAAATAGGTTAATTTGAAAGTAAGAAAAATAAGAAGGGTACAAGTTGAATTGAAAAAGTTTTTCTTGCTGTTATCAACCAGTTCAAAGCCATTTCTTTTGATGTCTGTTTTCTCATTGCTCTAGAGAGAGGGCCGGAGCAAAAGATTGTCAATTGGATGATCTTTTTAATTCTGACCTTACCTATGCCATTAACTCTCCTTCACATAAGATTGTCTTCAATAAAAATGTCTTAGATGTGATTATTTAATTTCTTTATAAATCTTTTCATTGGCTAAAAAACAAGTTTATTCTTTTGTCTTTATTTTGAACTGATTTTTGGATATCAGGTTTTGAACTGGAAATGATTTATCTGAGGGTCCATTGTTGATTTTTAATTTCCAGTGAATTAGAAGACATCAGAGTGAAAACTAACATTAGCATTTAAATTCTTTTTATATTAATGCTCTGACAATATATTATTGATTAGTAATATTTTTTACAATACTGGTCACTCTATATGTTGTAGAGTAGTTTCACAGTGGAGGCTTGTATTTCACTAAGTCGGTACTAAAATAGGTTCGACGTACAAAACGTTAGGAACTTGATATAATAGGTAATGACGCAGAGAAATCTAGTGATGGTCGCTGATACTTTTAGTATCCAACTAACGGTCGTCTAACACTGACTGACCAACTTTACTGAGCGACTCACCCGTTACTATTACTACTACTACTTATTATAGGTGGGAGAGTCTATTAACTATAGAATAGGTGTGTTCCACTATAACACTATACAAGGCCTAAGGTCTAATCAAGGTGGAGGGTTAAAGAGTAAAAGGTAAAAGGCACAGTTTATGAGGATATGCAGGTAAGATAATGGGTAACCCTAGACTTAAAATTGTAGTAATCAGGAAAGCATCTTCTGTTTGAGTGGAACTTATGTCTCACCAATGGAATATGAAGAAAATGAGGATGACTCATTACACTGTTCATGTTATAGCGGGGGCCTGGCCATGAAGGTTAGAACTGCTGGTACTAAGAAATGTATCTCATCAGAACATTTTCCATGAAAATAATGATAGAGTAGTTGGAGGCTTGCAACATTTCATTTGTGGGGAAAGGGATTGCAGGGTGGAAAATAATTCATCAGCCATAAGACTGTGTAGATATTTTTGGACTATCAAGATTGAAAATGAAAACTGGGTATTAGTACTCCATTTTTGGCCTAATCTAGCTCTTGTAAAGGTAGAAGATAGCAGGAGAAGTCAGTTACTCATTGGTGTGGTAGAAGCCACTGACCATTTTTCTTTAGCAATGGATCATATGTATGAGTTTCACTTGAAGTCTGGGTTGAGATTAAGTCCCAATAGCTGCTCAAGACAGGAGCGTCCCTGGGAAAACACCTGTTAATTTCAATAGATAAAAATTCAGGGTTGGCTCAGTGATGGTGGAATGTAACTAGTTTGGTTTTCAAAGCATTGAATGTGACCAGCCAGTTTTTCCACCACTGAGCTATTAGAACTTGGTATATACAGGTACACATATATTTATATACACTCACACATACAACTATATATGTGAAAAATATAGTATAGAGCAGAAATGTATTTAAAGCATCTGTGTATGAGTGTAAAAATTAAAAGTATATGAAAATGAACATTGATGGATGTCAATGGGCACAATTATTTCTGCATTGAGGTATTTGACGATACATCTCTATTTCATGTACACTTTGATTTCAGACACCATATTGCTAGATTGCTGCTTAACTGCTATCTATAATGAGGCAAAAAAAAACAGTTCAACCTCTAATGCCATCAACAACATCTGGCTTTGTAGGCTAACATCATAAAATAGTAGGCATTGCTTTTCACACAACACTTGTAATTAAGTACAAATATACAGTGTTGTGCAAAAGTGAATCCCTAAGATAATATTATAAATAATTGTCTCTTTTTTTCCAGATAATCAACAAATCTTAATTAAACTGTATATTCATTAAGAAAAACCTTTATTAAATGAATTACAACCATTTTCAAAGATTTTTATCAAGCTAGAATAAAAATATTAATTAAAAATTAATATCTGCAAAAGTAAGTGAACCCTTACATTTACACTCTGTATTTTTGCTTTACATGGTTGCCAGTGCAAATAATTTTTTGTGCACATGTAAAAATCAAAATGACATGTGTTCATTGTTTGGTATGCTGTGTATACTGCAGTTAAACAATATAACTCATTGTGTATGCAAAAGTGTGCAGTTCGAGACTAAATTTTAAAAATATATATGCAAAGATCAAAAGAACTTCCTGAAGTTTTAAAAAATCATATAGTTGAAACCTATAATGATGGAGAAGGCTACAAAAAGCTATCAAAATGATTTGGAGTGTACTTCTCCACCATGCAACAAATTATTTATAAATGGAAAGCCTTTGGTATGATGGTATGGCAATCAAGAAGTTATTGTCCACAAAAAATAAATAAGCGCAAGTGCAAGTAGACATCTTGTTTGGCAAGCCCAGGTAAATTGTGCTGTGACCTTTGTGATTCTTCAATGCTTACTGGATAATGTCAGAATCAATGTGCATACATCTACAATGTGACAAAATCTGAACAATGCCAATCTTCATGGTGGAATGCCTAGTAAAAACCACTGCTTATGAAACAGCACACGCATGCTCACCCACAACTATGCCAAAGCTCATATTAATAAGCTAGACACATTCTAGCAAAATTCTTTATGGTCAGATGAGACTAGACTAAATCTTTTTGAAAGGAACAATGGGTGGTATATCTGATGAGCTCCTAAACGTGGGGTGACAGAATTGTGATTTGAAGTTACTTTGCTGCAGCTGGAACAAGCAAAATAATACACATTAATAATGCAATGGACTCTGAAAGATACCAACCAATTTTGAATAAAAGTGTCTTTCAGAAGTTGGTTTTAGGTCAGGGCTGGAAGCATCAAAGCAAATCCACAAAAGAATGGGTTCATGAAAAGAAATTTCAAACCTTGGAATGGCCAAGACAAAGTCCTGATCTAAACCCAATTGAAAATCTGTGATTCAAATGAATGAACATACCAGAAACCAAGGTAATATCAAGCAATTGTGGGAATTTTGCCAAGAAGAATGGTCTTAAATTATAGAAAAAAACTGATTGACATTGTAATCTCAAAAGCAGCAGTCAGCAAATATTAAATGTAAAAGTTCACTTACTTTTGCGCATCTTAATTTTTAATTTTTTGTAATGGGATTGATTTAGTATAAAGAGAGCGATAACTATAGCTGCTGAGCAACTTTGAAGGAGGATAAGTAGAATATCTACAGCTACTAAGTTGGATCATCATAACAATTTTTAATTAATATTTTTATTCCAGCTTGATAAAAACTTTTGAAAGTGTTTGCAATTGATTTAATAAATATTATTCTTAATGAATATATAGTTTAATTAAGATTTGTTGATTATCTGAAAAAAGAGACAATTCTTTTAAATATTATCTCAGGGGTTCATTTACTTTTTCACAGCGCTGTATGTATTGAATGCTTTTATATATAACACATACATATGTTTTGCACAAAAAAATAGATAATGATTTTATTAGTGTATAAGCATGTAATTTGAAAAAGATAATTTTGGTCAAGTTTAGGCTGATTAAACTTTTAGTAATTTGATACTAGAGAATTATTAAACTTTACAAAATGTCACTTTTCATGGCAAGATATCTTCTATTATGTGCCATGTGTCTTCAGGACATGAGTGATCATGGATCTCTACAACTTCCTATCCTTTGTATCTCTGCTATATTTTTCCCCATATTATCTCTCTCAATCTTTGTTCTGCTATTCATTTAAACAAGCTTGTAAGGTTAGTTATTCACTGTTTCACTCTGCCTTTCTTTATTTCAGTAACTCCTGTGAGTGTCAAATTCTCCAAGCTCTCTTTGCTCATTATGTGTTCAGGAAATTTCAACTGTATTTTTTCTGATTCAAAATGTAAATATCTTTGCATTTTCCTTCAGTTTGTCCATATTACTTGTTTTATAAATCAAATAATAAAAACAAATTAAGATATGAGCAGTCATGAAGTAAGTTCACCATGCAGAGTTTTACATATAAATTTTTGGCTTATAATCCTATAATAATTTTAATTTTCTGATTATGTCAACAGTCAAATGTTAGCATCTCAACTAAAAATGGCATATATTAAAAAATGGGAGTCACCTAAAAAGTAAGAGGCATAAAAATATTGCAATACAATTTTGCAATAATCTAACATAAAATAATCTATTTTAAAAATATAAAAAAAATATATAAAAAAGGATGACATCACAACCATTTTAAAGAGTAGTTTATTTATTCAAAAATTTATAATTTGGATGAAATATCCTGTTACTATGGATAATAGGGCTTTGTTTTTCATAAAAGAATATTGCTTGTAAAAATATGCCTTTTTTACTTAGTCATTTTTTTCTATTCATTTTTGTTTCCTTTTGTTCAATTCTGTTCAACAGTTGCATTTTAAATGGAATGGATAAAAAAAAACTAGAGTTAGATGTAACTTAATACTGGTTGAGACAAATATATTTCAATTCAGTTAAATGTCAACCACTAAGTTTCATTCACTGTCATTGAACAGCGGAGATAGTTTTTATCTCTTAGCAGAATTAGCGACAGAACAAAATAAGAGTTGCAATTCAATTTGGATTATTTATGATTTTCTATGAAGAAACTTTTACATTAATAGAGTAGATACAATTTGTTTTGTAGAAGTGTGTCAGAAACACTACACATACTATAGATATGTAGGCAGGTAGGTGTGACCAACTGTGTGAATATATAGGTAGCTCTTTGCAAAACCAATCAATATTGTTTGCATACTGTACCAAGAGAATTTGACTGATGTCAAACTTTTACTGATGTACAAATTTATCCCAGTAAAGTCATGAGGACAGTGGAATATAATGAATACTGTCAACACTCTCACACCAGCTTCCAATCTTTAAATGTTAGTTTGGGTTGAGAAAGTTTAGACACAAAACAAAAACACCATTTGTGATTGTTTAATTTCCTTCTTCAGTTTTTTATTGTATCAATAAATCAGTATAAATAAATTAAATATCATGAAATGAATGCATCATAGACATAGGCGAGAGAAATAGGTAACTGCATATAAATCATCAATGTCCACTCATATTCTGAGCAGAAAGAAAGGATCACATCAGAGTCATCATGTTGTCAGTGTGGTCTTGGAAATGACATACAACATTAATTCTTGCATGGAACCAGTAAAGACATTGACAACAAGGAATCACTCATAGACATTGGGGCAGCTCCATTTGATATATGCACTTTAGCATTATTACATGAATAGTGAAAATTCTTGGGATTTCAAAGCATTTTCTCAGCTCTTGGATAATATTTCTTCTTTGTTTACAGTTCAGTGCATCTATTTCCCAAGTTTGGGGAATTAAATTCTTACATTGGCCACATATACACCACATTTTCTTATAGGATAATATACACATATTGATCATCACATCACAAACAACCAAAATATAACTATTAATATAAGGCAAATATTAGTATATAATACAAAAAATTTATATATAGCACTGGCTGCAAGGAATGATTAAAAAACTGAAAGAGATTATTAGAGAAAAAACAATCCATCTTAAATGAAATGTGTTTTATCACAGGAAACATATTTTAATTATATAAACTAATATTCATACATATATATATATATATATATATATATATTAATAAATATACATATTATCCCTCACCACTAGAACAACACTGGGTATATAATCCACTATGTGGATGACAATATATATATATACTAGCAGCATGGCCCAGTGTTGCCCGTGCTTGATTCAAAAATTGTACAACTCTTTAGAGGAGTGCCCTTTGCCATGCTGATGTTGCTACATGCCTTACTTCTTGCCTATCTCACACTGCGAATTTTTTCTAAGCTCTATTAAATCTGTTACGAAAAAAGTACTAAACAAAATGAACACAAAATGATCAGCTTTAAAAAAGGACTCGTAACTGGAAAAACCAAATGAAAAAAGAATGTTAACAACAATTACATTTTCACACCGAACCCAGTTCTGTGGAATCAGAATCAACGTTGAGTTTAAGCAAGCGAATGAGCCAATTGGAGTAAAGTGCCATGCAGATTTAAATTTTTCCCACTTGTGACGAATGCAGCTATCGATTTTTTTGCATTCTAGCATGCTAGTTAACATTCGTGTCAGTCAGCTGTTGGCTCTCATGCTAGCCAAAAGAATATATATATACAGAGAGAGAGAGAGAGATGACAAAGATATTTGTTATATATTATGTTTTTTATTTAGCTGATATGTGGAAGGACAATAAACATTTATGTCAATTACAAAAGTTTTTGCTACTCTAAGTGGCTTTATCAGTGTTTGATATTAAATAGCATTTTTTGAACTGGGTTAAATTTAAAATCTAGTTGACTTTAATGACATCGGTGTGAGAATCACCAGTTCTTTGCTCATGACACCTGATAAAGTTTCTTCTTGCCTTATCCTTTATCTTCATATGAATGAGTCTCTCATGACACCAACTACAAGTGGCCACAATAAATGCCTGAAAACACTTTTCCTCTTTGTTTTATTACTAATAAATAATAATAATAATATTACCAATAAGAACCATACTAATAATAATATTGCTGGTAAAAATGGGACAACATGAGTAAGGGAGATGTTATCCGTGAGTATACAATAATAATAATGACTATAAAAATAGTAGCATTAAGGAAAAAGACATATGCTAGGAAAACTGGATCACTGTATTGTGCTGGACAAGTTTTCACCCCCGAATCTATCTTACATATTTATAAGTCTACCATTAATCTTTAACACAATTGGTCTGGTACTTCTGCCATATATTTAAAGATTCTTCATAAAATACAAAGAATATGCAATGTTATTGGTCCTAACCTGGCATCTCGGTTTCAATCACTTTTTCATTGCTGTAACAGTTTCCCTGTGCTTTTTCTATAAATATTTTCATGGTTATTGTTCTCATGAAATTTCCTCTATGGTACCAAGATTTTATAAATTTAAGCACAGCACTAAATTGGCAGCTAGATCTCATCATTTTACAGTTGAAATGGTGAGATGTCATCATAAGTTCTATGATAACAGTTTCTTCTATCACATTTCTTACTTGTGGAACTTTCTTCCAACTTCTTACTTCCCAGTCAATTTTGATCGCCAAAAATTTAACTGCAATGTCAATCATTATCTTCTATCTTCTAAATTCCTATTCTTTTATTGTTCTCTCTCTTTAATAGTGTTTCTTTTTCCTTATATTCTCTCTGACTCAGTAACACCTTACATATACATTTTTAAACTTGTCTTATATATTTACCATTCCTTTAGATATTCATCATAATTTTTTCATGAACATTCATCCCTTGTTTCCTGTTTAGGATTGGGTTTCTGGTCCCTTCTAACGTATACTTCAATTCTATACACATAACATCTCCAATTAAATCTTGACCTATTCATCTAGAATTTACTTTCCTGTTATCTTGCACTAATACAACTCCACACAGTAATCCTCTACCTTGAGTAACTCTTAAGGCTTCTTTTGGGTGAACATTAGTAAAATAATATATATATATGTTTGTTATCATAAATAAACAGGTATTGATGAACAGCAAACACATGATTAATGTTTGTAAATAATTTTATATAACAAAATACAAAACATAGGAAAAGTATAGTGACAGATGTACAATTAATAAAAAACACTTAACTGATATTGGATGTCAGTTCAAACATTTGTGTTTCAGGAATTAGGAGTTCAAATGTTCATAATGAGAGACAGACAAACAGAATGTTCACAAAAGTTGGGTATTCTTTTTCTGCAATGTGAAATATAGAATTTGTGAATAATGTTTGTGTTCTGTTTTCTCTTGGTTAATTGGATTGAATCCAAGATGAATGTAAGATGTTTTCTTTGTATCTATTTGGGTACAATATTCCTTTATCCTTTATTCATTAAATAGTCAAATAGAACCAAGATCTCCACGATTAAATTTCCTTATTCCCTATACAATAAGTTATGGAATAGGCTTGTGGGTGTATTTCTCATCCTTTATGATCACATGATAAGAGTCTATTTTTCTTGTGTATTGTTGTCATCAGAGGTCACTGGGAAACTAAAGTTACAATGCCAAAATCACATTTAGTGATGTATGTCACGTGAGCATTGTTAACTAATTTTCACTCACTTTCTTAAGTTATTCTGTTTGTTGTCAAGCAATCCCAAATTCCTTTCCTAACCTCTCTTAGCCAAAACACGACTCAGTCCAGATAGGTAGTAAAACAAAAAAAAAAAATAGGGAAGGAAGAGAAGGAGAAACACAAAGACAGCACATCTCTTATTAAATTTATTGTACATCTGATTTAACAGTTAACATTGAAGGACATGTCCCAATATATATACATGTTTTTATGACTTCTAGTTTTAAGGTGAAGTCTGGTAAATGATGAATGTGTGCCAAGTAATTTGTAATTAGAAATTTTTTATAGGTTATATACATTACGTACTTTTGGTGCATAGTTTTATCATTTTAATCAAGGGAGTATGTTTTTAAGCAAAAAATTAAAATCAAATAATAGGAAAAAAATCTAATTTCTATATTACATACTTAATTTATAAATAAAAAAATATATCCTCCAAAATGAAATGTCAGTGGAAAAATTGATCTGGTAAAATGTTAATTTAATTGTTAGATTTATGAAGCATTTTATATCTTTCAACAAATACATCAACTTCCATTCAGTTTGGAAGAACTTTTCTGATGAGATACAAAATATTAAAAGCAACAAACTGTTAACTATAAAAAAAAAAAACATTTACATTCATATCTTTTATGACATCTTAAGTTATTCAGAAAAAAATATACATTGAAAAATTGCATTAAATAAAGAAAGTAAATTTGCCGGATTTTTAAAACAAATTACTGGAAGAAAATTGGAGAGATTTACCTTATTTTGATGAGGGAAGTCTATTATGCTTTGAGAAAACCAGAGAAAAATCAGTGTTGATCACATTTATCAGAAATCACTTATTTTTGGCCAGTCTTATATCCTTAAGGACCGTGACTTGAATTTTGATTGGCTGTCTGGCAAACTGTCAGCAGTTCCATGATTGGAAATTTAAGCTTTCAGCTCATCTGTCTAAACATCAAAGTTTACGATCAATTTATTCATGGTCTGGCTTTGTTTGTAATGAAGGGTTAATGATTAAAATCTACTGCAAACTTGTTTTTCAATTCATAGAGATCTTGCTTCACAAAATGATTTACAAATCTACTAATAAATATATCTCTAACTCAAAATGGTAAGGAATTATAGTGATGTGAAACCTTTTTCTTAACATTTATTGATTTCAAGGTATGAAACATTAGATTTCCCTTGCTTCCTATCTATGCTCTGATAATTTATGCATGAATTAAAATTTCAACTTTAGGTATATTTCTTAATGCCATATCCCTTCAGGACATAGGCCATCACAGTTCTTTATAGGGTGCCTTTGTTTTATTATCTGTAAATTGCCATGACATTAACTATAAAATAATAATAATGACAATAAAAATAGTAGTAGTAGTAGTAATGAAAAAGAGAAATACTAGAAAAACTGGATCACTGTGTCATGCTAGACAATTTTTCCCACTAGAATCTTTCCTATATATTTATAAGTCTACCATTCATGCCTGACACATTTGGTCTGATGCTCCTGCTATATACTTAGAGATTCTTCATAAAATACAAAGAAGAATCTGCAATATTATTGCTCCTTACCTGACATATCAGCTTCAATCACTTTCTCACCACTGTAATGTCACTATCCTCTCCCTTTGTTATAAATATTTTCATGGTAATTGTTCTTATGAACTTTTCTCTATGGTATGTATACTTTATGAATTTAAGCATGGTACTAAATTGACAGCTACATCTCATCATTTTACAGTTGAAATTGCTAGATGTAACCATAAGTTCTATACTAATAGTTTCTTCTCTTGCACTTCTTGCTCATGGAACTCTTTTCAGGCTTTCTATTTTCCAGTCAACTTTGATCTTCAAAAATTTAATTGCAATATCAATCATTATCTTCTATCTTCTTAATCCCTGTTCTTTTATTGTTCTCTCTCTTTGATGGTGTTTTTTTTCATATTCTCTCAAACTCAGTAACCCCTTGCATCTTAGTGGCTTTATTGCCTTGCTTGGGGTGAAATGATTAAATAAAATTATAATGATACTCACTATAAAGAACTGTAATGAAAAAAAGAACTAATATATAGAAAATAAATATTTCCTAAAAAATATTTTATGTTTTCACATGCATGGAGAAAACTCCTAGAAATTATATAATTGATAGTGGATAACATGATTTAATTGAAAAACTGAAAGTTTTTGTGGAATAATAAATTCTAAACTAAGAAGATGGTGTCTGTATATCAGAAGATACAGATTGTATATTTTAGAAGAGTTGTTAACATTCCAAACATTCTTGAAAAACAGCAATACAAAGAAATCAGACTAATGTCCCCATATTTTTTGTCATTATCCCAAAGTTCCAGCCATTGCACCCTCTTACCATTTTCAAGTATCTGTCAGTCTGGATAAAATTCAGAGAATTTTGTGCTAAAATAACATAAATAATGGTAACCCAGAAATTCAAATAAAAAATACAAATGTCTTTAATTACAACAAATGTTAGGATGTGAATCTTATTGAATGTTTTTGCCATTCTCTTTAAATCTTTTGTAAAACATACACTGACCTGCCAAAAGCCATGGAATCTAGGTGCTTAGTATCATGTAGGATTTTGTCTAAGAAAAGAGAGCAACAATTTGATATAACATTGATTCCAGGAGCAGTTGGAAGATCTCTCTTAATTAAAAGAAAATGATTGTGACCTTTACAATTCAATAAATAATAATTACATCAATATCAACTCTTGTTTAATGGGCTGAAAATAATTTTGCTTTCCTTTACATGGCAAGATTTTAGAATATTTTAGAACATTCTCTAATTCAAAATTTGGAATCTTAACGTTGTTTTATTTTTGTTCATGTCAATTCTGTGTATAAATTCAGGTTACTAAATAAAATACACTTGCCTTGATAAAGTTCCTCAAAGAATGAAACACATTGGTATAAAAGGTTTAATTCTTGTATTTTCTTAAATAGAAAAGGGTGATATAAGGCAAGAATGTGTCTTCTCATCAGACCTATTCAACCTATACAGTGAGGTAATTCTAAGAGAATTGGAAATCCTATCTGGATTCAGCATCAGTGGCCACAATCTTATCAAGTTTTATGGTAATTTAACCACGCATACATGATCTCTACCAGCTATAAATAGGAGCAGATACTGCCTTTTGGAGAGGGAAATTTCCAGCTGTCAGCACTGACAGTCATACCGATCATTCTTGCTGTAACACTCTCATTTCTATATGTTTGTATTACTGTTTCTATTAATATATTTGTTTAAATCAATTCATCTCTTTGTGTCTTTATTTCTGGCCCTAACAAGGCCACAACAAGAACATAAGATACACAGATGACATAGTACTGATAGTAGACACGGAAAAGAAATTACAAAACCTCCTACAGAAGGTAGCAAAGGAGAGCAAGAAGAAGGGACTAACCATAAACTACAAGAAGACAGAATGCATGGTCATCAGTAAAAGGATGAGTTCTGAAATGCGTTTTGCAGGTCAGGGACACTAAAATCAAGCATGCACAGAAGTTTAAATATCTGGGAAGTCTTTTGACAGAGGACGGCAAATGTGACACTGAGATCCATAGACGTATTGGGATGGCCAAGGACACATTCCAAAAGCTGGGAAGAGTATTGTGAGACAGGAGGATATCTTTGGTAGCAAAGAAAAGTGTACTGAGCTGTTATGTGATATCTGTCCTCCTTTACAGCAGTGAATGTTGGATGGTCTCCTCAAAGATGAAGAAGAGATTCAAAGCGACGGAGATGTGGTTCTACAGAAGGATGCTAAGGATATCATGGACCGAGCATGTGAGAAAGAATGAGGTTTTGGAGAGGAGGCAAACAAGGAGGAGGCTTATGTTTAACATCAGGAAGATGTAGCTGAAGTTTCTGGAACACATAATGAGAAAAGAGGGCATGGAAAATCTGATACTCACAGATTGAATAGAGGGAAAGAGAGACAAGGGAAAGCAATGCATGACATAGCTGGTGGGCTCAAGCAAGTGGATGACAGAACATGGTCTGGGGGAGGTGGCAAAGAGATGAAACATTGAGAACTAAAAGGGTAGGGGGAAATGGAGAGCCATGATCACCTACATCTTGAAAGGACATGGCTCATAAAAAGAAAGATTTTCTAAAAATATATATATATGTGTGTGTGTGTGTGTGTGTGTGTGTGTGTGTGTGTGTGTGCTAAACTCAGAAATAAAACATATCTGTAAAAAGACGATATGAATAAAGACAAAAGGAAAACTTTTCTTTACCATTTGTCTTGATATGTCCATCTGAAGGTGAAATGTGTCAACAAAGAAAAGTTTTCCTTTTTTCTTTATTCATATATATATATATATATATATATACATTTATTTAGACATCAAGAATTCATCCAAACAAGTTTTGTTAAATTCAACTGACTAGATTCATCTGTTAATTTATTTTTTTTCATTTGTTTTTCCAATTTTCAAGTAAGACATACATCAGAATCAAAATTGTGGATAGAGTCTGAAGTTCAGGTTTTGGTGTGTTTTTGTTTAAATACTTTGAACCATCTCAGGTATTATCAAGAATTGTGTGCTGTCAATATTGCAGACAAGATTTTGTTAGCTACCACCAGGCATTTTTTTAAATTTTGATTCAAATTATTCTAATGTGTCATCATGTTTAAACACTTACACATAAGGTTTATTGCACCTATTATTATGCAACTATAATATAAGAGAAATAAACCCCATTAAGTAAAATATTTTTCATCACAGGAGATGTATGTATGTATAAAATATTTGTGTACAAAATAATAATAGTATGTATAAATATTTGACACATTCTTTTACTGTACAGTTTATCTCAATATAATTGTTTTACATATGATTTTACTTTAGATTCATTTGAATTTCAGCATTCCAAAAATGCTAGTATGTAGTCACAAAAGCATTTTCTGCCATACTAACAAAATTCAGTTCATGACAGTGACCAAGATAGTTGAAAGTACTTTTAAAAAAAAAAGAAAACATGAACTTCAGACAGTTTCTCAACAATTTTGATTGCAATGTATATCTTATTTAAAATTGGAAAATACAAAAAAAATGTTAAACAAATAAACCTTGTTGGTTGAATTTAACAGTGTGGACAGGGAAATCAATGCAACATATTGACTGGCAAACATCAGACCAGGCTTAATTGGATTTCTATGGTCACACTTTATATATATAATATATATATATATATATATATATATATATATATATATATATATATATATATATATATATTTATTTATCTAATGTCTTATCAAGTGATGGTGTTGAATGTAGATTCTACATTCAACACCATCACTTGATAAGACACCAGAAGTGTTGAAACAAAATGGCTATTTTTGAAGTGACTTTATAACATATTTATATTATAATTTTCAAATAAATAATTATATTTGCTCTACTCTGTATTGAGCACTCTTTTAAGAATAGTATTTTTGGGTTATTGGAATTTATTCTGTATGCACCAATCCTATACTTGTACATATATATATATTCTGTTTATTTATTTTCTGTACATTACCAACCTCTTTTGTATACAATCTTCAAATTTGGTGTGCATTATTATTGAACTACAGAATAGGTTTTAGCTTAATTCTTTTGTTCATCATGGACAAAGAATCCCTCTACTGCTTTTCTTTTAAATGAAAATAGCATTTGTAATAATAATTAACTTTGTTCAGTGTAAAACTATCATATAATAAAATCAGTAGTAGAAATTCTCTAGATGAGTTGAGAGAGTAGTTGAGAAAAGAATTTCTGGGCAAAACACTTTACTTTATCAGCAGTAGATGACAATAATTCAAATTGATTGAAGAAAGGAGAGGCTGAAAATTTACTCTTGTAAAATACACTCTTGTAGAGCCACCAATAGTCCCTGGAACCAAACTTGTGAATGGCTACAGTGTATATCCAAATAGTGACTTTGCCACTTTGAGGAAATGCTTACATTCATTACAAGCAGTAACAAAGAGACTTTTGTTACAACCAAATCTGTCCCCTTGGTGTTTCCAGAAGAAGTAATTCCTGTTGGCTATAGCAGCTGAACAAGTAAGAGAAAACCAGGGACAAAATTCATGTTGTCATGAAAGCTTTGATGCCAGCTTTCATCCAGAAAGATACCTTAGCTATACATTTCTGAACAGGATGATTAAAAATATTAATCAAAGGGACATCATGAAGAAAACTATGAAATGAATCCCAATCAGTGCATTGATAACAGAAAGATATTCTGTTATTAGGGGGTTCTTGAATGATGGTAGAGTGTAAAGAGTGTTGTTGGAGTTGTCAAGAGGACAAAGATGTAGAGGTGAGGAAGAAATCAAGTTAAGAAGCCTGTTCATCAGAGTTACTAGGAAAACATGTGGGGAGGTCTACTATTTGAGTAAGGGATTGAGCAATTGGGTAAATGGCTACTTCAACTGGTATATATAACAAAGGTAGATAGATATGTATCACAGTGTAACATGTATATTGGGATTACTTTGTGCCCTTTCTTGCAAACATTATGCTTATTTAGTACTTTTATTAACAATGAAGATTGATTCCAACATGCAACAAGTTTTCTAAGTAGCAAAACCTTATTTATGCATCATCTGTATATATATTCAACTTAAGTTACAGAGTCAGAGGGCCATAATTTTTTAGAAATATTCCAATGAATGGTCACATGTGTTGAGAAGCTCAACAAATAAAGTTTGGTATTTATCTGAATTTGAAAAAAACTTACATGAAAGATTTGAAGAAAACTTACAAACAAAATGCTCTTACAAATATGGCTTGTTTACCTGACATATAAATTTCCTCAGAAGCAATTTATTATTGTAAACTTCTTATTTTGATCTGCCAATGTATTTTACAATGCCAGATTGCTTATCAAAATCTGACCTTTCCATCCTAATGACTTAAATCAGACTCTTTCTAGATTTTTAACATCAGAGTCTTGTTTATTTCTATCAGGTATGTTAATAAATAAAATATCTTTACTTAATATTGGATTGTCCAGAAAGTTCATGCTAATTTTTAGTCATTCATGTTCCATCATGTTAGAACACATCAAGTTTATTAACAGATATAATCCGCTTACGTTTCTGATTAGAGCACACTTCAAACTATCTCTTGAAAAATAAAGTTTAAAATTACTCAATTCATGTCAACTTTGAATCCCTATTAAAATGGAAGCTTATAAGGTGCATTTTAGACACTTGATGCTTTTTTTACTGTAAAGGCAAAAATGCCTTGCAAAGCATCAAAAAAGATATGTGCTGTGTACGGTTAAGGTGCTTTAGCTGAGAGAACTGTATGGAAGTGCTTTGCTAAGTTTAAAGTTGATGATTGTAGCCTTATTACTGACCACCACCAAACTACAAATGATGACCAAATCAAGACATTGATTGAGAATAACCCACATTACACAATGCAGGAATTGGCAGAAACACTAAATTTATCAAAATCCACCATCCATTAGCATTTAGTGAAGATTGGGTACTCAGAATGGTTCCCATTTAGTGGAATAAATATTTAATGGCATAATTTTGTTTTGTGTTTTAATTTCCCTTAAAAATCGGCATGAAATTTCTGGAAAACCCAAAATTTTTAGTGGCTACATTTTTCCCTTTATTTTTTAAGTATACACTATAGACCAAATGTTTGAGTTCAGCCTCTGGGTTTAATAATTAGTAAGTTTCATACCTTCTTTAATTAATTCCTAGTAAGCTAAGATGCTGAAACTATTTAACTCATTAATGCATGCCATACAATTTTTAGAGGATTACCTAAAATTTTAAATCTGCCAGACCTGACATTATTATTAGCCAGCAAGGTAGATTACGTAAAAAGAGCTAAACTTTAAAGGGAACCTTAGGCAGTAATGGATTAATTTTATTTTTATCACTATTATTGTTGAATATTAAAACCCTTCAGGTAGATAAAGTCACTCTGGTCTGAAGTTAGCTAGTAAATTAGTTTTTTAAAAGGCATGCAATTGAAATTCTTTGAAATCTCAATGATGCAATAAAATGTGTATAAAATCTTAGTTTTTTTGTAAAAATCAAATAATACTGTAGTGATGGATAATTGCCATATACATATAAGTACATACATAAAATATGTAATTGAAATATAAGAAAATCATGTATTACATGCATGTGGCTTATGACCATATCACATTAAAACATTGGTTCCGATACAATCGCCAGAGTTAAGCAACATTGAGTCTACCTAGTACCTAGATGGGTGACTGCTTTGGAATACCAGGTGCCATAAGCTTGAATGTGCAGATGGTATAATTGTTAATGGCTTAGAATTGTTAATCAGATACCTGAATTCCAATTCACACTGGGTTTGTTATATTTACTTATACAAAAATACACTTGGGGAAGGTATGAATCCACAACTTCTCCCCCAGCTATGAGTTAATCAGTAAGGCTTATATCACTAAACCATTATTATCTAAAAAAAATTCTTACAATCTAAAAATATTTTAAGGTTTTCAATAATCTACAAAGGGTTGTAGAACTCATATACACAGTCCATTGTTAAAGATGTTGAAAAAATGGTCAGTTCCTTGTACCACTTCAGAAAGTTCCTGACTCGTCCTGGCATGCTTGATATTTTCAATAATCAAATCAGATCAAAAATGGTCAGTTCCTTGTGCCACTTCAGAAAGTTCCTGACTCCTCCTGGCATGCTTGATATTTTCAATAATCATATCAGACCAAAAATGGTCAGTTCCTTGTACCACTTCAGCAAGTTCCTGACTCCTACTGGCATGCTTGATATTTTCAATAATCATATCAGATCAAAAATGGTCAGTTCCTTGTGCCCCTTCAGCAAGTTCCTGACTCTACCTGGCATGCTTGATATTTTCAATAATCATAGCAGATCAAAAATGGTCAGTGCCTTGTGCCCCTTCAGAAAGTTCCTGACTCTACCTGGCATGCTTGATATTTTCAATAATCAAATCAGATCAAAAATGGTCAATTCCTTGTGCCACTTCAGAAAGTTCCTGACTCCTCCTGGCATGCTTGATATTTTCAATAATCATATCAGATCAAAAATGGTCAGTTCCTTGTGCCACTTCAGAATGTTCCTGACTCCTCCTGGCATGCTTGATATTTTCAATAATCATATCAGACGAAAAATGGTCAATTCCTTGTGCCCCTTCAGCAAGTTCCTGACTCCTCCTGGCATGCTTGATATTTTCAATAATCAAATCAGATCAAAAATGGTCAGTTCCTTGTATCACTTCAGAAAGTTCCTGACTCCTACTGGCATGCTTGATATTTTCAATAATCATATCAGACCAAAAATGGTCAGTTCCTTGTGCCACTTCAGAAATTTCCTGACTCCTCCTGGCATGCTTGATATTTTCAATAATCAAATCAGATCAAAAATGGTCAGTTCCTTGTGCCACTTCAGAAAGTTCCTGACTCCTCCTGGCATGCTTGATATTTTCAATAATCATATCAGATCAAAAATGGTCAGTTCCTTGTGCCCCTTCAGCAAGTTCCTGACTCCACCTGGCATGCTTGATATTTTCAATAATCAAATCAGATCAAAAATGGTCAGTTCCTTGTGCCACTTCAGAAAGTTCCTTACTCCTCCTGGCATGCTTGATATTTTCAATAATCATATCAGATAAAAAATGGTCAGTTCCTTGTGCCACTTCAGAATGTTCCTGACTCCTCCTGGCATCATTGATATTTTCAATAATCATATCAGACGAAAAATGGTCAGTTCCTTGTGCCCCTTCAGAAAGTTCCTGACTCCTCCTGGCATGCTTGATATTTTCAATAATCAAATCAGATCAAAAATGGTCAGTTCCTTGTACCACTTCAGAAAGTTCCTGACTCCTCCTGGCATGCTTGATATTTTCAATAATCATATCAGATCAAAAATGGTCAGTTCCTTGTGCCACTTCAGAAAGTTCCTGACTCCTCCTGGCATGCTTGATATTTTCAATAATCAAATCAGATCAAAAATGGTCAGTTCCTTGTGCCACTTCAGAAAGTTCCTAACTCCTCCTGGCATGCTTGATATTTTCAATAATCATATCAGATCAAAAATGGTCAGTTCCTTGTGCCCCTTCAGCAAGTTCCTGACTCCTCCTGGCATGCTTGATATTTTCAATAATCAAATCAGACCAAAAATGGTCAGTTCCTTGTGCCACTTCAAAAAGTTCCTGACTCCTCCTGGCATGCTTGATATTTTCAATAATCAAATCAGATCAAAAATGGTCAGTTCCTTGTGCCACTTCAGAAAGTTCCTGACTCCTCCTGGCATGCTTGATATTTTCAATAATCATATCAGACCAAAAATGGAGTATTTCTTCCATGCCTGGGCTAGATCTCCCTAATCCTCTTTCCAACTTTGATAGAATTCAAAAGCACTTACTCAGCCTTGTGAGTAATGAATTATTTTCCACCTCACAGCTCCGTTCTCACAGACCAAATGTTGCAAGCCTATCACTACTCCATCACTATTTTGCTGGCTAATGTTCAAACAAGTTACACCCCAGAGTTTCACCAATTTAGGCCTTTACATCTAAAATATGCCATGTTACATCCACAGGGTTGAATCATCCTCATTCCCTTCATATTCCATTGGTAAGAAGGAGGTTTCACTCAGGTAGCTTCTTCCCCAAAACCACTACCTAGTGATACATACTCCAAAGAAGATGATTCTACAGTCACTAAAATCTTAACACTTGCAGGGTCTAGGGTCAACTGTTATCTATCCTACATATCCTCATAATCTGCATTTACTACCTCCTCCTTAAATCTATGCAAAAAAATCACTCAGTATCCCTCAGTATTGGGAGAACATTTAGAAAAAAAAATTCTTTTTTATAATTCCCCACATCTTTTATCAAATACTTATTTTCTTTATATATGACAACAATTATTTTTATCTACATGTTTACCATAGCCCAACATGCAAATTATAAATTGGTGATAGCAAAATTAAGCAAATACAAAAATTTAAATATTTAAGAAGTATTTTAACAGAGAATAAAAAATGCAACACTGGATTTCATAAATGCATTGAGATAGGAAAAAATGCCTTCTAAAAAGCTAAGCAGAGTATTATGAAACAGGAAAATATCATTAGAAAAAAAAAAGAAAAGAATAATGAACTAAAATGTAATATCAGTCCTCCTATATGGCAATGAATACTGAACAATCACTTCACAGATGAAGAAGAGACTTCAAGCAACAAAAATGTGGTTCTACAGCAGGATGCTGAGAATACAATGGACATGTGAGTAATGATGAACTTTTAAAGAAAATGGAAATAAAAAGGACACTTATATTTAGCATTGTTTACTGGATTTATGTTGAAGCTTGCATCAGATTGGTTGGTCGAGAGGCCACTGTGAACTGCTGGAGGGTCACCGAGCAGGTCCTTTTAAGCAGTCAAGGTGGATACATGACTCAGCATTTTTGTCATGTTTTTGCTTTAGCAACAACATTCTTGATTGAATTTTTGGGTTTGAGATTTGTTTTGTGAGTCAGATGCAATGCTTGGAACCCATGCATAAAGAGAAAACCTTTTATTTTTAATTTAGTTTTCATAGTATTCACATCTGGGTAACAGGTTTGATGTTGAGTGAATCAGAAAGATATCTAATTTAAAGCACAGTATAACAATTATAATACAAAAATATTGACAAATTCCTTTACTATTGTTCTTGATCAGTTGTTGATACTGGCATATTCCTTTAGATAATATTTTTCTCAAATTATCTTTGAGCATACATACATATAGATATGCATAAATACACATTATATATATATATATATATATATATATATATATATATATATATATATATATATATATATATATATCACATTGAGTGCTGGTGCTAATAAAACAGTGATTGATGTATGATAAAAGAACCAAAATTTATATTAATAAATATACATTTTTTCTTATCAGGAGCACAAATCTGGGTTTCATGAATGATGCAATCATCAGGTGATGATTGAAAATTGGCCATTGCAAATTAAAATAATGATATTTGTATCATACTGTAATACCAATGATGGAAAAAAATGTAAAAAATGTTAAAGACTGGACAGTTTCTTTGTAAATTTGATCTGAGTCTGTGATATCTTATAGGCAGACTGGAAAAGTGTAAGAAATTAAAAAAGACCAACTTTATCAGTTGAATTACTTGTATATATATATGTCGGGCTATATGACAGTTCCGTATAGGATACAGGTTCGATTCCTGTTGGAGGACGCATATTTTCTATGACAATTTCTTGGACATTCAGGCCGGTAAGTGTTGTTAATACTGTTTATTATAAACAGAGCATTTACTTAAATATTTTATGTATAAAAAAAGAATGCATAAACATAAAATGTCTTAATATATATATATATATATATATATATATATATATATATATATATATATATATATATATATATATATATATCTTCAGAGATAAATGTATTATCTAATTATCTATATAGTCATGGAAATGATTCAGCACCATAACAATGATTTCAGGGGTGGGGGTGCATATAAACAAAAACATTTTTATTGTAAATAACAACCATATGTTCATGTTTAACCAATAAAACCACCTTGTGTTTTTATTTAATCATCTTGCCATCTTGTAGATTATATATAAGTTATTCAACTTTTTAATCTTGTTTTGATTTCATAAAAGCACTTTCTCTGATTAGAATACTATATTTGATGGCATTTAACTCCCATTCTTATTTATGTTTAATATTACAGTATTCTGGATTTAGGCTCAATACAAACACACTGGATAAACATTGACAAACACAATATCTCTCTTTCATATAAGAATGGGAGATATTTTTTAACTAATTTTTATGCAAACATAAATATAATAAAGTAAGTAAAGGAAGTAAAGATACAGCACTTAAAAATTCTTATATATAGACACAAGTCTTGGGGAAAGAAACTTTGAATTCAAACACTTGTAAATAATTGATCAGATGTGGCTCTTTAACCTTGGTAGGCCAACAAGTTTAAAAGAAAAAAGACTGAATTCAAAATAAACTTGAAGAGAGATGGGTTAATGTATTGTGGAGATACATAATCTATTATATATATATATATATATATATATATATAGAGAGAGAGAGAGAGAGAGAGAGAGAGAGAGAGTGTGTGTGTACATGTAGTGCTGGTGTTAATAAAGGGATAATACTTGAGATTTAAAAACAACGGATATTTTTTATATATAGTGCTCAATATTAAAAATATTAAAATAATACTAAAATAGAGTATTAATAATATTATATGAAAAGATTACTTGATTTGTAAATATCAATTTTATTGCAAAAATTTTATTTGAAAAAAATTGGAAATACTGTTTAAAATCACAAACCCTGAAGACTGGAAATTTTACCAAGAGACTTCGAAGTCTGCATAAAATTGATATTTAAAAGTTAAGTAATCATTTCATATTATATATATATATATATATATATATATAAATTCATTCTTAAATAGTTTACAGCTCATCATGGACTGGTTTGCCTAGCTATTCGAAACCCGACTGAATTGGTGTCAGTTTGAGTGAACCACTAAGCCGTCGGCGCACGTAGGAATGGAGGTAGATTTTTAGCAACTCTCCAGTGACTGACAGTCATTTTCAAAGTCGCTATATTAAAAAATATATATATTCAAAAATAGAATGGACTGGGAATGTATATTGAACATTTTGGTGAAGTTCTACTTGTACTGCACATTCAACTCTCGTTGGTCATTTTCAAAGAAAAAAATTAAAAGTTCAAAGAGAGCCAGTGGAGTATTTATGTTGTTAATAGTCCTGATTTTGAAATGAATGTAAATTTTAGTCTCACATGACTGAAATGACTTTACAGTTCAAATGCATTTTAATGTATGCTCAGAGATTGAAACAAATTTGGTTTGAAAAGCCACCAAAACTTTTAAACATTTTTTTGCAATTGGATTGGTAACATATTGTTGACCATAATCTGAAGGTAATCAGAAGAGGTGCTGTGGATTTGTTTTAAATGTTTATATATGGTACTTTACTTCAAATTTCTATCTGACATTAAATGACTTATTTGACATCAGAAAAACCCACACAAAAAAACTCAAGATTGTCCTTGTCCATTCTGTTTGATATAACATTTAAACATAGGATTATTGTCTAAATTTACTATCTTTAAAATATGTAGTTGTTAATTTGAACAGCAGTCACTCTAATACATGTTTCATTAAAAATGTCTGATATGTGTGAAAACAAAGTAATTTCTTTTTTTGAAATTAGTGTCTAGGAACTGTCCAAATGAATTTTCATTCCAAATATTTTTGGCTAATCAGTTTGCCATTTGCAAAAGTTTTGGTTGTGCTATTGAAAATGGTATATAATTTGTTGAAAGGTATGTACACACACACATTACTTAAGGATTTATAAAATAGCCAATAATATGCCAAGATACATTTTTATTACCATTAATTTTATTGATAGTTAAATGAAAGTGTAATACCATAAGAAAACTACTATCTTCATCTTTGTTGTTGTTATCTCTCACAATGTTTAAGCTGTTCAACTCTATAGCTTTCATCAGTTGTATGTCAATCTGAACTAAACCCTTATTTAATCTATGCGATATCTCGACTAGTTCTTATTTTTAAGTTATGGTTCACCCTGTTTCCACTGTGTCCACATACACACTACCTGGCTCAAGAATTGAACTCACAATTATTATGTTACCAAATTCATGAAACAACATTTTAATCCACAAGATTATGGAGGTTTTTCAAAGAAAAATATTAATGGTATATGGTTATATTTGCACACTGACCAGATGATAACATTTGACATAAAAATATCAAATGCATCATATGTATCATATCAATGCAGTATTTTTTCTAAAGGGAACATGATTATTTAATTGGCTGTAATTTTGCATCAGGCAATAAAAATACCCAATATTTTCCAGTACATTGAACTTGTTTTTCCTTTTAAGCTCTGTACATAAAACTTTGTTCACATTTGGCAGTTGAAAAGGAAAACATTTTTCAAAGATACTTTTAAGCAATCTAGCTGGTGTTGTAATATAAGGGAAATAAAACCACTCAATTTTCATTTGGACTGTGATCATTTAATAAAAGGAAGACATGTACTGTGCATTCATGTCTATGGAAATGAAAGGTGCCACTAATAAATGCCTTTATTACATGTAACCACAAACACACACACACACACATATATATATAGAGAGAGAGAGAGAAAGAGAGAGACAGAGATAGATAGATAGATATAAGCAGGGTATTTGTGGAACAGGAAACAATTGATATATTCCTATGCTATTGTATAGGTTTATACATGTATACACACATGCACATATAAATGTGTACATATAAACTTTCAAAGATACATTCACATTTAACTGTGTGTGTGTATATATATATATATATATATATATATATATATATATGTATGTATATAGTTCAAATTTGCTATATTTACAAGGGAAGGGTCCTCAATATTGAAGATAGTACATTATGGACATAGGGATCAATGCAACATGGTGATTGTCAATTTCATACTTGAATGCAATTTTCAGAAGCATGAAATTAATATTCACCATGCTGTGTTGAAACCTATGTCCACACAGCCTGCCTGTCTTTCCATATATATATATATATATGTATATGTATTAGTGAATATCCAATGTCAATAACACAAATCTGAGTTTCATGCAGTTAATGCAATCTTTAGGTGTGGAGATTCTGACCATTATCTATCACGTTCTCATGATGATGATTCAAAATTATGTGTACAAACTTGTTTATTTAAAATATACAATTAACTACAAATAATTTATATCATTCAAATTCATAAGTTTGAAAGTCGAAGACTTAAAAAATAATAAATAAAAAAATTATTTAAATTTAAATTTGGATTCAAAAGTAAACAATATATCAATGAGGGTAACTCGTTTTTAGCATAAAATACTCAAGTTATGCCTATTGACATAACTAGAATGCAGCTTAGAAATATAAAGGTGCAGAAATAAATAATTAATAGGGTGGGACTATATATCTAATGTACTTATAACAGTGAAATTATATTTGCGCAAACTTTTATAACTTAATTGAGTACAGTAATAATGCATTGTATGTGTGTATAGGTATATAAGGAAAGTTATTGATAATGGGTTCTGAGAATATTAAAAGTTTGTTGCATATTATATTAATATTCGTAAAATCTAATTTGCAATCACTTTTAATCATCAATGTTTTTGAGCAGGTGCTTGAATTTAAGGATACATGTAGACATTAATTCAGTCCTTGTGTTTAGCAAGATTTAAGCGTTTTAATAACTTCTCCAATTTTGTATATAATGCCTTCAGTCATGCACTGGCCATTTAATGTGCAGGTTTCATTTTTACCCATTCTTATATATATAACAATAAACATCAAAGAAAAATGTACAATCTGTTCTCCTGAAGAGTAGATGTAATTAACAAAAAATTCAGAGCAGGGACAAGATAAATTAACATTTATTTTTTTACTATAAATATAGATCAGTAGATATTGCATTGCACCTGATACTTTTATGCCTTAAGCAATCATTAGATATGTCTGATGATTACTTCACATTTGAAACTGCCAGTTATCAAGCAATTTTGTTTTCTATGTCCATATACAATCCCTAATACTGTGCAATTTTCTTCTGTAAATATAGCAAATATTGAATGAGTGATTGTTTTTATGGGTTATCAACCTTTTGCAGATTATTTAAAGCCAGAAAATATTTTTACATTGGAAGAATTTTAGGGAAGGAGATAATGATTTACAGATATGTCCTACTAATTAACCTATATCTTTTCCAAGAGTATTTGCACGTAAGTGAATATAACAAACCCAACTGGAATTTGAAATTGTATAACTGAGTTCAAATTCCAATCCAGTACCCATTACACCACATACACATCCAAGCTTACAGCATCTGGTATTCCCATAGTAAATATTGTGCACAATATAATTATGTGTGTTTATTTGTAAATATAGGTATATATACATATATGCATTTATGAAACAAGATGTCAGATAAAAATCAATAAATTTGTCATTGAATTTGCATACATGTTAATAATATGCATATTTATAAATATCCAGCTTTGTTTAGATCTCATCTTTGTCTCCTTGACATTGTTAATACAATGTTTCAATTAATCCATTCTACAACCTTCATCAGGTATAATCTGGAAGAAAACAAAAGAAATCTTTTTACTCAAGTCAAATAACTATACAAAATTATATATATCAAATGAATTTCGCCAAAAATATTTTTCCCCATTAAAAATCTTAATGACATTTTGTTCTGGGCAGCTCATGTTTTATTACACAAACAAAGTGCAATATGAAGTTTTATTTCCATTGTTTGCCCTGTTGTCCTCATCTTTATTGTTATATTCACGACACTTCAGCCATTGTATGCTCCAGCCTTCTCCAAGTGATATACATTGAAATTTTGAACCCAACCCTTTATTTTGTCCACTGGGGTAGATTGTTCTAGTTCCATGTGCCATACCTTTTCAGGATATCTCCATTTCAGTTATTTCCCTTTAGTAACTCAAATTTGCATGTTTTTGTTCACCTCCGCTGTGACAGATATTGAACTCACAACTCTTTGAATTAAATCACTTTTTGGATAAACTTCAACCAACACTTTTATCAACAAAAGCCCAGTGGATAAATAAAGTGTTCAGCTCAAAATTCCAACATATATTACCTGAAGAAGGCCAGAGCATACAACAGCCAGAACGTTGTGAATAAGACAATAAAGATGAGGACAATAGCCAAACGATGTAAATAACGTAAATAATTGCAATACCTCATCTCAGAAATATATACAGATGTTGAAGTTTTATTTACGTATAAATCTAAAATGTATAGGCCATAAAAATATGTATTTGATTAACATACTATCCCATAATAATGCCTTATAATATTATTTTATTTTATGCATTAATATGGGGATCATTGATATTCTGTAACCTTCATCAGTCTTTTGTTGAGTATAACTTTTCTTTTATTTCAAATTTAACATTGTATTTTATTCTTATTCCTAATGATCTTTGCTTGAATATTGTTTTCATTTACATCTCTTTTGATGATAGACCATAAGTTTTCTGTTATATGAATATGTGGCAAAGATCAGGTTTCTAAAAACAGATAATTCATATGATATATTCATCCTATAAATATATTTACCAACATTAGTTGGTTAAAACCATTTTTATTGTGCAGACATTGATTTAACCTACCTATATTTTGTAATGTCAATGAACACTCCTTGTCACTTTTGTAATGCCAATGAATACTCATTGTTACTTTCATAATGCTCATTGTAGTAGAGACTTTGTAATCGCAGATACAACTATAGTAATGCCACAGAACAATACTGGTGTTAGATGTCTTTGAATGACACTCTCACAAATAGTACTTGCTCAATAATAATCACTTGAAAAGTAACCGCCAAATAGTAATCCGTATAGCGATCAATATATTATAGACCTATATTATAGTGAATAGTATAGAGATAAAGGATAGTGCAGAAAGAGTGATCTGTATAGTAATAGAGGATATAATAGAAATGGTGATCAATTAGACATCACACTAATTCCCATATATGCATTTCCTCTATGGTCACATGATCTACTTAATTCAGAAATGGGATCATCTGTGTTTGCTCACTGGTGATATATGTTCGAGCCCTAATGTCGGCGGCAACAGTTTATTCCTATATAACACTATATTTAAAGAGAGATGGTAAGTATTACTTTAGAGATACAAGGGACAGGAAGTAGTGAAGAGTCATGATCAACCATGTCCTGAAGGGACACAGCACATAAAAGAAATAGATTAGCTGCTTCATCATGCTCAATATATCTGAAATCTTCTTCCTTTCAATGGAACTTTTATCCTTGGAAAAGTCACAGTGAAGCAAGTGAGTGTTAGAAATACCTGAGTGATGTAATGTTTTGCTAAAATCCCTGTACAAGACATGAAGAATGGGCAAGTGAGATATTCAAAATGGCTGCATACTTCCTGGACAGTTGTTTTCTACTGACATGAAGTGGAAAGATTCTATTGAATTAATTGTTAGCTAGATCTGCTACTAAGAAAGTAGATTCATTGTATAGGGCAAGACAGTTTTTCACAACAGAATCTATCTTATATATTTATTAGTCTACTATTCATTCATGCATTGAATATTGCAGTCACATCTGGTCTGATGCTTTTGTTATATATTTACAGATTCTTGATAAAATGTAAAGAAGAGTCTACAATGATATTGGTCCTGACTTGACATATTGGCTTCAGCCAATTTTATGACCACTATAATGTAGTTTTCCTACACCTTTTCTGTACATATTTTCATGCTAACTGCTGTAATGTGTTTCCCTCTGTGGAACTCTCATCCAGCTTCTTGCTTTCCAGCCATCTTCAAAAATTTAAATGCAATGTCAATCGTTATTGTCTGTCTTCTTAATTCCCATTCTTTTATTGTTCTTGCTCCTTAATAATGTTTTCTTGTTATCATTTTCTATCTCATTCAGTAACTTCTTATATCTTAGTGGCTTTATTTCCTTACTTAGGGTGAAATTTAAAAATAAATGTCCATAAAATCATTAGTTGTTTTCCAAATCTCACACGTGCAATCACCAATTTCTTTGATTCTTGGTCAGCTTCCAAAATGTGGATCACTTTCAACAGATTCCGAGCCAATTTTAATATGTTGGTACCAAAATATTATCCAGTCTTTACTTATTAAAGTGTCTCCAAAGCAAAACCTGATGCACATTCACTGTGAATGCAATAGTGAATATATTGAAAAGGTACTTTTTAATCTCACAGTACACAAACTCACTTGTGTTTCTTTGCTGATTGAATTATTCCATGTGAAAGTGTCAGCTCAGCAACTCCCTAAATCTTTTTTAATACAGTATGGAAGAGGATATATCTAAACACTTTACATACCAGAAAATCATGTGTACAAATCAAATAACTCTTATCAAACATTGATGTCTGCCAAGAACTAAGTTCTCTATTTTTATTCTGACCGAATTTATTTTTCAGCTATTAAACAATTACCAGCTATTTTCAAATTACCTGGCTCAAACCTGAATTCATTGGATAAGTTGCAATTTCAAGCGCTTTCCTCTCTAAGTCATGTTAAAGCAGTTTCCTCAATGTCTCAAAATTGTTTAACATATTCATTAAACCTGTGCAAAATGAAATTCTTAAATGTTTTTTTATTTTCATTTTGCTTTTGTTTTCCATTATTTTTAGTAGTTTCTTTTTATGTTTCTTCACATTATTCTTCTTTTCTTCATAACAACAACTCATTTTTTGAAAACTTTTTCTTTGAATTCTCTTCTTCCTTTTCCAAATTCTTTTATTTATTCCTCCCATATTCATTGTATCTTTTTGATACTCAGTTTTTATATTTCATGTTTTTTTGTTTGAACTTCATTTCCTTAAATCATTCATTTTTTTTCACTCTAAAGAACTCCAATCATTTCATCACTTTTCTTTTACTTCCCAGCCAATTCCTTCTGTTCTTTACTTTCAACTTTTTCCTCCTCTTCCTTTTTTATTGACTTTCTCCATATTTCTTTTTCTCACTCTTTCTTCACTTTCAGTTCCTTATGGATTCAATTTTCCTCTTCTCTGAGAGAAAAAAGAATATAATGAAGGGAAATGCAACATTATATTCTCTTTCTACCTTATACCAATTCTTATTGACTGAATAGTTTTTAACTATATCTGGGAATAACTCAATCTTTATTTGTGACACATTTATTTAACCTGCTATAAGAAGCTTCCATGAAAGTATTTATATAATGTATATTAGTCTCATCAGATTGAGACTTTTATATGAATGCCATTCATGGCACCAAATTCATTCAGACATATCTAAACTATCAGCTGTATATAACTGCTTCCTAAAATCAATCATTAAAAAAGGCTTTCGGTGAGTGAAACCTGAGAGTCTTGGCAAAGACAACCCTTCTTTGAACATTGTAGACTGGTGCTACAGAATCACAAAGAATTGTACAAAATAACAGAAACCACATCACTTGAGAACTACCAACAGCAGCAACAACTAAAATGGATAGCACATGTAACTCAAAGAAAAAATAATGACATAATCAAGATGTTGACATTCCACACTACTTCAAATAAAAGTTTAGGAAGGAAATCTCCATCAATACTGGAAAGTGTGATAACAGCTAATAGACTTGAGAAACCTGTTTTCCAGAAAAATTGTTTTAAGAGAAAGATTTTATAAATTTCAACCAAAAACAGTACTGGCTGCTCAGTTAATGAATGGCAAATATTTTCTTGTAGGGAAATGAATAATATTATTCTTACTTTCTTTGAATTATATTTTCTATGTTCCAAATATAGTCTCCCTTCAAAATATAGAAACCTGATGAATCTTACTTTAATTCATGGTACAATGGTTACAAGAATATCTGATTTACGTTGTTAAAATAATTATTTTGATTTACTCTGAAGGAGACCCTGAGAAATTCTATGATCCATTTTTGCAATTTCATATATTTGAATAATACAGGAGAGGAGATTAGATATTGATCATTTTGTGTTGACCCTGACTTCAGTTCTTCAAACCCCAACTTGACGGAATCAATGACAAACAATTTTTTTTTTACTCTTTTTATTAGTAGTTGTAGCATCATTTCTAGGAGGATGTGAGATAAAGATAATGGATATCACCTGGTTGACCAAGTACCAATTCTATGTGCTTGCTTAATTTAGGTGTGGTGTGATGTCTTAACCTTTTCTATTCTTCCAACATTTTGTTCCTCATCAAGTGTTTTTGATCTTATATCCAAAACTTTAACAAAGACAATCCCTCATTTTCAGAATCCTATATCATCATTATTCTGTTTGGGTTGTTAGAGTTTTTTGATCATGAGTTTGCCATTCTGGACCAGCCTACATATTCTGTAACAGTATATAGCAAATATCTCTGTATAACTGTAGCATATGTAACACTTTTCATATTACCATAAACCCCCATAGAGAAAGTGTATGTAATTCAAGGATAATAAATTTTAGTAATAAATTTTAAATACTAGTGGAATATGATTGTCAAAATCAGTAAATAGTCAAAGACAATTTTTCAACTTTGTCTTTACTGAATAAGGTTATAAAGCAGTTAAATCAGAAACTTAGAAAAGGAGATGTTTTCCCTATGCAATGGTAGAGTGTGTAGCTATGGTTAAATGTAAAATAAATGAGAGAACTCTTCAATAGAATTGACAACGTTTGCAATAAGCAATAACAAGAAAAAGAAAAGAACAAGGCAAAAAAATAATAGAAAACAAGCAAACAACATATGCAAGGCAAATTAACAGTAATAAGGCAAAACAACAGCAATATGGCAAAAAGTTCACAAACTAAGAATTAGGGTTGAAACACAAGAGCAAGTTCGGATAAGCAAATGTAGCATTCTGACTTCAAGGCAAGACAGACTGGGACTAAGTCATATGAAACCAAGAACTGGCCTATTTTATTGGCAAGGAAGAAATCCCAGCATGCATGACATGAATTGAATATGTGAACAATGAGTGAGAATTTTAAGGAAAAATGAAACTCAGGACTCTTGTACTTAATATCAGAAAGAATTAGATAAAATTTATGAGACACATACTGAGGAAAGTGGGCTTGGAGAATTTAACACTCACAGGATGCACTGAAGCAAGTGGAAGAGAGGGAAGCATCAAGTAACCTACCTAGTGAGATGTGTAAATGGATGGTAGAACAGGGAGTGGAAGAGGACAATCACTGCTTAGCACTACAAAGGATAGGAAGTTCTGGAGAGCCATAATCACCTACATTCTGAAGGGACACATCACATAAAAGAAGATCTGAAATATTATTTTTTACAGGTGTGAACATATTACAAAGATATTTTTTTATTGATATGTTTATTGAACCTGTGGAACAGAAAATATATGTTTATATAAATCCCAAGACTTGGAATTATAATTCTGCCCAGAGCTATTTTGTCTGGTATTCTTTTCCTTGTTGGTTTTACTACTGTGTTCTTCCTCAAATGTATAATTCATTGACTAGGGATGTTTTTCTTAGATTTGAATATCAGACATTCCTTACACAATAGTAATCTAGTAACCAGCCTGAAAAAAATCTGGATACATATAGTGAGTAGATCAGCACATGCTAACTTTCTTAGTATATGTGGGATGATTTATTCATATGAGGAAGGACAAAGATTACCCCAACCAAAATATTATGATAGAAATGGCAAAAATGATGATACTCATCTGAATAACTCAGGGAATAATGAATTTATTTGCAATGTATATACTTCAGATTTTACAACATTTCATCAAATTATTACCTATTTACACTATTAACATAGGCAGTTGACAGTTATCTTCATCTTTGTTGCCATATTTACAATGTTTTGGCTGTTGTGTGCTCCAGCTTTTTTCAGGTGATTGGAATTCTTTATTTTGTCCACCAGGGCAGATTGTTCTAGTTCCATGTGCCGTGCCTCTTCTGGATATTTCAGTATCAGTTATTTCTATTTATCTCAATTCTACAAGTTTTTGTTCATTTCTGCTGTAGCCAATAACCATGAACATGACAACAAAGATGAGGAAAACAGTCTGCACAATGTAAATTGTGTAAATAATTGCAATACCTCATCTATGAAATATAGACAGAAATTATTGCCTATATAAGCATTTCAAAAGAAATCCATTTCCAAAAACTTACAAGGATGAATTAAAAATGATTTCAATATATTTTTTCCGTCCATATCTCTTCATGACATAGACAATCATAATTCCTTTCCTTTATCTTTTATGAATTACTATAACTTCCTAAAGTGAAATAGTTTCCCACTGCCTTCTCCACAGTTTTGAATTCAGAACTCTCCTTCACCTATGCTGGCTACCACCCAAAGCTGGATGTGCAGGTGGTGTAATGAGTAGCAACTCAAAATGAGAAATTGGAGAGCCAAGTTCTAGTCGGTTTTTATACCTTCACTTATGCTCCAATACCCTGAGGAAAGGTATGAATCCATCTACTCCCCTATTAAAATAAATTTAAAAGTTGTGCATCTATCTGGAAAAATCCTTTTTATTCTCAAATAATTGTTTATACAATATTCACTTGCAAAAAAGGGAAAACTATTCTTACAATTCAAAATATATTTCAGCTTTAAATAATCCACAAAGGGTTAATAATTTGTAAAAAACAAATTAATCAAACAATGACTCAAGGGTAGTGTTCAGTCTACCTTGCTATTTTACTCACAGCTGGAAGGATTGGATTCATGCCTTTCTGAAGCACATTTAGTGTGAAGTGAATAGATAAGGCTAAAACTTGAACTTGGCTTGGCAATTCCACAATTCATGCAGATAACTATTTATGATATCTGCATATATTCCTCTCATTATTCACATGAGATTACTTCAGTTAAACTGTAAAGCATCTTTTAAGATACAGACAAAAAAGGAAGATTTATAGTTTTTTTTAATACTTTTCTTTAAGATTGATGGTTCTAATCCTTCTAAGAATGACTTCCCCAAATTTACAGACTACTTGTACAGATACATACATGGCCCTGTTCTTTTCTTTCTTTTTTTATTGTTTATTGCAAAGTTTATCAATTCTATTTGCTGGATATTTCTGCCAATTGCATTTAACTATGGCCTACAATGACTATAGAAATATAAAAATTACAAAATATTAAGATTCTAGTTTAAAAAAATAAAAAACAAATGGCATTAAAACTTAACAGTTAATATTACATTGATTTTTTATAATTTTTCTTTTCTTTTCAGGTAAGTCTAAATGGTATATTTCTGGTTTATAAAGTTTGAAAAGAAGTCAAGATCCAGCATCAATGATTGTGAGTTTGCACTTTGTATTTAATATGCATTAATATGTGAGTCAATGCATTTTATTTGAGATATTTACTTTAGTCAATGTTTAATAATTAAAAAAAAGTAATTTCTGTTTGGAGATTTAAGGTATTTTATTCTATAATATATTTTGGAGAAATAAATAACATTTTGATGTAAATGTCATGATATTCACTCTCACCTGAAATGTATGTAATATGTCACTTCCATTTTTTGGAAAACTTTGAGATTTGGTGATAAAATGGGTACTTCACTGTCAAATCTGTACTCAAAAGCTATTATTGGTTATCAAGTTTTAATTCATTGAAATAGAGATTATTATCATTAGTTTTTATTAGTAAAGCCTTTTAATAATTATTTTATGTCACTCTCTTTCCTGCTCAAAATAAACTTAATCATATGGATTCCAACTCTGACATTTATTGATATATTAATTTACTGATGACTAAGGCTTCTGAAATTTGAAATAAAAATTAAAATAATTCACCACACAACATTTATAAATTCTGTTTATTATTTATATAAGCAGCATTTTCTGAAAAGCATTTCATTTTCAAATATTTTCTCTTTAAAATTTTTAATTACAAAAAGTTTTAGTTATTTGTTTTATAGTATATTTCATCAAAATAATATTCCCCTTATTGCTGATAACATCATCTATTTGGCAAATTGTTGATCTCTCAAGTATAAAATCGTCAGTTTTGATGAAAAGAAATACCCAATATTTTAACCTTTTCACAATAAACTATTTTCCCTCTAAAAATGTGACAATTATCTGAAAAGATGATGCTCAGATGGTGATCTGGAGAGAGTAAAGATGAAGAGGTGAAACCTCTATATTTAGTACAACTCAGGCAATATGTGTCTTGCTTTATTGTGTAAAAGCATTGTGCTTTTAGGATCAACCAATGATGGACACTTTCTCTGCAAATTTTTGTGCAATGCTTTCAGTTGATGACAATATTTCTCTGCATTAGATGTTTCATTTTTGATTTATGATAAATGACACTCTTTGTATCCCACTAGACACAGAACATAACTTTTTGTGGGTATAGAGAATGAGGTCTTTTTTTTCAGTGGATACTAACCATTGTCATATTTGTTGGATATGATTATAGAGAAAACATTTTTCATGACTGGTAATAATACTACCCAAGTAGTAGCAAGTGACCAGTGACCAGTAGCAAGTTTACTCTTCAATGATGAGTAGAGGGCAAATCCTTAATTTTTGAGTTCATGTTGTTTTATGATTGAGATGAAACTTAAATTTAACTATTTTGCTAATTCTCCTGCAGTTTGCTTAGAATTTTTGACAATTATGATTTACAGAAGCTGAATATTGACAAAATTTGGTTGTCCTGATAAAGACGAATATTCAAAGGAAAAATCTCCTGATGAAAACTGCCCAAACCATCATTTGGATGTCCAGACACTTAAATCTTCATTTCTATCAACAAAACAAACATTTCTTTTTGCTTCTGTTGCTACCAAGACTCTTTTGAATACTTGCAGAATGCTGTCTCTGATATGGTTCTGATCAAAACTCATTTTTAAAGGATGAAGTCAATGCAAAATTTACCCACTTTAATATTAAGTAATCTTCAAAGAAAGAAAAGAATGTTAAGACATAAAAATTAATGGCTATTTTTACTATAAGTATTGATAATTACTCTACACATTATCATGTCAAAATTGTGATAAGACTTTCTTTGCAAACTAATAGTTTAAATAAATATACGTGAAAGAGTAATTAATTTGTGAACATTGATATTGTTGCAATGGAACGTCCCACACTCCCTATCACATATGTGGACTGACTATATCATTAGATATATATAGTAAGCACAGAATATACCTGATGGACTTGCTTCAGGAATTACTAGCCTGCTAACTGATTCCCTGTCTTTCAGTAGTATATTACAATAAACCTCTCTTCCTTTCATCTACACCTGTGTTGCTGTTCCTTTCACTCTAGTAACACCTTTATCTGTTTGTAACCTTCTTTAAGGATATAACAGATATCTAGCATTTTACTTGATCTTTTAGTGGAATTAATATCAAGTTATCATAATATTACCAAAAACAGAAACAAAAATGACAAGATGAAAAATATAAGATTAATATCAGAGTTTACATGTAATTTATAATCACTGTTATTAAACAAAAAATATATTTTACATCTTTTTTGACTGCTTAAGAACCAACAATCCTTTTATTGTCAGCTCCTTGAAATTAGTTCTATAAAGAATTAAGGAGAAGAAATAATACATAATATCAGATTGAAAGCTGAAATTTAATTTTATATGATAGAAAAATAAAAATTGGATCAAGATAGTTCACTTGGAAATGAAAAGATGGATATGCTGAATTTTGTGGGGAAATTATTTTCAAAATAGCTGGCAAATATTCATCCAAATAACCCATAAATAACTTTATTAGTAGGATATAACTTCTATTTTATTATTATGACTTCAGAAAAATTCAAAAAAAATTTCTTTGACATTCATTAAGTGTTCAATCAGACAAGTATAATTTATGACACAATGATTGTAATAGGTAACAAGCTTGAATAAAGAGAAATATATAAAGAAGGAAGCAATGTATTTTAAACAGCAAACTTTTATTTCTGTTGATAAATATCAATGTCCAGTAAATAGAGAAAGAGGGGAGTAGAAGCTACTTGAAGTAGACTTCAAAAAATTTTTATTGAAGGGCAAAGATAAAAGAAAAGAAAGTTATAATTACCATGAATGGCAAATCAAAAAGAAGGTGAAGGAAAAAAAGCCATCAAGTTTTCATTCTTCACTCTTCAAAGCTCAATGAAGGACGTGAAGAGATGTGCACAGAAACTAAAATAAGGAAAAACTTTAATTAAAATACGATATACACATATGTTAATAATATACCAATATACGGACAAACCTCTCATCTATGGACCCCCCATCAACAGACTTCGGATGCAATGGGTAAACAAAATCTGCAGGCAAAGTAAAAAACAATCTGCAGAAATAAAACTCCATTTTCCACTATATATACAAAGTAAATAAACTTTAACAAGTTTCAGTGTACATTTTAATATTTATAATAAATATAATGTTATTGTATTTTTTAAATGTATATATTAATATTATTCCCTTTGAGAGAGAGAGAGAGAGGGAAAGAGAGAGAGAGACAGAGAACACTATTGACGCTATTCTTTGTAAGTGTATCATCTGTATTTTTTATTACTGTATATAATATATATATACAGCATACATATACTGTATATAATATATATATACAGCATATATATACTGTATATAATATATATATATATATATATATATATATATATATATATAAACAGCATGCATATACTGTATATAAATATAAACAGTGTATATATATATATATATATATATAGTATACACACACACACATATATATGTTGTATATATATATATATATATATATATATATATTTATATACGGTATGCTGAATATATACAGTACAGTATATATTTATTTATGCCATGTACACATGTCTATAGAATTTACATTATGATTATAACTACTGGTAGTTACTATAGTGATTTTATAACTCAAAAATAATCCCTTCCCATCTATGAACAACCGGCTTTAACGGACACCCTCCTGCCACTATTAGTCCATTGATGAGAGGTTGTCTGTATATATATATATATATATAACATATCATAAGCAAATCAAGCAAAGGGAAGGCTGTAAAGGCTTAATATATATGGTCTCTAATACTTTCAAATGAATGAACGTCTGAATGCAACCAGCTTTCAACTCAAAAATCTATTTCAATTGTAAGTTGCTTGCATTCAGACAACTTTATTAGTTTTAAATAGAGTAACTGAGCTTTACTTTACTGTGATAGTTGTCTATTGTTAACTAATGTTAACTTAGTGTAAAATGATAGAAACTGGCATACAGGTTCCATTAATATTGACAGGCACATTGTGATGCCCACTGCATGTTAGATAACAAAGACCATATTTTTTATTTTAGCATCTCATGGAGCACAAACTAATAATATTTCTGCCTTGTTCAACTGCTGCTTAAAGGACAAATCCTTCTCAAGTCTATGGAAGGCATCAAGTTTATGCTCATTTGTATGTAAAAGTTTGTAAAGTTATAGTTTCTTGTGGCTTCCTCCAATCCATTTCCTTTAGTCAACCACTATACTGACCGCAACATGTGTCTCCTGTTCAATGTAGCAGTAACTGCTCTTGCCTATAGCATTGTTATGCCCTTTTTTATAATCTGACTGAAAGCCAAAATTTACATATGTGAAAAAATACACTCGTGAGAGAGTATACAACTCTGGGATTTATCTGTTTTAAATGTGTGACCCAGGAAGCTGCCATTTTTTCCTTTGGGGACAGTTTGTATGCAAGACACATTTGAATCTGTTTTCATCCTGGAAGTAGCCATTTTCTCTAGCATTACATTGACTGTTGCAAAAACATACATGCAACCCTGGGCCTCTTTGCTCTTTGAAGTTGTTCACTACATCATTTTTGAAGAATATAGATGAGTGCTCATCTCTCTCTCAATATCAACCCATCAGTTTCCTCAGTGTCATTAGCAAATTCTTTCAGGTTATAATCAACAAGAAAGTTATCAAATGCTTCCCCAGGGACAACCTACTTGAGTGACAAACAATACAGATTTCAATCAGTATGATCCACTGCTGATATCCTATCATTGCTCACAGAAACCATGAGGCATTAGACAATAAATACATCATATGGACAATTGTATTAGATATACTGAAGGCCTTTGACAAGGTGTGACATCATGAGTTGCTACACAAGCTCTCCAGCTAAGGAATCATTGAAAGATTTGTTTTATTTTCAATTATAAAGTCCTTCCTACCAGGTAGGTTCATGAAAGTACTAATTAATAGACAACCCTTCAAGGACAATGAGATCAATGCAGGCTTTGCCCAAGGTTTGTTTCTCAGTCCAAACCACTTCCTGCTTTATATTAATGATCTGTATAAGAGCATACTCCTATCTCTTGCTAATATATATGCAGATGAGACAATGATATTTGCGTATGCCTTCAAAAATCTACATGTCTAGAACCTGGCAGCTGATGTCTCCTCTGACCTGACAACTTAATATGAGAGGAAAAACTGGTTGCTCACACTCAATATCTCAAAAACCAAATTTGTAATGATCTATCATCACTAAGCATCACTGAATTTCTATTTATCACACTGAACAGATGTTCTTTGAAGGATGTCCCTTGTTTTGTGTTAAATAATAGTTTCAGACTATTATTTTTTAGTGTTAGTGTATTTTATCTCAGAGGCTGACCTTTAAGGTCAGATGGTAGATAAAATATGGATGTCAATTTTGACTAGCAGAGTTGAATGTGGGAATATTAGAGTTAGAAAGTATTTTCAGAGAGTTAAAAATTTACACGTCGATGAATGTAGACATGTTATTTTTGTGTATGGAAACTGCTCCCCAGTGGGGTGAGACAGCAACTCCTCTGACTAGTTAGAAGATGTACACATTGATGTGTTTAATAAAATAGATAAGTTTAAAATCCCTTTTGTTGAAGTTCTCTTTCATCACTGGACTCCAAAAACATTTTAACACCCAACCAGGAAGTGAAAGAAGATACAACATTATGGAATCAAGCCCCTCAATCAAGAGACCCCTAAAACAAGGGGGCAATACAAGATTTTTCTTATTTGGTGCAGTGGCCAAGTCCTCCCCAGAAGAAAGTGGGGGTATACAATATTTGAACATTCATTGGGACTTAAGCTCATCCCAGTCTTCAAGTGGAACTCATATACATGATCTATTGCTAAAGCTGTTGAAAAAAAATGTTCAGTTCCTTGTACTGCTAGAGTAAGTACCTAACTTCTGCTACCCTCTACCTTTACAAGAGCCAGATCAGGTGGCAAATGGAATATTACTGCCATATCTGAGCTGAAGCAGCCCAATCTTCACTTTCCAGTCTTAATAGAATTTAAAAGTGTTTATGTAGCCTTGAGAGTGATGAATTGTTTTCCACATTACAATCCACAGATGAAATGTTGAAAATCTCTCTCTACTCTAGTTCCCCTAGTTCTAATATTCCCATCCAAGACCTGCTATGTTGCATACATTAAAGCAAATCATCCTCATTTCCTTTGTATTCCATTAATAAGGAACAAGTTCCATTTGGATAGGTTCTTTTTAATAACTGTTGTTTTATGGAACAGAATGCCAGCTGGTTGCTTTCCCAACCACTACAATTTTAACCTTTTCAAGTGTAGACTTAAACATTATCTTTCACCCCTTACTCTTACTACTCACACAACTGCCTTCAGTAACCTTTTCAATTTTGAGTGGCCCTTGGACCTTGTATAGGGTGAATATTAAAAAAAAAAGAGATAGATAAGAGTTGTACAGTTTTCTGCTTGAAATATTTCTGAACAAATGGCCAAATAGCAGAGTTTTGGGTAAAAGGGTCTTAGTTGGTTTTCAGCACTCCCCTGTACATATCCAAAGCCATATATCTGTATACATATTTAATATATACAATATCATATACACACTGCTGGCCAAAATCTTAAGGCCAATAAAAATAAAGAAAAAATATACCTTTTGCATTGTTAGACTCAACCACTTATTTGAGTAGAACTTTGAAAAATGAAAATAAGAAAAGGAAAAGGAAAAATTAAAAACTTTTAGCATTTAATAGGGAAAATTTGTATACTTGGAAATTAAGCTAAATACTAGCTGGTCAAAGCTTAAGACCATATTTAAACAAAGCTTTAATTGGTAAACACATAAGAAAGTTAGTCATTTAAAAATTAGTGTGGTCAACATCTCCCACTGGTATCTCCTGTGTTACATACCTTTAATAAAAATATGGCAAAGGCTAAAAAGTTGACTGTTTGAATGTTGTAGAATCATCAGCTGCAAAAAGAAGGTATCTCTCAATGTGTCATTACTGGTGAAATTGGATGTAGTAGACCTGCTGTTGCAACTTTTTTTTAAAAGACACTGAGGGATTCAGAAGGAGAATTTCAAGAAACTTCATCAGCATTGAGCAAGAGGATATGATAGGTCATCTGGCAAGGCACCAGCCAATCATTGAACCAGATTGTTGTCTTTTAATTTCTTTTGGTTGCCTAATTCCCCAAAGGACCAAAACTTATAGCCTAGTTATCATATCTATCCAATTAGCATTACATTCATCACTAAAAATTATTAATGAGAAGGTTTTCATAGACTTCTTTACCAGACTTACATGTTTCTCTTTGTGATGCATGGTAGTTTGATTGATTTCATGCCTTTATCCAATGTTCTGCATTTTTTCACTTTGTTTATACTCACAACATCAGTTTCCTTAAATATTTTTTGTTCAGTCCACTTTTTTGCTTATTACCAATTTTTATATTTTTCAATCACTTTTTGTAAACTAGTTTCTTCTTGTTTTTATTTGGTCATTATGTTCAGTTTCTGTAGTTTTTATTTTTCATTGATTCATAACTTTTCCAAGAGTATTAGCATGGATTCGATTGAAATTTGAACTCGGGTCTCTGATTCCTACATCCGAGCCACTATCCATTACTCCACCGTACCTCCTCTTATTACACAACAATAACTTTACAATATCTTCTTTCTCTTTTAAGGTTATATATGTCTTCATGACAATCTTTATATATCTGAAATTAAAAAATTAATATCAATAACTCTACTATTGTATATACACTCTTGATCAAAAATTTAAGACCACTTGAAAATTTTTTTAAAAAGACTGTTTTCCATGGAAAAATTTTAAACATTTCTTATTTAAGGTTACTAATTTTATAATCTAAAAGATTATGTAGGCAAAATGTTATAATCCAAACATTTTATTGAGAAATTGACATTTTTATAAAATTATTTGTTAGAATGGATAAAAGTTTGAAAGAAGTGATAAAGGTGTGACCTGTTTTCTTTTTTTTATTTTGGGTGCCATGAAAAAATATTTTTGGCAGAAGTTTTACTTCTCATTAAGAAAGGTTAAATTTTATTATCAGTTTTGTTCCTTTACAATAAAGAAGTTAAGTATTTGTGATTATAGTTTTGTTCACACTGTTTATGCATTATGGGTGGTGCAGAAAAGTTCTCAGACCCATCCATTTTCAGCATTCCCTCATAAAAAGTATTTTAAGACTTACAAAGAAATAATATACAACTGTTATTGTTTTTGCATTATCTCAGTAATTTGCAGTCTTATTTATAATTTAAACAACTTTCTGTTTATTATTTTCTTACCATCTGTTTTATAACAGACTATAAAATAAGTTCATTTTTTTAAAATTTTTCTTTATGCCAACTAATTGCACATGACACAAATATTTGTAAATAAGTAAAAAATGAATAACTGTCCTATCAAAAATATAAGTAATTACACCAAAAATTTTATAGCAAAAGTTACAGACACTTCAAAAATGATAATTTGAAAGTATAATTTTACACCTCCTTTAATCAAAAATCTAATTATCTAATGTTGTACATTAAAAATCATTAACATAGAATGTTTGCATAACTCTTTTGAATATTGAATAGACAAGACCTATATAAGACAAGCATAAATAAATTTCAAAGATCTAGAAATACATTTATAACTTTCGTCAACAAAGAGAGAAGCTAAAAGCCTTGGGACTTGGAATTTGGCAAGAATTCAAGAATATATTCACTAGCAGCTGAAGTCTCAACAAGTAATTAAATTTTGTACTTATTGAATATTGGTTGAGTTAGTTCTTTCACCTGTATTAATAACTTTACCTGAGAAGGTATAATTTGGAACAATGGTAACAATAACAAAGATTGGTGTCAGGGACAACAAGAAATATTATTATATATTCTAAGGATATGTCCTAATTGGCTTGGTCACAAGTATATCTCCTATAAATTGCTAACAGTATTATTTACTCATTGTAAAACATTTAGATTTTTATTTAATGGCATAATAGGTGCTTGCAGTGAGCTATCAACAATTTTGTTTCTGCATGACACGATTTTCTAGTAAAATTCACTTAAAATTTATTAATCAAATGAGTCTTGAGTCACATCTGATGAAAAATAAATTTTTCTCTTTATCATATGTTTTTTGGATATTTGATATTTTCACAGATTTAATCTAAAGAACTCTTCTAATCAATTTAATTATATTATTTATTTACATTATATTAAGTCTGTTCATTCAGAGAGCTACTGAATGTTTCCATTGAATTGAAAATAGTACAAGCTTTTCATCATGAGTAATAGTTGAAGATTTTGTGTTGCCTTGTCATTTCAGGATATACTGGGTGGGGGATATATATATTTACCTATTATTCATTTTATCATAAAATAAAAAGGATATTGAGTCCTGATAATAAAAATAAAATATATAAACAAAAAATAAAATGAAATTCAAATTAAAATAAAGCATTTGCACTTTCCTTTAAAACCCTTATATCCATCTTTTTCTCCCTCTCTCTAAATTTCTCTTTCTATACTTCTTTCAACCTATGAGAAGGAAACCCTCAAATAAAAATAGGAAGAAAAAAGGACTGAACCTGATATTTTCAGTCACAGATATTTAAGTTAAACTTAAATATCTGTGACTGAAAATATCTAAAATCAGAAAGGCTCCAGGTTCCAGGCATAATTTCCATTATGAAAAAAAAAATGAAAAAGAAAGGAAGAACGGAAAATAAAATAATTTGGCCAGTCAAAAAATTGATACAAAGATACTTTTTAATGTTTGCACCAAATTTTCAAGCCTATTCAATAGGATAAAGACCTGACACCTGAGTTGACTGAGATATGGGAGCAGATGAACAAGAGAGGAGACCGAAATGACATCCAGGAGAGGACAGAACAAAACAATGCAACCATGTGTGATATGTGAAGAAGCAGTTAAGATGTCATTGGCTACTGACATTTCCACTCAGTTTTTGTGCCGAAAAGTATACAGCTGATTGACACATTACTACTACCTCTAACATAGTCTGACTTTAAACTACCAAAAGGAACATTTCTCCAAACTGTTATCAATATCTGCTTTATTAAACTTTTTACTATGCCAAATACCAAAGGACTCACTCATCACCCTAAAGAAAATAAATAAATATATTACTCGAACTTCTCAACAAAATCCAAAGATGAATATGCAATGTGATCAGTCCTGACTTGGGGTCACGACTTCAGTCACCGATGTAATGTGGCTTCCCTTTGTCTTTTCTATAAATATTTTCATGACATCTGCTCTGATAAGCTATTTTCACTGGTGTACCAACTGCATGAATTTAAGCATGCTATTAGGTTGGCATCTCAGTCCCACCCTTTTTCTGTCAAAACAGTTAATTTGCCTTTTCTATTCCAACAGCTTCTTCTCTCACACTTCCCAACAGTGGAACTTCCTTCCTCTTACTTGCTTCAATGATAACTATAATATTCAAAAATTTAAATGTTATGTCAATTGACATCTTCTGTTGCCTTGATCTCTTTTCTTCTTTTTATCCTCCTCAGTTCTTGCTTTTATCTTTCCTAACCACCCCCATACCCAGTCTTTTCCCTTACTTACACTTTCTGTAGCTCCTTGCATATTAGTGACACTCCCGCCTTTCTTGGGGTAAATTGCTTAAAAAAGAATAATTTATTTTAAACCACTGAGTTCATTTTGTTCCCAAAATTTCTGATAAAATAATTATCCTACAACTATCCACATTGGTAACATTCAAAAGTTTTGGTTAAGGAAAATTTACAAGTTGATTATTATACTTATTGACAATATTTTATATATACTTACAATTCAAAATGGCCAAACTTTTCTTTCACTATAGCACTTAATCTCTTCCCATCTGAAGTACATGAATTTTTCACCACCTATTTGCTTAAACTGTGCTATAACATTTTAAGAGCTTCTATGAGAAATGTGAAATCATTCTCCAGTATAGTTCCAATGTCCATAGGATTAATGTCAGGGCTTGGTGAAGAGCAAATTGACTTGTCAAAAAATTCATGGAAATCTCTCTTGCACCAGTTCTGTGCTGAATTGGCCATATATGTAGAGCACTACATTTTGAGTGATGGCATAGTGAATTGCTGATAACCAGGGCAATACATCTCTCCCTAATATATTGTAAATTATCAGAAGCAACAGTAGCCTAAACTATGATATCATTTGTGTTCTCTCACTTCAAGTGTATCCTGACACATTTGGGAATGCTTTTTGGTGAAATAAACATAAACCTTATTATTTTAATAGTTAACCACAGCTGCTACAATGAAAAAACTTCTCACTAAACTAAACAAAGACTTTGTTTATGGAATGCATCTCTTCCTGCATTTTCTTCCATTTGCCAAGACATTTTTCCTTGAAGGCCCATGAAAGAAGCTGTCTCTCCTGGAATATTGCATGGTTTTATCCTTAAATCCTCTTTACAATCCTCCTTGGCACTCAATCCAAAATATCCATCTCTTTTGCCATCTTCCTCAAGCTTCTTTGGAGATTTCATTTCACCCTCTTCTTGGTGACTTCAATGACTTTTCTTGTATGAACTGAACAGTTTCTTCCAAGAACAAGAATTGGTGCGGTTGTTTACCTCACTTGAAAATTTTTCCACACATTAAAAAAGTTTTTCTGCAAACATTTAACTGTTTTATCATGTCACAGTTCTTCATACCAGTCATTTTTTTATGTGACAATTTGATCATATTTTGTTTGACCTGCCATATTTAATTAAATGGTAAACAATAAAACAAAATCATGTCTATGTATACATATGTTTCAGTTTATGTTTACATAATGGTAAATATTTATGCAGCACCCAGTTGGGGATCATGACTCTCCACAGATTTCTTTTTTTATTATCTTTGAATTTCCAATTTATTTTTGGGAAAGATAGTGGAGTTGTTTCTCGTTGTCTTCTCCCTAGTTTTAAATTGATAGGTGACCTCCTAGATTGGTTTCCAAGGGTAAAGTAATCAGTCAATCTTGTTAGTTAACTCATATTGAGAGAGAATAGATTCATGCATTTCCCAAGGGCATTAGTGTGAAATGAATGTAAGAGAGTATGACTGAATTTGAAATAGCTGATTCCACTTTTCATATAGATAATTGTTATAATAACCACACCTCAAAGAATAGTTAACATCTTTTATTGCTGTATTGTTATAGCATTGTTCCCTGGCTGTGCAGGCCCATTTTGGAAAAAACAAAAAATGACCCCTTCCACATTGACTAAGATTATTATTTTGTATGACAACTGAGACTACAATAGGTGGCTGATAATCATCATCATTTTGGTCTTTTTCACCTGTTGAGGGCCAACTTTGAATTGCTAAAAGAATAACTATTACTTTTATCATGAAATAATTCTTCTTCTGAATGTGATTCAATAAAAGTTTTGTCTGCTGACCGTTTTGATTTTGATTAGATATTCTAAAATACAGAGTAAGTTAAATGGCATTCCTATGCACACAATATTATTTTTTTAATCATTTCACTACAAGCAAGGCAATAAAGCCACTAAGATGCAAGGGATCTGAGCAAGAGTGAATATAAGAAAATAATATTAAGGTGCGAGAACAATAAAAGAAAAACTGAGAAGACAGAAGATAATGATTGACATTGCATTTTAAATTTGAAGATCAATGTTGACTGGTAAACCAGAAGAGAGTTCTACAAACAATAAATTAGAGAGAAGAAAGTGTTAGCATAGAACTTATGGTTACATCTAGCCACTTCAACTGTAAAATGATGAGGCCTTGCTGCAAATCTCATACCATGCTTAAATTCATAAAGTCTAGGTACCACAGAGGAAAGTTCATCAGAACAATTACCATGAAAGTATTTCTAGAAAAGATACAGGAAAACTATGTTATGACAGTGGAAAAGTGACTGAAGCTGAGATGTCAGGTCAGAGCCAATAACATTGCAGATTCTTTTTATTTTCTCAAGAATCCCTAAATACAGATCAAAAATATGTCCCAAAACAGGTTGGATTGTAAACTGCTATATTTCCATTTCTGTGGTTTAGAAATAGCATTAAATGCTTTTTTCTTTATATCCTATGTCCCTCAGGATGGAGGCGATCATAACTCTCAACAACTCTCAACCTTGTCTTTTTTTAGTTCTTTATAAATTTTGTCTTTTTATTATTTCTCCTAAACCTTGTTCCACCATGCATTTACTCAAGCTCACTATGTTAAACATTGTTTATCTCCATCCCTCTTTCCTTCAATCTGTTCTGTGAGTATTAGATTCTCCAAGCCCTCTTTCTTCATTATGTGGCTCAGTCTCTTAGTGATATTAAGTAAGTTTCCTTTTTGTTTCCATTTTCTCTAAAACTTTTTTTTCACATGGTCTATGGTATCCTCAGCATCTTTCTGTAGAGCCCCATTTCTGTTGCTTCAAATATCTTCTTCATCTTTAAGAAGACTGTCCAACATTCACTGCCATATAGGAGGACAGATATCACATAACAGTTCAGTACTTTTAACTTTGTTTCTAATGAAGTTTTTCTATTATTTTAATACTCTTCTTAGCTTTTGGAAGGCAATTTGGCTATCACAATATGCCTTTGGTTATAACACTAGGAACCAATAATTCAGGGTGTCTTGAAAATGTATATATACTTCAACAGCAGGCAATTTGCATATCATAAAGTACCAATAAATAACAAACGCCAGGAATGAATATATGAAAAATAATGTATTAACATAATAATACAAACTGGTAAAGCAGGTTAGTAGTTCCAGGAATACTTGTTAGTAGCAAAATATATATACAGTCTTTGGTATTGAATTATCGCTGTATGACTTCTTACTGAGTCTACGTGCTCATTCACTGTGACTCTTACAACAGTGTTACCTCACCCTCACTCTTCCGGTTACCTACAACCGTTTACTCTGTCACTCTCGACTCGACTCTTCGGTCTTGCTCTCTCTTACTCTTGTCTCACTCTTGCAGTAGTATATGTATATACTGGGTGAGTTCATTCATATAAAAAGGAGTGGACCCCTCAACAATAAAGATGTATAAGTACATCCACTGAAACAGATCTCACTTTCACCTCCAAGAAACATCTAAGAATTAAAGAGTCTTATGTTGTACAATTCCTGGTCACTATTCCTTTGTCACTGTTGTTGCACTTTTCAAGAATCTAAGAAAAAAAGAGACCATACTAGAACAACAGAAGAATGTAAATCTATTCAAAATTTCATTATATAGAAAATGTCATACTAAAATATTTTACTTGAACTGTTTTCAAAATAACATTTTTTTCTTTAAAGGAGACTGTAAATAATGACACTGGGTTTATAAAGTTCAGTTCTCTCCTGTGATTCCTTCTCCATTAATATTTGTCTAAAAAAATATCTGCTAATTTTCTTTCAATATCTTAAATGCCTTTCAATGGACACACTGCATAACCTTGCACTTTCAACATTTTTATGATCTTGAATTTATCCAGATTTCTTTTATGAATTCATTTTTCAGATAATGATTGCGGTTCTTCGTCCTTCTGTGAACTAGCAGAAGAGACCTGGGGTAAGTCAAAATACCCCCCACTGCACTAAGCATTCTTGCAAATTTTTGCAGTAGAAATAGAAAAACAAAGAAATCCTTAAAAAAGAAAAATGATTGAAAAATCAAAAAACACTTATTGAAAATATAATCACATTCTTGTAATTATTCGATATAACCCTAGCAGGGTCAACTAGCTGTGTTTAAGTTTTTTATAATTTTGACTGTCTAATTTTATTTTGTTTGCTTTAAAAATTCAGTTTATTTAAGATTAAAACATACAATTATTTTAATAGAGGTATCATTTAATTTAACACATCTCTGTGTCTGAAATACATGAGATTAGTAGTATTTTTCTCATCCATAGATGCTAAAAGTTGAAGGCATAGTGATATTTACTTAGATAGTAGATAGGTTCACCTATCATCAAGTTCACTCTCCTTCCTGGGCTTTTGAGCAGGAGTAAAGATTTGTCCCTTGTTTCCTGTTTAGGATAGGGCTTCCAGTTCCTTCTCGAGAGGTCTTAATAAGAGAGGCTGTCATGAGTTTTTGGCAGCATGACTGGCTGTATGCTAAAACTCTTCATCTTGAGGATACTGGGTTAGCAGTATTCTGGTTGCTGTAGCAAGGACCACAAAATCTTTCATTGCACTTAGAGAGGCTGCTCTGCTCAACAGTTGCATAATATTGGGGTTTTTGAAGTGCCATGTCACACATGGATTGGTGCTTCTGCAAGCACTTCTGATGGGCAACCCCAAGGCCATACTATACTATAGTCATTGCCACCTTCCAGCCAGTTTGTATTGCTTTAGTTGATTGGCTGTGACTATTATTCTTGGCCTCTTCCACCTTAAAAGCTTTTAACCCTTTGTGTCTTAGTGGCATTAACACCTTACTTAGAGTTAAATGATTTAAAAAAAAATAGATCAGCCTTTATTTAAGAAAAATGTCCCTTTTCCTTGTGTTCATAGTTCAAATTTTGCTATTACATTGTTGATTATGATGATGAAATAACTATCAGAAAAATGAAAGAATAATGAATCACATGGAAGTTTAGTGCACATTAATTCATGTCATTTTAATAATTAATATTATAAAACTGATTTTAAAGTATTCAAATTAATATTTCATTAAAAATTATATAATATTATATTCTTTTATTTAACAATTATTTTATTATAAAATTTGATATGTACATTTCATCCTAAATATTTTTTCAAATTAAAATCCTTTAAAAAGCTTAGTTGAAAATACAGGAAAAATTGAATTCCCATTCAGTTAAGACAGTCAAGAACAGACTAGTACTGAAAATACACAATTTACTCAAACCTGTTTATGAATTTACAAGCCAGCATTTTGCATTGATAAGAAGACTATGTCTCTATGCTTTTAGATTTTTTTGTTTTATTTTCTCATAATATTTATCATATTGTAACAGTAGTGGATATAAGAATTCATATAGGGACATATATAGTCCTGTCTGATATCTATCAAACTTATTGTTAAATGTTGTTAGGTGCTTGAGGAACATTTTCCTACTGTCATCACTGATTTTACTGAGATGCGTTTGTTTATAAATATTTGAGTCGGCAACAGATATGGGTTTAAAAGCTGGATGTTTGGGGAGGCATTTTGTGTCTGGGAAAGTAAACTTTCATGATAAGACACCTCCAGAAGGATGCCATAGAAGTAAGGATGAGACAATGTCCCTGTCCACTTGGTGACAGTGGCCGGCAAACTGCAATCGCTTTTTGTTAGAGCTTAAGAGGGATTTGTCTCAGTTCTCCATAAATTGTGCTAAGCATTGCATAGGATCTCCAACTGATGTTTTGGATTTTTCTAAGCAGATTTGTATATGTTCCATTCAAGTTTCTGATCCATACAGTAGGTCTGGTTCAATCGGTGTGTTTAAAATGTTTGAACTTTTAAAGAGGATGGAAGGTTTAAGCACCAAATCTTGTGAAGTTTGTTCCACACATCCTATATACAATATAAAAACCATCCTAAAAATGCCAAAATGGTTAAAATTACTCATCATAAATAGTCTAAAATAATTATTCAATCAGCAAGTCAATTCATCAAAAAGTAAGTTTTTTATAACTTATCACCTTTTTAGTCTAAGATAATACTTAAAGAAAATAAGATTAAAATAGATACTTTTAAACATCTTGATCAAATTTTAATTTAATTCTAGATTTTTCTAAAGAATATTATCATGAATTATATCTTGAATTATATGTATTCACTCTTTTCTTTACATATACATGATTTATTTTTCTTAACATAACTTTCTTTTATTTTCCAATATCAAATCACTATATTTAGCAGTTTCTTATTTACAAATCTCATTGATTTGTTCAGATATTTATTTTCAATTTTAGTAAAAATATTTTCAAATTCACCACAGCATTCCTAAATAGCAAGGTTGTCATGGTAATGATTTTTCATTATTTTTTTTTTTAATTGTTCTGAGGATGTTCTTATTGAATCAAACATTAACAACTGAATAAAATTTTAAACATCAAACTGGTTTTCACATATTTCATCTTACATATTTTGTTCAGATATTTTATATCAGTCATTTTATCCTTCATATTATATATGATATATGTAAAATGAAATTTTACAAAGAGAGTCTGTTAGATATAAAACAAGTAACTGATTATGACAGGAAGTCAAATCTAATATCTTTATAAATAAATAAATAAACTTCTTCTACAGTCAAGTTTGCAAACTGTGACACTGGTTCTTTAATAACTTTATGCAAACATTTTTCTTTTCTTGTTTTTACATTTCAGGAACTGTTCTTCCTTAGTAACTAAAAGAGTGTTATTAATGGCACAAAACTTAAGTTGCAAGTAATATTCATCTTAGATTCCAAGATAGGAAGACAAATTTAAGAATTGGTCTGTTTATACAAGGCTTGCTGTGTATGCGTGCCATATCTATAATTTTCACTTCTGTATCCCCTCCACTATCTACCTTCCTACTCCTATTGAGAACATGTCTAGTTTGGTGCAATAATGGCCATTGTTATCAAATCCTGTACCAATGCTCCATGGATAGAGCAAACATTTATTTATTCTTCGAAGACCAGGAAAGAAGATGCTGCATCTAAAGTCATCAACATGTATATGAAGTAGAATCTTATCTGGTTTGCTTGAGAAAGCAATCATTATATTGGATGAATGAAGGCTTATCATAGTGGAAAACCTTCACCTTTATGTTTAGTGTAATAGTTTTTCTTATTTTTGTTTTATAAAAGTTTAGGAATAGCAGAAAATAAGAAAACTTCAGATTTTATTTTTTCATAAGTTTTTGATGAATATATTTATCTTGTTGCAGATCTTTCTCATCCTAATTAACTATATAATATATATATATATATATATATATATATATATATATATATATATATATATATATGTATATATATATACAAAACACATTTATTTATATATATATATATATATATATATATATATATATATATAATATATTTATATATATATATATATATAGAGAGAGAGAAATATACTTATATACATATATAAATATACATACACACAAACATACATATCTATATATATATATATTGAGTCATGTGTTATTTCCGTTTAATAATCATTTTTCATTTTTTTCTTGCTTCCTCACAAGTTTCTTTATATTTAGGTCTAAGTTGTTGCATATATATATATATATATATATATATATATATATATATATATATATATTGTAAATAATATATGTACCTCCTCTTTTAACTTAAATAATATTGTCTACATGGACATGATATGGAGATACTGAAGTTGTTTTATGGATATATGGATGCAGGCCAGGGCTATCTTTTATTTGTTGGGTGTGGCTGCAGGGAATATCAGCAACATGCCCTATATATGCTCAGTGGAATTTAAATCTGGTGTTCACAGGTGCCAATGGAGTAACTGAAAGTCTGCCAATATTCCTGAAACCAGCTTCATGGCTCAACCCATAATAGGTGGGTGTTATCTTCCTAAGACAGACTACCACTACTAGAAGAACATGGTGAACATTAATGAGGACCAAAAGTTCTGCAACAAGATCAGTGAATGTCACACCTATCAAGGTAGATGCCATTTTCTTGTATGGTCTTTTGAATTCCAATAGATCATTCTCCACACCATTATATCAGTTGGCACAACACCCTGCTGACAAGCTGGATTCATAGATTCATGCATTCTCCTTCATATACCAAGACAGCTGGGAATTTCATTTATCTGATCAAAGGAGAAGGGATGCAATAAGAGCCTCCCAGATTCCAATAGCAATGTTATTTGGCCTTGGTGATTTGCAGTAAGCAATAACATAGTATCAATAACTGCACTCTTGTTGGTCAGTAACTAAGAAATATCATGGAATTCAGTGTATGTTGTACAGGACATTGACTAAGATGGGCACATGGCCAAGGGGTTAAAGATTCCCTTTCCAATCTTGAGATCCAGATTCAAATCTCACCATGGTCAATTTTTCATGAAGGCGACTTAATGTTATTGGCATGGAGAGGCAATCAAAGCATGTGGTACTCTTGGAAAGTACCTAAAAACCAAACTATGGTCCACTCAGCATAGTTGCAGTATAAAGCAAAGGTAGCCTCTGTGGGTGTTGAACATGCATAAATGTGCCTAGGCAGGCATCTGCAACAGAGATTGGATACACGGATATGACTTGTCAGCTATTAAGGGCTTAAGTATTACCATCATTTAATTGGAATGGGGTAGTTGGTTGGTTACCATCCTTGTCAATCAACAGGGTGCCTTTTCTTACATTACTCTTCACTGCCTACAGTTGTCATGTACTGCTGCTATTTATCTACAGGTCAAATATTCCTGGCATAACTTTGCTACTGTTACCTGAGAAAAACCTAGAGCAGTTGTTACCTTGGCAATAGATTGCCCGATTTTTATGACAATTATTCCATAATCAGTATTAAATCCAGTCTACTTTCAATGGCTGCTATCTCCTCTTTATTATGTGTCAAATACATCATTTTTACAAGTGTACCACTGTCTCAAATTTGGGGGAACTTCAGTTTACATATCATCTTGTATGTGTATGCATATGTGTATATATATATATATATATATATATATATATACACAATAATGACATCCCAAATTTCCAGTTACCAGTTCTATAAAGGCAGGTAATCTTTAGGAACCTCTTCTGCTTATTTTCTTTTCAATCTGAAAATGGAAACAAATCACTTTTATAGTATCAAAAAGAAACCATTTTGATGATTTAATAGAAAATATTTATTTATTAAGATATTTCCAGATTGAAATTTTGTTTTCATCATATTTCTTTTCAGAAGTATGATACTTTTTTTTTACTCTAGTGCCATCAAGCTGTTATGGTTTCTTAGCCACATTCGAACTGAATCACTGAAGTCCCAAAGATCCAATGAAAGACCTATCAAGTTTATGACTAGAAGATTTGCCACATTTTTAAATTATGTTCATCACAGAAAATCCTCTTTCAGCCTCCACAGAACTTACAGCAATGATATTAATTATATTTTTAGCTGTTATATATTGGCTATTAATATATAAGATTATTTTTGGATAATCCAACAAACAGGTCACTAAGCTTTTATAATGAACTTCTTACACAAACCAGTTGGATGCCACCACTATATATATATATATATATATATATATATATATATATATATATAATATAATATAAAGGCTTAAACACTAATATTCCATGGTCATAATTTATTCCATTGGAATCGTAAATATGATCCAATTCATCAGATGATGGCTGGCTGCAGAAACCAACTCAAACATATCTGTGTTTCTTCAGCACCGACAAAGACAACCTGGGGCTTATACTACAGCATCTTGCATTCAGTCAGTTTTCTACACCCATAATATCACTTCCTTGTACCTTTTCTATAAATACTTTCATGGTAATCATCCTGATGAACTTTCCCCTATACCTAGCCTTTATGAATTTAAGCGCAGTACTAGATTGGCAACGTGTCTTCATTTTACAGTTAAAATGGCTTGATGTAACTATAAGTTCTATGCAGATAGTTTCTTGTCTCATACTTCTCACTTACGGAAATCTCTTCAGACTTCTTGCTTTGATCTTCAAAAACTTAAATGCAATGTTAATCATTATCTTTTGTCTTTTTAATTCCTGTTCTTTTATTGTTCTCTCTCCTTAATAGTGATTTATTTTCTCATATTTTCCCACACTCAGTAACCCCTTGAATCTTAGTAGTTTTATTGCTTTACTTAGATGGTTAAAAAAGACTAGTATAGAGTAGACTATATACTACATACTATCACTATCTGAATAGTTACAGTTATTTTGGGAGAACTCATATAATCTGGCACAATGAGCAGTTTTGAACAAGGCTAAAATAATTCCAAACAATTCAATCTACCCAATTTCATTCACAAGGCTAAGGTCAATACATGGTGTAGGATTGTTTCTCCAGGCAGATATTATCAAGTAACCTTCTTAAAAATCAACCATGGTGAGATTCAAACATGGGTTTTATGGTTGGAATGCTGATTTTCCAACTATTTGGCCATGTGCCCACTAAATAGGTGATATATTGAATAAGACATTTATAAATATAGATATTGAACAGATGGAGAAATACAAAGAGGTTTGATAGATTGATATGAATCAATAGATACAAATAACCAAAGATAACGTACACTCTGCCCCAGTTCTCTGTATTCAGCTCTTTCAAAAAGGGTGGTTGGTTCTGCACAAGCATTCACCAGTATAATCAAATGATATCTGTAGGTAGTCTGGCTGTTGGTTTTAAGAACTGAGCTGCTTGACCCTCTCATATGTTGACAGAATCCAGTATATATATATATACATTTTCCTAAAGACAGTAAACTCTGTACAATTTTTAATAAAAATACCCTAAAATTAAGTTACAGTTGTACTGAAAACTTAGAAATGATTATTAAGAAACATAATGCTAATATCTTGAGTAAACACTTAGACCAAAATCTAAGAAATTTAGACAGTATAATAAAAAGAGATGAAGATAAACAAAAATTATGTAACTGCATAAATCCTCAAAACTGTCCTCTTATTAATAAATGTCACACTGAATCTTTAGTGTACCAATGCAATATTTCATCTATTGAGGATTCAGACAAGATAAAAGTCTACATTGGATGCACAAGACATGAATTCAAAAAACGTTTTACCCAACATCAAAGTTCTTTTAAAATAAATAAATACTGAAATCAGACGTATCTATCTAAATATTTCTGGCACTTAAAAGAAACCAATAAAACACCTAATGTGAAATGGAAATTAATAAAAAAGCTAGAATATGTAGGTCATTAAATGACCCATGTCCTTTGTGCATACATGAGAAATTATACATTACTAGGTTTATAAAAAATAAAAATTTACTTAATCAAAGAAATAATTCGAATACATTTATTTGTTTTAAAATAAGTATAGTCTATTCGTAATTAGAATTAGAAATAATATTTTAAAATTGTATTTTAATACAACATACTCATATTCAAACAAACCTTTTGGAAAAAATCTTTATGTATACAATCACAAATTTAACAGCAAAAAAAGTACCAAAAAACTTTTCGTCATTGAAAAAAACAGACGACATGTGAAAAATGGATGTCATCATTTGTTGAACAAGCACCCCTACCCTACCTTAACTTAACCTCATTTCAAAGTAACTCTTATGAATACCATTCCATCCCTTGTCAAAATGATTGAATTTCCCCGTATCCTTAGAAACTTATATTAAGAATGTATGTGCTTATAAAACTCAGTAAATTCCAAAATTCACTTAAAAATAAAACAGTATGGGGGATTTTAATTTAATTCTAGAATTAAATTTGAAGTTTTTAGTTTCTGTTTTTGAAACATGGTAATTCCTGTGTAGTGATGGAACCATATTTTTAAACTAGTAAATTTATGATATTTATGATCTACAGAATTGTATTGAGCACTGTTTTTTTTAAATAAAATAATTAATAAGAACACCAGATTATAAATCTTGCTGTTCTTTCTCTTTATTTTAATATATATATAAGAAAAAGAAGAAAAGTATATAAAGTGTGTATATATATATATATATATATATATAATAGAGAGAAATGAGGATAAAAAGACAAATATATAATATACATAAAAAAAATGCAGTCATGATTCAAGAAAATGTATGTATTCAGATATATATATGTATATGTCTGGAGATATCAATTTTGATTCAGTGTTAAATAACTTAATCAATAACATAGATGTGAAGGAATATAGTGATATGAATAATTGTATGGGTCCTATGTATAACATTGAGAAGTGTAATTGACATTCCAGTCAATTAACTTATTTTTATTGTTAATGTGTTTTGACCAAAAATATGATTGTAAAATGAATCAACCAAAATATTGTGTCTACCTTAATAACACAAGAAGTTCCTTGTTTCTCAACTAAGCTTGGAATTATATGGTTAAGTTAGTAATATATATATATCTTTATCTTTATCTTTATCTTTATCTTTACTTATTATAAAACGCAGGTTGTATGTGTGTGTGTGTGTGTAACGTTTATATGTTGGATCGAATTTCCTACATTTTTAGCCGATTTCAACAAAACTTCACAGGACTACATAAAATTACCTTGTGGTGGTTCTAACAGGGCCGAAAATGGGAAAAATACAGTTGTTTTTTAATAAAATCAATTTGAAAACACGATTAAGACACATCGTGAGAATGAAAGGGGGACAACTCACCCACGAAAATGTAAACAAAAGAGCATAGCATGATGAAAAAGACGCCGAACTTGACGAAAACAAAATTTTATCGTCTAATGTTCATATTATTATTAAAGAGGAAAGATCAAAGTATTTTGGGGTATTTTTTACATTTTTAATCGTTCCTAGCACGTCTGAAATTTTCGTTAAAAATATTGTTTTTTTTGGTCAAAAAAGGACAGATAATCATTTTCAATCATTTTTTTCGATTTGATAAAAAGATTAAAATCTTACTTTGATATTCTTTTAAAAGTCAATTATCATTTTTTCAAAACTGATTTTAATAAAAACAGATATTATACTGTTTATTTAAAATATTTTGAACCAAGCTTAACTTAGCTTCTGCGCCGAAAAAAATGTAATTTGAAAATAAAACAAAGCAGGTCATAACCTTTCGCGTCGCTTGACGATTGACGAAAAGCCCATTCATGACATTTAGATAACTTACGGGAGGAGAATTCTTTCTATGGATGGAAGGAAGTGAAATTATTTAAGTGAACAAATTATTTACCTTGTTACTTTTAAGGAAAACTTTCAGCGCTCTAATTTTTTTTTTTTTTTTATTTATTTTTTTTTTTTGTACTTAGCTTTCATTTTTACGTTTACGATGCTTTATGGAAAATATAAAGAAATTAAAAAATAAGCCTGTTAATAGTGAGATTAAATTTCATAAGAAAAAGGTATCTAATTAATTTAGGTACCTTTCTTATGAAATTTTATCAGAAGTGTACATAAAATACTATAATTTTATGTACATTTATTACATTTTACTGTGTTATTTGTATTTCCATTCATTTTATTATTAATTTTGATATTTCATTTATGGAAAAATGTCATAACTGAGATTAATATAAAAATAAGATCATATAAATTAAAGTTTAGCAGTAGTTAAATTTCATAAGATTATACTGTTACTTGTAGGTACCCTTCTCAGTTGAAATTGAAAACTCAAATTAACTTCTCCATACGTGTTTCGCAAAAGTAAAGGGCTTAACAGCGGAGAACAATGCTGAACTCAAATAATGCAACTAAATTGTATTCTGGTTGGTCTTCTGTACTTGATAATTACTGTCCGACTATAAACACAAAAATTACATTTCTTAATTACCATGGCTAATCTGATTGGTCCAAATTATACAATTTTCAAAGCGCTAGACAATGACAATCTCACACGGACATTTTGAAAGGTTGATGTTGCTTTTAACTAATGTTAAAATATTTTTAAAATTCAATTTAAACATTTTTAAAAATCTTTTTAAAATTAAAAAATAAGAAATAATTGTATTAAAAATTCAATTTTCATTGAAAAATTGTTTGCTTTCAGAAAATATTGTCCATATTCATAAAAACAAATTAAAACAAATAAAAGCATTTGAAACTAAATAATATATTTGTTTTATTGAGTTTTGTATGTTACAATTCACAGCTGATTTTCAGGTACGTTGGCCAAAAAAAAAAAAAACATGATTTGCATTCTTCAAAGACTTGTGCTTTTAACTATTGTAATCACTAAAACCGATGGTCTCGAATTTCTAGAGTTTTTCATAAAATTAGTTATGGGGTGTTAATAAATATAAAAAAAATATTTCTGCCATGACTTTAATAAAAAAAAAATATTTATAATAATTTCGATCATCTGTGAATAGTTTCTGAAAGTTTCATTAACATCTGACAATTATTTTATTTTTGCAAGATTTTCCAAATTAATGTGTGTAAATACAAAAAATGCGCTAAAATTATCTATGTTATTTACTACCCCTTGTTGCGACAAAAGAGAAACAAGGTTTTTAAATCAAAATTTAGAATATTCTAAAAGATGGAAAAATTTTTAAAAAATAATTAAAAAAAATTTAGTCTATCCTCTTCATAAAAAATAAGCATTTTGACGATAAAATTTTGTTTTCATAAACTTTTTCATCAGACTATGCTCTATGTTTTTTAGCGATTCCGTGGAGTGACTTAGGTTAAAAACCCAGGTTGTTTATGTGTGTGTGTGTGTGTGTGTGTGTGTGTTTCCTTTATATATGGGATCGGATTTCTTACATTTTCAGCCAATAAAACAAACATCCACTTTTTTTTCCGGCAGGTAGTATTTCTTATTGTCTTGCACACTTTTTTCTTTATTTACATTCAGAATGCTTTAAAAATTCCATTTACAAGACAATTGTTTATAATAAAATTCTATTCACCAATCGATAGACTCATAATGATTGTAAACAATGTTTTTGTTTGAATTTGGGTTTGTCCAATTCGTAAAAAAAAAAAAATAATTAAGACATGCGTGTCCGTCAACCTTAAACAATAATCTTTGTCAATTTTATTTTTCAGTCTTTATGATGGTCGATACTTGATCTATCTCTTACTGTTACATCCCCGGCAACGCAACTACTACTAGTATATATATATATATATATATATATATATATATATATATATATATATATATATACATCACTTGATAAGACATCAAAACATCAAAATAAAATGGCTATTTTTGTAGTGACTTTATAACATATTTATGTTATAATTTTCAAATAAATTATATTTGCTCTAATTTGTATTGAGCACTCTTTTAAGAATAGAATTTTTTAGTTATTGGAATTTATTTCGTATACACCAATTCTATACTTGGGTATATATATATATATATATATATATGTGTGTGTGTGTGTGTGTGTGTGTGTGTGTGTGTGTGTGTAGAGAGAGAGAGAAAGGAATCTGACAGAATTATAAGAAACAACTAAGAAACATTTATAGATTTGACGTTTTACTTTTATTTAAGCTTCATGAATGAAATATGGAGGAAATAATAAGACAATACTGGTATTTTTTTTTTTGTGCTTTTGTGTTATTTGTTTTTCATTGGTTAAGTAGATACATGAATGCTACCTCACAAGACAAACACACATGGGATATACTTTACCAATGAAAAACAAATATATTTATCACCAGTTGTCTAAAATCTAAAATTGATGGGAGAGTATCTACCTAATGTAGCATCAAATTCTGCAGAAGTGCTGCTGACATTTTTGCAGCCAAGCAGGTCCAAGAAAAATGCAGACAATAAAATTTTTAATTTCTACATAGTATTTATTGATCTCACAAAAACATTTGATTCAGTCAATGACAATCAATGACAGAAGACTTTGTAGTTCTTTATGAAGAGTGGATATTCCTAAGAATAGACAAGATCATCTGCTAATTCTTTGACAGCCTGATGGTGTGCATTTCTGACCAAGTAAATATGTCAGAAGCATTTACACTCACAAGTGTAACCAAACATGGATGCACTATGGCACCATTTGTGTTTACTATCATCTTCTCACTAGTTATACTTTATTGTGCCTTGAAGAATTGCAGAAGTTGCTTTAGGATCAAATTTAGGAAGGATGATGGTTCTATTAACCTCCAGTGCTTTTAACTTGAAATACAGTCAGTCTTTTGCCTTTGCAAGAACCTCTCTTTGCTGATTACTGAGCATTGATGGCTTTCTCCTAGGAAGGTTATAAAGAATTTTACCAGAACAGGCACTCATAGTTGTTTTACTATCAGCATTAAGAAAAGTTTTGTTCCAACCAAAACCAGACCTAACATTTCATAGCCTACTGATAAATATACTTGAACAACTGAAACTTGAGTAAAGTTTTGCAACTTGGGTGGTATTCTCTTGAAGAATTCCTGGATAGATGATGAAATCACAACAAAGATGGAGTGTGTAAGCACCACCTCTAGAAAACTGCATCACAGATTCTAGTCAGACCATGGAATCTGTCTGTCAGGCAGGTAGTATAGTCAGCATGTGAAAAAACTTGACAAGTTCCAACTTTGATAAATCTAGAAAATCTGTGGAAACTCATAGATGGACAAGATACCTAACACAGTTTTATGAGAGGGTGCTGAAAAGTTCTTGACCAACCCACTTCCCAAAATTTGGTTAGGCTGAGAACTTTTCAGCATCCTTTGTATTTGAGCATAGGAAATTGAAGGCAATCCACTGAATAGGACACATCATTCAAATCGAGGATAGCTGAATGTTGAAATCATTTGTCTTTTACAGGGAGTTAACCAATGACCAACATTCTTAAAGAGTTTAGTTTCAAAGACATAAGCACATCTTGAATTCCAAACTGAAAGCATTCAATATGGCCAGTGATGCCTAGCAAATGTTAGCACTAAATTGTTAAGAGTGTCAAAAGATCTGCCACACTGCATATATTGATATTGAAAAGACAGCTGCCCCAATTTTCAAGATCAATCTCAGACAGGTGACAACATCATCTGCCTGATAGAACTACTAGCATTACTGCTGCTTGCAGATAGGACAAATTAGCCACCATCACAGCCTCATCCACCATCAAACACCATCATATGTTTGGTACAAAAAGAGTGGAACACCATTGAACATGACAGTTCGAACCATGTTATACATACATACATATATATATATCACATTATCCCATCTTTATATACACACTGATGAGCTGTGATACAGTGAAACAGTCTGTCTGCAGATGACTATTATATATATATATATATCGTTTCATATATATATATATATATATATATATATATATAATATAATCTCATTTCATATATATATATATATATATATATTATAAATTAATTGATTTAAAATATGGTTATTTCAATTAATTTATAATATTAATGCAAATTTATTGATACTATTTTGTAAAAATAAAATATCTATAAGAACACCGGATTTTATATATATTTATATATATATATATATATATATATATATATATATTGTCACTGATATGTCACAAGTGTTGGGAAAAAGAGTGCATGTGTGAGCACTAATGCCTAAATCACCTGGCTTGATAGTAAACAACAAAAAGCTGTTACAACCAATATCAAGCTGGATGATGGCCAATCATATCTGGATGCAAACATTAAACACAGTCTCATCTAATAGAAAGCTACAATAAAGAGGGTTGAATTAAAAACCTACAAGACTAAAACATCTTCAATTTACAGCTGATATAATATGTATATTTACATATGTATATATGTGTATATACAAAGACATAGATGAACATGCAGAGATTAATGGAAGATAATAAAACTAAATGCTTTAGGAAAGTTTCATTTTATATTTATGTTAGTCTAATTATATTAACTTCGATATGTATTTCCAAAGGACAACTCTGAGACCACATTATACTTTACTCTTAGCCACCTTCTGGCCAGTTATGTTATTGATCCTGACCTGACATCTCCACTTCAGTCACTTTCCCAATGCTATAACATAGCTTCTGTATGCCTTTTCTATAAATGTGTTCATAGTAATTGTTCTGGTGGTACCTAGACTTCATGAATTTAAGTGCAATGCTAGATTAGCAGCAATGTCTCATTATTAGCTACATGAAGCTATGTTATGATGGTGAGGAAGTGACTGAAAATGAGATGCCAGATCAGGACCAATGCTATTGCAGATTCTTCTTTAGACATTATCAAAGATCTCTAAATATATAGAAGGAGCACCAGACTATGTGTGGTGGCAATATTCAAAGCTTGACGAATAGTAAACTTATAAAAATGTAAGATAGATTCAGGCAAGAAAAATTTTCTAGCACAACACAGTGAACTCACTTTCCTAGCAGCAGATCTAGCAACTGATTCAATACAATCTTTCCACTTCATGTCAGCAGAGAATGTTAGCCCAAGAAGGTGCAATGAGACATTCTCCTGGAGGTTAGCATCAGCCATATTGATGGAAGGCAGAAAGGGTTCTCTCAGATGATTAAAAGAGAGCAATTTTGTTTTTGAAGCATTAAAATTAACAAGCCATTACTTGTCCATTTAACAACAGATTATAGGTATTTACTGAGATCAGCTGCCAATATGACTTTATCAAACTGATTACACTTACTATAAAGAGAGGAGTAAATAGTTGTGTCATTAGCATAGATAGCAAGTTGAGAACTGATGCCATCAGGATGGTCATTAATGAAAATTAGGAACTGCATAGGTTCAAAGATAAAGCCCCAAGGGACACCGCATTAATGCAAAAAGATATTGCTTTATAAAGATTTGGAAGATTTTTCCATGTTTGTTCTAGATTCTCAGTGGTTAATAAGGCCTATACGGAATTGGTATGCATTTTCAAAATGACTGCAGAAGATGACTTCACCCCTAACAGAGGCTCTACAACTTCCCACAGCTACCAATCCTTTGCAGCTCCTAGCAATGTTTGTCTCCTTATTATTACTCCTAGTCCCTGTTCTGACATACATTTACACAAGCTTGTTAGGTAGCTTTCCATCTACCCAGTGACCTATTAGTGTCAAATCCTACATTAATGCACTTCAGAAATCTTTATCTCTTTCTGATTCTAAGTATAACTGTCATATTTTTTTTCTCGTTTTCTTTATAACTTCCTCATTGCTGACATGTTCCCTCTAAGGTATTCTCAGCATCATTCTGTAGAACCACACTTCTATTACTAGAAGTCTCCTCTTTATCTGTGAGGAAATTGTCCAACATTTGCTACTATATAGTAAGATTGATATTACCTAGCAGCCCAGCACTATTTTTGTTTTGAACAATGTTTTCCTCTTTTTTATTACTTTGTTTAGCTTTTTCTTTTCTTTTTTAGGTAAAATATGTAATAATTGATGTTTATTATCCAACAGAAATATTTCCTTTCATGGGTTTTTGATATAAAAATATATAAAGGTTAAATTTTATTAATATTGTGTTTGTTTGAAAGGATTGATAAAACCTCAATCAGCATGAAGAACAAAGCCTTGTCCATCAAATAAACGAAAGTAACTCATAAAATATCTTTTGCATGTTATCAATTTTTGATTAAAAAAGAGGAAAGTGTTATTTTATTTCTTTTCATTATTTGCAGAATACTTTAATTTAGACATTGACATTTTTCACTAAAGATATAGATTACATGAACTTATAAATTAATATATATAAGATAGTTAAATTTATAAGTCTATAAAATAATTTTCTCAAAAAATGATCAAATTTCAGGATAATATTTTTAAAATGTGAAAATAGGTGAAACTAATAAAAAAATTAAAAAAATAAGTTAATGTTTTTTCTTTTTTTATTGTGAGGTTCACTATTTACATGGCCTGGGAGCCACTCAAGGTAGATGGTTACATTTGGGGGCCATATGTGTGTGGAAGATACTGGTTAACTCTGGCCTTGAACAGGTTTTAGATTTTAGCCCAATTCCAATTACAACTTTTTTAAACATCCTGACTCTATCCTGATGATAAAATAATTTAAAATAAAGTATTTAAATATCTATGAAGTGTTTTAACAGAGGACAGAAAGTGTGACAATGAAATCAGAAGGTGCATTGGGATAGTAAAAGATGCCTTCCAAAAATTAAGTAAAGTATGAAGAAACAGAAACAAAGAAAAGAGCACTGACCCATTGAATAAATTCAGTCTTAAACCCTTTATATTTTTGTATATTTACTGAATTCATTTTCTATCCATATGCACATAGTTAAATATAAATGAAATGAGAGTTTAATGAGTTTTCTTACATAATTTTATTTAGAAGTAAATTCTTTGGGGTGCATATTTGTTTGCATATATATATATATATATATATATATAGGGAGAGAGAGAAAGGCATAATGGAAATCTTATATAGATAATTGAACTAATGAAGTTACGGATTAATATAGAGTTTGATATTGAAAACCTTTACAAATGTCATGAGTCAAATATTATTTCACATATATTGAATTTATATTGAATCTGCATGCCCCAAATTCATACTTTTATTTCTGTCTAAACATCTTGGATAAGGTGTTGCCATTATTTATAGTGTTAACAGTGAATGATTGGGTGATATAATAAATACCAGCTTGGACTGAAAAATGAGTGAGCTGAGATCAAATTCTAGTTCAATTAATTACATTCACTTCCCTTAGCTATTAGTTAAATAGGATGTTATGTACTTGGAAAAAATCATGGTTATTATAAAAAAAAATTGTTAATGCAATATTTACTTGTTAGACAAAAGAATTAATCCAAAATATGACTTGTCTTTAAATAACCCACAAAGGGTTGATAAGCCATAAAAAACACAACATAAATTGTTACTATTGTCTAAATAGTAACAATTTATGTTGTTTTTTTATGGCTTATCAACCATTATGGGCATATTAATTGTGAATTCACTCTCTGAGCTGGCTAGAGTTCATAGTTAGATTCAGTGAAAACAGGTAGAGCAATAAGTGATCAGTACTAAATAAAGAACAAAATGAAATATCCCTAGACATGGGCAGCAGAATCAAAACAATCTACCCGACAGGATTGTTTTTCCAGGTTGATAATTCCAACAAGTCACTTTCTTGACAAATCAACTATGCTGAGATTTGAGCCCTGGTCTCATGGTTGGAACTTTCATCTCCTAACCTCTTGGCTATGCATATATAATTAAATAACAGCAGTAATAAACCAATTCTTGTCATGTCTCATTTTATTCACAACTAAACTTTGTTCTTGTTTCTTCAATATTACAACCTTGTTTTTTACACAAACTAACACTGTTTTTTTTTATATATATAGTAAGGTTCACCATGTACAAGACCCGAGACCACTCAAGGTAGAGGGTTACGTTAAGAGGCAATTTGTGCAGATAGGAGGGAAAGAACAGTTAACCCTAGACATGAACAGGATAAGATTGTAGTGATCAGGGAAACATCCTCTTGGGAGTCAGTTCCACAGAGCTGTGGTTCATGGGAAGAAGCTTTTTGTGTGGAACTTACTTCTCACCAATGGAATATGGTGGGAATGTGGGTGGTTTACTAATCTGTAAATGGTATGTTGAGTCCTTACCATGAAGGTTTGAACTGGTGGAACCAGAAAGAATTAAGAATAAGGAAGATAAATGGTAAGTTTCATAAGATTTAAAGAGCATCAACACTTACAGTGGGGAAAATAAGTATTTCATCCCCTACTGATTTTCTGAGTTTGCCACCTTACAAAAATAGGAACAGTCTATAATTTTCAGGGTAGGTCAGTAGGGGATAAAATACTTATTTTCCCCATTGTATGGCTGCTACATAATCTTCTCTGGAATGAAAATAAATTCTATTCATTGATATCTTGTAATATTTCTTGAACCTAGAAAAAAATGGTACTCTCTTATTAGTTACCAGAATATTTGCAGACAGTATATACTGTATGTGAGTTTGTGAATCTAGATAGATAAAAAATAAATGCAAAAAGGTGCAGAATCTCTTTCTAAAGTGAATGCGTCATTTACAGTGTTTTATTTAATAATGGTATATTCAAAGAAGATGATTTCAAGCTAAAATGAAAAACATTTGAAGATTTTCTGTTGTGTGGGATTAAATGTAAAATTCTGGAAAAAACATGAACTGAAAAGGTATTGAAAATTTCTTAGCCTCACCCACTTCCCAGGATCTGACCAAAAATCAGAATTTCTTTTTCTAAATTTTAAGAAATTGTATGATGTCAATTTACATACAAGGTCTTATCAAAAAGTATCTAGACTGATCCTATAAAAAGAAAACTACAGCACATTTGGCATTTAATCTTGTTTGAAGTGGTCCCTTTCTGAAGCCACACACTTTATCCAGCATTGTTTCCATTGATGGATGCATTCCTGGAACTCCTTTTTGGGATATCAAACAGCTGCCTCATCACATTCTCTTAGATTTCCTCAACATCTTGAAATCTTGTTCCTTTTTTTCTGGGGTTTTATTTTTGGAAAGAGGAAAAAGTTGCAAGAAGCAAGATCTGGGGAATATGTTGTACCTGGGGAATATTGTCCTTGGCCAAAATCTGCTGTATAAGACATGGTCACTGATAAAATTTCTGTAGTGTGGTGAGATGACTACACTCTATACACTTTACTTCCAAGCACTACTATAGACAAGGGAAGTGAATGACAATGTCATAATAGTGTGTATGCATGTTAGAATTTAAGGTCAATCTCTGTCAAGTGGCTTCACTTTAGCTCTGTTACCATAGCAACAGGCCCAATACTTCTATAATATAATAGAAATATAATATACTATAATATACAGGCCCAATACTTCTATATTTTACTTCTATAAGAAACTGAAGGAATAAAAGTAGAGAAATGGTTTGTACCTATCCTTATAATATTTGTTGTTTCTTCTGTCACACTTCTTGCTTGTGGAATTCTCTTCCAGCATCTTGATTTTCTGTCAATTATGAGCTTCAAAAATTTAAATACAACATCAATCATTATATTCTGTCTCTTTAAATGCTGTTCTTTTATTGTCCTCTCTGTTTCTTTCACTCTCAGTAACCCCTTGCATCTTAGTGGCTTGCTATTGTTGTGAAATGATGTAAAAAACATAAATGAAACCAAAATCAAGATTTATGTTGACCATATCATGAATTTAAAGAAGCTGATCATTGCATGCAAGATATGAGGTTTCAATAATTTACTTAAAGCAGAGTCTCCAAGAATATGGAAAAATTTAGTTTAATATACAAATTTAAAAAGAAGTGAAAATTAAAAGGTTAACACATCACAGAGCATAGAACTGGAGACCTAAGTTTAAATTCTTGCCTAGTCTGCTGTATTCACTTTTGTACTAATGCCCTTGGGAAAGCCATCAATCTACACTCTATCTCTTCTCTCCTAGCTATAGGTTAAATAACAGGATAGACTGGGCTCTCTAGTCTTGGGTGGCTGTCAGTCCAGGAGAAAGACTGATCTGAAAACCAAAACTGTGAAGGAGTCAAGGGGAAATCATAACACTAGCTTTCTCAATACGTCACAGCAATTCACAGATAGTAAGGAAAATAAATCTATAAAGAACCCCAATTGTCTATATCCTGAAAGGTCAATGTTCAAGTTTGTGTTAAATAGAAAATTTAATGTAATTTTCAATTGTTAATCAGCACATAGAACACAAGCCAAAACCTGATCTACTGTGAAGAAATGAATAATCTCACTGATTGCAAACAAAAATAATGACAGCATGAGCAAAAAATGTAAATCAAATTAAAAACTATCTAATAAAATAAATCCACTGCTCAAATAAGATACTGTTTATGTAAATTATCTTATAGCCCAAGGGTCACAGATAAAGAAACTCATGTGATTTTTCTATACATAAAATAAAAATGTTCAACAAATATTAAAATACCTTTTTGAAGATGTGTAATAGCACAAATGATATTTAGTTTAAGGTTATAAAAAACTGATGACAGTTCATATCATAAAATCATGTTGATATATTTTATGATAAAAATAGAAAATAAATCTGCAAAAGTCATAATTTTAATTGTTATTTTTCTTATCTTTGCTTCTGTTAAATTTATCTTCACTTAATTCTTAATTTTTCTTTTATTCTAGTTGACTTTATTTCATTTACTTTCATTTTGGTCCACATTTTTTTCCATTTTTGCTTAATTGTGTTTCTCATCCTAAAAGTACTTTTATTAATACACTCCAGAGGAAATAATTTGGTGGTTTTTAAATTTCACTTTTATTTTATCATTAGCTTGGTTTTGACAAAGTAACTTTAGTATATATTTAAGTATGAACAGTTTTCTTATGGCTCCCAGTAGTGGCAACATTATCAATTTAACTCTTCAGCAATTAAATTTTATAAATATATTAATTTACTTATGAGTTACCCAATCAAATGTTTTTCATTAGGAAAAAGTCTCTTCAAATAACTGATCCCTTAATTTGAAATGTGCTTTTATTAACTTGGAGAAGTGAGTTACTAAAGGGAAATAACTGAAACTAAGATATCCTGAAAAGGTATGGCACATGGAACTAGAACAATCTACCCCAGTGGACAAAATAAAGGGTTGGGTTCGAAATTACAACATATCACCTGAAGAAGGCTAAAACATACAACAGCCAAAACATCATGAATATGACAATAAAGATGAGGAAAACAGTCTGAACAATGTAAATAGTGTAAATAGTGATTTTATTAGTTTATTATGAAAGATTTGGATTTGTTCTGATATTATGATAAATACTTGACATAAAATAGACTTAGTTGTGCATAGAGTATAATGTTAATCTTGAATTGAAGAAGACTTGATATGACAGAAATGTGGTTCTACAGAAGGATGATGAGAATACCCATGTTCATCTTGTCTGGTTTTCCACACATTGAGAGCACTTTTCCCGACTGAGAAAAAGCTGGTGTTATATAGTTCTCTCAGTCAAAGACCTATGCTCTTTAATGGCTAATACCTGCCCAGTATCGTTTGTATGCTAATTTTGTCAGTAGCACCTACTCTAAGTTGAATATCCTCTTTCAACAGCCAATTGTGGAAGAAGATGTAACTACTGGGGCTTACTGCACCACACATGACCAACTCTCGGTCTCCTGTCGAATTGAACCAATTCTCCATTACAATGCTATAGAAAATTTGAGCAATGGGTTAGTTTTAAGAAAAAGCAAAACAAAAAAGAGATTGGCAGTATTTACATTAGTCGGACTGTTGTCCTCATCTTTGTCGCCATATTTGTCACAACGTTTCAGCCGTTGTACGCTCCGGCCTTCTTCAGGTGGTTGGAATTTCGAACTGAACCTTTTATTTCGATCACTGTTCTAGTTCCACGTGCCATGTTTGATGGATATCAGTTATCAGTTATCATCAAACATGGCATGTGGAACAAGAACAGTCTACCCCAGTGATTGAAATAAAGGGTTCAGTTCAAAATTCCAACCACTTGAAGAAGGCCGGAGCGCATAAAGCGGCCGAAACGTTGTGACAAATATGGCGACAAAGATGAGGACAATAGTCCGACTAATGTAAATACTGTACATAATACCTCATCTCAGAAATATAGACAGACTCCAAAAAAGAGATTGGTATTTAGTATTAGAAAGAAACAGTTGAAATTTCTGGGACACATAATGAGAAAAAATGCTTAGAAAATTTGGCATTCACAGGACATATTCAAGTCAAGAAGAGCAGAGGGAAATAGTAAGCAAACAACCTGATGATCTTGTGTAAATGAATAACAGAACAAAACCTGGAATAGAGCTCCAAAGGATAAGACGTTATGGAGAGACATGATAGCTCATATCCTGAAGGGACACCAATATATAAAGGAAGGAGAAATTTAGAGAAAATTTTAAAGAAATCTTACTGTTTTGATATTCTAAACAAATTAGATAAAAATTTTGTTTTCATTTTTATCAAAATTCCTTACTTAATATTTTTGTCAAAATTCCTTACTTAATATTTTAATTAATAAAATCATTTATTAAAAATAAAAATATGAAATTTTTTCACATTACTTATTTTTTGTATGGACACAGAAATGCAATTTTGCTGCTGATACTAAAATTATATTAAATTAAATAATTTCTTTGCTTAATCTGTGTACCACCAAGTCCATTCTGATCAATCTTAATTTAAATCAAACTAATATTCTAATAGCAGCATGCACTCACTGATCGAGGTTTATTGAAAGAAACCATGCAAACTATCTGTGAATGAAGATATAAAGGAAATTTATATTTGCTTCTTTCTTTTGTTACCATTAATATTTTTTACTTCTCTCTTCTTTGTCAACACAAAAATCCCTGGTTAATGTGTCATATTCTCAGAAATGGGATATTTTTTTATAGAATATAACATAAACATATCACCCTTTTATCTTTGCTTGTTATTTATCATTTCTTCCTCTAGTTCAGAACTATTTTATTTAATCTTTTCAGAAATTCAATCATTTCTCTTCCTATCTTCTGATATATCGATGAGTTCAGAGCCTTTGATGTTTTTTAAATGTTGAATAATTTACTAATCAGAGGTCAGTGTATCCACTTAAATTCAAATCAATCAGTGTATTTTAATATTCAAAAAATAAACTTATTAGTCACTCATCCTTTTGAAATTATCATAATATATTATCCCATTGAGATTACAAAATATATCATGTATAACTTCAATGTAATTTTTTAAACTCTACTTGACATCTGCAGAATTTGTATCCATTTGCAAAATCAGTAAAACTTGTCTGGCTCATTTCCTTTTCACATCATTGGAAACAGAAAATTGGTCCAATCTTCTACCCCTTCCCTAAATTTTGTTTTATTTATATTTTTTGTATTCTATAGGTATTTGCATTTATCTAAATTCTCACATGATAAAAAAATTTGATATCAATATAAAAATGAAAAAATAATTATAAAATATCAAGGAATGCCTTGATCTTTTTCTGATGAATCTCCAATGCTATTGGTATTCACACAGGAGTTTCTGAAAACAGGACTAAATTGAATTAGTTCATTTTGAATTTTCTCATATCACACACACATATGCACACCTTTTATGCACCATGTTCTTTCAGAATGTAAGTGATCATGGCTCTCCACAAATTTCTATCCTTTGAAGCTATTATCAATCTTTCTTTTTTACTACTTTTCCCACTACCTCTTCTATCTTTTGTTTCCATAATTTTTGTAGGTAAGCTACTCAGTTTTCCTCTGCCCTTCTCGCCTTCAATATGTCCAATGAGTATCAAATTCTCCAAACCTGCTTTCCTTATTATGCATCCCAGAAATTTCAGCTGTCTTTTTCTTATTCTAAGTATAAGTGTTATTTTTGATTCCATTTTCTTTAAAACTTTCTCATTGTTCTATTTTATCAAAGACAAAAATGAGATTCTATTTATTTTAATTGTTTAATAAATGATAACCAATTTATATGTTAAACAATGAGCAGGATTTTATATTTCAATGTGAAACATTGGCCAACATTATAAAATAAAGAAAATTGGGAAAATTAATCAGAAATGAATTTGTAATATTTCCAAATTAATTTGACTAAACATACACAGTGTGTGGCAAAAGTAACACTTTTTTTATTATTGGACAAAAATAAATTGCAGTATGTTTAATATAATTTATAAGTATTGTCACATCAAAACAACATAATTTGTTATGATTAACAAACTATTTAACATCTTCAAAATGTTCTCTATCAGCAACACTTCTACAAACCATTTGTACATTAATTTAAAAAAAAAAACATATCAGAAATTGCTTGTTTTAATTCTGGAACTTTGAGCTGGTAACAAAATTTTTCAGTACACCCCACAAGAAAAAGTCTGATGGTGCTAGATATTCTGATTGTGGTGGCTGTTCAATTGATCTACATCATCCTATCCTCCTCAGTTCGAAATTGAGGTTTATCAAGTTCCAAATGTGTAAGCCATAGTTAATCTTAAGCTGGCTTAAATTACTGTAACTTAATTTTCTTCAATAAAAGTTAATAAATAAAAAGTGTGTTATTTTTGCCACACCCTGTATGTATTTTATTAATTGTTTGCACAATACAAGGTCCAAGAGCCACTCAAGGTAGAGAGTTACTGAATGAATTGTGCAATCCCTCAACTCTGATACATCATTTACACTGAACTTATCTGTCCTTTTCTTGAGACATATTCATATTATCAATATCTTATTCAAGTAAAAAAACAAAAAACATTTTTAGATATTTATTTATTTACTTATTTATTCATTTATCTACAGGGTGCAGCAAAGGTAATTTATTATTTATTAAGTTTTATTGTACAAAAATAAATTACAGCAGTTTAAGATAATTTATAAGTATTGTTACATCAAAACATGATTTGTTAGGATTAACAAACTATTTAACACCTTCAAAATGTTCCCTATAATGTTCAATACAATGATGAACCCTATCAGCAACACTTCTACAAATGTTATAGAATGCAAAGGCCAGAGCCAGAATGGTTAGCAATTGACCAGTGTGTCTCATAGGCTGGATATTCTGACAGTAATGGAGTGCCTTTGTTTGGGTTTTGGATACAAGTCCAAAACAGCATGAATTCAACAGAGGGCCTCAAGAATTCTGAAGCATCAATATACCTCCCACACCTGGGTTAGCGACCAGCTAAGACCACCTGCAGAAGGACACTGAGCCAACACATGACATTCATTCTTGTGACATCATTCCTCCTACTGCCTCTTAGAATCCAAGCTAGAATGCTTAATAAAATGAATAAGAAAAAGAAATGGTCCTTTTTGTCAATACTGTATTATCTAGTAGTGTGGGAATCCAGAGATAACACAGAATGTAACACAAGCCATTTGACACATTTCTATATTAAATGCAGAAAATTTATAAAAATTGCTTGTTTTAATTTAGGAATTGTTTTCTGTTTAAGCCTGTAACAAGATCTTTCAGTTCACCCCACAAGAAAAAGTCTGGTGATATCAGTTTTGGTGATCATTATGTTCACTCATTTGCCCCATGTCATCCTATCCAATTCAGCTCAAAATTAAGATTTAACTATTCCTGAATGTATAAGACATAGTTAATCTTATGCCATTTAAAATTTATTTTTTTTTAATAAAAGTTAATGAATAAAAAATGAGCATAACTTTTGCCAACACTGTACATGCTCAGTCTGATGTTTCATAAATTTACCTTTACCTGTAAGTTTTATGTACTCTGCATAAGTTTTGAAATTGACAAGGTGTATAACCCTAGAATGTGACAAGCAAAACTGTTTTACATATATTTCTCTCATAAAAAACAACTCAAGGATTGACTAGTGACAGGGACTTTTTGTTGTGGGTTTTGGTAACAGCTGCATGTGTGGAGAGCATGAAAATGTTAAAGATCTGATATCTAGTTATGTTACCAGAGGTAAGTTGTCAACCTAAACTAAAATGGAAGAGAGTGAGTCAAATATTAAGTATCATTATTTAGTACTTTATCCAACATGAGCTGTTTTACTTGAGCATCATCAGACTTGATGCATTTTTTAACTCTATTTTTGAGCTTATACAAAGTCTGCTTCACTGCATTGTTTTTATATCTAAGTTTTTATATATCTTCTTTTGCTATAAACAGTTTTTGTCATTTTGTAAAGCTCTTTGTGAGTTTGTAGCACCAGTCTATAGAGTCTGATGAAGTATCATCTTCTTTAAGACTTACAGGCTTCATTCACTTGAAGCTATTTTCAATCATTGATTGATCATGGCTCTCCACAATTGTCACGTGTTGTGCTAAGTAAACTTTTAGCTTTTACAGTCCCTCTTTTGTCTCCATTCTGCCATTCATCTGAATGCACTTGTTAAGTAGATTATACCTTGTTTACTTCTGATTACCTTGTCTTCAGTATCTCCTGTGTGTGTTAAATTATCTAGGTCCTCTTTCCTCATTATATGTTTCAGAAATTAATTCTGATTATAAGAGCAAGTTTCTTTATTATTCCTATTTTCCTTAAAACATCTCCATAGCTCACATGTTCAGTCTATGGTTGTCCTAGCATTTTTTAGTAAAATACTAAAACAGGTCCAAGCAAAGGGAAAAAATGTCAGTCATTCTGTTCAGAATGTGACAACATTTAAATATTTAGAAGCAATCAAATATTCATTTTTTTTCACACAGTAAATTCACCACTGATCACATAATTTGAAAAATAGAAACATTTAAATTATCATTGTATTAATAGACATGGGTATGATGATAAACAACACCTGGCAAAAAGGCCTGTGATTGAGAGACTGGAGGTTTGAAGAGCATGGAACCACCTCTTAATTGCTGTTGTTCCCAGGTCCGCCCTGATCCAAGGTGGTAGCACCTGTTTGGTTTTCAGCTATGGGTAAATAGTGACCCCACCCCAAAAAAAAACAAAACACTATGAAAATATAAAAATACATTTTTATAATCAAAATACTAGCAATACATTTTTCTATAAAAAATTACCAACAATAACTATTTATAGTAAAATGGACAACAATACATTTTATCTGTAATTGAAGGCATATAACTATGTTCAAAATATTTAGATTTCAACATTAAATAACCCATAGAGATTGATATACTGCTAAACAAAGTCCACCAATCATTGTATTCAACATCACTAATTTTTATTTGTTCATTTTAAATTACATATTGTATATTTAGTTTATATTTTTTTTTAATTATTTTATATTATTGACTCTCAGCAAATATTTAACTTATCTTATAGTAAAATTGTTGTTATGTTTAATTTTATTTATAACTTCATAAAAGTATGTTTTAATTACTTGATGCATTTTTTATGGTTTATCAACCCTTTGCAGATTATTTAAACCAGAAAATATTTTTACATTGTAGGACTATTTTTGAGATAATAATGATTTAGTCTTACTAATTAACTCATATCAGGGGATGGAAGAGGTGGATTCCTACCTATCCTGAGGGTATTTGTATGTAAGTGAATATAATGAACCCAACTAGAATTTGTCTCCCCATCCCTAATTACCAATTCCAAGCAGTTTTACATTACACCACCCATACATTGCCATGTGGTCACCCATCTAGGTAATGACCTGGCTCAATTTTGCTTAACTTCAGAGATCATACATAAACAGTTGTTTCAATGTGATGTGACCATAAGCCTAAGTATTTATGTGGAAAACCTATAATAAGATATTATTTAATTATTTTTTTCATTTTAATTTAAATTATCTAAGAGCAACAAACACACACACACACACACACACACACACACACACACACACATATATATATATATATATATAGTTAGTGTTTTATACTGGAAAAATTTATGTGAATATGCACTTTCTCATTTTTTTAAAATGATATCTCCTTTCAGGATGCTGCAATTGATCATACCTCTCAACAGATTCTGTTTCTTTATTATCTGTGCCAAGAAAATACAAATAATAAGGGTTCCCATTATCTTCTGTCTTCCTAATACCCATTCTTTTATTGTCCTCTTTCCTTAATAATGTTATATTCTATCACACTCAGTAATCTCTCACATCTTATTGCCTTGCTTGGGTTGAAAAAAAATAAAAAGAAATTGTGATTTTGCAAATTTGTGAAGAAACTTGTGAATAATTCAGTTATTATTTACTTATAAATTATTAGATATTTCAGTTACTGAAGAAGAATATATATATTTGTTCCTCCCAAGTTTCAAAATTCAGATCTTATGAATGAGATTTAGTCTCTAACTTTATGAGATCATAAACTTTTATGATCTTAGAATTGTTCTTCTACACTAACATGTATACATAGAGTGCAATGTAAACCAGTACCAATTCGCACACACTTCATCTTTGTCTGTGAAGTCATCTGTTATGTGACACTATTTCAAGAATAAAAAAGGACAGAACAAAAAACCCTCACCTTCTCTCTCACTCCAAAATGTAGCAGCATCAACATATCCCATTTGGGGGAAATTTCCTTCCCTAGGAAGCCACCTACAAAATTTGAATTCACACACATGCACACACATTTCTTAATAGAAAAGTTTTAATGATTTTCTTTCTTTTTCACCTGCCTGTCTATGCAGAAGTATATTATTTTCTCTCTTCATGTATTGTTATTAATTGTATAAAAATATATTTGTAAAATTCTTTGACATGTTGAAATTTATTCCTTCTGAAAATGTTGAATTTAGTTTCCTTGAAAGTTCTCAACCTCAACTTTGTCCATTACAAAACAATAGCTTCAAATCCTCCACCCACACACACACATATCAGCTTTTGTCTGATTGGAAAAATTGTCAGAACAACATTGAGTTCACTCAGTATGGTATTTTGATTTGCATTTTAATCTTTTATATATATATATATATATATATATATATATATATAGAGAGAGAGAGAGAGAGAGAGAGAGAGAAATAGAGAGAGTGGCTGAATATATACTTAACACTAAAACCAGCTAATAGCAGAAATTGATCTACAATTAAAACCAAATGTTTTAACTGATGCAACTGCTTGAGATACCACTTGTGTGTTGGTTCACAAAAGAAAATACCTGCACCATGTGTCAAACATTTAGTTAAATATGTTCAAGTTCATATCTAGAATAGCTATTTCTGTATTCATATATATAATATATATACATACAAAAAGTTACAAAAATTTTATAAGAATAAAAAATCTTTCCTAAGGTGAAAATTTCTCCTACTGCCTAAAAGGTGAAAAAGTAAACAAAATGTGATAAAAACTTCAATAAACAGTTAAAATACTTTAATAAATTTTAGACATAAAACAACTACAACCATTCTTTAAATCTTAATATTTAAAGAATAGTTTGCCTGAAAGGAAGTAACTTAGAAGAACTTTAATCCCATCTTTTGAATGTTGTCCAGGAATATGAAAAAGACATTCTCATGAGTAAGATGCCTAAATCTCACACATTTTCTGAAGCATAACTTTCTAAATGTGTGTATGTCACTTCAGTGCATGTTTGTATGAAGTGAATATATGTGCAGAGTGGGTACAGTTCCAACGATGAGACCCAGTTTCAAATCTCACCATGGTTGATTTGTCAAGGATGTGACCTCTTGATAATATCAGACTAAGGAGACAATCTCAGGTAGAGGGAATAGTTGAGAAGACATCAATCAATGATTATGCTAACATAGTTGCAATATAATCTACAAGTGGACAAAATGTGCCTGAGCAAGCATTTGTAATAGGGATTAACTAGCCCCCCTCCCCAAAAGACAGGCATACTTGGAAAAAATATTGATCCCTAGTGAATATATATGTGCTCTTCTTTATTTGTATGTGAATGCAGGCATATGACATTTGAATTAGTAAAAGTGATTTTTATCATAAAAATGTACAAAACACAATCACTCATAGAGAAGGTGTGGGGGGGGATTAAATACCAGTGGTGACTGGCCACCATTTACAACCATTCTTGTTTCTACCTGGTGATTACTTTTTGGTGATTTTCTACTCAGGTGATTACATTTTAGTAGTTATTTCAAAATAGAGTGGACTGATAATTTCTTATTTATTTGAGGAAATTACTGTTTATTTTATCAATATCCTTCCAATGGCACAAATTGATTTGATTCATTATATTAAATATCCTTATTGTAATTATCCTCATGAAAAAATAATAGTTGTCTTCAAGGTGTTAGTAAAGCAAGAAATAAAAGGTTAACAAGTACCTTCCATACATACATCTTTGAACTCTTGAACCTCCTAGCTTATCACTATATCCTTATGTCACTACTGAAATTTTTTAAAAGATTTTCATCCATCATTTCTTATGACTATAAACATTATTTTTAGTGGGTACACATGTTTGAGTTGCTATCTCTGATTTTTATTTTGGTAAACAATGAAATTAATAACAACTGGATAAAGCAAATTGTTAAATAGACCTGCAGATCAGACTCCTGAGAGGATGTTTACCTGATCACTAAAATCTTCAAATCTGAAGACAACCATTATCTATCCTCAAAATCTGCACTTATTTCCTCCTCTTACATCTATATAATAACCTCATTCAGTAACACTCTACCTTGAGTAGCTCTTTAGCTTTGTATTGGGTGAACTGTATTTCAAAGACAGAAGAGAAGCTTTGGCTCACCTGCCTTTCTCTTAACCTTGTTCTCAGCAGGAACATGACAAATTTCCATCTTTCCTGTTTCTTTTCAAGCATCTTATGTTGTCCTCTCTCTCTCTCTCTCTCTCTCTTTGCCCTCTTTATGACTTCCTCCTCCACTTTCTTCCTTTAGGCTGACTATATATCTGCATGAATGCTAACAACCATAAAAAAGATGCCATTCTCTACCTTGATTCTTCACCATCATTACCCAGAGTTTCTCATTGGCTGCCGGCTGTGGCCAGTCACCACTGGTATTTAATCCATCCCCCTACACCTTCTCTATTTTTAGCTCATTCACCTCATGTCTTGGACTGCCACTCATTAGTTAAATTGTTTTTTGTTACATGAACATTTAGTAAAACAAAATACTAGCTGTTTATCTTAACTTTCAGTATATTCTTTGAGTGTTAAATCTCTCAGTCCTCTTTCCTCATTTTAGAAATTCTAGAAATTTCCTCATTCTAGAAATTCTTTCTGTTTGTAAGAATAAATTTCCTTGTTGTTTCTATTTTCCTTAAGACTTCCTCATTGCTCACATGTTTTGTCCATGGTATTCTTAGCCTTTGTCAGTAAAATGTAAAAGCAGCCATTGTTGGTTTTCCTGTTTTGCTTTGTTCTTAATCCAAGTGATTTGAAACAACTTGTTTCATTATTTCTCTTTTTTAGCAGATGCTTTTATGGAAGATTAGAAATGAACATTTATTGTCTACATTTTCAGTTGATCAAGTGGTGGTTGGCAGATTGCAGTTGCGTCATTAAAGATAGTGCAGAGCCGAGATTATTGACCCCATTTTTGAGAAGCCTATTTATTCCATTGAAGCAAAGCAAAATACAATTGAAAACAAAAAACTACAATCTTCCAATCACAAAAATAAATTGTATCATATGAATCCTGGAAAAACAGGGCAAAGCAGATAACCTTGAATAAAAATCTTGTTAACCATTAGCATTGTGAGATTTCCATACACTTTTAGTTCTGTTTCCTGAATGTGTTTCTATGTGTACATTTATTCTATATACTCTCAAGTATCAAAACAATTTCCCTACCCAACTGCAAATCTTTCTACAAAAAATAAAATTTATAAATAATGTATAGTATAAATTAAATATCAGTAACACAGTACTTTTAAGTCTGCCACCATAAATCAAATTAGTTACTTTCTACTCACTATAAAATAGAGAAAATCATAAGATCATAGATATATCATTGCTAATTTATTAACTAATTGTGTGAATCTTAGAGTAGTCTCTGTGCTGCTTCCTTGGTTTGTGTTACTGCTCTATCTTGGTCAATTTGCTATTGGCATTGAGCACTTTGGTTTATTGCTTGGGTATGTTTCTGTCTTTTCTTTTGGGTCTTTTTCTTCCTTTTATAGTTTTTTACCCTTCTTTTGTCATTTTTTGTTTATTCTTGGTTTCTTTTTACTTTTATCATTTCAAGTTTTTGCTTGACAAGATTAGTATTGGTAGAGTTGTATTTGGATTGCTTTAGCAATAGTTTGGTTTATTTTTATTATTATTTCATTATATATATATATATATATGTGTGTGTGTGTGTGTGTGTGTGTGTGTGTGTGTGTGTGTGTGTCTCATTAAATAATTTAGACAAGTTTTGTCTACTTATTTTTAATATGATCCTCTCATATTCACAGACAAGCTTCTTAGTATCCTTATTAAAGGAAGAAAGAAAGTTACCATATTGATGGATATTAATTTATTCCAAGTCAAGTACTTTTGACACTAGCAAAATGGAAAAATATGCACTATACACACACACACACACACACACACACACACACACACATATATATATATATATATATATATATATATATATATATGATAAAGTGGAAAAAGCTTTTATGTGACACATTTTGTCCCTTAGGACTATGCGTTTGTGGAAGAGAGTTTCTTTTCTTGGGCTCTTAAATTGAACAAACTGACCTTGTAAGATACTGTGTATTTTGTGTGGTCCCAGCCTCTAGTTGGATATGAATCAGTCAGAAGTTCAAGAGGTCAAAGCTACTGTTTGTGTGCTCGGTGCAATCTTTCTATCCACCCCCACAAACTACTTCAGTTAGTCCTTGTGGGTAACAAGGCTTCAAAGCTTCATCAGTAGATCTACTATCCTCATTTGTTTAGGTCTACCAAGCATTGAGATTCATTTCTATACATTCTGTATTAGGTTTCTAGATTAAATGTATATGCAAGATGATGATAAGAACAAATTCTAGAAGGAATTCTTACTGGCTAAAGCCAGGTATGCCATTTGCCCTGAGCCAACTGCTCCTTCTACCAATATTCTGAAATTCACCTTACAAGCTAAGGCTGACCTCTCTTATACATAGCCATTGTTCCAGAAGGCATTATATCCTGTCTTAGTTAAAAGGTGCCATTTGAGATGATTAGATAGCCAACCATTGTCTGACAAAGCACCCTTTGGGCTTCAGGGTTGAGGCATCTCAATAATTACAAGACATCTCAATAACTAAAAGGCATGACTATTTTTGTTCACATGCTTAGTGGAAAGTTCTTTGTCCTCAAAGTCAGTTCTGTTTGTAGCAATATGGTGCTACCACTGGAAAAGAATAAACAATATGTTCTTTGGTTTGATGCCATGCAAGTTGTGATATGGACAATGCAACAGAATTAATTCTATGGAATTAGGAAGCATTTATCTTCCCAATTGGTCCTGTTCCTTAAGCATCAGCTTAAAGTCAAGATCAGCAGGGAAAGGAAACAACTCTCTTCATCAAAATTTGGTGAAAGGTGAGTGAGAGTTGGAGTTTGTATCACACAAAAGGCACTAACTTAGAATACCATTTGGCATAAGAATTTTGGTCCTTTGAAGTGACTAGGTCAGAATATGGTAGTTTCCTTTAGTTTTTTCATTTATGTTTAACTTTGCTTAAATGTTCTCATCAATCCATTTATTTTTGTTACCTTTTTGTTTAGTTTGATTTCCTTTTTTCCTGTTTTTATTTATTTTGTATATATGTTTTATCATTATAAATATTTATTTGGTGTTAAATTTTTTTAATATTATTATTATAATAATTTTCCCTCACAAAAATATATAGAATTATTTAGGAATTCATAGAGAAATTGTGATATTATAGTGTCTGTAGTATAAGTGTAAATGTAGTATCTTAGTGCCTAGAACAATATTTGTGCAACTGAGCAATTGTGACTAGCTGAGTTAAAAGTTGAAGACCCACTATCCCCATCTCCACTATTGGGTCTTGTAAAGAGGGTTTTTGTCAAGAGTCAGATGTATTGCAGATAATATACTGGTTTTTTTTTCAAAAATGCATTGCTGGTATTTTTTATTATAAAAATCTATTTTTATAGTGTCTTGACCCCAGTTTAGGAGTTAACTATTTGCCCACAGCTGGTACCTTATCAGATACTACCACTCTTGGACAGGGTGGATCTGGGAACAACAGCAATTAAGAAGTGGTTCCATGCTCCTCAACCCCACTCCCTTGTTGCCGGATGGAGTTATTGTCATACCCATGACATAATTAAAGTAGTAACTTTATTATGTTTGTTCAAGATAAGATTTCTATTCCAAATAGTATGGAAAACTCACACAAAATCTTACTCAAATCATAGAAGAAGATAAGAACATAAGGAGAAGATCAATGATTTTGTTTTGTTTAAATGATTTGTTTTTTACAGTCTATCAACCTTTTACAGGTTATTTAAAGCCAGAAAATATTTTCAGATTGTAAGAATTTGGAGCAACAATAATGATTTACTGACACAAATCCTACTAATTAACCCATAGCTGGGGGGAGAAGATGTGGATCCACACCTTTCACAAGATTAATTGCATATAAGTAAATACAACTGGAATTGGAACTTAGCTTTTTGATTTCCACTTTAAAGCCATTATTCATTACACCACATGCACATTCAAGCTTATAGCATCTTGTATTACTAAGTGGTTACCCATCAAGGTACTGACCAGGCTCAATGTTGCTTTACTTTATACAAGAACCTGTGTTTCAATGTGATGTAGCTGTAACCCTAGAAGATCCAAGTTTTTCCACATCAATAATCCTCTCATCATTAACAAGAATCTATATTGCAATCTGTTTTTTACACATGGACATTAAGATTAGGTGCAACTCATTTTAAAGGTTATTTACATAATTATTGTTATTTAGACACATATATAAATAATATGAAACTGAGAAAATACCTAATGAAAATAACATGAAGACAAATTAACAAAAGACAAAATAACTGGCAGTAAAAGTCAATGACATTATATAAGCAAACTGGGAGTTCACTAACTATAAAACCAATTTTATTGGCTGAATTCCACAATGATTCAAACCAATATCAATATATATATGCATAAAGAATACAAAATATGGATGTCAGTTATCACCTGTTAATTCCCCTCTCAAAGTTCTGCACTGCCTTAACCAGGTATTGAACTCACACTCTTTGGGTCCTGTTACTGAATCTAACTAATACCTTTATCCACTGTGCCATGTGTCCTGACATTCATTAGACATGGCACATGGAACTAGAACAGTCTACCCCAGTCTGTGTTTAGTTCGACATTCCAACCACCTGGACAAGGCCAGAGCATACAATGGCCGAAACGTTGTAATAAACATGGTGACAAAGATGAGAACAATAGTCCGAATAATGTAAATAATGTACATAATACCTCATCTCAGAAATATAGACAAGAAATATATATATATATATATATATATATATATATATATATATGCATAATATATATACATATATAATATATGTGGTGGACTCTCTTGTCATATTCAATATATGAGGGTCAAGCAGCTCAGTTCCTAGGAACCAACAGCCAGGCACCAGCACATATGATTTGATTATAATGGTGAAGGCTTTGTGCAGAACTAACCACACTTTTTGAAGGGCCGAATACAGTGACCTGGTGCACTACGTGCCACAAGGTTCCTAAAAACCTTCCACAGGTTTTGAATTCGGAGTTGTCCTTCTTGATCAGTTGCCACCCAGAACCCAGTCTGTCCTGCTATTTACCCATAACTGGAGGGAGAAAAAGAGGATTCATACCTTTCCCACTATCCACTACTCTACCATGCCTTCTCTCTCTCTCTCTCTCTCTCTCTCTCTCTATATATATATATATATATATATATATATATATATATATATATATGAAGATTAAATATTTTCAAATTTAAAAATTTAGTGCCAAAATGTAATATTCATAAAAGGGGTAGAAATAAAAAGCAAATATCATTTTCCTAAGAAAGAAAAAAAATACATCCATGATGAATGGTCAAATATATTTTAGCCCAAAGCAAGTGAGATATGTAAATGTAAGAAATAAATATTGTTTTAAATTATATAGCCTTAAAAATATGCTCTAAAAATTCACATTTCTAATATTTACTGAAGGTTTGCATTATAAAACTCTGCTTATTCTACAAATATTTTCATGATAACCTTGGTATCTTGACTCCATGAAATTAAGCATGCTTCTCAATTGGCAACTAAGTCTACCACTTTACTGTTGAACTAGTTAGATGCAACACTCATTCCTACTCCAATATTTTCTTTTCTCACACTTCTGACCTGTGGATCTCCCTCTTGACTTCTTGCTTCCCTGATAACTACAATCCTTGAAAATTTAAATGCAACGTCAGTTGCCATCTTGTCTTCTTGAAGCGTGATCATTTTTTGCCCTTTTCTTAATCTTCCTCATTTTCAATCTTCTCATTCACCTTCACCCCCTGTAATCCCCTGTATTCTAGTGGTACTGTTGCCTTACTTGGGGTGAAATGATATAAAAAAAACTCAACATTTCTTTACCATCGAATTAATTTGCACACACCCAAGATGAGTGCCATAAAGTTGTCAGAGCTGACCCACTTCCAAAAATCAGTATTTCAATCACCAACAATTAAAATATTCATTCACCTTGTGAAGTAGATCAAACTGAGTATTTTTCCCATCTTTTTATATAGAGTTGAAAGTAGAAGAAATGAATTATCAAACCAAAAATTCAGTTTGTTCAATTTTCAATAAAAAATTTTAAATATTTAACAATATATTTTCAGGAGTAGTATGTATGATCATTCAGAACTGTAATGAAATGTGTTGTTCATATCTGTATTTCCTCTCATACACATGAATATGACAACTTGATTTACAGCTCCAAATGATACTTCTCTTTAAAGTACATTGACCAATACTTAAAGTTTCATGGTAAAAATTAAGTAAAGTGATTTTTCTAGCTTATTTCTGTTGCTTTCCACTGTATATACAAATACATACATGGTAATGTGTTCTGTGTCATCTCTGAATCCCCATGCTACGACACAAAATGGTATCAACAAAAAAGACCATTTCTTCTTCTTATTCGTTTTATTAGGAAACAGTGGTGGCAGCTTGGATTCTAAGAGTCAGTGGGAGGAATGACATCACAGGAACATGTTGCATGTTGGTTCAGTGTCCCATTGTGCATGGTCTTAGACAGTCACTAACCTGGGTGTAGATGGTGTATCAACGCTTCAGAATTCTTGCAGCCCTCTGTTGGATTTGTTCCATTTTGGACTTATATCTCAAACCCAGACAAAGGCAATCCATCACTGTCAGAATACCAAACCCACAAGGCACTCCAGTCAATCACTGCCTATTCTGGCCTTCACATTCTGTAACAAATGGTAATATTAGCCATTTTTTATAAGAAAATATTCAGAATTCATTAAATGAGCATCCAGTACTACTATCAGTTGAAATTTATAAAATCTTTCTCTTAAAACAGTTTTCAGGAAAATAGGTGTTTTCAGTGCAATAACTCTTATCACTTTTTCCAGTATTGATGGGAGTTTCCTTCCTAACCTTTTTTTGATGTAGTCTGGAATGTCAAGATCTTGATTATGTCATTGTTTTCTCTTTGAGTTACATATGATATCTTCAAGTAATGTTGTTTCTGTTATTTGGTAAAGTTCTTTGTAATTCTGCAATGTCAGACCACAAGGTTCAAAGAAGGATGGTCTTCACTGTGTGTGCATACATGTATACATGTGCATATATATATATATATATATATATATATAATATATAAGATAACAATATATATTTTTATATATCAAGAACAGTATGTAGGTATTCTACATTTTGATATAAGAAGATCTGCCATGAATGGTGAAATGTTGTAAGAGCCAGAGTGCAAATTTACTGTAGATCACCTTGTGATTAAGGTACTCTCTGTAGATATTTACATTGTAGTGAATTATTTTCTCCTTTGATCATGGTGGCATTTTTTAAAGTATTAACAACAGTTTAAAACTCGGTGTCCACTGGAAATCAACCAACATAAATTACCTAATAAGTTTCAATTCCCATCATAACAACAAAGTAAAATCTGGGCTAATCATTGGATTCTACCAAAGAACTCTACGGATATGCAGCTTAGATTATTTACACAATGAAGAGAAATACATTGAAAACAAATTCAAATTTCTCCAGTAACCTAATTATTTTATATTCAATTCAAAACAAAAGGCCCCAAAATATTCCAAAACAAAAAAAATGGCCCCTCCTGAGAAAACCAATGAATCAGAAAGATATATTATCCTGCCTACTAATTCTATCACATCTAAAATCAAAAAGAATCTATCTAATCTCAACAAAAAAGTTGTTACTACAACATCCAAAACAATAAAAGGCTTAGTCAGTACTAAACAAAACATATAAGGTAAAACCTGAAGGAGGAGTTTACTCCATCGCCTGTAATAATTGTCACAAAAAATACATAGGAGAAACCTCAAGGAATCTTAATAAAAGATTATATGGACACAAAAGGGACATTTTACAAAACAATACATTAAATGCATTGGTTACCCACCATAATGAGACTTACCACAACTTTGACGTAAAAAATGCTACTATTATCAAAGGAGGAAATAATTCACTACAACATAAATGTCTAGAGAGTGCCTTAATTGCAAAGTTATTTACAGTAAATTTGCCCCCTGGCTCTTACAACATTTCACCATTCCTGGCAGATCTGTATCACTGTGTAGAATACCTATTTACAAAAGTGATGAAAAGGAAAAAAAAAGACTCTGAGTGAAGACAATTAAAAAAAAAAGATTACAAAAAATTCTAAAATTCCCAGCACCCTCTGCCATGTGCATATGTAGTCCTACCAGCATAACAAAATTAGTCTGATGAAGTCCTGAAGGACAAAATGTGTCACAAGTAAACTTTTTCCATTTTGTCATAAAATTTCCCCATATACATGTGTGTGTGTATGTGTGTGTGAGAAAGAGAGAGAGAGATGGACAGATTATACATTTTTATATATTATTTGTAATTTAATTCAAAATATTACAATATTTTATTTAATGAAATTTCACTATGATAAGGGAATCAGAATAATTTTCAACTCATGATTCAATTAGCTGGATCAATAAATCCATAGTTATTGGTTGAATTCTGATGTGAATTTATTTTCTATCTAATGCATGATCAAAGGTATTATAAAAGTTATTATATTGCATTAAGTACATTTATAAGGAAGGAGATTATGTTGAAAAAAGGATATTTATTATATAAAATAAATGCTTTTATCACCTTTAACTTTAGGCTATGGACTTATTGACTTAGATAAGATGCACTCTAATCACAAACATACAGAATTTTATCTACACCATTTTGTTATTAAAAGGAACATTTTTCTTTTCACCAATGCTATACATATGTCCACATAAACCGCCACACACATACTTCAAATTTTTTATCTTAAATATCCAAGAAACAAAAAAAAATACAAACTACTACCAACAAAATATCATTTGCAGAATTTCCAAAAATCTGTTTTTCCAGCTGTTAGACACAGTGTCTGAAAATTGGTAGGTAGGTAGGTAGGTCTGTAGGTAGGTAGATATAGTATACATATATATATATATATATATATATATATATATATATATATATATATATATTTTTTTTTCTTACATTCCACTTTCTAGAAAGTAATATATACATAAATCCAAGTGTTTGTATACTGATTGTTATTACCACAAATTCATCTTCATCTTGTAAGATAACAACAATAAACAATAGAAAAGAAAATTATTTTTTTGATACAATTTCTGTTTAAGTAAGAACATTTTTCACAGTAGGAAACAATTCCTGAAGAGTGGATTACATTCTCTCAAAAGAGATACATTTTGTCTGCACAAATAAAAATCATTTTCTTAGTATATTTTTTTGTTTTTTAGGTATATCCTCTAAAAATAAATTCATTGTGTCCTTTAAAGAAATTTTAAGTGGTATTTAGAATTTAAGATTTATATTAAATAAGCATCAACATCTCCTCAAATGTATAACGTCAATGAATAATTTTTTCATCTTACCTTATTTTTTCTTGTATAAAAGTTTCTTGGATAAAATTTAGAAATGCATTTTGTGAGATGAGTAGCAATAGATACTACACTCTACTCACAATCGCAAAAACTAATAAAAAAAAGAATTCCTACCATACTATCCATTAGACAGGACAATAAATTATCCAAATGCAATACTCTCTCAACTTGATTGATTTGGATTTATTGTGCTAAGCCATTAAAACTGAAAAATAATTGTTACTCCTTATATAATAGAATATATTTGACATATCTATCTTTATACATATATTTTGTTAATAAATTAGTAAATGTGTAAAGATTTATCTCATACATATATATAGAGAGAGAGAACAAAATGATAACAATAGTGGCAATATAACTGATATTTATTAATATTAACTTTTGAATCAAGAAGAGAAAAATTTTGATGTCAGAATGTTCAGACACTCCTGTGTCCTTTTTCAATGAGATGAGGAATAAACAAATAAGTGCGACACACTCTTCCAAGGAATGTTTTTGTTGTTGGTTAGAGGGCTCCATGTGCAAATTATATTCTCTGAGCACACATCAGATGTCCTCAATATATATATATATATATATACACATACATACTACAGTTTAAAAGTTTGAAGCCACCCTCAGAATTAGCATGGGATGAAATTGAGAGTAGAGTGAAAAAAACAATGAAAAAGAACTCTCAGAGTCATTGAAAAAAAGAATGGAATTGATTACCAAACTTATACTTTGAGAAACTTTCGCAATGAATGCCAAAAATTTGTGCTGCAGCAATCAAGGCTAAAGGAGGATATGTTGATGAGAGCAAAATTTAATCATAAAATGCTTTTTTTTCTTTTTGTCATAATAAAATTTCTAATAAAATCATGTCTCACATTCTTAACCATGTTTCATAATTCTCTCTTATTTAAAGTACAAAACAACTACTTTATGGGCCAATTTAAAACAAATACCAGCGGTTGCCTCAAACTTTTTGAGCTGTAGTGTGTGTGTATATATAAATATAATATATATATATATATATATATATATATATATATATATATATGTGTGGGGGGGTATTTGAATGATTAAATGGAAAAAACTCATATGTTACAAATATTAATCATAATAATATGAAAATACCTAGATTAATATTCAGCAAAATAACTACATGTCAATTTGTAGATTTATTGAAAAAATAGTTCAAAATGTTTTGAACATTCTGAATCCATTAGAAGTGAATTATCTATAATTATTCAGATGAATAAAACAAAAAATGGCTTCTGCTAAAAACAGATCAGAATACATAAGTTCTAGGAATTGTTCAAGAAACCTTATAAGTAGTATAAAATAATTCATTATGACATATTTCTATTGAATATGATATAAAATAGAAATTCCTGTTGACATAAATTAATGAAGAATTAAAATATTTTTAGTGCTGTTGATCTGAGGAAATCCACTATTGGATTACTTCATTACACAGTTATACTTACATTGAAGTAGATGTTTTTGTATTGTAACTTTTAAAAATATGGCTATAATATGGGTGCTGTTAAGTCTTAAATATTTTGAGATTGTGGTTGAGAAATTATTTAATCATATTATTTTATTTTACATAGATTACTTTTTATCATTTCAGTTGCACTTTTCCTTTAGCAGATTTCTAGAAATTATCAAGTTTCATTGAAACATCTTTGCAATTTGTGAAAACATCGCAAAATATTTCATATATATTTTCAATGAAAAAGTCATTTTGTCAACATTTAAACATTTTATCCTTAAAAATGTTGAAAAACACTATTATTCTGAACTTTGAAGAATTTAGTAAAATACAATGTCTTGAAAAATATTCTTTGCCTGTCTTTTTATTTTTTTCTGATCATCAGTATTGCTTTAATTCTTACATTTTGTAATTAAAGGAAAAATTTTTTTAAAAATGCTACATAAAATATTTAATATCTAAACACTGGTTGGGATATATATATATATATATATATATATATATATATATATATATAGATACATATATATATATGTGTGTGTGTGTGTGTATATATATATATATATATATATATATATATATAGCTTTTGCTATAGGACTTCATTCCTTGTTACTCATGGTGTGAATAATTTTTTTCTATTCTAATAGAAACATTAACATATTCATAGATAATAGAATAAATACATTTTATGAGAGTCCAAGAAGCTTTAAATATATATGTATACATGATTTTCAGTCTAAAGGATAGTGCTGCTTTAAATTGGCTTTTGTCTTCATGAATTCAACTGGCTTCCAGAAAAAAAAAAAAAACTGTGTACAAAAATTCTCTTCTTATATTTCAGCCAGGGGACTTTCCCATAAGAGAATAAAAGACAAATTTAAGTTTTGTGTTCCTAGAATAGATATGTTTTTATCATCTTGAAAGTAGGTAGAACCAACACGAAATCAAAACAAACCCAATTTCTTTTTTCTACCTACATCAGAAGGAGGAGGTGGTAATCAGCATATGATTTTTCTTTCTTTTCTCATTTCTTTTTTCCTTTCTTTTTTTCTTCACCTTCCCCAAAAATTCTAAGAATAGATTATTTTTACATCAAAATCATCTGCAGATTAATTTTTTAAACAATTTTTTCTAGAGAGAACAATATCTTTTGTAGTTAAATATTTTTAAACATGTTTACTTATTACTTTACTTTTTTTGGTATTTCTAAGTAAAACATTAATACTAATTTTACTACAAAAATCTATGTAATAATATATTACTATAGTTTTGAATATGTTGACTTATTTATTTTTTTAATATTTCTAGGTAAAATTTTAATACTAATTTTACTATGAAAATCTATGTAATAATAAAACTGATTTTTATTAATATTAATATATACAGACTTTTAGAAATGTATTTTGACCTCATACAAAAACTTTTTAAACATTTTGCAAATATTTTTATTTTTCATTCTTAAGGCAATTTAAAATGCCAACATTAGAATTTATTATGTAAAAGCATGTTTAAATTATTGTATGTCTACCAAGCAACATGTGCACAGCATAGGACATTAATTTTTGCAGAAATGCCCTTGGAAAAGGTATGCATCCATCTTCCCATGCCCCAACTATAGGTTAAATAACAGAAAAGTTTTCTAGTCTTGATATACATAGGACTTGCTTGGATTATATCAACAGATTACTACCTATATATATATATATATATATATATATATATATACACAGGTAGTATAATACAAGCAACTCCTATTAACACTATATATATATATATATATATATATATATATAGGCCTGGAATTGAGTAACTGTTCAGTGATGATTCCTATGGCGATTTTCTAAGCATAGCTTAGATGTGGCACAAAGTTGAAAATATGAGATGAGGCACCCTGTGAGGATCTAATTCACCACCCATAATTGTTCTAGCAAGACAAGCTTGCTAACCATTAGACCATGTTGAGATGCCCAACCTGATGATTCCTATGTGTACATTTTTATTTCTATGAACACTCTGTCTCCAATACTGAACAAACTTCACCACTAAATATAGTAAATTTAAAATTATGTATACTGTAATAACTATACCCACTATAATAATAATTTAAATAATAAAGTAACAGATTAAAAATAAATTCCTTAATTCTTTAGAAATTATATATATATATAGATATGGATATAGGGCAATAAAATTGCAGGTGTTAGGTATTAATGAAACAGTACTCAATCTAATGAAATATACCAAATATATATATATATATATCAATAAATATACATACTATCTCACACTTCTAGCATGACTCTGAGTTTCATGGACAACACAATCTTCAGGTGCTGAACTCAAAATGACTGTTTTATAGTTTGAATCAAAATATATATCTGGCTATCACAATGCTGATATGGTGATACTTAATATTGCAGATTTTTAATACTGAACCTTAAAAATAGTAAAGTTAAAAATAAGTGGGAGAAAAGAAAAGAAAGATGAAAATTATAATTATGGAAATTAAATTTTAAACTAAAGTATGATAAAATGGAAAAAAAAAATGGAGAAAAAATAAAATGGCGAAAAAAGTAATGGTCAAAGTGGGGCAATTAGAATGACCAAGAAATAAAGGTAAGAAAAAAAAAGAAAAAGGTAGGAAAGAATTAATAATGGTTTAAGAGCTAATCTGCTGTAGTGTATTTAAGGAGATGTTTATTTTTGTGTCTGCCAGTAGTTATTAATTCACTCCTCTGGTTCAATAATTTAGGGTTCTCCAAGTTTTTAGAATAATAAGTTTTTCAGCTGAACAAAGACAACAATTGTTGCCTTTCCCATTAAAAGCCCTAGCCCTAGAAACAACTTCCCAGTTAATAGATGGTGAAAGTTCCCTATCTTTCAATTGCCAGAAATGTTTAGAGAGAGCAGTACTATGTTTGTATTTAAAATTTTTTAAGGTCATTTTATGATGGTAAAAATGCAATTTCCAAGGGTTTCCTGTAGAACCAAAGTAGAATTTAACATTGCTTGGTATATATATATATAACCAAAACATTATTGTCGGTTATACAATGAACGTTTAGTGCACATATCGTATTTCTTCAGCAGAGATATTAGTGTAATTATATTTGGGAAAACACTTGTTTAATATAAAATTGTTATGGTGGGAGATAGCTGCATCTATTTTATTAATGCATAAATAGTTAATTTTAACATTGATCAGGTTAAAGGGCCATTTAAATGTTGTTGAATGGTTGAAGTGCTTATTAATTAAGTTGAGAACAAATCTGCCAATATTAGTTTTGACATTATAACTGAAAGGAGGATTGAACCATATGGTGTTGCAAAATAAATATATATATATGTATATATATAGATATATATATATATATATATATATATATATCATCATCGACTCTCCTGTCGAATTTGACGTATGAGGGTCAAGCAGATCAGTTTCAGGAAACCGACAGCTCGACAACGGCACATGAGATTTGATTATAGTGGTGAAGGCTTCGTGCAGGACCATCCACACTTTTTGAATTTATATATATAATTATTACAAATAAAAGGTTTGTCACTTAGCTGATTGATGTTACTTTCAGCATCCTGAATCAAGAGTTTTGTAGATGGACCCCACAGGAATCATCCCATCCACTCGTCAGGGGAGATATATATATATATATATATATATATATATGTGTGTGTGTGTGTGTGATGGACTGCAGAAAGGTTCTCAGGTTTACCAAGAAGAATTATCTTGAATCATGAAATCAACATGCAATTCCTCATTAACTCCCACAGATCAAGATTTTTTTTTTGTAGCTGTGCATAATACGCACCCCTAATTTTGCTTATTATTTTGTAGAAAAAAATGAGTATTATAGATAGTGAATTACGATAATCCATTAGTAGTTAATCCATTAATACCCACTATGAAATCCAGAAATAAGTATAAAAATTTTGTATTATATGTTTATAAAAATCTATTATTAATTATAGGTTTCTACCTATAACGTATTAATAGGTTAACAAATGCCAAAGAATCAATCTCTTTACCAGTTGATATTTATTATAATCTGACATGATTAAAAGAAATTAAAAAAATTAATGACTATCATATATTAATTGTTGCAAATATTTGATTATTTTTTCTATAATTTAGATTCAAGAAACGTTCAGTGGCTGAAGTGATTTTAAAATTTGATCTTCACCTGAGACTAAAAATATCATTCCTTATGAATCATGATACCTGTCCTAATCCAAACAAAAAAAAGACATCCAAGTCTCATATATTGTTTTTATTAGTTTATTACTGAAAGAATAATTTAGAATAATTACACCTTAAGTAGAAAATCAAAACTAGGTCAGTTCAGTGAATATAAATGTCTGTAATATCAGATCTTATAAAAGATGATTTCATTAATCCACTAGAGTCAAATTAGTCTAACTTGAAAAATGTACAAAATAACTTAAAAACAATCAGACATAAAATCAATATATCTTTATGTCTCCCCTCCTCAGTCTCATTGTCATTATTTATTCTTTTCTTTATTTCTTTTCTTTTCCTCCTTGTCTCTTTGCTTTGTCATGTCTCTCTCATTTTTTACAATGATGACGTTTTAGGGAAAATGGTAATGAAAGGACAATTATATTTAGAAATCAAAAAGAGACAATTGCAACATAATTAGAAAAGAGGGCTTGATAAATTTGATATTCACAGGACATTTTTTTTACAATAATGTTCATGCTGTACAAGACTCAACAGCCACTCAAGGCCGAGGGTTACAGATTAAAAGGTACTCTTTATGTGGACATGTGAGGAAGATAATGGCTAATCCTAGACTTGAACAGGTTAAGATTATAGTGATTGGCAAAGCATCCCTTTGGATGTCATTTTTACAAAGCAGCAGTTTATGTGAAGACACTGCTCAGGCAGAATTTACATCTCATCAATGGAATATGAAGGGAATGAGGTTGGTTCACTAGAATGTGTGCAGCATGGTGGATCTTAGCTGTCAAGTTTAGAACTAATGGAACTAAGAAATGTAGTTTGAACACTTTACATGGAAATAATGATAGAGCAGTGAGAGACTTGCAACGTTTCATCTGTGCAAAAGGAAAAAAATAATTTGTCACCTAAGAGATTGTATAGATACTTGAAAGTGAACACTGAGTAATCCCTGCCTATATATGGCAGCACTACTTCATTTTTGGCCAGATCTGGCTTTTGTAAAGATAGAGGATATCAGGAGGAATTAGGTACTTACTAGAGTTATACAATTAACCAGCCATGTTTCCAGCATTTTTAGTGATGGATCGTATGTCCAAATAGGTGTTCAAAGGCACAGAGCCTCTCTGAGAGAACACCTGTTCATCACAATAGGTGGAAATTTCTTACTGAAGGAATAATGGTGTAATAGAGTTTCTTAAAAATAAGCATTATAAATGATAAACACTCATTCCCTTAAGTTGCTTTATTTAAATTCTATATTTTGTTGATTATAACAAAAAAATATATATTTTATCAATTTACTAACATCTGTCTACATACTTTTTACTGTACTTTATATAACTGTAATCAAACTTCTCTGTCCATCAAAATAAAATTATTTGAAAGCTTGTCCTCAGACAATGTATTTACATTTATTCATCTAATTTTACAAAGACCAATTCAAATTCATGGTGAAATTGAATATGTACTCTCACTTATATACTATATATTTTTCATTCCTTATACAAAAAGCAGTTTACAGCCATATCACATTAAAACACCAGTTTGCATACACTCACTGAAATTAAGCAACATCAAGCTTGGTCAGTATTTAGCTGGGTGAACACTTGGAAATACCAGGTGCTGTATGCTTGTTGTGTGGCTTGTGTAATTAATAACAACTCACAAATGGAATAAGTTAATTAGTAGGAATTCTATGAGTAAATCATTATTATTTTTTTTAAATTCTTACATTCAATACATAAAATAACCAACAGATTTTTGATAAGACATAAAAAAGAAATCAATCATTATATAAAAATCAATCAATATATAAAAAAACGTCAAAAACTTAAATAATTTCCAAGAATTTGGATTGAACAACAAAATTAAATGTCCTGCCTTAATAATTTGTAAATTTGATTGACATTTTTCCTTCCAATTCTTTACATAAAACATAGTTTAGAAAATTTTAATACAAGATTTTTTTTTATACAAAACTCATATTCTGTAAATTCCAGAGCATAGTGAGACTAATGAATAATATTTTAAGGCAATAAATTTCTCCTAAAATTTTCTCTGCATAGTTTTTTTTTTTTTGCAAATACTGTCTTCTTTGAAGTGAAAAATCTCATTTTAATCTAGCAGATGACAAAAATGTTTCTATCATTTTATTCTGGAGTAAACATTGTTTGGAAATTATAATCATATCATCCAACATGATAATCAGAAATATCTGCTCATTTGTTGTTTCCAATGTTTTTATGCATCTTTGGCCTATAATGTCATCCTCCATGCAAGAATTGATAATTTGGAATTCATGCAATACCAAAGAAATAAAACAAAAAGTGGATGCATGCACAAGCATTTACATTGTAGCTGACGTTTGATCAATCAACAAATCATTAACGAAATAGTTAATTGAGCCTATTCATCCAGCTCGTTTGATTTCATGTCACCTTTGGTAATTTCCCTTTGTTTCATTCTACATTGCTTTTTTTTTTCCTTTTATTTTGGAAACGTTTCTCAAATGTTTTTTCTTCTTACATTTCATTTTGTTATGGATCAACATTCAGTTCAAGGTTTTAGTTTTGGTGTCTGATTCTTTTTTCTTCAAATATCTACATTCACATAGACTGTATATAATGTGTGTGAACTTCATTTACTCATTTTTTATATCAATCTTCATTTAAAACAGATATTAGATTTTAATGAGACAGCTTTGTGTATCATTTTCATTAATATCACTATGTTCTCTTGAAATATAATATTTCTGTTAATCTGTGTTGGTTTACCAGTATGCATATTGGGTAGCATCACCTTTCTCATTTTTCATTATCAAATATAATAATGGGCAATGCCATAATCAATGTGATCGGTATTGTGATCATAATGGGATGCAAAGAAAATTAGATTCATGCCTTTTCCAAGGTAAAAAGTTGTAACTGCTATGATAACATCAATGCAAAATACAAATTCTTGTTGGTACACAACCATCTGTGCTACTATTTGATTCCTAAAACATAGTATTATAGCAATAACAGTGACGAGAAGAAATTAGGGAATAATACTTATACTGATAGAATAAGAAATTAAAGAGATGATAATAATAATAATAATAATAATGATAACAACAACATCATATCTTCCAGTATATTCACTAAAAAATATGTCAGTCTTATAGTTCACCACATACCACTTAGAGCGGTTGACCTACAAAGGCTTGAAGTGTTTGACAAGGATTGCCTTAGCTGCAATCTACTATGCCGCTGAATCGATCGTGTGCCCATGGCCACTCTACATCATTGCCTGAGTGTCCATTCTCTTTCACTCGTCCAGCGTCATCTCCAATGGTTCGGGCACGCAGATCAACGCTCGGAGGGAGAGCTCATCCATGATGTACTTCTCCCTCCTTCTTTTCCTGGCTGGCAAAAACGTGTTAGTGGGCAGCTAAGGACATGGGTTAGCACAATTAAGGATGACCTAGCAGTAGTACCGGGTCCATAAGTAGTTGGTCTTCAACGATGGAATCGCAATTGGCTCACCATTTCATGTGACCTGGCACATGATCAGCAAGCGTGGGCAGTGATGGTCCGTGATGCTGTACTTGCTTGGGAGGAAGCCGGTTCAACCCGACCAGGGTGAAAACTGATACAAGTCAAGTCAAGTCAAAATTAAGGGACAAACTGTTATGAATAATCAAGAGTGTGTGTCCCCTTGTTTTGTTACTCTCCTTTTTGAGAGAGCCGTTTCTGTTTACTAGGACTATAAAAGGACTCTATATGTGAATCTTGCATTCTCACTTGAATAAAGCTTTCATAAAGCCTACACCTGCATACTTTTATCATTAAACAAACATTACTCTGAATCAGTCATAGAAAGACATGAGATGCCACAAAACCAAAACATTAACCTGAAAACATCTTACATAGCCTCATCAGATCAAGACTCTGATATGGATGTCATGGATGGTGCCAAAGCTGGTCAGAAATATCTAAATTGTCAGCTGTATAGAACTACTTTCTCAGATCAAACTTTAAAAATAGCATTGAGCAAATGAAGCCTGTGGTGAAGGCCACACTTCTTCAAACCTTGTGGATTGGTACTACAGAATCACAAAGAACTACCAAATAATAGAAACTATATCACTAGAAGACTTTCAACACCAGCTAAAAGGGATATCACATATAACTCAAAGAAAATAATGACATAATCAAGATACTAACATTCCACACTACTTCAAACAAAATGTTAGGAAGGAAACTCCCATCAATACTGGAAAGAGCAATGACACTTACTGGATTTCAGAAAATTATTTTCTTGAAAAATTGTTGTAAAATTTTATAAATTTTCAAGCAAAAGTACTGATTGCTTAGTCAATGAATGCCAAATGTTTCCTCATAAGGAAACAGCAAATATTACCATTCTTCTTCTTTGGCACTTTTCTATTCATGCTGGCAGAAATGTAAAAGCTAATAGACCAGAAAAATCGATTACATTCACTTACGTGCTAATACCCTTGGGAAAGGTATGAATCTTCTTCTTGCCAAGCTATGGGTAAATAACAGGACAAACCGGGCTCTATAGCCTTGGATGGCAACTGGTCTACCACAGAAAGAAATGGCAACCTACTGCAGAAAAAAATCTGCCTCGTCAGTCATGTATCAAAAAGATACATGATCACCTAAGTGTGTATTATGCATGGCACATAACTGACTGACTAATAGACCAGACGTTGTTATTAAAGACTACAAACAAAAAAAAATGCCTTCTCAAAGATATTGCATCTGATAGCATGCAATATCTTTTTTTTTGTTTGTAGTAGTTTTCAGATGTCATATTTTTTCAATTTCAAAATCCTTTTATTTATTTTATATTATTCTTTAATCTGAAAACTACTTTTATTGTATAACAATTGTATTTGTTGAGTTATGTCAATAGCTTGTTGGGTTACGGTGGTAAGTTGACATTATAACAAAAAGTACGTAGGAAAGGAGAATAAAACAAGAGGACTACGATGTAACAATTTTATTTACCAACTAAATATTCAGCAGGAAAAAATAAAGGAAATATTGAATTATTCGTTTTTTAGAGAGTTCCTTAGAAAGGGAGATAACTATATCCACAGTTTACTCTAATAGGATCCCTGGGTATAATAAATAAAAGAAAGGTACAGAAAAAAAATTAACAAAATCCCTGGCAGTCACTGTTTACAAGAGATTAAAAAATTGCACTACTTGGAACTGCTCATCTGCTCAGGAGTGCATTATCAATGTAAAGAAAAGAGAATGCATATATTTACTACCCTGTCTTATCCCAGCTCTCAAATAATGACCAGTAAGAGATTGTACTAAATAAAAAGCAAAATAAGAAAATAATAAATTATAATAATACTAAAAGTCAAAGACAAATACTATGGCCATTAAATATAAAAGAAAATGAAGATATTATTTGCTGGGGCATACCAATCCAATCTGATAAAGAAATTAAGGCCAGCAGACATGATATTGTAGTGAAGGACAAGAAGAAAATAACTTGTCTATGCAATTACATGCTTGTCCTCACCAAAAGAAACAGCTCCCTGACAACTACAGAAAACCTCACCAAATATGAAGATCTAAAAATAGAAATTGAGAGAACACAGGTCATGAAGACCACAGAGCTTTTGGCCTGGTAAAGGATGACATAGAAAGATATAGCAACATATAAGAAGTCAAGAAGATTGCCCTACTCATCACTGCTCATATATTAAGAAAAATATGCATCAAATAAACCCATCACACCCTTATGCTGACCCCAAAGTCTGCGGAATGGACTCAGCTCCATGAGTGAACAAAGTATGACATTAAGGAAAGAAGAATTATTATAAACAATAATAGAAATGAAAATAACACTACAATCAGAAAATACTATAAAAATACTGTAAAATAACACATAAATACACCAGTGATATTTCTAGAGAATTATTCTGGATAAGAGAGGGACTGAAACCATTGAAATCAGGTAATTAATAATAATACTTAAAGATCCACACTATAGAAATAATACTGAGAGATTTTATGTAAACAGGAAGGGAAGATGAGAAGTTTTCAGTATTGAAGACTTTGTTCATTCTGCTATAAGAGAATTTAGGAAATATATGCAGTATGACCAAGGAAGGATAATATAAATCACTTGAAAGTGAAAAAAGTTGGAAAAAAGGGGACACAAATGGAGAAATATTATGGAATTTGACAAATAATAGAAAAACAAAAATGGAAAAAAAAAACAGCAAAATGGAAAATTAACAAGAGAAATTGAGTAAATTGCAGGCTAAAGACAAAGAAAATCTAAAAAGAAAATGAACCAAATTCACAGATCATGTTAGATCAAAACAAATGAGTTCTCACTAATTATATCTAAGTGAAGAGAGACAAGACAACAGAAAATATTGCTTTAGTGAAGAAAAACTGATGATAATTACATCAGATAAGCCAAAAGAAATATAAACACAACCCCAATTGAATGAGGATAGTAAATCATTTAGAATTGTGCAAATGTGTAGATAAATCGTATAAGCTCAAACCAGAAACTGTCCTTGGAAATAAAGAGTCAAATACATAAAGTTTGAGGTTCAGACTGACAACATCATCGAAGCAAAGGGATTTGACCTGTTTGTTTTGAACAAAAAGAAATTCTGTCAATTTATTCATGTAACATTTCTAGAAGGATGCAGGGTGAAAATAAAGATAGGTGTAAAATAGAAAAATATGAAGATCTAGAATTACTAGTAGTATTGGTCTCACTCCAAATCATGCTAGAGTAGGCTTTGCACTCAGTTTTACACCAAATCAATGAAACCAGGTGCAGAATTGACCTGATGTGAACTCATGGCCACTGAATACAGTATCACATAACTGTCATATCTCATAGCTGCATGCTGGTTTGCAAGCATTGGAATGAGCTGCATGACAGAAAAAGATATATAAACAACCACCAAGAGAGTAGTTAGGCAATCTCTCAGACATTGTAGACAAACATATAATGCCCATGTTTTGAATGAGAATGTGAGGTCATGTTTTCACACATTGGCTGAGGGTAATTGACAAAATAATTTGAGTGAATAAAATGTAATGATAAATATGAAAAATTCAAGTCTCATGTTCTTATTGAAATGTGTAATGTATTATCATTGATCGACACCTCTATTTAATTACACCTTGCTAGAAGACTAAAAAATGTGGAATATGAAGTTATATTCATAATATTTAGCACATTTAAAATCATCTCAAAAGCTACAGAAAGGAGGAAAGAGTGAAATCATCCATGCCACAACAGAAATAGAATTGACAAGATCACCAAGAAAAGTACTGGATATTTCTGGAAACTAACTCTTGCTCTATTTCTAGTAACAACCACCAAATGACTATAGTTTGGACATCCAAGCATAATATGAACACTGAAAGATTAAGAAAGAATAACAACAATAAAATGATTTATTTTTTCCAAAAATTTTGATCTAATTTGTTAAAAATGAAAACTGAATTCAACAAGTGTAATAACTGTACAGGTATAATAACCAGTCCAAAAGTAATCAAGAACTATGAATTGTACATAAATTAAACTTGTGAATTTTTTAATAAAGGGACAAAATAAACAAGTAATAAATTATGTAATGGTAATCTACTAGCATTGTATTTGTTTACCTTAAAAGTTTTGATTTCATTAATAAGCAAGACTATTTTTAAAAATTACCGCTTATAAATAACCATCTTAAACCATAAGAATGTTATTTACATTTCATACCAATTAAAGATATATCTGTATAAGTATTTATATAATCTGTATTATTATGAAATAAATATCCATTATATAGTGCCTGATGTTAATTTATTCATTAGGATATTTGTTTGAAACTCAAACATTGGTTTTACAATCCCTAACACAAAATGACCATCTTGCATTCATATGATTATTTTGCCTGAAACAGATTTACAAAAAGCACACACTTTATATTCATTAATGATCCAGCAACCTATTTGCTTGCTTCATTTATCTCCCTTGCTTTCATTATGAACAACTCCAGCAAAAACGGAAATTATCTGTTGCATACTAGAGATTTTTGCTTTCATTTTGACAAATGGTTCAGGATATTGGAATATTAATGGCCATTATCTCTCAGGGAGAATGGTTCTGTAAGAGATAGATGACCTGTTTTAACATAGTTCAACTAACACTGTAACAATGAAAATGGTGTTGTTAAAGGAAGCCAAATTGTCTTAATTTTGCTTTTTAATGGCTTTATTTTATTCATGTTTCATTGGTTGTACATGTCAAATATTATTTGCAAGATATACTATCATTTAATAATTTCATTGTTTTTCTTCTTCTGTCTTATAATGTCCATGTCATACATGATGAGCCATTTTGAAAATACTATAATTGGAGAAATGAAGCCTTTCTTTTGATATTACAGATTTCAAATAATTTCTCGGGTGAATGTTTATTAGAATACATTTCATCTTATTATCAATAAAAGATAATGTGATTCTATTGGAATTTAGACTAATAAATCAGAAAATAAGCCCAGAATATAATGAGGACGTACAATGGTGAAAGAAAGAGCTAATCATTGCCAACAAAAAGATGATGTGACACTATCTACATAAGAACCAAAATATGAAGACTCATATTCTTTTTTTCTTCAATGACACTATTCATGCAGCATGAAGCAAGGTTCCCCCTTCACCATAAGCCCTAGACAGTGACATCAGTTTAGAGAAGAACAGAGATGGAAACCTTAACAGAATTACTATTATCTACAAATGCTAGCTGAGGGCTGAAAGAACTGTTGGCAAGATACTTTGATGCCTTTTTTCCTACGCTAAATCTGCAGATGCACATTGTCTTCAGACTGTTCTTTTTCTTCATTTCTCTTTCTATATTTGAATACTAAGTATATTTAAATAGTACAGATTGTTGTGATTCTTTCTCTTCAAAAGTTATCACCTAGTTTATTTGAGTGCCTGTAATGCAACACACATAGACTTGGGGCTGTATCGTAACATATTACTGTGGATATAATCAACATAATTCTTGCAGACTATGACTTCCACAAATATGTGTATCCTGAACATGACAATTAAGAGACTCATGTAACTCTCTACTTAACCATTCATTCTTTTTCTCATGTGATATACCAGTAACAAGACCATGGTTATAACTAATGGTTCAACAAAATGCAGAAAGAATTGGATTTCTGCCTTTTCCAAGAGAATTAGAACAAAATCAACAAGAGCAAATACCACCATGATTAGAACTTTGTTTACTGATTCCTTTTTTCTGAGTAGCTAACAATTACACCAAGGCAAACTTTACTTGATTGATTATTATAAACTCTGCATTTCATTACTTAAATTATATACATTATTCGGCCTGTTATCCTTGTCTTCATTGCCATATTTACAACATTTCAGCCATTGTATGCTCTGGCCTTCTTCAGGTAATTATAATTTTGAACTGAACCCTTTATTTTGTCCACTGGGATAGATTCTTCTACTTCCATGTGCCATTTAACTCAACTCTCAAATCACCTGAAGAAGGCTGGAGTGTACGATGACCAAAATGTAGTGAATATGGCAATGAAGATAAGGATAACAGTGCAAATAATGTAAATAATGATCAGTATTTCATGTTTGCTCAGTAACATATCATGAAAGCCTTTGAAAAAGTATTGACCAAATTACAATTTATTACTACAGTAATATTATTGTTGTAAACAAGAATAATTTGAGCTTGTGTTATCATACTATCAAGGTTAGGAGAAATAAAGCAGATATTACAATGCAATAAAGATCAGGTCAAAAGAATAAAGCAGCTAGCAGAAGTAAAACTACAGTATAAAAAAGCCAAAAAAAGCACCTAAATCAAAGATTCTTACATAACATACTTATTCATAAAATCAGCAAGAAAAAGATATCATTTTTTTTTTAATATGTCACACTGTTTCATATAAAAGTTTGATGCAGGTTAACTTTTAAATTATCGTTTGCTTAGTTGATTCTTTTCATGCATCTAGGAACCGCCAGAGTCATAAAATAAATATATGAAAGGTGATGACGTACAATTTAAATGGTATATTTGGGGGACAAAGCAAAATGACTTTACATGAATGAAACTATTTTATTAATGCTATTTTGTGTCTTCCCTACTGAGCAGGAAGTTCTCATCGGATTTAGCACTGTGATTGCCAACTTGAGCTGAAATAGACAACAACTGAGAGAGGCAAACAGAGTAAAATAATAAAATAAAAATGACTTGAGCACACACAGCTTGCAGGTATGAACAAGAGCTGACAAACAGGGGTGTAGTTGCCAAGGTGATGAGGATGCTGCCAGTAGAAACTGGATTCTGCAAGCAAACTAAGAGATAACCAAGCTAAACGCAAACTTCATTTTAGTGTGCCTGCCAAAGGGTGAATGAAAAATCAATCAAATTACCCATTCCTGCTGCTTAACCCATGAAAAAAAAAAAAGAAAAGAAAAGATTGAAGATTCCTAAAGATACCAAATTGTTTAATCAGGAGTTCTGAACAAGTTTGCTGTTATAAGAATTTAAAAAAAAATGGAAAAAATCTTGTCTGCTTACTTGGACATACCAATCTTGTTAGTGTGACTGGCCAAGAAATGCATTCTGAATTCATCTGTAATTACCAGCAATGCAGATAACAAGGGAAAGTACAAAAGAAATGGACTATGCCCAATTGTTTACCATAAGAGGTATAGTTGTTGTTATGCTATTTAATTTAAATGAGAAGAAATAATTTTCTGTTCATGACAGATGTTAGTTGGTTTTGTCAATGAATTCAGTTTCTTATCATTCAACTGGATAAATATGAACAAACTTGCATATGAACAGAATTAGCTAAACAGAAAGTTTTAAAATATAATTAATATGAACAATGTATGATAGATGAACAGACTGAGTTAGATAAATGAACAGATTAAGATATTGATGTCATATTGTGGAGACAATTGGAATTAATGGATTATTTGTAAAAACATATTCAGTTTTTTTTCAAACTTATAATTAATACCAGTTTTTTATTTTAATTTTTATAATTAATATATTTTAAAATGGACATTAATGAGTTAACAGGCAGATCTGCTCAAGTTGCATATCAGCAGAATTAGCTAAATAGATTAAAATATAAAAATATAATAGATATGAACAGCCTAATATAGGTAGATAGATGAATGCAGTTTAATTCTAAAAGATAGATTTCAACAAATTTTAATATCAACAGAATTAGTCATATAAAGAATTAGAAAAGGTGAATATGAACTGAGATACAGGTAGATAGATACATACATATACACACCCATATGAAAAGTTAGATATAAACAAATTTGAATAGAATTAGCTATATAGATAAAAAGCACTGAAGAAATAATAAAATAAGATATGAATAGAATAACATAGATACACTGTCAGATTTTATTATTCAAGTCAATATTTTCATAATAAAATTGGTATTAACTAACTAATGTTGGTAAAATTTTCAGCATATATTTTATAGTTATATCATAAATATACTATGTGACTAAGACTATTTCGTAATATATACATATATATATATTCTCTTATTTTTTTGTTTTTGTACAGCTATCTTAAAGATCGTTTGTCTTACTTTTATTTTATGTTTTTGCTCAGCTAAAGTTAGATTTATCAACTTTTTCTACTTATTTTTTTTATAAATTTATAATTTAGGTGTTAGCAATGTCAAAAAAGTAGAATGACTTTATATTATGAAGTTCATAATGTCCATGTATTTCAAGCTTAAATCCAGAATTATATTTATTTTTTTTCAGTTAAATTTTTCAATCTTTATGTTTGTTGTTTTTTATTTATGTACAACTATTTCATAGTATGTCTAGCTTTCTCAAGGTTTTGTTTAAAAAAAAATTATTTTAATTTTTTGGGTGCTTCTAAAACATGCAATATATGTAATGTTCATATATATATCTTATATATATTCCAAAGTTCTCATAACTGAGGGTAGTAGTGTAGTGAGAAAAAGTTCCTACTGCCTATAAAATGCTCCCATAGCATGTGTCTCAAATAGCCTTTGACAACTAAGTCTATCTCCAAACTGGAGAAGGAGTGAAGGCAGACCTCTGGTGTTTCAAAACAAGATGCTTCATGTAAATGGAGCTCATCAACTCAAGAAGGCAGTCAGTGAAGGAAATAGAAAACTCTGATTTTAAACTTCCACTGCCTTGTGGTCATATCCAAACATGGAAAAGGAGATGGAAGTAAATCCAGGCTGAAAACCTGGAGTGGAGCCCTGGAAACTGAACTCTAAAAATTTTCCAGTAACTCCTTTAGCCAAACCATCCCCAAATGTAATGCCATGTACACCTTTGGATATTGTCAGTACAGCCAAGAGGGTGATCATGTCATCTTGGCAGAGCACAGACTCCATCACCCAAGCCTGCACCGTGGAGAGGCCACACCAGTTTCACCATCCAGTGAGAGCGCAACAAAGAAAACAGCATTTTACAGATTATGTGAATATTTAAATGACATGGAGTTGGACACCACAGGTTGTCTTCGATGGTGGGATGAATCACTGTAGTCCATTGGTCAACTAGCACCCACCTTAAGCCAGGGAGTTCCCAGAGAGTAGGTTGCTGACCTACCATATTCTGCTTGCTTCAGTGGGTGCCTGAAGCTTATAGATGCTAGCTTATCAAGGAGATCGATAACCATACACCATACACAAAATAAACAGCGAAATGGAAAAGGAATGAAGAATACAGCTCTTAGTATTGCAAGCTGAGATGTGCAAACCATACATACAGTTTTATCTGAGAATACGGAACATTGACATGGCAAATCTACAGGAAACACAACTTCTAGGCAGTGGATCTCTAAAAGAACACAACACCTTCTTCTGACAGGGGAGATGAGTCAATGAATACAGGGAACATGAAGTTGAATTTACTGGAAAAAACACCCTGCTCCATATGATTGTATCTCTAGCAAGTGTCACAGAGAGAATTCTCACGCATTTCCTTCTCTACACATGAAGGCCTTGTAAAACTTGTGCGCATCTATGCACCAACACTCCAAGCCATAACCAAAGTTAAAGATCAATTCTATGCTCAACTTGATAGTGTTGTCAAGCATATTGCATCATATGAATATATTTACTTTCTAGGAGATGCTGTGAGGGTGGGTGCTAATCAAGTATACTGGCCAAATGTTTTAGGTCACCATTGCATAGGGAAAATGAATGAAAATGACCAAAGACTTCCAGAATTTTGCTATTATCATAAACTGTGTGTGAAAAACACCCATTTTCAGAACAACTATCCTGGTGACAGCCAAGCTCAAATCATTGACACCAGCTGGACCTCATCATCTGCTTACCACAATGCAGACTGTGACAGTGACCACTCCCTGATCTCCTTAAAGATAAAGTTAAAATCTTTACTATTCAAAGAAGAAATGTCAGTTGATAATTAACTCTTTGAGAACTGCCCATCCAGAAAAAAACCAGAAGTTCTTAGACAGGCTGATGGAGACCCTTCCCAGTGATTCATCAGAGTACATCGAAGACAAATAGAACTCTCATCAGAACACCATCTACAATGCTGCAATATATGGAAAGAAGATGCACCAGAACAAAGACTGGTTTGAGGCTAACATCTCCACATTAGAGCTTTTCATCAATTCTAAGTGAAGTGCACTGATTAAATTCAAGTGTGACCGTAGCCAGCAAAATCTACAGGCTCTGAAATCTACTCGTAACAAGGCCCAGCAAAATGCATGTCACCATGCAAATGACTACTGGCTAAATCTGTCAAACAGCATGCAATACTCAACGACAACATTCAGAACATGTATGAGGACATTAAATAACAACTGGTAAACCAAAAAAGAAGTTTGTGCCCCTGAAATCAATGATAGAAAAAAAAACAAACAAATGGTACAATGGGTAGAGCACTACCTAGAATTTTACTCAAGAGAAAATTCCATTGGTAAAAAAATGCCTGTTGAGGGTCTGCCAGCCCTAGAAGAGCTTAGAAAAGCTATTAATGCTCTAGCTTGGAGTAAAGCACTGGAGGAAGATGGCATACTGCCAGAGATTGTCAAATACGGTAAACCTGCAATGAATATAAGAAATTTTAGCATCTTTTTTGTAACAAAAATCACATTGATTTGGAAATTCTTGCAAAAAACAAAAATATAAACAAATAGATGAGTTGATCAGTAAAGAGTATATGAAAAGATATTAAATTATTCAACATAAATGAGTACTTCATTGTATTAACTGAATGAGCAAACAAGGTGATCAAGCAGAAAGTTTATTAAGCTAATACAAGGTTACCTGAATTGACAGACAGTTGACGAAGGTCAGAGATCACAACAACCAAAACACTGGGATAATAACAAAGATGATGACATTAGTTCAAATATAAATAATGTAAATAAACTTATATTGAGAAATTATTAATTTTTGAAATATCATAAAACTCACCTATTTGCCATTGTACTTTGTTGTAGTGACATAATAATGTGGATGTTTAAAGAGTTAACAGACTTTAATATATATAATTATGATAGATGGTCAATGGAGGAAAAAGTGATTGAAATAAATTAGTTCATATATAAATGGATTAATCACTAAATAATGAAACTGTTCTTATTTATATCCAATGACTGAACATTTCTGTCATGCTTCAGATTAATGCATAAACATGTCCTGGAGACAACAGCAGGTGGCAGTGCATGTGAGGTGGTTTGGCAAAATTTCTTAACAAACAAGGTAGTCTTGGCTCATTAGTACAACAAGGTAGAAAAAGCTGTGTCACGTGCTTGGCGAAGAATAGCAGTCAACGCAAACTAAGGTCATTGATTTGGCATTAAAAGGAACCTTTATAGCACTCACTAATTAGTATGCAAGGAATATCAGCTGCATCATGTCTGAATAATAGTCAGACACATTATGTGTGCCTAACTCTAGACATTGCAGTTTCTGGTAAATAAAAGGGAGAATTTGGGGTTTTACATAAAAACAAAAGAAATGGAAATATTCAATAAAGTACATATCACTTATCCGGTTTACAGGAGTTACCAGCTTATATTTAGTGTCTGTGTTAATTATTTGGAGTCAAAGACACATATATTTTTTTAATACTAGTGTTCATCTAATACAAGGCTTGAGAGTCATTCAATGTAGAGGGATACTGAACAAGGTGTGTGATATGAATGTAAGAGGAGATGCTAGAAAGAAAAGATTATGATGATAACTCTTGAATTGAAAAGGTTCAGATTGTAGTGTTCAAGGAAGCATCCATGTGGAAGTATGCTCCAAAAAGTACCAGGTTTTGGGAAAAAGTTGTTTACATGGAATTTTTTCCTTACAAGTGGAATATGGAGAAAAGGGAGGTTATTTGACTCTGTGGAGAAAATCTACAATGCATCTTTTCTTATTACTTCAAACATTATTTTTTTAAAACATTGTTTATTTTATCTCCAAGCAAGCACATTTAAGAAAACTTAATAAAAAAAATGTGCACTCCAGCAGGATTTGAACATGCATCCTCCATCACAGGAGGAACTACTCTCTGAGCCAGTGTGATTTAGAACACTCAGCTACAAAGAGCCTCACAGCCAAGCATGGTTCTATTTGCTTTAATGCAACATCTGTTTATTTAAATTTATTGCAAAACTGAGAAAAATTCCAACTCCTCTGCTATTAACACCCCTCCTTGTATTAGGCAACTAAGAGTATATGTTCCAATAAAAAGATTCTGTAAAATATGGTATTTCTTGTGGAAGATATTCCTCTTCAATAAATCTATTACATCATAGGTTTTGCAACATTATTGCCTTAGTGATTAGCGGTTAATAACTGGTTGTATAATTTGAACCTTCTCAAAAGTTTGACTTACCTTTCATTATTGAAGACAATAAATTTTCCATGAGAATTATTTATAGATCCAATGGTAGTAAAATAAATTTTTGAAAGAGATCCAATATGAAAAATTTAGATATGTTCTAATAAGGTTTTTAATTTGTAAATGTGACTAGCATTTAAGCAGTTCTTATACTTGAAATGAAAACATTGAATTAAAACACTGATATTAAAGAAAAGTTGCTATTTGTATGAATGGTAATTTTAGAAAATCTTGAACAATAATTCAAGATTTTATTAATTAAAAAAAAAGGTATAACCTATCTAATCTTTAAAAAAATTCAGTTTCACACCTCAAGTAATCTTCAGATTGCTTGAGGTGTGAAACAGACAGTCAGTATGCAGTGATGATTCCTATATCAACAATGTGTGTACGTATATATATATATATAAAATAGACACTCCTGTCGGTTTCGACGTATGAGGCTGTGACAACTTAACCAATTGATTCAGTTATGAAATTTTGTGCAATAATCTTAACCTTCACTTAAGACCTGCATATGGAGCAAGAGTGAGGATTGTGGGAGGAGATCACTGTTAGATTGGCTAACCTTTTAGATCTTGCTTTTGCTTCTTGAAGACGATTCAGAGAAGCAGATTGAAAACCGCTGAGTCCACTAAAACATATTGATCTCCATTCTACCCACTCCAAGGCTAAGCACTTGAGGGTGTTATGAGGTATATTGACAGCTTGTCTTTGTATCTTAGCCATGACTGAACAATATATGTAGCATATATAAAAGTATAGCCGGGAGCATTGGGAATTGCAGAAAATTTGGACAGTTTCTACATAAATCTGTATCCAGAAAAGAAAACACTTGTTTGATCACAAGAAAAAATTAAATAAAGAGCTTAATTGCAGTACATTGTCATCTTTAACAAGACATATATCAATGAAGGATTGCTGCCTTAATACACTATATATATATATATATATATATATATATATATATATATATAAATAATTTGCTATATTTATGATGGAAGAGCCCTCAATAGTGTGGATAGAGAGATTATAGCTATGCACAATATGGACATAAGACTCAATATCGCATGGTTACTATCCCTTTAGTGCTTCAATTCATATATTCAAATAGACCAATAATAGCACAATCTGCCAACTACAGCAATTCAGAGATCACCAGCTTCTTGAAAGTGGTTAGGTGAATAGAAGGAATAACAGTTGACTCTGTGTAGCTACTGCACAAGTACTCACAATGTTGCATGTTAAGTACATGTCATCTGTATTGGTTTGGATGGGGGTTGAAAGCAATGAGAGCCATGTTGTTTCACCTCACTCCCCACTGAACCTCATGATCAGTCCCACTGTCTGTCTCAATTTGCATATTCCAGCAGAACAATGAATCCTTCCACATAACCCAAGTCAAGACTGATCAAGAATATGTTGATCCAACTCTCCTGATCTGAATCCCCTAGACTACAATGTCTGGGGGAGGGGTTGTCAAACAAGAAACCAACCAACAGTCTCACAATACCAAGGACTTGTTGAAATGTGCTATCATGAGACATCATGATGAACATGAATAAAAACCACCTGATCCAGGCATGCAATTGCTTCCAAGGTCACATCAAAGCTGTCCACAAGCCTAAGCTAGTTTTATTGAATAAACATTACCTGTTTTTCTAGGTTAAACATCTGGTATGCTTATATGTATGTATGTATATATATATATATATATATATATATATATATAAACATTATTTTTATTATCAGATTAAAAAAATCCATTAACTGTGTAAAAATATTTGTGTACGTGTGTGTAAATACAATGTGTATTATATATACTTTTTGTGTGTAAGACTTTTCACAGTATGCACAGTTACTGTACCCTGATCAACTATTTACCCACCTTCCCATGGTGGTAGGATGTGGCACAAGGCCTATTTAATGTGAAGATGACCATATGTGTATATATGAGCCAAGCACAAAGACGATCCAGTCATTTCTAGTGGTTATACTTTATTAGAATTTAATTTGAGAAGCACTACTAGATTGTTTTACAAGTTCACATTCTAGTCTCTTTTCTTTTATTTGCCCTGAGTTTCACCTCTGCTTTCAAAACCAGCTCTCAAAGCCTTGATCCTTATCAGAGATACGAATATATTTACTGACAAATGAAAGTGCAGGGAAAGTGTATAAGCAATTTTGGAAGGAAAAAATTCCCCGGATGTTTCTAATCTTGATAAATACAGAGAATATGCACCTTTTTGGCAGTGAGTATTTGACATCACCTGTGATAACATCATTTCAGTGACAGCAACACTAATCATCTTCGGAACCTGTTTCAAGGAAGAAATTTACATGTTGGACTTTAAAGACAGAACATCGACCCTCTTCTAAAACTAATCGAGATCTGCTTCCTAGGACCTTGAAATTCCTGTTGTCAGCCTACAAACTCACTCAACTACAAACTGCAGATCTTCCATTTGTTTCCCCCTCAACAAAAGCTCTGAGGAAATCATATGAGTATTAACCCCTTAAAAACAATTTACTTGCTTAAAGAAATTTTATGCACTCAGAGAAATATTTTACATCAACTGTTTCTTCCTTTAAGTTAAAGGACATTTTTTCTCCCTTTCTTTCTGTCATATTTTATATATATATATCCCTTTACCTTTTTTTCATGTATGTAAATAAACATTTTCTTCTTCTATTCTTACACCCCAAGCAGGAATTTGAGCCATTATTCTTCTGTCTAAAAGAAAGAATTGTCCATTCTAAACTTTCAAGCGGTTATTGCTTTTAACAATTCCGTCACCTTTAACCATAACCCTTTCATGTGAGAAAGTCAGGACAAATTTCCCACAACAACAGTAATAAGGAACAATGTTGGATAAAAATATCCCTTTACAAATTACTGTTTAGGCTTTTGGTATGAAACTGAAGCTAGCAGATATAGATGGGCAGAAGTCCCAACGGGAAACATGCTTTCATTAATAGGTAATTCAAACCTTACCCTATAGATTGGCTCCGTTGCCAAACTAGGAGAGGCATACTTTAGCTCAAAAAGTGGTTTCCTTGATGGCAAAAAGAAATGCAGGTTGAATTTGTGTTGGAGACACAATTTTTCTTCCATAGTATTTAGGTCGGATGTTTTTAATTTCACTGTCAAATAAAATAAAATAAAAAAACAAGTGTAGCAACTCAAACACATGTCCCCACTAAAATTAACATTTATAGTAATAAGAAATAGGGTTGGATAAAATTTAATAAGGCATACAGAATTTATACATATTTTAATACTTGTAGAACATTTTAGGCAATATAATTAGCACAAAACTAATCTGTTTTTTCTCAAAGTAAGACTTTAGAGTTTTAATATATAAATATTACTGAAAACAGTTGGTCATTGATTAGAATAATGGATTTAATATCCACTAACTTAAATTGCAAAAAGTTAAGTCTACATAAATTTATAAAGCATAACTAGGAAAATAAGAAGACATAAAATATTTATGTCCGAAATGTTCCTCTGTATTTATTGGATTTATAATTGTCTTGTCAACAGATGTTTTGCTGTGTTAGTAACAATATTAGAAGGTTAAATTTAAAGATTCTATAAACACAACTCCTTTTTATGCTAGCAAAAACCACCTGCCACATACAAAGGATGTGTCTTGATTGGAAATAGATTTCCTTTAAAAATCCAATAAAATATTTCAAGGCAATTTTTATGCTTTATCTCATGTGTAAATAGGATTTGTAAATGTCTCACTTTCTATAAAATTGCTCTTTTTGTTGTGTGACCCTTTCAGCTTGGATTAAAATTAAAAGACACTATGTAGTCAAATTTCTTTTTTATATAATTTCAAAACATATAAGTAAAACTTTATAGTTAATTTCAAAATATATACTCACAGGTAATCAATATGATTTGATAAAAAAAATGAAAATATCTATCTATCTATCTATCTATCTATCTCTATCTCTATCTCCACCTCTCTCTCTCTCTCTCTCTCTCTCTATATATATATATATATATATATATATATATATATATACTATCAGGGATACCCAGCATTGCTCAGAAGAAATAACTTCATCTTAGTTTTCATTGCTGTGTTGAAATTCAATAACATGTTCATTTATTGTCTTGATAATCAATCTGATGCTATTGCAAAGATTCAGGCATCTAGATTTCTTAAGAATATGACTGGAGGTTTCTCTTTTTATATATGAGATTGTGAAGTGTCATGCCAGATGGTTGGAGGGAATTAGGTACAAAAAACAAATTATGTACTATTTTTTTAAAGAAAAAATAATTATAGGATGTACATCCCACTATTTATTAAAGTAAATATATTGTTTATGTATTTTATCAAATTAACAATAGTAATTATTTTTCTTTAAATCAGAAAATACTTCATTTAAAATAATTTATTTGGTTTCATATGTTTTTTTAAAAAAGGTATTTTACACTTAAATTGTTTTTATCAGTAAAATAAAAAGTAAAGATAAATATTGATTTCATGAAAAAATATTGTTAATTCAAAAAAAAAAATATATATGTATATATATATATATATATATATATATGAAATTTTCTGATGATCAGAAAAGCATGAAACCCTGGTTTACAAACTCATATCCATATGACTGAAAATATATATATATATATATATATATATATATATATATATATATATATATATACATAAAATTCAACACTTAGAGGCAACAGTCTGTTTCATGCTAGATGCAATTGTCAGGCCTGATGATTGCATCTAGCATGAAACAATCTGTCGCCTCTAAGTGTTGACTTCTGTGTTCACTTTTATATTTACACACGCTCTATCTCTGATATTGAGTACTTTATCCCATAAATATAGCACATCTTAAGACTATATTTCTTCATATATATATATATATATAATAAAAAAGGCTCAAACACTAATATTCCATGGTTATAATTCATTACATTGGAATCGTAATCACAATCCAATTCATCAGACCTACAAATTCAAAAAGAAATCGAAAAATATAACTCTGGGTATAAAAAACAAAAATTTTAGTGAGAGTGTATGTGTGGGAGTGGGAAACAAGCATTAAAGTGAAATGTATGAAAACTCTAGAGAGAGGTGTAATAGAAGAAAGAAGAACAGGAAGGCCTAAAGGTGAAGGTAGAGATTAAAATTTAACAGAGAGTTTTTTTTTTGTTTTTTTTTAAGCGTTTCACCCCAAGCAAGGCGGGAAGCCACCAGGATGCAAGGGGTTACAGAAAATTTGGAACAAAATCAGATGTGATAGAAGAAAGGATGAGGAGAAGGGTAGTGGATAGATCAAGGCAACTGGACATGTCGATAAATAACAATTTAAATGAGTGAGATACAGATAAATATGAATTATTTTTTGATGCATAATTCACTACTGAATCGCTGACTTAGATTAAAATTAAAAAACAGACACCGGAAACGTGTGTATACATTTGTGGTCACACTACGCACAATAAAAAATGATATGATCTAAACTTAAAATCCAGAAAATGAGAAAGAGAGAGGAAACAAAAAATAATAAATAGATTTTTTTAAATATATATAGAGTTTCAAAATTAACAGCAGAATTAAAAAGTAATAAATAAATGTGAATAATAATAATTCTGAGAATTTCAATACGCTTAAAATATCTTCACAAATGCAAATCATACAATGATATTTTTTTTTGCAAAAAGGTGAATTGGGTGATACTGAGTATGTGTATATATTTATTTTATCATTAATTATTGTAATTTTTTTTTGTTTTAGCTAAACACACACACACACACACAGACAACTACCCTTTATATATGTGTATGTTATACATATTTTAACACTTACTTCTTTTCCTTCTTCTATGGTGTTATGTCCCTTTTCATGGCTCTCCACAATTTCCTTTGTAGCTCTCATTCTGAGTATGGATATTGCATCCCTTGTTCCAGTGTCTTCAACAAAACTGCACTGTTCTTGTCCTATTTCAGGTCTAATTCTGCTGTGTAATTTATTCATCAGAATCTGAATGATAAGTTCTGTTACATGGCTCATTAGGCTGATTGTCTGATAGAGTTCACATTCGTTTGTACCTGGCTTCTTAGGCAGCACTATGGAAATTAATCAATCTAGGTCTTCTTGTATATCACTAGTGTTGTGTATTTAATTTATTATGTCTGTAATTTTGTGAATGCCGAAATCATCTAAAGCTGCCAGTATTTCTATTTCAATTCCATCTGCTCCTGCTGCTTTGTTCTTATTCAAGTTGGCCATTGTTGATTTCATTTCTGATTTTAATATTTCTGATCCCTTGGTTTTAGTTCCTATTGCAGCTTTTCTACTTTTACTGTGTAACAGTTCTAAGTGACAATTTCTAAGAAGGAAATAAGCATCAAAATATTTAAAAAATCTACATTTTCTTCTTTATTTATCTATAATTGATTACAGGTTTAAGTTTTGTCTTTTCAATATATGTTGATTCATTTGGAATCTGGCAGAAGGTCAAGTTTAAAGTTAGGGTCCCATGTGTATATGGGACAAAAATTATTCAAGAACTCTAAGCATTTGCTCTGTAAAAATTTCCAGGAATTAGCCGTAGCTCTTTTCCTAGGGAAAGGTAGCACTTGACGGCAGAGATCTCAGGAAATAAGCTTAATAACCAGGACTGCATAAGAAATGCAGTTTATATTATTTTCATTCTTTATACTACTCTAAGAAGACTAAATAGACCAGATGGAATAAGAGTTTGTTTTTTTATATCAGCATCATTGTTCATGAATTCACAGAGAAGAAAAGAACACCACCTAAACTTTCACACCAAAATTACGCAACAAAGGAAATTGTTCAAAATGTAATCTTTGTAATCTTCAAACAAATTCTTAATATAACATCAATGTTTCATTATGATTTTTAGCAATTCTCATTTGTATTTTATATGTTTATATGGAACAGAGAAAATCAGGCTATCAAAATAATGTATATCTTAAATACGATTTACCCTGAGAATTTTTTTTTATTTCACACCAAGCAAGACAATAAAGCCATGAAGATGCAAGGTGTTACTGAGTTTGAAAGCATATGAGAAAAAGTAAAATAATAAGAAAAGAGAACAATAAAAGAACAGCAATTAAAAAGACAGAAGATAACAATTGACACTACATGTAAATTTTTGAAGATCAAAGCTGACTGGAAGTATAAAAGGAAAAAAACTGAGTAATATCTCTAACACACGATATCAGATGGCCTAAGTATATTGCACATTTTAAAGCTCATGAGGAAATGAAATAATTTCAGTTGTATGTAGTTCATAAAAGTTGTGAAATTATACACTCACATAGTTTTACTGACGACATTGACAATTTTAAAGTGAAATATTCTTAAATTAATTATAAAAAACATCAGAATTATATTAATTTATTGATTGTCTTATTGTTTTCATTTCTTATTTCTTATTGTTGATGCCTTTACACCTTTAATGCCATTGTTTCATCACATGTAGAGTTAAATGAAGAAGTAAAGGAGGCAGCTAAAAGCTGTAAAATTAGCAGTTTCCTCCCAAATGTTAAAATTAAGTTCCTTGGCATAAATGCACTATTGTCAAAGAAAAAATGGAAATTAACCTTTTCTCTGTAATAGTGAATGCCTTGAAATATTTTATAGAATTTATTTTGTATCAACAAAATAAAGGTGCAATAGTTTTCAGTATATAAAAGATCTTCTTTGTGTATTAAAATAATTTACCAAAACTTACTATTAAAATATTTTATTCATGCAGTTTTCACAGCCTAAATTCTGTGATATTGTAAGATGGTTAATATTTTTATTTCTAATCATGCTTAATCTACAAAGCATGTTACAAAAAAAGATTTTTGATTTTTCCACATGGATTTGATTTAAAACCTACTATTATATCAGGTCTGTTACTGGTAATATGTGAACCATTACAACCTGCCACAAGGAGTGGTAGTTGGCATCTAAGCCAGCTCACTTACTGGGTTTTCTGCAGGTGAGGAGGGTTGCTTGTCACCCCACAGGTCAAAAAACAAGACCTGTCAAAGGGTAGATGAGCTTCTTATAGGAGCCAAAAGCCAACATGCACACACACACACACACACACACACACACACACACACACACACACACACACACACACATGTCTATATAAGCCTATGATGCAGGTCTTGATACCTGCATCATATTGATTGGCAACTGTCATGAGTGTCTGAGTTGGGCATCAGGAAGAGCAACCAGCATTATAAAACCTTGCCTCAAATGTCAGAGATCCTCTGTCAGACAGGGCCTACTTGCTTTGTATGTGATTAATGACAGTCCTGTCTAAACAAAAGAACAAAGCTATATATATATATATATATATATATATATATATATATATATATAATGTGTGTGTGTGTGTGTGTGTGTGTGTGTGTGTGTGTATTTATGTATGCATGTATAGAGAAGCAGAATTATCTTAAATTGAGAATAATAGCATTTGTCTGCTCTTCCTAAATATTCTGAGTTTCTCTGAAATAGCTGAATTCTTCATTTAAGGACCAAAATAAAATGGTCTCCCTAACAATTATCTATCCATATGTTTCACCTCAGATGCTATCAAAATGGACTTTGCATTCATTGTTACACAAATGCATCAGAGAAACCAGTAGATTGAACTAAAAATAACCTAAACACCAGCTGCAGATCCATACCACACAGATATCAGTGGCTGCCACTAATATGTGAACAGCTTTGCATGGGATGTGCATGTGGGACAAACCAGATGATAGATAGATATATAAGCAACCACCTGAGAAAGAAGCAGAGTCTCTTACAACATTGCTGGAATTTAGAATCCATGTCCAAAGAAACCTCAAAGATGATAATTGAAGAAGACCAGATTTGAATAAACAATAACATTACATATTAGAAATTTGATCTTGCATTCTTGTTATTCTGTACAATGATAAGGTTACACATTCATACTAATATTATTATTGATATTGCATTGTATAACTACCTGTATAACCCACAAACTGACTCTATATCATGTCAATAAATTATCAGTTGTCACCAGAATTTCTCTTATGATAGGAAGTGGAAAGACTGGCAACAAAATAAGACAATAGGATTTAAATTTGTAAGATTTAAATTTAACATAAAAAAAAACAGTACCTCAGTAAATTACATTTTTTTATTTTGAAATCATAAGGGACTTGATTGTCTCGGATCAATCATTTTCTTGCAATGCTCCTTAGGAGGAGTGGCAAATCCCAACAGGTGACTTTGTTATTTACTGAGAAGAAGGAAACTTGAAACAAAAACCAATGAGACCACCTTCTTCTTTTATATACCATGGCCCTCCACAATTTCTTGTTCTTTGTAGCTCTTAATAAATTTTATCTTTTTGCTAAACCTTGTTCTGCCATCCATTTACCAAAACTCACAAGGTAGGTTATGCACTGTTTTACCTGTCACTCTTTCCCTCAATCTGTCCTATAAATATCTGATTTTCCAAGTCCTCTTTCTTTATTATGCGCCCTTGAAATTTCAACTATCTTTACCTGATGTTAAGTAGAAGTTTCTGTTTGGTTTCCATTTTCTCTAAAACTTTGTTGTTGCTTACATATTTGGTCCTTGTTATTCTCAGCATCCTTCTGTAGGACCACATTTTTGTTGTTTCAAGTCTCTTCTTCATCTATGAGGAGACTGTCCAACATTTACTGCCATATATGAAGACTATTACATAAAAGTTCAGTACTCTTTTCTTTGTTTCTAATGAAATTTTTCTTAATACTTTGCTTATCTTTTGGAATGCATCTTTAACTATTTCAACACACCTTTCAATTTCAGTGTTGCAGTTTTCTGTCCTCTGTTAAAACACTTGCTTACAAGCATGCATTCTGTCTTCTTTCAGTTGATGTTTAATCCGTTCTACTAGCTTTCCTTTACAATCTTGTGCCTGAGTTCTTTCTATAGCAGTCATCGTCATCACACACACACATACACCCTTACAAATTCAAATCTTTAACAGCATTCATTCATTGGACAGAAAGCAACACTGCTATCTGAAGTGACAATTTTAAAATTGCTAAATTTTCATATACAGTGTAACCCGGATATAAGAGAGTTGTCGGGACCGGAGAAGAAGTCTCTTATATCCGGGTTTGGTCTATTTTGTTTAGGTAAGTATGGGAACACTTCATATAATGCTTTTTACATACAGAACACTAGTTTATTTAACAGTTATAGACATAAAAAACACAGACAAAAATACATTTTCAATCAGTTTTCAAAATAATTCAATCAAAAATTACTTTTTCTTAAAAAAGTCAGTCATTTTTGATTGTACAGAAATCTCTTTGTTAACATTATGGACACTTTTATACAGTCCGTAAATCATTTTCAATGCGTCATCAGGATTATTGCTTTTTGCTTCAAAGTAGGCGGTTAAGAGTTTCAAGCTCATTCAATGCAGCCAGAGAATTTGGCACTGGTTTGTCACTTTCAGAAACTTCAGAACTTACGCTTTCAGCATCATCATCTTCGTCAAAATCTTGATCATCCGATTTTATACCACGTGTGATGTCCGTGTCAGTCAGTTCTCCATAACATTGTGTACGGTCGTCGAAGCTGATAAATTTGTCAAAATCTGTTTGTCGTGGTTTTGCCGACTTACCAACAACTACAGCTTGCTTTTCACTGCAGCCCATGTTTGTGAACTGAAGCATCGTGAGTCTGTCTTTGGGAACTTTTGTCCCATTTGACTGTTCGTCGCCGGCAAATCGCAAAGATCCAGACGACATGGCTTTGTAGAAAATTCCCGTTTCATCACAGTTCCAAACATCTTTTGGATCATATCCACAAAAAAGTTGCGGCAAAACGTTTGTCACCCATTTGTTGGCAGAGCCGTGATCTGCTGACGTTGATTCGCCGTGAAATTTTTTGAACGAAACGTTATTGGCCTGCTTCCAGCGCATGAGCCAGTCATTGCTCGGTTCAAAATCAACTTCAAGATTTACGGCCAGTTGTGATGCTTTCTGCCTGATGACGTGATCGGTGACGGTAGCTCCATGAACACATTCTTGCGTAAACCATTGTGTAAGCCCTTCGTTAACGTCCTTGTGCATGGATTGGCGCTTTCGTTTGCGATTAGTGTTTCCGTTCATTTGCATGCAAGATCTGAGATCGTCTTCTTTCTTGAGAATTTTTGCTGCTGATGAATAACCGATTCCGTACTTTTTGGCTGCAGCGGCCAGTTTGAGTTTCTTCACTTTGACATCGTCGATGAGCTCCAACTGTTCAGAAATGCTCAGAGTTTTTCGTTGAGATGCCGACGCCGACATCACTAATCGCAATGATCGCAAGCAAACGGTTTTCAGTGGCAAAATTAACAAACAGACAAACTTCTGACTCAACAGAACAGTGGGTAAAGTGAAAGTGCTGTCCAGTAAATGCAACGACAAGCAAAGTCGGCAAAAAAGCAGGCAGCGCTACCCTTAGACACACAAAGCAAAATCATAAGGTAGAGGGTGTCTCCTACAGACACAGATTGGACACACCATGTCTCTAGACTAGTCAAGATTAAGTCATTGAACTTCACTCTCTCTCTAACTGACCTCTGTTTGACCGATTTACGACATCACACTGTCACTCAAAACGAACTCTCTTATATGGGGAGGACGGGACCAGATAAAATCTCTCTTATATCCGGGTTTCTTTATATCCGGGTCTAATTTATATACATTAACACAGGCTCTAATTTGGGACCAGAGAAAATCTCTCTTATATCCGGGTTTCTCTTATATCCGGGTCTCTTATATCCCGGTTACACTGTAGTAAATTTTGTGCACATTTTGAGAGAACTGGCTTCCAGAAGTATCCTCAAATCTTAGGCACTGCTTGGTCAGTATCAGCCAATCAGATTCTCTGCATGTGGAGAATGCTTTTTCCCGTGCAGATTCCTAATTCAATGACTACCTATATAAACAGAACAAAAGAGGACCAACACCAGTGAGACTTTGACTGCTACTGGAATCCACGTCAGTCGAAGACATGCGCCCATCTTCTCACTCACTCTCGAATTATGTATTCTATCACACTTACATAATTTTCCTCTTGCATGGCAGAACTGTCTAAAAACATTTATAACAGACTAACAACTATTTCATTTCCTTTTCAGAGAACATTGATAAACTTTTATATTCAAAGAGAGACTACTTCTCGTCTGACTCATTGCATGCTTCTTTTTCGTATATATTCTTTATTGTACGCTTTGTTGAATACAATTTATATATATATTGATAACTTTGCCTTGTTCTTATATCAGTTTGGGTTCCTAAACAAAAATTAAATAAATGTGGTGAGAGGCCTAGACACCATACATCTCATTGATAACTCCGACGTTCGTTTGGAATTCCACCACATTTCCATGTCTGCTATCAACACTGTGCCATCAGCATATCTTATGTTGTTAAAATTATGGTTGCCAGTAGTGAATCTTGGTAGGACTTCTAATTTTCTTAGAATCACCTCACTTTATAGCTTGAATAAGTCCATTGTGAAGAGACATCCTTGTCTTACACTTCTTTCTATTTTTATATATTTACTGAATTCATTTTTTATCAGTTTGCTACCAGTATAGATTCTGGATTATTCTAATATCCTTCTCATCCTTAATGATAATATCCCACTAAGCTAGGTTTCAGAACCGCTGATTTAAAGAATAATATGCATGCATCACTTTCCACCTTAAAACATCTCTAGCACAGGCCGAATCACTGCTCTGTTTCTCTCCTCATTGGTGTGGCAGGGCTTGCAAAAATCATGTAAATTTTCATTTGCAAAGTCATGCTGATATTAGCTACCTTTTATTTTATTTTCCATTATGTAAAAACAATAAGTTTATTCTTGTCAAATTGAGAAATCCCATTCTTGTATCTGTATTATTTACAACTGTGTTAAGAATAAACAGATGTTATATATGACTCACCTCAGACAATGCCAGAATAGTTTTGCAGTGTCAAACCAAACCATCAAAGAAGATTGGTGCATCAGCAGGTTGAGCTAAAAGATGATCTGTTAGCTGGAGGTAGAGATTCATGCTTCATTTAATATCAGTGACTGTCTCAATATGTGAACATGATTGACACAGCTGTGTGTAAGACATGCACATGTAGAAAAAAGCCATAAAAACAATATATATATGCATGACAAAAGTAGGACAAAAAGTCCATAAAATAAGAATATTGTTCACATACAAAAGAGATACTAGTTGTGACTTCAAGGCAAGAAAGAACAAAATTATGGAAGATGAGACTGAAAAGTGGTCTATTTTTATTGGTAGGATGAAATCCTGGCATGCACCTTTTTTCTTTTTTTTTCTTTTTTTATTTGAGGTGGGGGGCACAACTAAACAGTCTGATACTTAATAGCAATGTAGAATACAATATACACAGAATCAGATACAAAAACAATGAAAATGTAAAATATAAATAGGTATAAAATTCAAAATCAAATAAGAGAATAATTAATGCAGATATTTCAACATTTAAAAACTGTATCTTACTAGCACTGCATCATTCCAATCTCTGAAAAATTAACTTTCCCTTTCTTTGACGAAGCAGGAAGACCTTATTCTCAATGTTGTGATTGTAGGATTTGTCTATAAATTTATGGGGGTGATGTTTTTAGTAATGTAAGGGAATTTACATTGAAACCCACAATGAAATAAAGACATTAGTTTATTGTATACAAGCAATATAACCTCGTAAACTAACACCTTGAAACTGAATTTGATTCTTATAAACAGAGTAACTTACACAGTTAATTTATTATACACAACCAAAATTTAATTTTCAACATAACTCTCATTTTTTGTTAATGCACTTAATTTAACTTCAATATATATATTGAACATTATACATTGATAATTTCAGATCAAAATTCAGCAAATAACTACATGTCAGGCTATGAACATTTTGATCCACCTTCATAATGCAAGCATATAAGTAAAACTAAAAAAATCTTTTCTTTAGTATCTTTACACAAGATAAGAAGTGCTCTTCTAAATTACCACCATAGAAAACTATATTCTATTATGCAAATCTAGCAATAGTTTGATGTCTTGAAGACATTTCACTGCTTTTGTAAAACCCAAACTTTTCTCACTTCTCCAAAAATTCAAGGATTTCATAATCTTTGATTATATATCTATATAATCAAAGATTATGAAAACCTATCTAAAAAGAATATTTTGCACTCCCAAACCATTCAAGACAATCTAAGATTAATCAAACATCTTGACTTTAAGTAAATCTTTTTCACTCTGTTTAGAGAAATAATCCATTTGGGCACATGGCAAATACAAAGTAAGGAAACTTTTATTTTTTTAAATATTGTCATAATTTTAGACATTGTGAAAAGTGAATAAAGATTTTTAACTTAAACAGAAATGTCTATTACTTCAATTAAAAGGAGAAACTTTTAAAAGAATATAAGTAATTCACAAGAATCCTTAAGGAAATGACATTTTCCTTAATTAATTTCAAAATATCTCAATTCTCAGTTGATTGGGGAAGTAATTATCTTCTCAAGTCTTTTTTTTTTATAAAAGAATGAATAATGACAAACTTATCTGATAAAACAATATTTTCTCTATTCAATTTCATCTTTAAGTATAAACTATGTTGAAAACAAGTATATTCTTCCTTGTTTTTTCTACAAAGGCAACATGCAATATTATTTTAAAAAATAATTATAAAAGTATTCTGTATTGAAACATAAAATTTATAATGTGGAATCTGTATAAATTGAAATGCCAAGAGGCTGCTATTTAATAATGTATAGCTAATTCTTGGAGCTGAATAATGATAAGTATACAATATTGCAAATTGGCTATAAGCAACTGGAGTCATTGCATGGATATATCTATCTGGGTGCATTCCAAGGCTGTCAATTGGGTATGGCTGTAGAGAATTTAGGGAGCTCTGCAACATTTCCATTTCCAATCATAACCTCTTTCCTACAAACATGACATTGCAAGTGTGTCACTACTCTTATCATTACCTTTGTGACAAATGTTCAGATGAGCTCTGTTTGCTTGTCCTACCAGTTCTGATCTTTACAGCTAGGACTTGCCTTGTCACATTCACAGAGTTGAATCATCCTCATTTCCACCATATTACAAGTGTAAAAAGGTCCACTCAGATTTTTTTCAAAAAACTGATACTTTATGGAATTGGGTCCTATATCATTGCTTCCCTGAACACTTCAAACTTGACCAATTCAAGTCTAAGGTCAATCATCATCTTTTCACATTATTCTCATCAGTTTCATTTACTACCACATTCTCTTCAATACACTTCATTCAGTATTCACCTCAACCAAGGTGATAATGCCATGAAGACACCTGTGGTTATTGATTGTGAAAAAGAATGAGAAGAATTCAGTATGGAGAAAGGACAATAAATGAATGGGATTCATGAAGAAAGAAGTTGGTTATTGACAATGCATTTAAATTTTTGAAGACCATAGATGCTACGGAAGCAAGAAACTGGAAGAGACTTCCACAGGTGAGAAGTGCAAGAAAAGAAACTATTAGAATAGAAGTTAGTTATATCTTGCTATATCAATAGTACAACAATGAAACTTAGTTCCCAATAGTATTAAAATATGTCCCCTATATGCTCAATGGTATTTAAATATGAGTACAAGGGCTAATGGAATATGTGGAAGTCAGCCTTGTGTTCCTCGTTCCTTATGTCCACTGAACATAATGAAAGCTTTTTACTGAAACAAAATATAACCATTGGGGAAGATATCAAACATAAAGGATAGCAAAAGGTCTGACAAGACAAACTTATATTTCACTAGTGGTCCTTAAAAACACTAAGATAATATACCTGACACTATTCAGTCAGTTATGTGTCATGCATGATACACACTTAGGCAATAATGTATGTTTCAATACATGACTGATGAAGCAGATTTTTTCACACAGTAGGTTGCCATTTCTTTCTGCAGTAGACCAGTTGCCATCCAAGGCTATAGAACCCAGTCTGACTTGCTATTTACCCATAGCTGGGGGAAGAAAAAAAGGATTCATACCTTTCCCAAGGGTATTAGCATGTAAGTAATGGATTTAACTGGAATTCAAACTTGGCTCTCAAATTCCTCAATCCAAGCTGCTATCCATTACTCCACCATGCTTCTGTGACACTATTAGAAAACCACCACCACTGCTGACAGGTTGGATCCATGTAATCACCTCCACATACATACTGGGCCATCTGTCTGAATGAGTGGAAAATGGATCTAGTTCAATGTTGATCTCTAGACAATGTGAGGCAGAGTAATTAATGCTTCCATGCCAATAAAGCTAGTTCTATTGGACAATAATCATGAAATAGTTATGGAATTCAGTGTTTTGATTGGATAATAGGTTGGGTTGGGTTGGGAATGTCAGTAGTCTAGTACTTGCATCACCTGTGGAATCTTGGTTTTACATGTGTGTCTAGAATTTACATATCCCTGATATACCCTTGCTACCATTATCAAGGAAAACCTGGAACAGTTTCCATTTCAGAGACCATTTCAGTGACACATCCTTCCAGCCCCAACACTCATATCATGTTCAAATGGTGACTGCCATTACTTATTTACCTGTAACATCATACATGCATCATCTACCTTAGTCTATTTCTACAAACTATACTGTATGCTATTGTCTCTGGCACATCAGTTTAAATATAAAATCCAGTGTACATTGCTTCATAATACACAAAACATGTCACTATACATTTTTGTTCATATCTGAGTGTGCAGAGTAAAGAGCATTCATGACCCAAAATATGTTAATAAAAAAAAAATAGTATGATTCATAATTTGTCATCTCAACTAGGTTGATACCAAAAATATTGTGAATTATAGCAATGATTATGAACATTTTTATAAAAATTTAAGAAATACTTCAATAATTTAAATATCTCTTTTAGGTTTTAATTGCACCAAACTAGCATAAAGTTAGTGACAAAAAAATATAATTATTTATGCATATTTAAAGCAAGATTTTAATAACAAATTTTGTTGTCCAAAATAATATTCAATTATGTCATGATTGATGTTGTCTTACAGAAAAATTTAAACTTTGTAATTAAAAATCTTTTAAAAATAAATTACCAGGAATTCAACAAGAACTTGATTTAATGATTACTTAAATGGATTTTGAAAAAAAATTATGGAGATTTTCTTATAAGCAAAAATTTTCAGTTAACACTTCTTTAATAAAAAAAGAAACTCTTATTCACTGGGGTATTAACTTAGAAAGAAATTGTTTAATTATAACAATATTTTATTTTTAAGGAAAATGTGTGTCAGGATTGCTCAATTTATTCTTTTGAGCACCTAAAAATGAAGCTAAGTTGAGAACCATGCTGCAAAGAAATTGGGGACTTCCTGTTATAAAAGTTCTTCATAGAGTAAAATACACTCCTGGTCAAAATCTTAAAACCAGTTATAAAAAGGTTAAAAAATATAAAATACTGTTACTTTAATTGAAATATATTTGTGAAACATTTACATTTAATTAGAAAAGTTGTTATATTTTGTGCTAATAGGAATATATACTTGAACAACACAGTGGATAAATAAGTAAAGTTTTATTGTAATGACCAATACAATAAGAATAAAGGGAACAGTTATATGCACGATTTTTGCAAGTCAGTCCAGTAGTGAGTGCTACTATTGGAAGGTCAGTAGTTCTCGTGTAAGTCTGAGTCATACTCAACAGATCCCAGTTGGTTTCCTGTGGTCCGTTGCCTTAGTTAGGTAGTTACTATCTATTGTGTAGTCACTCATGAAGGTGACAGGTTATTCCATTACATCATGAGTGAAAATTTTAAGGTTTTAATTGATTAATTTAAACAGACATTGGTTGGTCTTTGATGTAATGGACTAACCTGTCAACCCCATGAGTGACTAAACTATAGGTAGTAACTTCCTATATCTGTAAGTCAACAGACTACAGAGTCTAGCTGGGATCTGTTGAGTACAACACAGACTTACATGAGAACTACCGACCTTTCAATAGGAGCACTCACTACTGGATTGACTTGCGATGACCTTGTGCATAACTGATATCTTTATTTTATTGTACTGGGTTTTTACAATAAACCTTTACTTATTTTATCTAACTTGTTTTTTAAAGTATATATTCCTATTAGTATGGAATATAACAGTCATAAAGATAAGACCATGTGTGAAAAAAAATTACTGGACAAAAATTTTAGAACTAGTCACTGTGCTCATAGCTTCAGGCTTGTAGACATCTACTTAGCTCATTTCCAGCATTAAATTTCAGATTTTAAAATGGCTAAGGGTAAAATTTTAACTAAGTTTAAACAGGGCAGGATTGTTGGTCTTTTGCAATGAGCCATTGCAAATGAAATTGGCCATAGCAGAACAGTCATTGCTAACTTCATTAAAAATCTCGATCTATATGCTTTTAAAAAATCAAGCAGTCACCCCAATAAAATCTCACTATCTCTAGACAGACACATTAGGTGAGAAGTTAAGAGTGATTCAAGCCTAACATCAAATCAGACAAAAGTGAATACAGATGCTGAATGCAGCCCTCAAATATTTCGACAGCATTTAAATAAAAAAGGGTTTAAGAATGTAAAACGGCTGCAGAGGCCTCACCTTCTTCCTCATCATAAAACCTCCTTTTTACAATTTGCTTCTGATTATCAAACTTGGGATGGAAGAAAGTGTTGTTTTCAAATGAGAAAAAATTCAACCTTGTTGGCGCAAATGGTTTTCAGCATTACTGACATGCAAAAGATGTCCCAAAAGAAATTTTCTCAACACAACACAGTGAAGGTGGATCAATTAGGGTCTGGGGTTCATTTTCATACAATAGAACTCTTGAGTTACAGGAGGTAAAAGGTCATCAAACAGCTGCTAATTACATTGACATGTTAAGAAAGGCATCGTTAATTAATGAAGAACCTCATCTATCAGGAGAAAACTGGATTTTCAAGCAGGACAGTGCTGCAATCTACAATGCTTGAAAGTCAAAAGAGTTTTTTTTATAGAAAACAGCATTCAGCTTTTGAGCCATTTACCATGCTCTCCAGATCTAAACCCAATCAAGAATGTTTGGGGATGGATGGCAAAGGATTTTTATAAACATGGATCACAATTTAAAACTGTGGATGCTCTTCATGCTGCAGTTTATACATCCTGAGTGAGCACCCCAAGCACCCTCATGCAGAAGTTAATAATGAATATGCCAAAGCGAATTTTCAAAGTAATTCGTAAAAATGGAGGATATACTGAATATTAAATTGTTGTTGTGACTTATTTGTCCTGTATTTTCTATTTTTATTGACATGGTCTTATCTTTATGAACAACCAAAAAATACTTTTTCAATGTTTGTTTAAATTAATCAATTAAAAGCTTAAAATTTTCACTTGTTTTTTGATAAGCTACGTTTTCTAATTAAATGTAAATGTTTCACAAATATATTCTAATTAAAGTAACAGTATTTTATATTTTTTAACATTTTTGTATCTGGTCTTCTGATCTTAAGATTTTGACCAGGTGTGTATTAAAAATAACTCTAATAATCCTTTAAATAAAGAATATAGAATCATCAAATTTTCTTGTGCTGTTTTGGCATTGGCATGTTGAATTAGTAGCAAAGTTTCCACTTGATGAATAAAAGGAATTTCAGAATGGTTTTCGTTTGTGGAAAACTTGTAATATTATAAATGAAGAGAGTGAATTGTCTTCAAATTAAGGAAAACTTGGTCTGTGAGTTTGTTTCAGCAAACATGTCCAAAATTATTTGTTTTTAAGTTTCTCTATCTTATCTCATAGTTATTTGCAGGCCATGAACTCAGTGTCCTCTTTTCTCAATTTGCTACTGAATTAACTTGCTCTGCTAACTTACATCTCTCCTTGACTACTTGCTCATGAACAAAATCATGACATTTATTAAGTTTGTTGATGTCTTCCCTTATATCTGTTCTGACAATCTCAATAAACTACTTTTCAAAAATGTGTCAGGATTCAAATTCTATATTTTGATTGATTGTAAATAAACCTTAAATTTATGACTGTTTTGCAGGACAGCTGAAATATGAGTGACCAAAAAAAACAAAACTTGATATTACTCAGGATGGCAAATATATATTCCTAATGTTACAACACCATCAGCAACAATCTCATCATCATCATCAGTTTCATAACCAGGTGTGGACATAGGATTGCAGTACAGATAACCACCAGACCAACTCCATCCACATCTATCAGTAGTCACTCACTCATGTACAATATGTCTTGGAAAAAGTAAACCTTTGGTAGCTCCCATTTCAGACCATACATGATAACCTCCAACATGAAGATTCACATTGGTCACGGACATATGGTCATAGATTCTATTATGGGAACCCTCTGTGTCTAGGAAACCCTCTACCCAGTGATGTCACCACAGTACTGAATATACTGCCAGTAGTTCAATCCCATGTACCAATTTAACCTGCAATGAGTCAAAATTCACTGTAATTATTGCCACTCAAATCCTCACTTGTAAGAATCTCATGCCAGAGGTGATAAACTAAGGGATGAACAATACTTTAGTCTTGTTAATAATAAATAGCTTCTTTTCATTAGATCAACAATAACTTTGTGAAAAATAAATTCTAGACTATTTTGTTTCTTGCAACTGTTTGTTACACAATGTTTCTCTTAAAGATATTCTGCAGTTTTATCTCTTTTTAGATATTTTTAGTTACTGAGTGGGAGTAAATATTGAAATGTTTATTTTTAGGCATGTTACTAAAAAGAAAATTGCTTTTATTGTGAAGGGATTCACAAAACAACCTTCCTTTTCACTGTACAGCCAATTGAGAGCTATTTTTGGTTTTGGTCCTTTGTGTTATGTTTAATATTGAATTGGTATTATTCCCAGATCTTGTTACTCATCATTCCAATAGAATTGCATAAATGATGCATATTATAAAAGAGAATAGTAATTTTTCCTATCCCCAAAGTAACTACAAATCAATCTGTTCCATCATTGTGATTACAATATTTTCATATAGGATGTTGATATTAAGTATACATTGGGCACAATGTTTTAATCCTATCCAGTGACCATCCTATCATTGAGTACATTGATGTGTCTACTCTTCTAGTAACAAACAAAAACAATTTATTGACAACATAATGTTTTCTAGAATGTGAAACAATTGTTTGCTTTCACATAAAATTTGTACTTAACAAAACAGAAGACAAGAAATATTGAAAACAACGCAGTGTATGAGGTAATGTTCTTACTTTTATTTTTAAAAATAAGGATTAAACAAAATATGGATGATTGATGAAAGAATAAAATATTCAAAATTCAAGTAAATTTTTCAAAAGTTTACATTTTTGGAGAGGAATGCTTTCTGCTAGGTTTGTGATACTACTTCCTAGGTGAAGGACAAAAGGAAGAATTTTCTTTGTGAAAGCATGGATTTTTCAGCACCATGCTTTCCAGTTAACTTTAATCTTAAAAAATTTCAATGCAATTTCATCAGTACCTACTCCCCTCCTGATTACTCTTCTTTTGTTCTCACTCCTTAATAATGTTTTTATTTATCAATACTTCCACACCCAGTAACCCCTTGTATCTTACTGTGTTACTTGCTTTACTGTGTTGCTTGAAATGAAAGTGATAGAAAAAAGTGCTTATCATTTGCTGCTACTACTAGACTGCTTGCTGCTGCTATTACCTATCCTCTCTACAGCCAATTGTCTGTGTCATGACCTAAGCTCACTACATAAAGTAATAATAAGAAAAATGTTTCATCTAAAAATTTAAAAAGTATTCTTTAATTATTTCATATTTGTAATTGTTTTGGCAGAACAGCGAATGAGAGGGCTAGTAAAAAGACAAATATTGCTAAGAGCTACAAAAGACATGAGTTTGTGAAGAACCATGATTGCCCATGCCCTGAAGAGGTATGGCCCATAGAAGAAGATAGTTTTAAAAACAAATTGGTAAACTGTATCATTAGTTTAAAAATAATCTTATACTTTTCCTCTTTTCTTTCTACCTTCAATTTTTATCCTCTTTTTTTATCTGGTATGACTGACTGATATCTATCACATATACATTTGTTTTATATAGTCTTACAAAGGAATATTATTTACTTTTTATTTTCTACCATTTGTTTCTATATTTTCATAACTTTAAGAAAACAGTTTTTCAGTATTTGAGATATATCTGTACTTAAGTATTTATGGCTTCTTTTTCCCCAAATATGATATTTAATTTGACATTCTAGAATTGAAACAAAGTTTTATTCCAATGGTACAAAATCACAAAGAATAGTGCCAAATAATGGAAACCATATCACTTGAAGACTTTCAAGAGCAGCAACTACTAAAATGGATATCACATGTAACTGGAAGAGAAAATAATGACATAATCACACTACTTCAAATCAAAGGTTAGGAAGGAAACTCCCTCAGTAGTGGAAAGAGTGATAACTAAAGAAATCTTTTCCTGAAAAATTGTTCTAATAGAAAGATTTTATAAATTCCAAAGGATATTAGTATTGGCTGTTCAGTCAATGAATGACAAATGTTTCCTTTTAATGAAATGGCTATATTATCATTACCATTAACATTATTATTGCTACTCTTTACCAAAACACTCTGGGTCAGTATATTTCTGTGTTATTAGAACAAACAGGAAATAAAGTAATTACTTTGATCCTTGAAATTTTAATGATTATAGAAAATCACAAATCTGTAGATATTCTGCTATTCATTCCTCAATCCTTCTTTAAGCAGAATTTATTTTTGTAGAATCATGATTTTGTATTTAAAAAACAAAATTAATTCGAGTTTTAAAGTATTTTTCATATACAGGGCGCGATGGATAAATTGTCGTATAAATTATGCAAAAATGAAAATAGTATTGACATCTCATTTTAACAGATATATTTACCAAAATTACACAAAAATATCTTGAAATGCTAAAGAGTAAATTTATTCAATAATTTATTCAATTGCCCAACTAGTCCTACTATACTATGTAGTTGATAAAATTGAAAACGAACAATGGGCATGCATGAAATTAAAAATATAAAATGGTAACAATTTACCTAAACCACCCTGTATTCACTTTGCTTAACTTCTTTTCGACTTTCTTTAATAAATAAATTTTTTTTATCCATTATCTTTAAACCAACATATTCATGGTTTATAACTAAATTTTTAATATTAAATAAATCTGTCCCTAATGTCTTCAGCTCAAAAGACCATTTATCATAACTCAGGTAAATATTGACTGATATTTGCACTAATTACCTATTACTGTTTTTTCTCTTTAATATCATGTTTACAATTGCCTAAATTAAATACACTTCAATGCTATTACAATGGTTAATACCAAATGATCTTTCTACTTGATCCAAGTTTCCATTTTAGCAAATGCTTTCATGTTATTGCAAGAAATGGAACCAGCTTGTAGACATTTATTTTAACCATGGAGTCATCACCTGAGGGAACAACTGTTATTTTTTAAATAATGAATATTATTTCATCAGGACTTCAAACTTCTCTTATCATAGTTAATATCTTTATGTACTGTTGGATTTCTGTCATAGACATTTAATATTGTGATACCAATTATTAGTGTGGTTAATGATAAAATCTTGTTCATTTATTGATGTGCATGATGAAGGAAATTCAATCTCATTCTTTGTTCTGGCTATTGACAACAAAATTACAATTTGGAATGACTCATAAAAAGAATTAAACCAAGTGTGGTTAAATTCTGATCAAATTTCACAGCACAGCACAATGTTTCATATCATTTTAGTTATGACCTTGTTACAGGAATGGCATAAAAATTGACATGAGGGAAGAAAATGAGTGATCTAATTAATAATCTTCTCTCTTTATAATTGCAAGACGAGACAATAGCAGCAAAACTTCAATATCAGTCATGACAGATGAACAACTAAACAAACTCACAAGAACTATTATCTGTAAATGATAATTTTATGAACTTGGTATGCCTAAAAGTGTGGGTAGTTTAATAAATATTGACAAAGAAATTGAAAGCTGAGATCAAATTCCAGGCTGTTGCATTCATTTTTGTACAAATTGCATCTCTTCTCCCTTTCCGCACTCTGGGTTAAATAAATAACAGAGTAGACTATGTTCTTTAGCCTTGGATAGCAACCAGTCTAAAAGAAAGAAAAATGTGACTTCTAAACTGTGAAAAATGTAACAGAGAAAACCACCCACTATCTTTCCCAAGAATTTATGGCAATTGCTAGATAATAAAGGTGCTTTGTAGAGAGCTATGATCACCTACATCCTGAAGGGACATGGTATTAAAAAAACAAATGACTAAAAGAATGACAGGATTATTTAAATATAAGTTAACACTTTATGCCTACCATTAAAGTGCCACTCACTGGTATTTCTGCTGCTTATTTCCCTGGTATGTTTCTGACAGAACCCCATTGGAGTTAAATAGTAATATGCTCAAGTCTCCAACAGGCAGTACCTCACCTTCAGCAGATTTTTAGGGTTAATCCCAGGCATCTGAGGCATCTGAGGCATCTCTATAGTGGAAGTACCAAATGATTTTGATGAATTTTTGTTCTTAGTCCCACTTTAAACTCAGCCTTTGCCACATTCTGTTCAAATAGGTATGCAGATAAATCGGCCCTGCTGCTTTGAATCAGATTGTAGTATCTGTGCACTTTGTAAAAAATGTTACACACAAAAATACACAAATACACATTGTCTAATGTACCAGCCAGTACCAGGCGATCCATCTTTCACAAATCCTCCCGTATTTATTGATGGTACAGCATTAAAAACTGTTGAGGCATTCACATATCTTGGATCAACAATTTCTTCTGATGAAAAAATGAACAGAGAAATTCAATCCAGAATAGCCAAAGCCAGCACAGCATTTGATAAACTTAAACTTATATAATTCCAAAGATGTGTCTCCCAGAATAAAGATCAACATATACAGATCAGTCATTCTCTCAACCCTTCTCTATGGTCCTGAAACTTGAACCCTGTACTGCAAGCACATAAATCAACTTGACACTTTTCACATGTGCTGTCTTAATGCCATATGTGATATAAAATTGTATGACAGAGTCAAGAATAGTGCAATACTGAAGTAATGTAACAACATCACAAGCATTGAAACCATTCTAGAAAAGATACAACTTAGGTGGACTGGTCATGTTGTGAGAATAGATGAGCATAGGCTTCCAAAAAAAGTTCTGTATGGACAACTACCAAGCTCCAAGCGTTCAGTTGAATGTCCACTCTTATGCTACAAAGAAAAATTGAAAGACAACTTGAAACATCTCAACTTTGATCTAAAAACTTGGGGAGCCCAAGCATCAAACCGAAAGCAGTGGCATAAGACATGTTTCATTAAGTTAAAGGATTTTGAAGACAGTAGACTAAAGCACCATGATCAGCTTCATCAAGCTCTGAAGCAGAGACAACATCAAAATCCTGCATTAACAAATTTCCTCTGTCAGTGTGGCTTTGTCACCCACAGCAAGGCTGGGCTAGTATCACAAGTGAAATATGTCTTTCCTTTACCTGATTTTCTCCACAATAGCCCCTGCTAGCATGCATAAGTATAAAACAAAAGGCACCATCCAATGCTGACCCCTATTTATCGTTCACAATAAGAGTCCAGCATATATATATATATATATATATATATATATATATATATATATATTCATGCATACACACCTATGTATATTTACTGATATCTGATGGATGAGTCTTTTGAGTAAATATTTTTTAAAAGTGGAAATTTTCCTTTTATAAATATTTAAAATGTAGTTATAAATGTAATATTTTATTTCTGATTATAAATTTCTTTCAAACAAATTCAACCCTGTGAAAATTCCATAGGTACTGACAACTAAGATAAAATCCATTATCTGATGTCTCCACTATTCTCTCACCTTTTTCCTGTACCTTCTTATTCTCTCCCTTAGACTCTTCCAATACAACTAAGATTATCCATTATCTGATACCTCTACTCTTCTCCCACCTTTTTCCTGTATCTTCTTATTCTCTCCCTTAGACCCTTCCAATACAACTAAGATTATCCATTATCTGATGCCCCTGGTTTTCTCTCACCTTTTGTATGTATCTTCTCATTCTCTCCCTTATCCCTTTATTGTCCATCCATGATTTTTTCTGAATCTGAATTAATTTCATAAACAAAATTATATAAATGCACAAATATTCTCTACTGCCTCTTTTCTCATATTTATTTTATCCTCGCTACATAAAGAATTTTAACATATCAGTTTTTTATGCCTTCCATCCCATAACTGCCTTTTAAACTTATTTCTCATTGCCTCTTTTTCTTTATATCTACCAACAAAGCCTGTCTATGTATACTTTTATCTCCATCCATTCTTCTTCTTCATATATATATATATATATATATATAAAGACAAAAAGAAAACTTATCTTAACCAATGTGTTTCATCCTTTGAGAGACTTTATCAAGGCAAATGCATTTGCCTTGATAAGGTCCCTTAGAGAATGAAAAGTACCAGCTAAGATAATTTTTCCTTTTGTCTTTATTCATATTGTCCTTTTACAGATATATTCTATCTGAAATTTTACAAACACACACGCACACATACACACACACACGCACAAATAATTTTAAACTTTAACCCTTTTTCTCTTGATTTCTTGCTCCCTACTTTTCTTTTTCATGCCTTCTTTCCCTCACTATCCTATTCTCACTTGTGTTTTTCATTTCCACTTAATTTTATAATGTAGGTTTATTTTTTTAAAAAAGCATAATTGTTTTTAGACCAGAAAAGCTAGTGATCAGACAGTACACTCAGTCATAAACATAATGTATAATCTTCTTAATAGTGTTCTAACTTGGTGGATATATGTAGTCAATCTACAAACTGATCAGTCTCCATCTTTAAGAAAGAACTATTTACTTTATAGCACCAATAAAATTTTCTCCCATTTATTCCAACTGGATTTGAAGTTGTGAACATATTTACTAAGATTCTTAAAATTTGGCTCTGTCAATGGTTTGAGTTGAAATGAAATCAGAAAAACAAGTAAGTATCTCAGGAAACAAATGATGTTGATGTGAATGATATACTTTTCAAGAAAGGTCTATAGTGGAAAGACACAGTTATAGTACCAACATTATCCTCACTGATGATAGCAAATATATATTACTTACATAAGTACCATATACAGATGTTCCAAAGTCATGAGATAGCAGTATATAAAGGTAGTAACAGATAGTACCACCATACCTTGACCTCATGTAAATGCTCAGAACTATATTAGTTGTGCTCTGTCATCTGATGAGTCAGTGTAGCTGATCAGGCATTATGAATTATTAGAGTTGGAATAGAGCATGACAGTGGGTGTTTGGCAGATGAGACATACGATTTCTGAAATTTTGGTAACATCTGATACCCCACACCCTAATCTGCAGTATTATTTATGCACTGGGAAAAACTGATGAAAGGTATCACCACTCATAGAGGATAGTGCAGTATCTTGAACCCCATTCAACATATGAAGTACTTGATGCCTATTCAGTTGGTTAGTTCATTGATCTTTCTTCCACGGGTTATGGGAATGAAAGACTCACCATGGTGCTCCTGTAAACACCACACTATACAGTGCTTCAGTTGGGCTTGTAATTGTTCAGGTTTTGTGAAGAGAACAAAACAAAAAGTTAGAAAGCAGAACAGGTGGAATATGATTTCTGTAATCCATTTCATGGGAAAACCTGGTGTTTTCTTGTTCTTCTTCTCTAGCCAGACACTTCTTCTGTAACTTACAATCATACTGATCAGCCAAATGTTATTATTGGATGGTAGTGCATTCCTGAATGCTAGCCAAAAGTCATTCTGCTCACTGACAAATTCACAGTATTTATATTGTTTAGTATTTGCATGGAAATCTCTCATTATAGTTATATCAGGCTTATCAGTCCAAAAGTTTGCCTTTTCCAAACTGAAATTTATGTAATTTTGAGATATCTGACTTCACAGTCTGGCTAACCTTAAGGTTTTCATAAATTGATAGAAACATGTCTTTATATACTATATTTAATTTTATCAGGATTAAATGAAGATTTTTGTTCAAAAGCTAAGTGGTCATATAGGGTGTTGCAGAGAAAACATGCCACAGGCCATAACAAAAAAAATGTAGAACCTTTTTAATCTTAGGTGATGATCTATCCAAACCACTTGTGGAATCTATGCCCTTTGCAAAGATAAATGAGAGCACTACATTGTATTTGGCTCTTATCAATGACCTTTGGTACATCAGTGCATATCAAAGCCATATTCAAAAGTAGTTCCACCATTTTTCAAAATATGGTGATGGAAAGAATCAGAACACATGCTATGGTCCAAGAAACCTAGTATAGAAATGGAAGTAATGAAGAGACATTAAGGTCCCTAAAATTCCACCATCTGATTATTCAATAATATAATCAATAGAAATAATGGTTGAAGTGTACCTAGTTATTAGGATTAAACAATAAAACATCATGATTCAGTGGAAAAGCAAAAAAAATCACAAAAATGACTTAACTAAAGAAACATAATTTAAGACATTCCTGGCATATGAATGCACACACAGCATCATCGTTATTGACACAGAACATGGAATCAACAAGCTAAGTTCAAATTCTGGTTAAGGTTGTTGCATTCACTTTCACTCAAATGCCATTTTGAAAGCCACGTATCCATCTCTTCCCTATTCCCTCCATGTAGGGATTAAATAGTAAGGCAGATCGGGCTCTCTAGCTTTAGTTTGCAACCAATCTCAGGAAAACTCTGAATTCAAAACCAGCTAGGTGGGGAGCGAGCAACTCCACTTCATTAAATCTACCTCTTACTGAAACTATAGCCACATCACCCAGCATAGTTTTGCAGTGGCTTTATGATCCACAGGGAAGTTAACAAGTTTAAGTGGATGAAGGGCAGGAATCAAGGTAGAAATAGTAGAATGTGAACTGTCAAACTCAGTGCATTAAATACAGGATTCTGTTCCAAATTATCAAATATAACTGACACTTAAAGAAGGTTAGGGAGCAAGAAGGATAAAACACCATCTCTATCAACCAAGATGAGGATATTAGTGCAAAAAGTTCAATAAATAATAAATGTAATTTCTATAAAAATTAACAACTCTTTTCCTCCTTTAAAAACTATTTAAATAAATAAATACTCATGATGAACAAACACATACACATATATACATACACAGCCTGTCTGAAGTTACTATGTAAATCAAATAAACCTCAATAACTCAAAAAGTTCTGAACCAATAATTGTCAAATTTAAACATCCATTTTCACCATTAGTAAAATATTTAGCTAAATGTTCTGCCATTTTTAATGGTTAGTTTTTGAGATATTTGGAACTTATGAAAATCAACTGATTGAAATTAGTATGCAGATTAAACTAATGTAAACTTAAGATTTCAGAAATTTAATAAAAACTATTTTTTCTTTGCAGAGATCATCAGTTGATAAAGAAGGTTTTTGAAAATATAAATTGAGAACTCAAAGCAAAGGAAAAAAAACTTTAAAAATTTGCTTCCTTGAGATGAACATAAACTAAGACAATATCTAAATTAATTGTTTGAAATTGGACAATTTTTTTCAAACCAAATTTGAATTATTGAAGTTTATATGATTTGCTTAATAACTTCAGACAGGGTATATATATATATATATATATATATATATATATATATATATATATATATATATATATATGTGTGTGTGTGTGTGTGTAATATTTATTTAAAATTATAACTTAAGTATGTTACAACATCACTACAAAAATAGTCATTTTGTTTCAACTGTATTGTCAAGTGATGTGTTGATTGTAAAATAAAGTTTTTAAAAAGTTCAAAAAACAACCATTACCCCCAATGGGGGGAATATTTTTTATGTAAGATGTAATGGCCAATCAAATTACAAGTATATGATAATTCAAATAACGTGACAACGGACCTAGATACAATTTATTTATGCTTTAAAATTAATATTAGATTATATAGGAAATGAGGATAACTAATTAATCTCCAATTTATTATGTAATTAAAAAATAAAAGTTACAAATATTAAACCCTAAATATAACCAGTCATCAATAATAATATCACAGTTATAATTACCATTAACATAATCACAATCATCAATAAAACACCAGCAGCTATCATTGCTAAAAATGCAAATATCATCATCATCATGTCCACAGATAGAACCCAACTTAACCAACATGGTGGTAGAGGATGCAGATCAATTAGTGGGTGTACGCGTCTACACACACACACACACACATATATATATATATATATATATATGTGTGTGTGTGTGTGTGTGTGTGTATGTGTGTGTGTGAGAATGTCAGATGGTGCAGACAATCAATCTGTTATTAAGATAACATTGCTACATATGCAATTCTACAGTCTTGACACCGAAATAGAAGCTGGTCTAAGCTGGTCTAAGCTGGTCTTAGCTGGTCATAGCTTGTCCAAGCTGGTCAGAGCTGGTCTAAGCTAGTCATAGCCATGATACTACCAGCACTACCAGTACTACCAGCCTGACATGGATGTGTAACTGTGACTAACCTTGGATTCTTTATATGGATTAGTTCATATGAACTAAAATGCATACACCTGTATGTATGTGTGTATATGTATGTGGGAGTGCCATCTCAAACAAACACAGAATAAAATTTCCCCTTGGACTACACACAGACACAAATAAGCATCAATAGTTCCAATTTTGAAAAAATAAACCAGTTTGTCTGATGATCAAAAAAGCATGAAACCCAGGGTTACAAACTATATCCATGCAACTGTATATATATACATATATATATATATATTAATGCATGTTTCATTAAATAATATAGACAACTTTTGTCTATTTATTTTAAGCAAATTCCTTTCATATCGTCTGATAAACCTAATAACATTATCATTGAAAGATGAAAGAAAATCACCATATTGATACATGTTTTTAAATCCAATCTAAATGAAAATGAGAAGTGTTAAATGTAGGAAGCTGTTGATATAAACCAATGGCTTCTGTTATCAATTATAGGCATTTAAGTATATTTGTGGAATTTTCATAGTTTATTTTGTTCAGGTTAGGTTTCAACTGTTTTATGTATATAGCTTCAAGAATTTTTAGTTTTTGTTTGTTGTTTTCATGTTTAAGTATAGTTGTGTTTTCAACAAGAATTTTCTGGAATTGTGTATGTGGCCAGGCATGTTCTTTTAAATGCCTAAAAATGTTACAATTATCATTCAAATGTATAGTCTCTCTAGTGTCGTGAAAGCGAGTTTGTGGTATGACCAACATAAATATTATTTACTTCGTTGGAGATACAATCTCCCAGAGGGCACTTGAATTTGTTAACTATGTTGGTTTTTTACAAATCACTAATGGGGGATGGGGGAGAATCATTGCAAATAATTGAGTTGGATATATTAGATTTAGTATAGTATATTATTAATTTAGTTTTTTGCTAGGATCTGTTGTAGATATATTAATATTTACCAATTTTTTAGTATATTTTCATCTTGTTTAATAAAACATGCATTACTGAAAAAATGCTGCCTAAATACACACAATATATATATATATATCCTTGTGTCCGTGTGTAAATTAATTGAAATAACTGCTTTTGTTTCTTTTCTTTCAAAATACTGACAATTTTAGACATACTGAATTAACAGGGTGTAATCAATTTCTATTTTTACCTAAAATTAGGTATTTGTGTGTGCAGTGGGGTGCAGTAATATGAATCTATTTTCAGGGTGTATGATGAAATTTGTTTGGCCTTGAAAAATATTGTGTCATCCGTGATTGCATCAGATTTTCATCATGCCCAGATACTATTGTCTCAACTGTTGATTAGTTGTCCTATAGCCATTGTCTGTGATGGACATTACTTGAAAGGAAGTGTATGAAAATTGTAATGCTGCACGAACACACTGGCAAGCCTTACTAGTGAGCAAATTAAAGTACTATAGACTGGCCCAGAAACTCTCCTGATTTAAATCCAATCAAGAATCTGTGGTCAATCTGCAAGGAATGATTTCATAGAATGGACATACAAAGCACTAACATATTCACTGAGTCATGCTTCATTGGAAAAAAATGTCAAAAAGTATAAAAAACGTAAATTACAGTGCCTAAATAAGGCAAAGCATTCTAAGATCATATGCAAACAACAGCTCATATATATATATATATATATATATATATATATATATATATATATATATAAGATATTTATTATTGTACAATTATCTAGGTGTCCCACATGGAACTTTAAATTGCATAAAGGCAGTAATATCTAATTATTGCTTTTCTTATATTTATTATATAGGCCCTGTTTATATATTTTTTACATTTTACATCAGGCAGTGTCTTTGTAGTGTCCTTGTTTGTTTTTATTATATATATTAAATGTCAATTGCTTGAATATCCACAAATCTATAGAAATAAGTTTGATATTTTCTACATGGATCTGCAGTACTCTTCCTGTGCTCCTTCTCATTTCCCATTCATGTAAAAGTTACTCTTCTCCTGTCTTACCCATATTTCTTCTTTGTTGCTTGACTCTCTTCTGGCTTCCTTGCTAGCTGCTTTTATCGCTAGCCCTGTCTCTGCTGATACTGCCTATACAGCAGCAATCTTCCTGAAAAAGGCCTCAAAGTGAAGTATAAGTTCTTGCTGATGAGTGAATTACCAATATTCAATAGCAATTAGCACACAGACACATGCTCACACAATAAATGTGGCTATATAAAACTAGATTCTAATTTGTGTTTCTTTGTTGAATATAACTTTAACTCTATTTGGAATAATAAATTGTTGTATTAAAATGTTAAGTTACATTTTCATATTTGTTAATTATATCTTTGGCTAGTTTTGACCATTTTTAGTTCTCACTTAACTCCATCCAAAACATCCACTACACCCTGGTAATTTAAATACTGAGATAAAATATTTATATTGATAAATACTTCAGAATAGAAAACTGAGGTTGAAAAGATAAAATTGAAAAAATATATTTTTTAAATCGCAAAGATCTATAAAATCAATTTTTCCCAAGTTATTAAAACAACGTTGTGTAAACATTGATTCATCAATGTTTCACTTGGTATCTAAAATTTCTGAATCTACTTATTGTCTGATTTTGAATGAAAACATTTTTAATGTCTTCCATTTCTTTTCATGAAAATCATTTTATAAATTTCTTGTCACGAGATTCAAATAAAATCTACTGAAATATCAAATTCTGTTGATGTAAAGGTTTTTTACTGATGGGCAAAGATTTAACCTTGCTTTTCTTTCAGAGTAAAAATTCTTTCCTAAAACTACTTATTGCTTTGACGTATGCCTGTACATATGCATGTGCTCATGTATGTGTAGCTATTTATGTACAAGTTTAAAAATGCGTCTATAAAGTATCACTGCATATGTATACAATATATAATCAAGTGTATGCAAATGTACATATATTAATTTACATATCAAGATGTATACAATGATACACATGTGGGTAAGTGAATGACAAAATGGGAAAACTTTTTAGTTATGCATTTTGTTCTGAGGAGAAACATCTTCAGACTCATAATGGTTTCATTAATAGAACCAGTCTCATATATAAAAGGAGAAAGTATAAATAAATGCAAAGAACACCAAAATGTTAAAGATATAATGATTCTCAACTTTAAATTTTGATGTGTATATATATATATATATATATATATATATATATATATATATATATATATATATATATATATATATATATATATATATATATATATATATATATATATATATATATATATATATATATATATATAACATGGTTCATTTAATATGACAAAAGAAAATTTAATGAATTTTTTTTAGTTTTTCCAATATTCTTACATTTTTCCATTTGGTGAGAGTAAGGGAGTGCAAAAAAAGTAAAAAAGCAAAAATTGTCCGTATTGTCCATTGTCCGAATCACTTTTGACCACATCTTTAGCCATTTTCCAATTAATAACACCTAAAAACAAATCCCCTTGGAAATGGCTAAAGAAGTGGCTGAAAGTGCTTGGGACAATGGACAATACGGACAATTTTTACACTCCCTTACTCACATTAAACAAAAAGTGTAAGAATGTTGAAAAACTAAATAAAAGTTTCATCAAATTTTCTTTGTTATATTCAATAAAACATTTTTTAAAAAAATGGCTATATATATATATATATATATATATATATATATATATATATATATATATATATACACACACATTCACACACACATATGTATATACATATACGCATACACACATATACATACATACATATATATATATATAAGTGGACACTGAGGTTAACACCAAGTGCTTACAGTCTTTTTAATACTTGAAAGCAATTTTGCCAAAATAGTATGTTTCATGCTTCAACACAATCTTCAGGCTATATAGCATACCATAAAATTATATTTTTATCATATTTTTACATAATATCTTATATATATATATATATATATATATATTGTTTGTATGAAAAGTGTTAACAGAAATCAAATCCAATGTCCTCACTTGATGGCCACCAACAGCTGATATTAAACAACCTGCTAGAGAAAGCATCTCATCAACTATAGCTCAGAAACTTAACTCAAAGAAACAACAAATAAACAAATTAATATATATATATATATATATATATATATATATATATACACACACACACATATATACATACATACATATATATATAATTTCTTATTACTTTAAATATTATAGTGGATACACATATGTTGAGTAAATTTTCCTGTGTTTTAAACAATTTACATTTATGGCTACTGATATGAGGAATATCTAAAAAGTAAGATACACACATTAAGTGAACATGTTTATTACTTTGAAAATTAAAATGTTATTTATATGTCACCAGCACTATTCTGCTATTTGTCCATGCTGATACCATAATGATTGAAGCACAAGTCACATTGGTGAATGAGTCCAAAAATACTTTCCTAAAGAAACATGACATCAAGTTATTGGATTCACCCATGCACCTTTGCACCAACAACATCATCTGTGTTCAACCACTTCCTGGATATATCATGTGCAGTCTCCAAAGAGATAACAATATGAAGGAACTAGAAATATGTAGTAGATGTCGTATAAACTCCCAACTTTCTCATTTGTCATGTTGGCCATGTGTGCGGTGACACTTTTGCATATCAGGATAACATCTTCACACAATCACCCTAGCCTTTTTCAATGAACAGCTTCCCTCACTCTGTTCAGTGAGCATTTGAATGCATTAACTCTTTGACCATCTAGTATGAATTCCAAAATCAATACAAATTTTGCATTGCAGAACTCTGTTGCCATCAGTGTCTTTATTAACTGCTTTTGAGAGTTTGGTGATGAGGGAAGAATCCAGGTCATGGAAATCAATCTTTGGCTCCACAGCAACATGATGCACCCAGGTCTCTTATCAACAATCATATGCTCCAGAAATTCCAGATCTGCTCACCACTGCAAATGCTGAAAAGAAATTTCCAAGCACTAGAACTTAGCTTCATTAATCAATCACTTTGGGACACTTTCTAATATCCCAATTTATTGTGGATGACACAGATGTTGATATGCCGCTAAACAAGCCCAACCAATCAATCTTGTGAGTGATTTCATGGCCACCAAAATTGGAGGATCAAGTCCAATAGCTATGTCAATGTGCTGTGTTGTTGTTGCATGTTGATTATAAATATGGCTGTTCTATCTGATTCTCTACCTGCAGATTTGTACACCCTTTTGTGAATGCACTACACCAGACTGATACTGGCTTTCTGCTCATTACATGTCTGCTATACATAGCAAGAAGCTCTCTTTTTGGAAAGAGAAAAAAAATCTTATACTTCACACCTGTTTATATACAGTTTTATAGAGAAAGCCATCTTTGTTGTGATGTCACATATGCATTTTCTCAGTATTAATGCTGTTCTGGCTGTAAGAAATACTGCATACTCTTTGCTGATTTGTGTTTACAGACTTTCACATTGTTTTTATTCCAGTCTATTGATGCCTGTCTGTACCTAACTTTTTGGAAATAACTATTGTGCATATAAAATATATATGCATATATATTTATGAGTATTCTTTTAATCCTTCCACCCTCAAGCAAGGCAATAAAGTCACTAAGACATGATGGGTTATTTAGTATGAGAGAATATGAGAAAAAGGAAACATTATTAAGGAGAAAGAAAAAAGATATATATCTTGATATCGACCTTGTTCCTCCAGCAGTTGCACAGTAAAGTGCTGCAATTTTCTTCCACATAGATTAATCTTGGACAAGTTTCAGAGCTTGGACCCAGTTAATGTTAATTTTTCTCAGTTCTTTTTTAACTGTAGTGTGCCATGTCATTTTAAGACAACTCCCTTGGTCTTTTGCAGCCTCGAGTTATCCAGTTTAGTGCAACTTTGGCTGGCCAACTGTCAGGTGGTTGCAGGATATGACCAGTGAACTGTATCCGTCCATCTGCCACCATTACAGAAAGGTTTCTAGAATTTTTAAGAATTCTAGATTTTTATATATATATATATATAAATCTTATATCTGTTTAATATTTTGCTGGCTGAAAGGGGAAATAAAAATCCAAAGAATATATGTAATGGAATCAATCCCAAACTGGCATCTCAAATTCACTCACTTTCCCACAGCCATGACACAGCTTTGATCTGTCTCTTCTATAAATATTTCTATTCAATCATTCTGATGAGCTTTCTTACTAGGTACCTCGACCAAATTTAAGCATATTATTAGACTGGCAACTAAGTTTCACCGTTTTACTGTTGTACTAGTTAGATGCAACCATGTTTTATTCTAATAGTTTCTTTTCTTGTGCTTCTCAGATGTAGAAGTCACTTCTGATTTCTTTCTTCCCTGCCACTTAGAATCTTCAAAAATTTAAATGCAATGCCAATTGCCACTTTCTTCCTTTTTGAATCCTGTTCTTTTGTCCTTTCTCCCCCACTAAAAAGTCCTTTGATCCTCTTTCACTCCCAGTAACCCCTTGTATCTTAGTTGCATTATTGCTTTGGTAGGGGTGAAATGATTAAAAATATAACAATTATCTTTTCTTCCTATCCATATAGACAGTCCTTTACCTCAAGTGGCATCCCAGGCCTTGTACAGGGAGAGTCTTCTGTAATATATATATATATATATATATATATATATATATATATATATATATATATATATATATATATATATATATATATATATATATATATATATATATATATATATATATATATATATATATATACACACACACATACACACACAAGTGAATCAGTATTCATATACTGACAGTTATTAGCTAAATTTTGATGTGAAATTTTCAGTCAATGCACTTTATTTAGTGATGAATACTAATCATAAAAATCAAACATTATACAATAGAAATTTCAACTCAAAATGTTTGTAACAGCTGGTTCAGATTACAGACATTGTTCCAGCCTTGTTTTGTGAGTATATATATATATATATATATATATATATAGAGAGAGAGAGAGAGAGGGGGGGGAGAAAGAGAAAGAGAGAGAGGGAAAGAGAGAGAGAGATAGCTAACTAGTTTATTTCGCCTTTCAGCCAGCAAACTATTAAACAGATATAAGTAACTTCCAATTCCCCAAAGGAAATCAAACTCTCATCTTGTTTTTTTTTTTGTTTTTTTCACAAATGCACCTGTCGCTTTACATATATTTCTCTTCCGTAATCCATTGCCACATTGTATGTGTATTTGTGTTTCCTTCTTATTTTTGTAGCTTTTCATCAATTTTTTCTCAAAAATAATCAGTTATCTACCAAATGCTCTTTTCACAATGTCGAATTCTTTTAGCAATATTGAAATTCTGCAAGCAAATCTACATTAGCACAATATATACAAAACCACATAACATATAAATAAATACAAATCAAGATACACTTACCCTGAAATCTACTATTGCTTTTTCTGGATAATGTACAGAAATATGTTGAAAAGACTATACAATAGGAAAGTAATTTGAAGTTAATAATTTTAATAAATAGTTTACTGGAGAATGTCATTTTGATTGATTTCCTCTAAAAACTTAAGATAGCAATGTATTGCAAATACTTTGATAGAAATACATTGTAGGTTTATAAATTCAATGGTATGTGTTTACAATTCAAGAATAAAGCACAAAGTCAACCATATATTATTGACAACTTTAAATCATTTCATGTATTTATAAATTAGATATACTTTATATCTTCTGTAGAAAAGGTTCTCAGATAAGACTTTGGAAAAAGTTATACACCATAGATTGTGAGATACAAACTATTAATGGATCTATGAGTTGTAAGATAATACCTGATAATAATATCAATGCTTTAGGGGATGTCAGCAATGTTATTCACACTGCAGTATTCAATGGCAGTATATTACCTTGAATTTTAGTATGAAGTCTTATCAACTATTATTCGTTTTTGATCGGTATTTTATTTTTTTTTATTTTAATTGCTTTTCAACACTACAACTCAGCACATCTCTCTACAACAATTAGTAAAACATGTAAACCAGAAATAATGAATAAATGCTCAGAAAGATTCAAACTCACATTTTGGAGATAATAATGATTTACTGATACAAGTCCTACTAATTAACCTATAGCTGGAGGGAGGTGACCTTTCCCAAGGATATATGCACGTAAGTGAATATAAAAACTCTGACTGGAATTGGAATTTGGCTCTCTGATTTCCAATTCCAAGCTATTATCCATTACACCACCTGCACATCCAAGCTTACAGCACCTGGTATTCTCAAGTGGTCATCCAACTAGTTACTGATTGCTTAACTTCAGCGATCATACAGGAACTAGTAGTTGTGATAAAAAGCAACTAAAATTAAGTAATATTAGTCAAAACTTTGGGTGTACATATAGCCGAGCAGTTATCAGCAATAAAAGTGCAATTCGCATTGTCTTCAATTTTGGAGCCATCTCTTTTCCTCTCCAGCTAGAAGTAATAGAAAGCAGGTAATATGCTCCGCACAGGTAGGGGTTGAAAGCTTGCCATTATAACAAGGTGCTCTGTGGCTTGGAGAAAATTAAAAAAGCTCCTACCCATTCTCACATCCAAATACATATTGTTGAGAACTCATGGCAAATTGTTCTCTGCGTGTGTACAATCTACACTGCTCCACAGCAGTGAGACTTGGGAACCAAATGTATCGGTCTTGCAGTGGCTCTGCCACAATGACTGCTCGATGTTTCGCTGGATCTGTGGCACCAAGTGAAATGTAAACAAGGCTCAGTATTGCTGTGCTATCCAACAAGCATCATCATAAATTAGGACTGTCTTGGAGTTCAGGGTTTCTGGTCACAGAGGTTGAAGTAGGCCAAGATGTCGAGAGACTGCATTAGGAGGGATTTGTGGGAGTGCAGCCTTGCCCACATTAGTCTTCTTGATAGCAATATAATCAAAGTTCTGGATCTGGCTTGCTTATTGATATTAGGGAGTATCAAAAGCATTTTCTTTTTTACAGACCTTTACTTCAAAGCTTATTTCATGTACACATCTAAAAACTATATATGACACCACTATATTATTAATATTATTATCTCTATCTATAAAAGGCAGGATGTGTGTGTCTGTAACGAATGCACAGGCGCCATTTTCAATGAATTTGCACCAAAATTTACATGCACATGCTCCAATTTAGCAGGAAGACCAAGACTGACTTTGCATTTCTCAACTCCCATTGATAGTAGAAATAATCAATTTTTTCATGCTTCTACGGCAGTTTTCATGTAGTTTGTGACCATTTTGTACTGGCCAGACAGAGAGCCTATAGCTAGCTGCCATGAATAAGCAGGAAGATTCTATTGGCCAGCATGAGAGCCAACAGCTGACTAAAATGAATGTTAACTAGCATGCTAGCATGCAAAAAAAATCAATAGCTGCATTCGTCACAAGTGGGAAAAATTTAAATCTGCATGGCACTTTACTCCAATTGGCTCATTCGCTTGCTTAAACTCAACATTGATTCTGATTCCACAGAACTGGGTTGGGTTTGAAAAAGTATTTGTTGTTAACATTCTTTTTCCATTTGGTTTTTCCAGTTATGAGTCCTTTTTTAAAGCTGATTGTTTTGTGTTCATTTTGTTTAGTTCTTTTTTCGTAACAGATTTAATGTTTAGTATAGAGCTTAGAAAAAATTCGCAGTGTGAGATAGGCAAGAAGTAAGGCATGTAGCAACATCAGCACAGCAAAGGGCACTCCTTTAATGGCAAGGAAGGGCAAAAATATTTTAAGTCAAGTGATAGCAATTGCTGTATGAGTCGTACGATTTTTGAATGAAGCACGGGCAACGCCTGGCCATGCTGCTAGTTATTATATACATCATTATCTATACTATTTATTTCTTCAAATATTTGAGATATTGGCAATTTTCAGTTATTATTTTAAACTAGAACTCAAAACCATTGAGGATATTCAATGTTTAAAGTAAACTTGAAATAAATTCCAAGTGTGAATGACTATCACTTGTCACTTATGATGTTCAAAAAAAAAAAATTGAGAACCTTACCATCAACATTTGAAAGTTTCAGAAGAGCTAAAATCATCAAAAGTTACTATATGTCAAGCATTACATAAAAATATATACCGTATATGCTTGCATATCATGCAACATTTGTAAACCTAATTTTGAAGCCAATCTTAAGGGGATCACATCATACATGAGATATAAAATTATATATCTTTTACTTAACTGTATCCAATGATAATGCATGTAATATTCACATAGTAGTATCATATTATAGACTGCAAACATTAAATATGCATCTTTTTCATTGTTTACATTTATAAGCTGTTTTTCATTTGGTTGTTTATGGTTGTACGCATTAACGCAACAAGTATAGCATGACTAACAATACTTTTATCATTCACTTTTACTTTTTTAACTTATTTAACTAGAAATTGGGATAAAGAGATAGAGGAAGAGAAGTTAGTCTATTGTAATTTGGTCTCTCAAAAAAGGAACTAGCATGATACACAAGATACATGATAAAATCATTTTTTATAAGTGAAAATTTAGAAGTCGCACATTACACGAGATTGCTTATTACATGAGTATATATGGCAGTTGCTTAAAAAATTAAATACTTTTTATACATCCTAATATTATTATTAGTTTGTAAAAGTTCCCAGTGTCCATTTTGTGAAACTCATGATTGAATAAACAGTCTTATTAAATAATGCTTGAAACTTTTACATGCAACATATTCAATAGAGCTAAATGCTATATGAATATTACATATTATATTTGTTCCATATCTATGAAAAGTTTTTCTATTCTTTGTCATTTTCAACAGTAAAAGTTTACAATGTTTTATGCAGTAGTTTCATGTGATAAAATGATTGGTGTCTCTATTAATGAAAGATAAGTCAACTTTAGTAATCTCAGATCTCTAATTAAGACATTCAGAGAATGTCAAGTATCTTAACTTTGATCACAGTTTCCTGTTCTTTGTAGCTCAGAGTAAGGTTTGTCTTTTTGATATCCCTCCTAGTCCCTGTTCTGTCAACCATTTACATGAGTGCATTAGGTTGGTAATGTGAAGCTTTCTTCTATCCCTCTTGACTTCAATGTGACTTGTGAGTGTCATATTCTTCAAACCCTCTTTCTTCATTATGTTCCCTAGAAATTTCAGTTGTCTCTTCCTAATTCTAATTATAAATATCCTTTTTGTTTTCATTTTCCTTAAAATCTTGTTGTTGCTCACATGTTCAGTCCATGGTATTCTCAGCATCCTTCTGTAGAATCACATTTCAGTTGCCCCAAGTCACGATATTGAGTCACCCCACCCACGAGGGTGTCATGTGGCACAAGGCCTTTTTAAAGTGGGCATTCCGAGCCCGTGGGCTCGGCCAAAAATATGCCCATTGAACCCGTATAAACGGGTTCAGGGCCGGTTTTACCTCCCCGAAGGAGACTCCGCCCTTCGGCGTAGCCTCCTTTGGGTTCCTCCCGTCCGTAGGAAGAGAGTTCAACCAAGCAGTCGGTTCAAAAGTGAATGACTGACTCAAGTCACTTCTTCATCTGTGAAGAGATGGTTCAGTATTCACTGCCATATAGGGCAACCAATACTACATTACATCTCAGCACACTTTTCTTTGTTTCTATTGAAATTTTCCTGTTTTTTAATACTTTGCTTAGCTTTTGGAAGGGATCATTTGCTCTTCCAATGCTCCTTCAGATTTCAGCATCATATATTCCATCATTAAAATACTAAATATTAAATTTTTGTACTTGCTTGATTCTGATGTTTCCAATTTGTAATTCCCATCTTGGATTGTTCTTTATGATGATTGTTACTACAAGTGAGGTTAATGATCCAGTCTTTTTTGATTTTGACTTCAAATATGTAACCATTCCATCTCATAAAAAATATTTAAGTTTGATTTTCATATATGAAATCCTGACAATATCAGTTTTTGCTCAAAGTTTTACACTTGCATTTTCTAATTGCTCAAATAATGAATATGAAATATTCTCTTAATTAATCAACAGATTATTGAAAAACATTCAACCATTGTTTCTTTGCTACCACAGGACACCATCCATCCATTTGCATTAATTTAAATTAATGGTAAAAGGCATAAATAAAGCTGCTGAGTGTTGAACAATAGAGATCTTCATGTCATTTCCATTTTTAAACTCCTTAAAATCTTCCCTTACAGTGTAAGTGTTTATATAGATGCACAGTAGATGTAATGAATTTTAAAATTAGCAAAGACTTGGATAACAAGTGGAATTTTATCTTTAATATTTTAGTTACAAAACAGGAAATCAGCAGGTTAAATATCAATATGTTAGGCTAATGCAAAACTGTCAATTATCTGAAAGAATTCTTGACATTAAACTGAAAGCCTAAAAGCCTTTCAAGATATCTATCATAGCTGTATATGCACCAACAGCATAAAAAGTACAGAAGAAGAAATTGAAATGTTCTATTCTAAGTTAGACAATGCCAAGAAATTATAATTGTCATGGGAAACCTAAATTTCAGAATAGGCAATGAGAGTGATGGTAAAATAGTTGACAAATCCAAACTAGCAACCCACAATGAATACAGAGAAAAATGGGTTGAATGGTGTACAGTAAATGACCAGGTAGTACACCTGGTTTCAAGAACACCCAGGATGAATATGCATATGGAGAAGCCCTGTAGAAGAAACAAAAAACAAATCAACTGCATAACTATCAACTAGAGATTCAGGAATACAGTTTTACACTACAAAACAAATCCATGTGCCAACTGTGTGAGCAATGACCTCCCCGTGATATGTAAACCATAGAAATTGAAGAGGACTAAAACAGCACCCAAATTGCAATACAACAGACTTTTGAATGACCTGAATGTAAATATATGGAAAGTGTGGAAAGCAGATACAAGGGAAAAAAGGAAAATGGAAACTCTAAGTGAGATGCATTAAGAGAAGCTTTAGTAAAATCAGCAATGGAGATCATCCCAAAGGAAAATAGATGAAGAAAAAAATGAATGGATGATAGATGAAATTCTTGACATGATGAAAAGGAGACAAAAGCAATGACAAGACATGGAACAGAATATGGGGCACTACATAAAAAAATAAGGAATAAATGCAAGCAGTCTAAAGAGGAATGGCTCAAGGAAAAATGTGCAGAAATAGAAAGAATAAGTATTACAGATAAAGCAGATATGCATAAAAAATATCAAAGAGCTAACAGGGCAAAAGACACACACATCAACAGGATGCACTAAGTCCAAGGACAGAACACTGATATTAGAGAACTCTTCCATGATAAAAGAGAACAACCAGCAATACACAGAAATATCAAAGGACAGGAAATATTAAATTCTGAAGTGGAATCAGCAATAGCTAAATTGAACAGAAACAAAGTGGCAGGGTAAGACAGAATTGTAATAGAGATGCTGGCAGACTTATGCAATTTAGGCATAGACAAGATTACAGAAATAATAAATGAAATCTGCAATGGAGGACCTAAGTAGATCTATTTTCATAGCACTGCCTAAGAAGCCAGGTGCAAACGAATGTGAAATTTGAATTCTGATGAATAGAGCATTCAGCAGAATCAGACCAAAAATAGGTCAGGAACAGTGTGGGTTCATCAAAGACACTGAAGCATAGAATGTGATATTTATGCCCAGAATGCTATATGAAAGAGCAATACAAATGCAAAAGGACATGTACCTATGTTTTATAGATTATGCAAAGGAGTTCAATAAAGTACACTACAAAATTCTGTTGAAAGAGTTCAGCAATCTTGATGTATTTGAGAAGGATATTAGAATAATCAAGAACCTATAGTGGCAGAAAACTTCCTGCATACAGATAGAAAATGAGTTCAGTAGAATGGAAAGAGGTCTAAGTTATGAATGTGTCTTCTCACTGGACTTATTCAACCTATACTGCAAGGCTATTCTGAAAGAATTAGAAGTTCTGACAGGATTCATTATTGGCAACTACAATCTTATCAACATAAGATATGCAGATGACACAATGTGTATAGCATACATGGAAAGAAAACTACAAAACTTCTGGGGCACATAATGAGGAAAGAGGGATTAGAAAATATAATACTCACAAGAAAGATTGAAGACAACAGGAATATTGGAAAACTGTGCATAAGATACTTAGTGAACTTGAGTAAATGGATGGCGGAAGTGTTTAGAAGAAAGAATAAAAAGACAAAACTTATTAAGAGGTAAAAAAGAGAGAAAGTTGTGGAGAGCCATGATTGCCTACATCCTGAGGGGACATGACAAGAATTGAAGCAATATAATATCAATGTTCTTAACTACTTCAAATGAGTTTCACTTAAATAATTTTCAATCAGTATGTTTATATCTGAGCATAAGTATTAATAAATAAGTTAAAATTTGCTACAGGAAAATTTCATAAGAAACAAGGAAAAGAGTAATATGTAATATAAATTCTCCTATATGCAGAACAAATTCTCCACACATAAAGAGGAAATTGTGATGTCAGAGATATAGCTCTGCAGATGGATACTGAAAATACTATGGGCAGAACATGTGAGCAATGAGGAAGTTTTAAGGAAAATGAGAACAAAAAAAAACTTTTACTTACAATCAGATAAAGACAGCTGACATTTCTGGGACACTTAATGAGGAAAGAGAGCTTCAAGAATTTGACACTCACAGGGCATAGATGAAACCAAAGGAACAGAGGAAAACAGTAACATACCAAATGAGCTTGTATAAATGTATGGCAGAATAGAGACAGGGTTGAATACTAAGGCAACAAACATTGCTTAGAGTAACAAAGTATAGGAAGTTGTGGAGAACCATGATCGCTCATGTCTTGAAGAGATATGACACATAAAAAAGAGGAGCATAAAAATCCCATCTACTTTTAACATATTAAGAATTAATTTTTTGATGTTTTATTTGTTATCTTATTTATCATAGGTTCTTCTGGCTTTTTAGAAGGTAAGAAAACTTAAGAACAGCAATTCATCTTGTATATCAATATAGAATGATAAAATAACTGATACACTGACAAAGCTTTCTTGTGATGTCATCCAGAAGAGATGTTCTCCTGTTGCTACTACTTTGGTAAAAATTCTATCTTGCTATAGACAGGTTCCTATGCCATAAAGAGACAAAAGTCAAGACAAAAAGAATGGAATTTGATGCAGGCACTGTGTTTGGTTGATGGGATGCAGCACATGTTTTCTTTATCTGCTCTTTGCAAAATTACATACTTTACTGTCTTGATCAGATGCATAAAATTCCATTCGTCTTGATGCAAGTAGAGTGAGTTACTTCACTTTGCATATGAAATATATTAACTTTGAGAATCAAAATTTGATATATTATTTTCATCCATTCACATATACATATATATATATATATATATATATATAAATTCATGAATTATTCACACAAAAACAAATGCAAAGGTTAATGATTTAATTGGCGAGAAATCCATCGTCGCAAACAATTCAAATAATATACAAAAACCTCTGAATCCGTTATGAATGAAAAGATCCCTGTTTCCATAAATTTCTGCCGTATTAGTTCTTATTTTTACTACAAGCTTTCATCTGTTCCTACAGACATCTTCAGGTATAGAATAGATGTTGTTCTTGTTTTTTTCTCTTAGTAATAAGAGAACAACGAAAATATATGTATTGTTGTATCCGAAAATGCTATTGGAAATGAGTTATTGTTTTTGGAGCGCGCAGTAGCAATGCTGAGTTTGATTTTAAATTTTTTAAAGTTGTGCGTTCATGTACAACTATGGTGATGAACGAATTTTTTACTGGTAAATTTTATGTCAAAGTGGCATGAACTATATTGTTCAATAATTACAGCAATGTCACACTTATTATCCAAAAGTCGCACTTGGATCAGTTATTTTAATTACAATATACAAAATTATTTTTATCTTATTTGTCCTCTTATTACTAAGAGAAAAAAACAAGAACAACATCTATTCTATACCTGAAGATATTATTTGAATTGTTTGCGACGATGGATTTCTCGCCAATTAAATCATTAACCTTTGCATTTGTTTTTGTGTGAATAATTCATGAATTACGGTCCGTTACAAAATTCGTTATTGTGAGAGTGACTAGACTATTTTTCTTCATTAAGTGGTCAGAGAGTTAATTCTTATCAATAGATTCATCATCTTCAGAGAGGTTTTGCTAAGGTTGGGTAGGGTATCTATTTCAAGGCTAATGTTTGCGGTCACCCCTTAGTTGTTTCCCAGTGCCTACAAGTCGTTATGTGTCTGGAGAATTGTCTTTTATTATTGTCCATCTGATTATCTATTTATTTATTTGTTTATTCAAGTGGGTGTTTTATATACAAATCATATTGCACTGAATTTCAATTTGTTTTGATGATTACAAAAAGGTTTTTTTCTATTTAATGATTTGGCTAAGCTTTTAAGACTTTTATTTAGCTATGGGATTTTTTTTTTATGCTAATTATTTAATGCGAAAGTTTGTTGATGTCGGCAAAAAAATGTTAACTCCTGCCTATGGTTTAATAATTTTTCATTATTTAGAAATTTAATGATGTGTAGTTTTTCCTGTAGGCATAAAGGGCATGGGTCATCCCAGGTTTTACAAGTTCTTGTTTTATTTACTATTTTCCATTTTACTTTTGGTGTTTTATTCGTTTCTTTTAGATGCCAGAAATATTGGGATAGAGATGTCTGATTTCTATTTTGAATATTGTTGAAGGAGCTCTTGTGTTGCCTCCATCTAATTTTAAAATTATTCTTCATTGAGCCTATGTATATCCTATCAGTGTTAGGACTCCCAATGAATGAGATAGTGCATTAGTATACCACGGATTTTGTGAGGCATTTATTTTCCAACGGGCAGTTTTTAGGGTTTCTACAATCATATAATTTTTCGTTATTTTTATCTAATTTTAGTTTATGAGTTTTATTACTGTTTTGGTATGCGTGTTTTTCTAGGATTTTCTTATTATGTTTTTTATGATTCCTTCTATATTTTCAGTGCAGCTGTAACTCAATTTCAAGTTGTTTTTGTTAAAGATGTCGCTAAGTTTGCTATTAGTGGGAAAGTGCTTTTCAATTAAAGCTAGGAACTTATGGCCTAGTTTGGTGCTGACCATTTGGTTGTATGGAGGGGTATACCAGATGATCTTTCTTTTCCTGTTTTTCTTATTATTGGTACTATCGTTTCTATAGGTTATGTCAGTGTTTTTGTATCCACTATTTTTCAGGGCTGTGTTATGAAAACTACTGAGTTGGAATATTTCCTTATTTGCTGAGTTCATACTTATTCTTTTCTCTATTGATGTGGGTATATGCTTAATTATAGATGGAGGGTGGTTTGACTTAGGGTGTACATACAGGGGATTAGTATTAGGTTTTCTGTAAGGTAGGTGAACGTTGTTCACTAAGTCTAGGGTTACATCTAGGAAGTTTACTCTTTTTAATTTAGTGTTGACTATTGTTTTTAAATTTAGTTTCCCGAATTCTTTATAAATTATCTTTCTAATTTTCTCTGTTTTAAAATTTGTGGAGCTCCTCACTACCATGAGCCCGTCATCACTGTATAGCCCGATGTCACCAATGTCTAGTTCACAGTGGGTGGTTAGATTGTACAGTATAAATAGACCAACAAGGTCCAAAGATTCTGCAGAGTCTAGAGATCCCATGGTGATGCCAAAGTTATCATTGGTGTTTTTAATCCACTAACTAAGGAAGAAATAAACATAATTCTCAGTGCAAAGAAATCTGTCCTCATCCATAATGGGGACCTTATATATATATTGATGCATGTTTCATTAAATAATATAGACAAGTTTTGTCTATTTATTTTATGTAAATTTTTTAAATATTGTTGTGGTAGGATCCACCTAATTTGCATAGTGGAGTACTGACCATATAAATATGGTTGGTACCAGGAAGAGAGGGAGGAATCAAGAGATTCAACCAGAGACTCTGCCCGACTGCGACTCAGTCAACACATTCTCCAGGAATGGTCTTACCAGGAATATACAAAAGACTATATGTAAATATTGTGTACACTTTCTTGTTTCAATACATTTTGTTCTAAGTACATTTTGTGTTGCATTATTATTCCATGCATTAGTCAAGTTTCAGCAATGGCGATGAGGTAGAAAGAACTATACGAAAAAAAAAAGAATTGATAATTGATAGCCTTCAACAATTGGGACAAGTCATTAAAGAACACAGGCTGAAGGAAAAAATTATTAATTAAAAGTCCAACATCTAATGGAACGGCAAAGGATTCTGAAGTTCTGGATATTTAGAACTCGTTAAAGGACGACTAAGCATAAAGGAACATTCAATCAGAAAAATTTGAAAGGTGTCGTAAACGAATAACGAAAAAAAAAAAAAAACAGGCCGACTACAAAAAACATGCAAGGAATTGAAAGGTGCACAAATACATTGTGTCGACTTTAAAAGGTAACGAACTTTTAAAAAAATATATTTTTTTTTTTTGGGTTGCTCAACAATATTTTATAAAGCAAGACATAAAATAAAAAAGTCGTAAGTTGTTTCGATTTTTCTGGTCAGATTATATTATATCCATGGATACACAAATTAAAAGTATATTCTTTGTTGCATGAACACTATTAGCAAAAGATGGATGAATTATCCAAAGTCATATCTGAATTATTCAAATCCCAGCAGTTGAGTCAGCAACGTCAAAGTGAACAGTTTGCCTTATTAATAAAGGGAACAACAGATAGCACAGCAAAAATATCAAGAAAAGCAAGAGGAAAAATATCAAGACAGCAAAATATCAAGAAAAGCAAGAGGAAAGACTGGGAAAACAGGAAGAAATGCAGATCAAGGTTTTAGAAATTCAAAAGTTAACACTGGAGAAATTAAACAACAATCAGGCAAATGAAGGAAATTCTTCATATTCTAATAACATCATATTAAATTCGCTGGAAACTTTCAACTATGGGCCAGACGAAGAAAAAACATTTGAAGCGTACTTTAAACGATATGAAGATATTTTCTACACAGACTGTGAAAACTGGTCGAATTCAAGAAAAGTCAGTCTATTACTAAGAAAGCTAGGTACAGCAGAACATAGCAAATTTGTAGATTTTATTCTACTGAGAAGGACGAATGAATTGGAATTCTCGGAAACAGTGAAATTGCTAAAGGAGTTGTTTGGAGCAAATATGTCGCTTTGGCATAAGCGATGGTTATGCATGAATGTCGCTAAATCTGACGATCAGGATTACTTAACATATGCATCTATAGTGAATAGACTTTGTGACAATTTCAGATTGGCAGAGATTACGGTTGAAGAATTCAAGTGTTTAATTTTTGCTCAAGGACTGGTATCCAGTAAGAGTGCCGAAATAAGACGTAGAGTTTTGGCTAAACTCGAATCTGAACAAAACCTTACCCTACAAAAGTTAGCAGAGGAGTGTCAGCTGGCCGTAAGTTAAAAAAAGAGTCTCAAAAAATCGAAGAAGCTGGCATTGCTTATATTAAAAAAATAAAAAAACAGTCAAATTACCCATCAGCAAAAAATTGGAGTAAAAATTCGGCGTATTTTAAAAATAGACAAGAAAAATAAAATGAAAAGAACGAGGAGGAAAAAAAGGTTCCACTATATCATTGTAGACATTGCAACGAAAGACACTGGGAGGTAAATTGCCCATATAGAAATAGGAAATGTTTCGTGTGCCACAAGAATGGACACAAAGGATCGTGTTGTAAAACGAAAAAAGTCAATAGCCGAATTAGACAAACAAATTCAAATATAAAATCAGATAGAGATATGAGGTGAAAAGCATGGTAAACAACATTGTAAGAGAGCTACCGGTTACACTAAAGGAAATTAAAAAAGAAGCTAAAAGCGATGATTTCATTTTAGAAATAAAAAGCAAAATGGTAGCAGATGACCAAAAAGTGCAGGAGATTTATTCAATAGGTGAAGGAGTTTTATTATATGGTGAGAGAGTAGTAGTACCAAAAAAGTTGCAGAAAAGAATACTATGGGACTTTCATATGGGTCACCCGGGGGTTAATAGAACAAAAAGCTTAATGCGAAGCTTTGTATATTGGAAAGGAATGGATGTGGATATCGCAAACATGGTTCATCGATGTAAAGGGTGTGCGTTAGAAGCTAAGGCACCACCTATAGTACACAAACCATGGCTCAAGACAGATCATCCGTGGACAAGATTACACATTGATTTCGCTGGTCCAGTAGAAGATTATTACTACTTAATAGTGGTAGATAGTGTTACAAAATGGCCGGAAGTACTACGCTGCAAAAAGCCTACGTCTAATACCACAACAACTTTCTTGCATGAACTATTTGCATGGTTTGGTGTGCCAGAGTGTATTGTGAGTGACAATAGTACACAATTCACTTCTGAAGAATTTAAGGAATTTTGTGAGTTATATCAAATTAACCACATAACGACGCCGCCATATCATCCGAGGTCCAATAGACTCGCAGAAAGATTTGTCGATACTTTAAAGCGCGCTCTGAAGAAAGCCTCAGGAGTTCCAACGGAAAAGGCGCTTCAGCAATTCCTACAAGTATACAGGATCGCACCAAACCAGAGAACACACGCAAACATGGCACCAGCTGAACTAATGTTCGCTAGGAAAGTTAATTCAATGTTTGACAAACTTTTGCCAGGAAAAATAGAGTAAAGAATACTATATATACAGCGAGAAAAAGATACACTTCCGGAGAGAAGGTGTTTTTCAAGTGCTACAAAAACAACGTTGAGTTCTGGGAGCGAGGCATAGTGGACAAGAGAATCAGTGACCTGATTTACATAATTAAAGGGCCGAAGAATACTCATAAAAAGGCACCAGAATCAACTTAAAAATGTTACGTTATAGAGCATGAAGAGAGTATACCGGATGAGGAGGAAGATCCCATTGAGGTAATGTATGATATGTTTCAAGTAGAACCTCCGCAGAATACTCCTGAACCGAGAAGATCCGGTAGGAAACGAAAGTTCACAGACCCATTGCACGTGAATCCAAAACGGAAAAAATATTAAAATTAAGCGGATGGACAAGGCTTGGGAGGGGGGTGTTGTGGTAGGATCCACCTAATTTGCATAGTGGAGTACCAACCATATAATATGGTTGGTACTGGGAAGAGAGGGAGGAATCAAGAGATTCAACCAGAGACTCTGCCCGACTGCGACTCAGTCAACACATTCTCCAGGAACGGTCTTACCAGGAATATACAAAAGACTATATGTAAATATTGTGTACACTTTCTTGTTTCAATACATTTTGTTCTAAGTACATTTTGTGTTGCATTATTATTCCATGCATTAGTCAAGTTTCAACAAATATCATCTGATAAGCTTAATAGCATTATCATTAAATGAAGAAAGAAAATCACAATATTGATACATATTTTTTAATCCTATCTAAGCTTTCCCCTTACATAAGCCATTATCAACGAGAACAATTACATTGCAATATATTAAACTCTACACAGACAAAACAATAATGATAGTCTGTTTTTGTTTCCATGGAAAATTTCCAAGCAATGACAAACTCATGCATATGAGATGCTGGAAATGAAAACCGCTCATGACATAACACATTACCACGTGAAAGTGAAAACGAGAAGTATTAAGTATGAATTTACAGAAAATAATTAGACAACACTTGTCTAAATTGTTTAATGAAACACACACCAATGAAAAAATACTGCCTAAATACACACAATATATATATATATATATATATATATATATATATATATATATATGTGTATGCAAGTTTTATATATATTATTTATATATTATATATGCATGGTACTTAGTGGAAAATGCTCAATATCAGTAATAGAGCTAACATATTTAGTTGGATTGATGTGAGTCTGTGACACTGAGTTTCACACTATTTACTATCCTCAGACAAACTCAAAAGATTTTGTCTGATGATCGCAAATAACGTGAAACCCAGTGTCACAAATTCACATCAATCCAACTATATATATATATATATATATATATATATATATGATATTGCTATATTTCTGTCAAAATGAGAAGTTACTACCCTTGATATATTGTTTACTTTTTAATTCAAATTTAAATTAAGAAAAATTAAATTTTTTTTTAATTTCTTAAATTTTTTATTTCTTCACTTTCCGGACTTATGAATTTAAATGCTATAAATTATTATAAGTTAATTCTAATATTTTAGCCAGCAATAATTAAATAAACAAGTTTTAACACGAAATTTTGAATCATCACCACAAGAACACAAATTAATGGTCAGAATGTATTCTGCACCTGAAGATTGCATAATGCATGAAAATCCGAGTCATGCTATCAACACTGGATATTATGTATATTCATTTATACATACATACATACATACATATATATATATATATACATACACAGAGAGTTGAGGACAAAATTAATAAAAACTGAATTCTTGTAAAAAGTTTTGATGAATTTAAAAAAAAATTTAATAATTTTAACAGAACAAGGAGTTTTTAGCACAGCATTGGTAATGGTAATATTACCTGTTTCCTGACAATGAAATATGTGGCATTCATTGACTGAGCCACCAGTACTGTTTCATTTGAAATTTATAAAATCTTTCTCTTAAAACAATTTTTCAGAGAAAAAAGTTCCTCACGTTGAGTTATTGCTCTTTCTAGTATTGATAAAGGTTCCTTTCTAAACTTTTGTTTAAAGTAGTGTGGAATGTCAACATTTTGATTATGTCTTCAAATTACATGTGCTGTCCATTTTAGTTGTTGCTGCTATTGGTAATCCTCAAATGATGATGTTTCTTTTATTTGGAACTGCGCTTTGTGAATCTTTAGCACCAGTTCACAATGTTTGCCAAGACCCTCAGGCCTCACACACTCAAAGTCATTTTTAACCATTGTTCTCAAAATGTGGTTGTATACTGCTGACAGTTTAGATATTTCTGAATGGGTTTGGAACCATGCATAACATTCATATAAAAGTTTCAATTTGACAAGGTTATTTCAGTATCTGACTTTTTCAAAACTTTTCAGATACTAGTCTTCTTTAAAAAGAATAAATTTCTTATTTGCACACAATGATAGAATTATTTCAAACTAACCAAAAGCTGCCAGGATTATCCCCCTTTAAGAATTTAGCTTTTTGTTAAGTCATTATACAAAGTACTAAGCTTGCTCAAAGCTTACAAATCAAAATTATCACTGAAGTTTATCTTCCAATATGCATGCAATATACATAAGGGTCCATGCTGCAATTTGTGAAAACATTTGTCAAAAACAAAGTAAATTAGTTTAGACTTGAGAAAAAGAATTGTTGTTATTAAAAATGCAGGAGAAAAAAGTCATCAAAGCATTTGCAAGTATCAAAAACTGGAATGAAAAATATCAATAAATTTAACAAAAGCTACACGTAGGAAGCAAGACTAGCAAAGATAGTGAAAGATTTCAGTGACTGTGGAATATATACTAATAAGAGATGTGTCTTAAGACCATATAACAACTACCAACACTTGAGTAAAAGACATAACCAAGTTTGGAAATTAAGTTGTAGGGAAGTTATAACTCCAAGTAAATAATTTTAAACCCCCTAACATTTATAAATACAAAAATACTCATAAAAACGAGGAACAGCAAGACATGGAGGTAACAAAATGAGTTATCTGGTTGTTATGTGATGTTGGAGACACAAAAAAACAGTAATACTGAGTAAAATTAGGAGTTTGGGATGAAATGTAAATCAAATATGGATCAGATTCCAACAGAAGGATATGATAAAGAATAAGTAAAAGGTATACAGTCTTTCTCATATATTTTTTTGAGGTGTGTAATGAGTGTCCAGATATTTTAGTTAGAAAATACAAGAAGTGTCTTGGGTTTTCTTATCTTGAGTTTTTGTTAAGTGCTAAAAGGTAGATTTTTATTGGTTTAGAATGAGTGAATTAATGATAATTTTAATTGTTATAATTATTTTATTATAATTATTTTTTGACACTATAATTAATTTTTATTTATTTATTTTTATGGACATAATAAAGTCTTAACCATCACTAGAGTCTTGCATATGAATGGACAATAATATCACAAATAGAAAATAAAAAAAGAAGAAATTCCACTTCTGTGGAAGACACCTTCGAGCCAGACTGGAGTAGGCTAAAGACAACCTAGTGAATGGTGATGCATATTGGAAGTATGTCATTTGATTAGATGAGACAAAACTAGAACTCTTTGACAATAGAGCTGTTGCATATATTTGGAAAAAGGAGAGTTATATAACCCAATAAACACAGTCTCCATATTGAAAAATGGTAGCAGTAGTATATAAATGCTTCAGTTCTTCTATAATTGGGAAATTTGTAAGTGTGGAAGGATTCATGAAGAAAGAAGAAAGGCTAAAACTGTTAGCAACAAAACTTAGTTTAGGTAGTCATTTTGTCTTCCAACATGACACCCACCCTAAACATGTGTCACTTCTGGCAAAGAACTATCTCCAGAAGGCCAGAGTGAATATTACTGACTGATAAAATTCTTGGAAAATATGTTGCATGAACTGAAGACCAGGGTCCATGCCAGAAGACCATAAAATCTGAGATTTGCTAAAGAAAAGGTGATGTAATTCCTCAGGAAATGAGCTTAAAACTTGTTGAAAACTATACCAATCAATTGCAAGCTGTTAACAGCAAAAAGAACACACAACTGAAAATTAACATCAGAAGTGTGCGGTGCTAATAATTTTGTCTTTTGTATGTTTTGAGTTTTATTAATTAATTTTGTTTCTGTATGCATAGTAAAAGAAAACTAGTGAATTTAGAAATACTCTGTTAAAGAGCACTTTGGAAATAATTTAAAAGTAATTAAGTTTTCTCAACTATATATATTACTCCAAATGTAATTTTTAGTCATATCTGAAATATAAACAAAGCAATTTCTACATTGTGACAGGAAAAGATACAACCTACTTTAACCTTTATCACTCTGTGATTTCTTTCACTGTACAAAAAGTTTATCCTACGACTAAATTTGAATTTGGTTTGAATTTCATAGTTGTGTTGTCATATCCTGCTATGGCAACAGAAAACACCTTTGAGTGAAATTAAGAATAAAGTTATTGCAATTGAGAAAGAATGCAGTGGAAAAGGAAGTAATATTAATAATGCTAAAGATGCTAAAGGTTAAATAAAATATCTTTCACTGAAGGAAATGGCATTTTAATGTGTATGAAATATTTAAATTGCATAGAAAATAATTATAAACTGTTTAATATATTTGTGTAGTACTCTGGTTCTGTTAAACTGTGAAACCATTCAACACATGATATCACTGATATGATGCATTTATATATTTAAATTTGAAAACTAACATTCCAAAAAATTCCATAATATAAGCTAATATAACTTTTGTCTACAATGCAGACAACATAAAATCATTGATTCATGAATTTGGTGGTATGTGAGTTCAAACTCAAACTCACTGGAAACAGGATTGGCAATAGCTAGTAAAAAGAAACAAGATGTGATATCCCTATATATGGACAGCAGAACAAAAACAATCTACCCCTATATATTAAATAGAGTTCAGTTCAAAATTCCCAAAAGGTTACCCAGACACCTGGAGAAGGCTGGAGGGCACTATGTCTAAAATGTTGTGATGGTAATAACAAAAATGGAGACATTAGACCAGCTGTAAATAATGTAAAATAATAATAATTAATTTTTTTTTTTTTTATCATTTCACCCCAAGCAAGACAGAAGTGCCACTAGCATGCAGTGGGGTTACAGAAAGTGAAAGTGAGAAAAAAGACTTGGTATGGGGAGATTGAAGAAAAGATAAAAGTTTCAAGCCAACAGAAGCTGGCAGCTAACATTGCATTTAATTTTTTTTTATCATGGAAGCAAGTAAGTGGTAGGGAGTTCCACTGTAGGGAAGTGCAAGAAAAGAAACTGTTGGAGTAGAAGTGGTGGTTATATTTAACTATTTCAACAGTAAAAGGGTGGGACTTATATGTCTAGTAGCACACTTAAATTCCTGTAGTCGAGCCACCAAGGGAAAAAAGATTATCAGAGCCGTTGTCTTGAAAATATTTGTAGAAAAGATAGAGGGAAACCACATCACATCTGTCAGAAAGTGACTGAAGTCAAGATGCCAAGTCAGGATTGATTACATTGCAGATTCTTTGGATTTTGTCAAGAACCTCAAGATGAATAGAAGGTGTACCAGACTAGATATGGTAGCAGTATTCAATGCATGGATGAAATGGTAGATTTGTAAATGTGCAAGATGGACTCTGACAAGAAAAATTTTCTGGCATGACACAATAAATGAATGCACTTTTATGTCTTCAATGACAGATAAAATGTATTGCAGGTCATTTTGCTTTAAAAATATATTGTTGATAATTTTACTATAAATAGGTATTGTTAGTAATTTTTTATGTAGAAATATATATTTTTATACTTTCATAGTATTTTGTTTTTGTTTGGGTGTTCACTATTTGCCTATAGCTGGGACCCTAACAGGTACTCCCCCCACCAGGTCAGGGTGGACCTGGAAATAAAAGCAATTAAGAAGTGATTCTATGCTCCTCAAAGCCTCTAGATTTAGTTTATCATCATACTCAGGACTTGAATAATTGGGTTTTGTATATATAAGTATTGAGAGTCATGTAATGTGAAGAAGTCAAGGACATATTTTCACTACAAATGAACTCGAGTTGGCAAAATAAGGTGCAGTTAGGCTCTAGATAAAGTCCTCCTAATAAGTGGTCTTTAGAAGGGTTCTGATTGGATGGAAAATATTTATGAAGTTCTTCCATCAAGTCTACTTTTCTTTTTTCTTTTCTTTTTCTTTTCTTTTTTAATCATTTCACCCCTAAGCAAAGGCAGAGAAGCCACTAAGATGCAGGGGATTAGAGAGTGTGAAAGAAAAAAAAGAAAAGGAGGAACATTATTAAGGAGCAAGAATAATAAAATCAATTCAGTTTATAAAAAACTGCTCTTCTCATTTGACTTTCTGGCTTTTAAGAGTGAAAACATTTGCTACACCTTTCTCTAATCCTGCTCATATTAAAAATGCCTTCAGTGAATTTATTTGTTCTTTGAATAAATATTTAAAAATACATTATGATAATAAATATGCATAATTTTACATTTGAATATAAAATGATTTGTCTTTAAGAATTATATTATTTTTGAGTTTAAAGAAAAGAACAATAAAATATATTTACTTGTTATATTTTCTCTTAAGTTAGGATGTTGTATATCTTAGCTGTTAATAAAAAGTTGGGCACAAATATTTCTGCTTCCCTGTTGTTTTTTTTCTCTTTTATTCTTTCACTTCTTGGCCACATTGCCTTTGATCACAGTTTAATAGGGAAATAAAAAAGATAAAATAATGATTTTAATAAAAATAAAATTAAATAGATGTTAAGCATGTTCACCATAGTCTATGAATATAGAATACAGCGCAGTACATAATCTGTTCAATGAAACAACGTTAAAGATTAACACTCACGAGTCAGAAACTCTACTGAATCTGCCTATATCACCAATACCACCAGCAGCTGTTCTGTAATTCTTCAGTCTTCAATATTAAAGGCTAGCTGTCAGTGAATATTTGTAAAAAAACATGGCCACCTTTATACACATCGCATTGAATGTTTTGAGCCTTCTGATTCGTTAAGCCTTCTATTGGTGAACTATAAAATGAGTCAGCTCATTTTGGCTGGCTCACTAGTACACCAGTGTACCCAAAAATTCCAACAATAGAATCAAAATAAAAATAATGAAAAGGAAATAAATATCTAATATCACTATTAGCCTTATGCAAGGTATAAAACATCTTCACTCTGAATCCAATCCTATTTTTAAGTATATTGGCAATTAATTGATGCTGGAAACTTAAATTTGATTAAATGACAGTTGTCTAATTGCAACTCATTAAAAATGAAAGATTTTATATGATAATTTCAAACAACTACTCACTTACAGCTTGATTTTCTCTGAGTAAAATATTTTTATCAAGAAATATTTTCTTCTTTTTTTATTTAAAATAATATTGAATTTTCTAATGTGTTTTTTTTTTATTTTGCAGGTAAGTTCCTTTTCTCTATTTGCTGTAGTGAAGTTTTCAACACAAGGTTAGGGGAAGAAAATGAAAATTGAATCTGAAATTGCATTAAACAGGTGAGTCATAAGAATTACAAATGATAATTTCAACTTATCTATAATAAGAAATAATAGAAAAGATGTTGGACATTGATGTTGGCAAGCTTAAACAATTGACTAAACTTGACTTAACCTTCTCTATAAAACATGGAACGAAAGAGTACAATAGTGAAAAAGATATATTTTGCTTCTAAGCACATTTTTATTTATTCCTATTGAAATGAAAATCAATGTGATTGATTGTCTTAATGGATTACATAAATAACTCATGAGGAACAAATATTGGTGGCAGTTTTATATTGTTTAGTCACAGTGTTTGTATGTTTGTTTATATCAAGCTAGCTATCTAAAATATGTGCAGTGCTTCCTACAATTCTCCAAAATTTGCTGACTCTAATTTTAAAATTATCTTAATATCACAGAGCCATCAATAGCCCAAATCTGTGTTCACATCATTTTTAATTTCATGCAAAATGGTTCTACTTTCAGAAGTTAATTTGCTACTCACAGATCAAGTGACACAGATTTTTTTTTAGTCGATGAAAATAAATATAATCTGAGATGAAATGAGTGTGCCTGCCAGGGTTCAGTTTTTAGCCATAAAAAATGTCAAAGTTAGTGCAAGAGACAAGCAAAAAAGATAGGAAGATAGAGTAATTATCATCAAAAATATTGTTTTTAATAGTTTTTGAAAATTAAACATAATGTTTTTCATCAATCTTATAAATGTGGAACAGGACAAACCTTAGTTAGAAAATTTTAAATAATTTAATTTTTCTGTTTTAATTTTATAATCTTGAATTACAAACAAGCTCTTCAGAATTTTCACGTGGCAAATTAGATGTTTTCATAAAACCGTATAATCCCATCATGAAACTTAAGTAGAAAATATAATCATTTATAAGCTATCAAAATGACATCAAATGATGTTCTATATGAAATTTTGTGTGTGTTTGCATGTTCTGACATCACAGTGAAACAGAATATCTCAGGAACTTCTTTTTTTTTTTTGTATTAATAGCTGAAAGATCTCAACTCTAATAACATAGAATATAAAGTGAATTTCAGAGTTTATTTGAAGCTACCAAAGAACACAGAATGTCATTTCTAGTTGAATGGGTTTGCTATGAAGTACAAAAAGGTTTTTCAGTCTCACAAATGGTTTGGCAGAAAAAGTCAAATTCAACCTTTAAAGTCACTGAAGATCAGTGGAAGTAGAATTAGTTTTTTCTTTGTGATTTTGTATTGCAGACAAACAAATACATTCTTGGAAATTGATATGTGGGAGTAACTTAGGCAGAAAAAGATTATAGAATATGTGAGGTTGACTGGCAAGGTTAATAGTGGTCACCAGGAGTCAATTTTAGATCAAAATAACTTTTTATCGGTCAAGAAAAGAATTTTAAATACTAAAAATTTATTCTTTCAGTTTTGTAAAATATTGTTCAACCATAAAAAATATTTTAGACAAAAATTCTAAAACTTTTCAGTTTTAAATGTACAAAATGCCTACAAACTATAGAAATTACCAGTGGTTCTGTTTGCAATGCTTTCTTCCTCCAAAGAATGATGCAATTAAAGAAGAAACTTTAAGTTATTGCAACAAATTCTTGGCTTTCAGCTGCTTAACACACTTCAGAACACAAATCAGTTCCTCAATTCAACTGAGTTGCCTGATCTTCCTCCTCACAGGTTTCAACTGAAAGTTGGGAGATCCATCATGTTTCTCAGAAATCTCAGCTATCCAAAGTTGTATAATGTAACTTGTCAAGCAGTACCTCCTACATGTTACTGAGATAAGAGGGATAAGCCAAAAGGAGGATATGTTAACTGGTAGGATCCCCATAATTCCAAAAAATCACCTTTTGAATTCAATTCCCAGTGAGGCTCACTTTTTCTTTCACTATCAACAATTTAAAAATCAATGGTCTCTGACTCATTTATTCTTTTTCCAAAGCCACGGTTGGATCCACAAATAACATTTTCATACTGGCACTGAAGCCCCGTCATATTAAAGGACTATAACATTATTTTATTATAGGCATCAGCAAATGGTTCAAGTGACAGATACATTTTCAAGTGTAAATATTTTTGTCATTTATGCTAAATAAAAAAAATACTATAAAGAATATTTTTTCCAGTATCTTTACATTCAAAGTTATTTTTTCTTTGGATAACACCTATTAGTGTGCTGTTAAGTCTGCTAAAATAAAATGTTACTAATCTAAATGATATACAAATCTCAGAGAGCCAAAATGGTATTTCTTCTTTTGTGGGTGCAGATCATATATCTTCTGGAGAAAGTCATTTTTAAGTCAGTATTTTTTCTTATTGCCCTCTCTTTTTTTTGAGTAATGATGAATAATTTCATGTGGTTCATTCCTCCTGAGATTGGTAACATTTGCAATATTTCATATGATTTTTGAAAGTTGAAATGACAGAATAACACACAAAAGATAGAGAATAAAAATGATTAAATATGACAAGAGAAATATTACAAGAGTACTATTTGCAAAATAATAAAACAGACAAAAAGTGAATATTATGAATGATTTTGGTAAATTTATATCTATATATATATATGTATATATATATATACACACAAATCTGTGCATATACATACATATATACACACACAGAGACACACATGCACACACACACACATATATATCTATATATATTTATATATATATATATATATATATATATATATATATATATATAAATAAACTAATAAAGCTAAATCAGATTCTAATATGTTATAAAAACTAATTCAAAACTGTTTTGGTAACAATTTCCACAAAGCATATAAAATTTATAAATTCCCATTATTTAAAAAGAATTAAAGCAAAAGATTTCATTAATATCTGTTTTTGCTCATTCTTTTAAATAAAATGTCTTTGATATAATTAAAATGTAATTATATCATATAATTAAAAGTCAATGTACTAAGTTAGGAATATATTATTTAATATAAAACTTGAATTTCTTATGAACAAAAATGAGTAAAGATAAAATCTAATTTAAGTTTTATCGGTCAGTACAGTATGCTTTATTTCTTTACTAAATCCATAAAATTTCCCTTATTTTCAAATTTCTTTTCATTTTCCCAATGTAAGTCTAATGTCCTGAAAAACCTATAAGAAAATATTTTATAAGTAAAGTAACTATTCAGTCAATAAATGTCAATTGTTTCCTGTATAGAAACAGCTAATTTCACCATTACTATTACCATTCATCTGAAATTTTCAAATGAACTTCAATATCCTTTAGACTAAAAAAATTATGTAATCTTTTCATCAGGATTATTTTTATATACATTTTTCAGATTAAAACTTAAGACTGAATCACATAAAGCACTTAATAAAGAAGAGATTAATGGTAGCTTTTGATTCAAGCAACAAAATAAATAACATATTTTAAAAAAATGAATTCACTCCAAGCAAAACAGTAAAGCAACTAAGACACAATGGGTTAGTGGGTGTGGAAGAATTAGAAAACAGAAACAATACTGAGTGTAAACAAAGGTAGAGTCATCAGGAGGTCTGTAAGTAGCAATTGACATTGAATTTAAATTTTTGTCCTTAGATAATGAATAGGCATCTGTTATGATGGGAATTGTCATACTGGTATAGCTGGAAATAGTGGTTCTTGTGGGATAAAGTGGCAGAACACGCTGGTGTGAACCATGAAGAAGATTGAAGTTACATCTGGTATTTCTGAAAAGGAATGAAAGCATCTATACTGGCTTTGACCCAAGAGGAAACTTCAGCAGCACAATTCTCAATATAAAGGTTAAAAATGTCAGTCCAGGTGGCATCTTGAAGAAAGTCACAGAGTAAATCCCAATCAGCATACTAGTAACAGGAAAAGGTTTTACAAATAGTAGGTTCTTGTCTAATAGATGATCGAAACAAGATATCAATAGATACTATTGAGTGATTCAAGTTGCCAAGAGGACAATGTTGCAATTCTCAACAAGACCAAGAAAAGAAGGCAATAAATAAATCAAATAAAGAAGCTTGTTGCTCAGGAAAATGAGTAAGGAAATCCATGATTTGAGTCAGGAACTTCAAACATACAATAGATTTTAAAAACATAAGTTGACAAGTAAGGTCATTTATGCTGGAAATTTTGAGATGAGGAAATATTATTATATATATTTCCATTCAGATGAGTATGCCCAACTTGGTTATTATAATCATGTTGTGATCATTTTACTCATCAGCCTTCTTCAGGTGTCTGTAATCTTTTTGGAATTTTGAATAAAACCCTTTAAAGGTGACTGAAACAATCAGTACATATGTTAGGCTATGATAGTCTCTATCAGTAGTATATAGATAACCATCTGGGAACCTCAATCAATTGAATAAAAGAATTCTACTTAAAATTTTGAGAAGGTTTACCAAGTATAGCAAATACTTTATGAAGATCAGAGAGTACAATGACCAAAACACTGAGTCTAACAACCAATGCTGGTTGATGTGGACAGGTATATAACTGAAGTTAAAAAAAAATGAAAAACCAAAACCTGACATAGTATCTAAAACAATATATTTAAAAACAACTAAAAAACTTTTAACTAATTGAAGTTACAAACTTATTAGTAGGCTTATATATTTTGCTGCATATACTTTTGCAGTTACTAACTTTTACAAATATATGAATTTAACCATAAATAAAGCAATCAAAATTGTTTAGAATGAATTTTCTGTAAAAGATGTCATCTAATTTTACAAGCAATTTTTGATTTTGTTTCTCAAATAAATAAAATATGCAAAACTGAGCAATCAAATAAGATTGTTTTGCCATATGATACAGTGTTACTATATTATAATCAAGTAATTCTACTTTAAATGTAACAAAGCAGCAAGGAGAAGCATCCACCTGGTCATAGAGCAATGTACTAGTAAAGCACTATAAAGATCAGTATTCTGAGGCCTCTGTATACAATTTCCTCCAGATATTTTTATTATTATAGCTAAGAGAAAATGATTAGTCCCATCAATAATACATGATTCAAACCTTTTCAAACACTGATGTTAAAGCAAACACTTTATATTACATATACAATTTATTATTTAAATGAAATGGCAAACTTATGACCAGATGGTTGAGGAAACGTTTCTACTATATCTTATCTAATTTGATCTCTTGAATAGAATTCAAAAAAGTGAAATGCAATTGGCACACATTCTGCTTTGCTCTTACTTTTGTCCATAATCTTGAACATTTATTTGTTGCTTTGTTCTTTTGGTTAAAACCAATTGTTCTTGATTTAATCTTCCTTCCATTTCCCAATAAGAGCGATTCAACTAATGTGGACAAATAGACAAAAGAAAACTGAACAAAAAGAAAGTTAAGCCCTTTTGTTTCAGGGAATTCATTTTACCTCATCAAACATATTTTAGGGCAATTAACATCAAGCTTTTAATAATCATAATCATTCTGATTTGTAGAAATAAGTGCTTCTGGGAAATTCAGGGTCTTGGAAAAATGCAATTATTTTAACAAAACTTTTTTTTTCTTGTTCTTTGAGTGATTATATCACATCTGCTTAACAAGCACACTATTTTTATATAAGCCAAGTAACTACTAAATCATTGTATTTTACAAGTATAACATATCATTTGTATCAAAGGACTTAAAATCTTTGAAACCCTTGTAGACAAAATAACAAAACTGAAATTGAACACTTGAAAATTCTGATTGTATTAATTGATATATTCAGTGCAGAATTTGATCATCATAATGCCAAAATACTAACTTTTGAAATTTGAATTTTACAGCAGAATTCTCATGTTTCTGATTTTAAAAATGATTGGTTGACCAGCTGAAAATTAAACAATTATATATGATTATTGTATTTGTTTCCAAGCAAATCTTTTTCTGTAGATCAGAAAGCAAAGAAAGCAAACAAGTTACAAAACAGACTTTGTGTTTCACTTTTAATAATCATATATCTTACTTTCTTTCTGCTTTTTATTAAAAATCCACCTAGGAACATTCTCAGATCCTTAGTAAATATTTATGTAAATGATATCACTGTTTATAGATACACTTCCCAAAACCAAGATAATTGTAGCTTTGTTGCTGATCTCTCTCTTGATCTAGCTCTAACAGCTCAATTGGTAAAAAGACTTGCTTGTAACTGTTGGTACCTCTAAAACCAAGCTAGTATCATTTGTTCCTCACTGTTCAAACCCTAAGTTTTCTTCAGTCACAATGAACAATTGCCCTTGCAATGAAGCTCCATGTTTTGAATGTCTGTCGGATCTTCATTCCATATCTCAAGTAGAATTCATATATGCAATCTATTGCTAAAGATGCTAGGAAAATGGCTGGCTCATTCTATGACTCCAGGATGTACTTGATTCCTTTCACTCTTTACAAGAACCAGATTAGACCAAAAATGGATTATTGCTGCTATATCTGGGCTAGAGGTGCCCAGTTCTCATTATCCAACCATGACAGAGTTCCAGATTGTTTACATGATCATGTTGGAGAAGACTAATTCTTTACTCTGCAGTTTCTTTCCCACAGATGCTATGTTGCAAGACTATTACAACTATATTGCTATTTCCAGAACAAGTGTTCAGATGAGCACTGCATTCATTAATTCCACCAGTTCAGATCTTTACAGCTAGGATATGCCATGCTACTTCCATAGAGTTGAATCACTCTTATTTCCTTCATGTTTAAATATTCCACTCTGAGAGCTTTTTTTCCAAAGAACTGTTTGTGGAACAGACTTCAGTGTGAGTGCTTCCCTAAATGCTACAATATTTACCTTTTCAAGTCCAAGGACAATAATTTCCTTATTCTTTAATTTTCATGTCCTACCTCCTACCAGCCTATTCCATTCATATCATATACAACATTCATCATTGCCATTTGAACAGTAATGCTCTACTTTGAGTGACTCTTTCACCTTGTATGAATTCTAGCATATAAAAAAAATTGTGCTGACAAAGTTGCTGAAGTTAATGTCTCTCAGTGGTATAAAAGAAGTCTAAATTTTAAGTTGCAGAGGCTAATCTTACAACAATTAATTTCTAAAAGATCAGTATTTCAAAAGAATTAAAAATTTGTTCACACCATCAAAGCATCTTGGGGATTTATCCTGATGCATAAAAACTTTTTATGTTCCTACCAAATCCAAGTTCTTGTGCCAGATACAAAATATAGTAGAAACATCAAGTCACTCTAATAGGTATGAAATTACAAAACAAAGGGTACAGATAAAAGGTTGCACAACAATTTCCTTTTGTGCACTTATTATGGTAGGCTAACAATTTTCTGAACTTACAAAAAAAGGGATTACCATCAGATACAAGGAAAAATGTGTTACAATTTTTTGAAAAAACACATATGCAAAGACAAAAAATATTACACCCTTTTAAAAATGGAAAAAAGGGAAAACTTAGAGGAAGCAAAAAATTGCAGATGGCAGAAAATACAAAATGCACCCACCCCTGTTCGTAACAGAATATTCAATAATAGGACATCTCAGTACAAAATGGGTTTTTGTGTTTTCACAATTTTTTTATCTCAAGAGCCTTTTGAAGTATTTTACTGGAAAATTAACTTGAAAACTCGTTTGGTTTAATTTATTCTCAGGAAGGCACAGAAAGGAATATTCTGTTCTGGGGTAGAATCTGCCTTCAAACTCTTAGCCCTTTCTTTCCCTGTGTTGATTTCTGACTCCTCAGCTGGACTCCTCCATCTTTTAAACATAGTTGCTATGGCTTCCTCCTCTACCATTAATTGCTTTTTCAATGATTCCTTACATAAAATACACTTCTCTCAAAAAACATGTATTAAAAAAAAAACCTAGACAATTATACATTTACATTTATTTATTTATTTAAAATAATAGAAATAAAATTTTTATACTCTCCCCTCAAGAGAATGTGCAATAAACAAATTTAATTCATTGCAAGTTTTTTTTATAGGAACACATTTATTGAAAAGGTTTGTTTTACACAAAGGCATATATTTAAGAAAATTTTATACACAAAAGTATATATTAATTTATTGCAAGTTTGCAATTTATTGGAAGGTTGTTTTTGTGTTTTTTTTAATAGGAACACATTTATTGAAACATTTTTTTTACTCATCTGTTTCATTGCTAGCTGATTAATTAATTTAAGGAATGCATTATTTAACTACTGATTCCCTCATTGTTTTGTCAATTTCTCTTACTCTGAAGCCTAAAACTTTCTCTTTAAATATTCAATAAAACTTTCATCTTTCATTATTTGAGTTTTATCACTCCCACAATTATCATTGCAAGATCTCAAATCAAAGTTTCCTTCACTTGGTAAGCTCACACAGAATATTGCGTTCCACAAAGCACTCATTAAAATTTTCTGCAAAAGGATCTACATGGTCCTGTTTTGGTTCTAATATGAAATTCACATGGGTAATGGGGCAAGAAGAATACTGAGAAATTACAGTACAGGAATAAACTTCAATGGCCTTTTAATAGGTTTTAGAAATAACAATTTTATTGGGAGTCAACAAATTTTTTACACTTCCAAATGGAATTATCCTGTCAGGAATCTGCCAAGCAGATCCATTGCAGCATTCAATCATTTGCATGGGTCTCATATACTGAATTAAATCCCCACCCAGAAGACTATGAACAGGAATGGAATCTTTACCTCCCCCAAAAATGGCTGCCAATTTATAATTCAACATGTTTAGATTTTCCACAACATTATGAAACCCATCAAGATTAAATTAAATATCAAACTCATCCTCAACTAGAACAGATAAAGAACAATTAAAATCATTAAATCTGATATCAAACATTACTTCTCTCAGTTTTTTTACTCGGCACCAAAAATATCTTTACTCTAAACTCTGTAGATGTAAGAAAATCATTTTCAATGACATTAGATGATATATTATCTGTGTCAAAAAATTAAGAATTTTTGTTATCAACAAAGAAAAGACACTGGATATTTCATCATGGATTTTATAGATGAACATAAAGGATAAATCCTTGGGGACACATGGCCCAGTGGATAAAAGTGTTGGTTGAAGTAATCCAGTGACCTGACACAAAGAGTTGTTAGTTCAATACCTGACTCCAGCAGAGGTGAATGAAAACTTGGAGTGTTGAGTTACTAAATGGAAATAACTGAAATTGAGATATCCAGAAAATACATGGCATGTGGAACGAGAACAACCTACCTCAGTAGATTAAATAAAGGTTTTGGTTCAAAATTCCAACATATATCACCTGAAGAAGTCTGGAGTGTATAACAGCCGAAATGTTGTAAACATAGCAATAAAAATGAGGACAACAGTCCAAACTATGTAAACAGTGTAAATAAAGAAATGGTGTGTGGGAATTAAGTTTTTGTGTTATGCTTGGAAAAAGGTTTTCAGACATTTTCAGATATACTGACATAAGAAACCTTTGGCAATAAATTATTTAGCAGAACATCTCTCTTATGATATAAATATTTTGAAGACAGTCAGTTGTATCCTGAGATTTATGATTACTCAGATCAGCCATCAAAATATTTCCTGTAAATACAGTTTAAGTCTTGAAAATTTAGTGCTAATGAGATAACTTGTGAAAGTGGTTTACTTGCTCAAACCAAAACCATTATCTAACTGAAAAGAATGGATTATTTATTGGAATTAGTTTTTTTTTTTCTTATGGAATCTAGCACAAGATAAAATCTAAGTTTCAGTTGCTTGCTTGCTTTTATACAGTCCAGACACATTAATTTTCACTAATTCATAAATTTCTTCAGCATAGTTTGTGATATATACAGAGTGTCCCAAAAAATATATACATACTCTGAATGATTATAAAGACAGTGTTTATGAAAAACATTTTATTTTCAAAATTTTAATTTTGTGTCAGAAATTTAGAAACGACATGCTGTACTGCTTGCTATTCACACCGGAAGCTCCAATATGAACATTTCAGAGTGTTTGAGTGTCAATCTGAGGACAGTGCAAAGGGTAAAAAAATGAATGAAAGTATGCCAACTCACTCAGATTGTTCTAAAAAGGAAAGCACATCCAAATTTGTTGGTGAGAAGCTCAACACATAGGCCTACTTCAAGTTCCAAGAGGAGGTAGACCTGCCCTTGGTCAAGAGGGTGGCTGCTAGAAGACACTATGTCTGACACTGCACCATGCCACACAAGCAGGAGAACCTAATCATGGCTGTCAGACAATTTCTGCGACCACATCACCCCTTACATGTGGTCACCTAAATCCCCAGACAGCAACCGCCTTGATTATGTGTGGTGCACGGTTGAGTGAGAGATCAACAAAACTCCTTGTAACACCAAAGACTGAATGAAGGCAAGGATTATGGTAGCATTCACCAACTTAAACAAGGAGACCATCCACAAGAGATGCAGGAGATTCTGAAGTTGTCTGGAGGTAGTGGTTGAAGCCAATGGCAATTTTATTGAATAAATTTACTCTTTCGTATTTCAAGATATCTTTGTGTAATTTTGCTAAATGTATCTATTAAAATGAGATATCAGTGTTATTTTTATTTTTGTGTAATTTAGACAATTTACCTGTCAAACCTTGTGTACACACACAGAGTGTTCTCAGTAAATAATAATATAAAGCAAAGAAAATTCAATAGAAAAAATCAGTATGCATTTTTTAATTCATAAATTGTCTCAACAGAAAATGTTTATTTAATGAAACTGCCCTTAACCTCAAAGATAACAATGATTCCATGAAAACATGAAGCTGTTGTTTAGCCTCTCACTCAGCAACATTCTAAATGTAATAGTGCAGAAGATTCAGATCAGGAAAGTTGAGTGAGTACACACAAGATGTGACATGATCATGAAGATTTTTCGCCATTCAATCTGGTGTCACATGGGCCATGTCAGAGGGATCTTTTCTGCTGGGATATGTATAGCCATTCCCTTAACCATGACTACCATGTCTAGTACCTCAGTGTATGGAATGATACAGAATCTGAAGGAAGAAACAGGGCTGCAAATTGATTGATTTGATTTTTATAGCTTATCAGCCATTTTGTTTTAACAGGGGAAGGAAAGTGCAGTACTAAAATCCGAAGGTGCATTGGGATAGCCAAAAATGCTTTCCAAAAGCTAAATAGAATACTAAGAAACAGGAAAACTTTGTTAGAAAAAAAAGACTACTGAAGTGTTATGTGATATCTGTCCTCTTATATGATAGTAAATTCTGGACAATCACCTCAAAGATGAAGAAGAGACTTTAAGCAACAGAAATATGGTTCTACAGACAGATGTTGAGGATACCATGGACCAAATAACAATGAAGTTCTACAGAAAATAGAAACAAAAAGGAAACTTATAATTAACATCAGGAAGAAAGTGCTAAAATTTCTAGGACACATAATGAGGAAAGAGGGCTTGGAAAATTTGATAGTCACAGGACAGATTGAAGACAAGAGGGACAGAGGAATATAAAGCATAACATACTTAGTGAGCTTGACTAAATATTATAACAAAAAGAAAAAAGTTATTAAGAGCTACAAAAGACAAGAAATTGTGGAGAGCCATGATCGTCTACATCCTGAGGGGAAATGGCACATGAAGAAGAAGAAAAGCCAAAACATATTTCACATTGTAGGAGGTTGGTTGTAGTACACAGTGTTCCAAAGTGGTCCCTCATCTAAGTACTGATCAGGCTCAATTCTGCTTGATTGATGATGGTAATCACAATGTGTACTTCTGTGAATAGTCCATGCTAAACCATTTATCTTTCCACCCATTCATCTGGTGATTTTTAAAAGCTATCTATCTCCAAGTTAGTGGCCAGTGCCATAAGCATGGTATGTGTTTCAATTTCTTCTGTTAGATTGGAAGCTTCTCTGTTAAAGGTTATTTTCTAATCATAGTTTAGATGTGGTACAAGGCCGAAAGTATGGGGCACCCAGTGAAGATCAAACTGACTATTCAGTCATAATTGATCTAGCAAGACAAGCTTGCTAAACATTACACATTTTATCATTTTTGACAGCACAGGTACACAAGTATAGTGTAAACATCTAGCTGAATATTTCCAAGCTGTAACCCAGTTATTTCATCAGTTTTTTTCCCAGTCACCAGAAAATCAAGACTTTAAAAAATCAAATTTTATCATTTGTAATACAAGCAATGCCAACCAGTAAGCCATGAACTTTAACACCTCAATAATATTCATTAATTTAAAAATTCACATAAAACATATTTTGTTGTTAGACATGTGTTTACTTAATAAATAAAAATAATTCCCCAAAAATAAGGTTATATTATTTTTTTCTATATGATGGTGATTATTTTCAAATAAAATACACACACACACACACACATATATATATATATATATATATATATATATATATATATATATATATATATATATATATATATATATATATATATATATATATATATATGGATATGGAGTATGGTGGAGTAATGGATAGCGGCTTGGATTGAGGAGTCGAGCTGAGTTCGAATTCCAGTCAAATCCATTACATTCACTTACATGCTAATACCCTTGGGAAAGGTATGAATCCTCTTCCTCTCCCTCCAGCTATGGGTAAAATAGCAGGACAGACTGGGTTCTATAGCCTTGGATGGCAACTGGTCTAGGAGAAGGACAACTCTGAATTCAAAAACCTGTGGAGGGTCATTTGGGAACCTTATGGCATTCGGTGCACCAGGTCTCTGTATTCATCCCTTCAAAAAGTGTGGATGGTCCTGCACGAAGCCTTCACCACTATAATCAAATCTCATGTGCCGGTGTTGGGCTGTCGGTTTCCTGGAAACTGATATGCTTGACCCTCATACGTCGAATCTCGACGGGAGAGTCAATTATTATCCAAGTATCGGATTGGTGTATACGGAATAAATTCCAATAACCAAAAGATACTATTCTTAATAGAGTGCTCAAAACAGAGTAGAGTAAATATAGTTTATTCAAAAATTATAACATAAATATGTTATAAAATCACTACAAAAATAACCATTTTGTTTCAACATTTCTGGTGTCTTAACAAGTGAGGATGTTGAATGGCATTCATATATATATATATATATATATATATATATATATATATATATATATATATTCCAGTCAAATCCATTACATTCATTTATATGCTAATACCCTTGAGAAAGGTATTAACACACTTCTTCTCCTTCCAGCTATGGGTAAATAGCAGGACAGACTGAGTTCTATAAGCCTTAGTTGACAACCAGTCTAGGAGAAGGACAACTCTGAATTCAAAACCTGCGGAGGGTAGTTTGAGGAACTTGTGGCATGTAGTGCACCAGATCTCTGTATCTGACCTTCAAAAAATGTGGTTTGTTCTTCACAAAACCTTCACCACTATAATCAAATCTTATGTGATGGTGTCTGGGCTGTCAGTTCCTAAAAACTGAGCTGCTTGACCTTCATACATCAAATACAATGGAAGAGTCCACCATATATATATATATATATATATATTAAGCATTTCACCCAAGCAAAGTGATAATGCCATTAGGATATAAGTGTTTGCAGGAAGTGAAAGAGAATGAGAAAATGTTCTTTCCTAAATAGAAAGAATAAGTCAGGTGGACTTACCCATAAGGCTAGATAACTTGTACCTTTAAAACCTTGGCAACTGGTACCATTGGCAGCGAAGAGAATTTCTTGTGTTGCTTCAGAGCAGATCCAGTCCCTTCTCTAGTAGTGGTCAGCTTTTTCTGAACCCACATGTTTTTATTAACTAATGAGAGACAGCTTAATTTCATGTAACCAATCTCTATACATAGGAGCAGACAAATTTTACAAACTTAACATAGAGAAGGCCAGCAATCCAAACTCAGTCAAACACCTTTGAGATATCTAAAGCCACAGCCCAAGCTTTGTCATTCTTATCTAAAGATTGATATACAAATTCTGTGATAGCTGTAAACACAGTGGTGGGAGACCTGGAGAAATGGAAGCCATATTGTTTATCCAAAAGGTCATGAGAATTAAGATGCTTTACCAATTTGGCATTCATAAGAGCCTCTAGTACTTTGCCAAAAAGGAGTAAGAGACTAAGAGGGAATTAACTTAAAGGGGCAAAAGGTTCCTCAGAGTTCTTAAAGACAGGAACTACAGAGGAGGACTTCCAACAAGCTGGAAATCAAGAAACAGTGAAGCATTTATTGCCAAGTTTGGAGAGAACATGATGCAGTTCAGGAGCACGTCTTTTGGACAATTGCAGGAATACAATCAAATTTGCAAACCTTGTGGGGATCTAGGGTTGAAATGATAGCAAGAACCATGGTCAGAGTTATGGGCATATCACTCAGTAGGGACTCTGTTCTAGGAAGAAAATCAGGTGGGATAATCCAGATAAGTAGAGAGTTGATTTGAAGAGAATTTCCAAGCAGAGATAAATTCATAGTCCAAACATGGGATATCTTCTTAGAACCAGAGGCCCTATTTTAGTCTTCTATAAGAAGAGTTTAAAATCCTGCCCATAGCATAGATTTCCAGCTAATTTGAACAATTTTTACTTTTTGATTGTTGATAAGTGATTAAATAAGGAATAAGAAGGAGAACCTTTATAAATTTGACATGATTTGATATTTATATAAAGATATTTATATAATATAGAAGATTGGGTGAATGTTCTAGAAAATTTTAATTTGTGATTTTATTAATGGAAAAACTTTTCTTTTATAAATGACAATTTCACAAAGTAAATAGTTACTGTAAACTGTGATGAGAAAATAACAGATGGTTAAGTCAGACATAGAACTTTTGCTTTCTTTCATAATTCTATGAATTTTCTTTATCTGTTTGTATTATTTTTATTTTTTCTAATCTATAATTATTCTGTACATATGGATTGATGTCTATTCAGCTCACATTCAAAAACTAATAGATTACAAAACTAATAGATTATTTATCATGAAATACTGCAAAAGAATTTACTGAGGTAGCTTTACAAAATGAGACAATTTCTTTTTGTTCTTATTTTTCTTATTTAAATTGCAGAGTGGAAAGTGGCTCTAGACTGAGTGAAATAAGATTAATGAAATTTAAGTGATCACCTTTCTTTAATTTTGGAATGACAACCTCAAACAAACCTGTTTTTTGCTTATTTCTTCATTAGATCTGTTTCAACAAAAGCAGCAGTCATATTCAGTTTGTTTTACAGAAGCCAAACAGAATGCTTGCTTTCTTTAGCTCAGAATCCCCCCACCCCCATGGCCCAAGCCCAAGCTATCTGCCTCTCCAGCAACTTAAATGTCCATGGTGCCATTTTCCTTTGGGAATATATCTTTCCCAGATGAAGAATGAAACTCCAGCTCACAGTCCTCAATTTGGGAAAACCTAAGACTCACTGTTTCCTGTTCATGTAATATGTCCTTGCCTGGAACATAGATGAATCTGGCCCATTTGACTGTGGAGTCCTAAGCATGGCTTCTCCAGACACAGGAGTATCTCCATATTATAAGTTAGATGCTTCCTTTTTGTTTCTCCTTAAACTCTGCTTTGCTGTGTAGATATATATGTTACATTGTTTTCCATGTGGGACACATGTATAATCATATATATAATTTTAGTAATATAAAAGTCTTTTTGAGAACCAAGCATGTTTGTCATTCATTTTCCTTTCAGTCATTCCATTCTGTCCATGAATTATGGTGTTATATCATGGATATAATAATGCTCATAACAGGGAAAATACAATGAGAGAATAAATCTTTCTTCCATAGCTCTCACCTGTTACAGTAATAAAGATTTTCATGTGATGTGTTTCACCCTTTCAACCACAGATTGGGGGTCTTTTTCAAGACCATTAGCCAACTTAGCTTTTTCAATGGTGCCAGTTTTACTATTGAAACAGGAGTAAAGAGTAGTATCGTCTGCATAGATGCCTATTTTCCAGTTTATGTTGATATATACAGCTAATCTTTTTCTCAAATGGTTCATTCAACAATGTGAGTTTTTATTAATTAAATGAACAGAAGACAAGTTCAGGATGTTGAGCAGTTTAATGCGATTTCAGCTGGAAAGGAGAGATGATGTTCCAATGTTAAAATGCAATCAAGGAATGCTTTGTAAAATTCACTACCAGAATGTTTCCTTCTTTTATGAAATTTTATTTTACTTGTGCTGTATATCAAATTTTATTGGCAACTTTAAAACTTCCTTGTCAAGGACATCCAACAGATAGTTTAGATTATAAAACTAAAAAACTTTTTGTTATTTGAATGAAGATGAGAAAATAAAGAAAGTTATCTTATGATTTTTATATTGTTGAAGTTTTTAAACAAATGAATATAACAAATATACATTTATATAATAATATATAAATTCAGAAAACTTTAGCAGAAAACTTAAGCAAGAAACACAATTTACTTCATATGGACTTTTTATTAATTTGTAATAGAAATGCATGAAAAATTATTCATTCTAAAAATTATATTTTCTCTGTGATGAAAATATATTCTTCTTGACATTCAGAATAATGGCTCATTACTATTCATTATTTTGTTTTCATAAAAAAAATTATATCAATATATTAATAGTAGTTGTCAAATGGTGGAGTAATGGATAGTGGCTCAGATTGAGGAATTGGAGGACCAAGTTCAAATTCCAGTCAAATCCATTAGAATCACTTACATACTAATAACCTTGGGAAAAGTATGAATCCTCTTATTCTCCCCCAAGCTATGGGTAAATAGCAGGACAGACCAGGTTCTATAGCCTTGGATGGCAACAGGTCTACTGCAGAAAGAAATCGCAACCTACTGCAGGAAAAATTTGCTATGTCAGTCATGTATCAAAAGATACCTGATCACCTAAGCATGTATCACACATGGCACATAACTAACTGACTATTAATATAGGATTAATATATAAAATATAAAAAATATATAAAATATAAAAAAGAAAGGTAAATTAATATACTACAATTAATAATATATTACTATTATGTAGTAGTTGGCATAAAATATCAATATATCATGTCAACCATTGCCATTTATTATATTTTATCTATGATGAAAGTATATTTCTCTTACCATCACAGAGCAAAAGAGGTTATGAATTCTATTCTCAAGACTACAATAATAAAATTCATTATTGTGTAATTATTTTCAATAAAAAGCAATTTATTTCATTGGCATGAGGTTTGTTCTTGAACTCATTATTTTTCTTACTTTGTTTTTCATATAAATTTTTATAGTTTTCTATTTCTTTTAATTTTCTATGCTTATAACACAGTTGTTTGGTGACCTTTGTAGTATCTAGCCATCAAAATAATAATTGCTTAAACATTTATAATTAAAAATGTAATGATGACTAGAGAGAATTTGGAAAAATATAATTTATGTTTTTATTTTCTGAAATGTGTTATTTGCCTTCCCTCTGACTCTGAAAAGGTAAATTAATGAATGTTACAAAAGCTGTCTTTACTTCCAAGTCTAGCATGTTATGATGCAAAACAATGTTCCTGCCCATGATTGCAGGGGCACATCTTGTATTAGCAATGTATACCTAAAGTCTGTTTTCTGTACAGACTTACCAGTTGTTAAGGCTCACATGATTAGCTTAGTGTGGTGTATACTAATTGGAGAAAGGAGAGAAAGTTAACCCAACACTGCCAAATTTTGTTTAATTTAGCCTGAAATAGCCATATGGGTGACTAATTTTTTATTCTGGTGCGTTCAGTGATACAAATTGCATACAATTGTTAGCAAAAGGGACAGACCACCATGCAAATTACAAATTGCAGATGCTGAAATGAAATAGGTACAACAACTTAGATATCTGGAAAAGTGCAGCACTGAAATCCGAAGGCACATTGGGATAGTGAAAGATGCCTTCCAAAAGCTAAGAAAAGGTATTAAGAAGCAGAAAAATTTCATTAAAAACAAAGGAAAGAGTATTGAACTGTTATATAATATCAGTCATCCTATATGGCAATAAATGCTGGACAATCACCTCATAGATGAAGTAGAGACTTGAAGTAAAAGTGGTTCTACAGAAGAATATTGAGAATAACGTGGATGAAATATGTGAGCAATGATGAAGTTTTAGAGAAAATAGAAACAAAAAAGACACTCTTACTTAAGATCAAGAAGGGATAGGTGAAAGTTCTAGGGTACATAATAAGGAAAGCGGGTTTCATGAATTTGTTACTCACATGTTAGATTTAAGGTAAGAGAGACAAAAGAAAACAACATATAACCTACATAATGAGCTAGAGTAGATGGATGGTGGAACAGAGTTTAGGAGAGATAACAAAAAGACAAAATTTATTAAGGGCTTCAAAGGCCAGGAAATTGTGGAGAGCCATGATTGCCAATGTCCTGAAGAGACATGTCACATAGAAGAAGTGCTTTCAGTGAACTGATTTTTTTTCTCTATTTTTTTTGTTGTTAATATTAAAAACGATTTCAAATTAGAATGGCAATATCCTCCAGCTGAGATGAGGTAAAGTAACTAATGCTATGGTGTCAATAATGCTACCTTTGCTGATGACTACCAAAAACCCATAGAATGCAATGTCAAATGTTCTGGCTATTAAATGATGGGGAGAACAGCACCAGTGTTGAAATAGAATTTGATTAAATATAATCTTCTTCATTAAGTGGTTAGTATTTTTGTCAGTCACCGGCAGTCCTATTCTTGCACTACATGGAGGCACTCACAGTTTTTGCATGCAACTGATCTCAGTTGAGAATTCAGAGATTTTTGGTATACTCTTGTTAATGTTGCCTAAGAAATGAAAAGTCTAGGTAAATTATGGAGGATGCTAAGTGATATAATTTAAAGACTAATAAACAAAAGTCAGTAAATGAAATTGTTAATTTTTTTTTATTTTATTTATAGACGTTTCAGTTAACCTGATTAATAATGAGTCTCCTAAATTTAAAAATTTTAAAAAACTAACAACATTTTTATTTTTGTTTATAAATACTTGTTGCAAAATAAAATCCTTACATTTCCTTTGATAAAGTCCATCAGAGAATGAAATGATTCAGTTAAGTTTTTCTTTTGTTTTTATTTACATTATCCTTTTAAAGTTATATATTTTAAATAAGTTTTTTGTGGTACAATTTAATAATAGCTAGAAAAAGGTGAAATTTATAAGGCATTTTTTATAAAAAAAAAAAAAAAAAAAAAAAAAAAAACAAAAAAAAAACGGTTTCATCCCAGGACTTATCAAGTTTATTTTTCTGGGAATAGAAAAATTCCTTCCTATCTATTATTAAATTTTGTACCACAAAAAATTTATTTAAATATTTAAAGCAGAGGTACAAACCTGAATTTATCCACAGTTTAGTTAAATTATTATCACTCAAATCAGTTAAAATTTCAATGTGTGTTTCTTCAAGCGTGTATTGACAAACATGTATGTTCATATCTTGTTTAGTATAAGGAATGCGAGAATACATTCTGGTTTAAAAATTGAGAAAATATTTAAGGAGGATTCATTTAAAACTTTTTCTAAAAGAATTCTTTTTCTCAATTGTACCTTTAAGAATCAATGGAGAAAGTGTATGTTAACTCTTTCTTACTTTAATCAAATTCATTTTGCCCGGTTAGTTGGCTATTCAAATGAATGTGATGTTAAAAAATGGTCTACATCTATGCAGACAAAATTAAATTACTTAATTTGTAAACGATTTGGATGCAGTGCTGAACGTACTTGAGAAGGAATTATCTATAATCTATATTCATCTTATGAGCCTTCTCATTTGGAGACTTATATCTTGTCTCATGGTTTGGATTTTTGTGTTCCGTTTTCGATGCCTGACCGTGAGAAAATTTTTTCGGAGTTTGATGTTTTATTTGCACAGGTTTGTAGACTTGTCCCTCACTCTGTTGAATCTCTTAGCGACCTTAAAGCTAAACTCAATGAGTCAATCAGTGGCGTAGCTAGAGTAAATATCACCCAGGGAGGTCTGCTCAAATGTCACCCCAATGACCCCGATTCACCCTATGCTGAATGGTTAACTGTAGCTAAATTTTCATACATGCTCTACCTCTACTTTACTCTACTGACTGGTACGTTACTGTTTACATGTATGATCCAAGACAAAATCCAATACCGCAAAATAATCAGTTCAAATCAAAAGATTTTTAAAATGCAACTGTTCACTTTCAGAACAACTAAATACAAAACACGGCAATACACAAAAGAATGACATTCGATACTATGGTCTTAGAATGAATGTTTTCTTGTTTTCATTGTGGCAAACTGGTCAATGACATTGTCAAAATCTGTTTGTCTTGTAAGCTCGTTTTAAATGGACAGCACAGCCAGATCCGATAGTCTCGACTGGCTCATGGTTGACGTAATTTTCTGTTGCTAATTTTCCGGTGTCCAATTTTCCGTTGCAACATTTTCTGGGTACCATTTAATGAAAAATGAAAAGAAACTTACACATTTTTGACGGACCGCACCAAGCATACCCTTTAAAGTAATGCAAAATAACAGCATCTAAGAATTTGAATGAAACCTGCGCTCAGGGACATGATTTATTATTTTATTGTTTCTTCTCTCTTTTAAGTCAGTCTTCTCCCTCACCCCTTACCCATTTATATCTAGAGATAACATATGTTAAGTTAAGCGGCATTTAGCCTACACAGAGTGGGGTTAAGGATAAGGAATTGAAAATGGTACATCTAACTCACTCATATCTTCTCTCCCACCTCACTTCCTCACTTCGTTAATTTTACATATGCTTGGTTCGGTCCGTCAAAAATGTGTAAGTTTCTTTTCATTTTTCATTTCAACTTTTGGAAGTAAAGTCTGATGATCCAGAGCCCTTTAAAAGGGTTGTGGTGAAATAACTTATTACATGGAACCTTAAAGTGGTCTGTTTTTATTCAAACATATTTTCTCTGAATTTACATTGAGCTCTACAGATATCATCCTCCTTGGGTCTACCCATACGGATTACCTAGTTTTGCATAAACTATATATATATATATATATATATATAAAGAGAACATAGTGTTGTGTGTCATCTCTGGGTCCCCATGCTGATACATAAACTATATCAATGAAAAAGGTGATTTCTTTTCCTCATTTGTTTTTATTAGAATAGTGAAGACAGTTGTGTCAGCTTGAACTCTAATAGGCAGCAGGAGGAATGACATCACAGGAACGATTGTCACACATTGGTTCATCATCCCTCCATGGGTGGTTTTAGTCAGTCTCTCAACTTTGGTATGGGAAGTGTATTGATGCTTCAGAATTCTTGCATCCCTCCATTGAATTTGTGCTGTTTTGGTCTTATATCCAAAACCCAGACAAAAGCAAATCCATCACTGTCAGAATGCCACACCCAAGAAGCACTCTGTCCAATCACTGACCATTCTAGCTCTGGCATTCTGTAACAAGAATTAATTGATTTATTTTTAATCCAAAATTTTTATTATTTCAAATATTATTTTTAATTGTATTTGAAACAGAGTCTCAATTTTTATTTTAAACACTGTGTATTACACCTATCACCCTGTGCACATAAGAAAGCTTAATAAAGAAAATATGCTCTCTGGTAGGGTTTGAACCTGGATCCCACTTTGTAAGAGGAACCACTGTTTGATCTGGCATGCCTTAGACCACTCAGCCACAGAAAGTTCTGTTTTCTCTTTTAAGGAAAGCACATTTCCTCATTTAAATTCATATTGAAACTCATCTCTGCATCTCTTTTTGTATCCAAAATATAGGCAAAGAAATTTCTAAAGAATTAATGGATTACTGGGCTGCAGACCTAAATATTAAAATTTATATCTTGTTATTTCTTGCCAAGTACATCAACAGCCAACATATTCCTTAGCATTGGCATACACCCATACATACACTTACTGACATGAAACACCAGAGTTGAAACAATTACTATGGTCGATGAACAAAGCTGAAAGTCACTCAATAAAAATGCCAGTAAGTCATTTTCTCACTGATCATGTAATATTTTTCTCTTGCAATGTTTGGTTTTTAATTACTGGTTTGGCCATGTTTTCCACCATGTTTTTATTGTCTTCTGTCTTGTTCACCAAACAAATACATTCAATGCGCTTAACTGTCTTCATTCATTCTTTGATTCTTGTCTTTACTTGTTTTCTTCCTTCATCTTCTCCAAACTCTTAATGCATTTAAACTCACACAAAAAGCAGTGAACTGGGTCAGATTTTGTATGCTGAATGCAAACAGTCTACTTCCTTTCAGGAAAAAAAAAAAAAACAGAATAATAAGATATTTTTTAAGGTTTAACAAATTTGTTCAGATTTTTCAATGCCCTCACAGTGACATTTTAACTAGAATACTCTTTAAAGAGATGCTGTGAATCTTTCTGAAGATTTTAAACTGAATAATCTATTTTAACTCATTAAGTGATTTTTGATCTGTAAAAGCTTTTGAAGAATGTTGCGCTGTAGGAAGGCAATTTTTAATCTGTTATGCCCATGTCTGAAAAAATAGTTATGATGGTATGGGAGAATGAAAATAAAATAATAATAAAAAATAAAGAATTTAATTTTCTCATAAAGCAAAAGGAAAGCGAAAAGGGTTTCCGGACACGTGTGAATTTTATGATTCCACTTCCGGAGAGGAGATGATCGTTCTCTTCTCACTTCCCAACCATTGAGTTTAGACATGTTTAGTAGCTATCCCAACAAAAGGGAGAAATGGCCACCCTCACTCAACATCATGCTGACTTGAGGTCTTCCATTCTCTATACCTCTGGATCTTGTACCTACAAGCATCAATAAACACTGCCCATTCATTTTCTAGTCAAGTCTTTGTTTTGTTTATTGCAGTCCACCAACATTCAACTTCTATTAGTGGCACAAAGTCAATACCAACCCTTTTTCTTTCTACCAAGGAGAATCTCTATTACCTGCTTTTATTTCTCATGATTTATATTCTGTCATTTGTATCATAAATGTGTCACTTCATCTTCTGATACTTTTGTTTATTTCTCTTCAGATCTGAAAATGTAATATACTTTAATGGTTGTCTGGTTTATTTATGAATATATACATCTCCTGACAAAGGACTCAAAAGTAACAATTAAAAATATCAAAGGTATATACTAAGTAAAAAAATTATGGTAAACATTGACATAGATGCTCACAAAAAAAATGATGTGTCAAAAGTACAGTTTTTCCATTGATGCCACTATTATTTGAACAGCCTTTACTCCTCAACAATGTTTATTATTATAAAAACAATCATTAGAATTTCAATAAAACCTAAAGATATGAAAGAGAATTTATGCATTTTCTTTGTACTTGAGAATTGACAACAAAAATAATAAACATTATTTACTAGATTGTTGGCAAAACATGGGCCAATTGATATACTTTATAAAATGGTAAATAATAAGGATTTCTTTATAATTGGTTCATATATTTTAATAATTTAGTAAATGTTTATAAATTTATGAATAAAAAATTGTTTTCATATTTATTTCTTTGTAAGTTAGTAATTGATGGATATTACATTTTATTAGTTTTAATACACTTGTATTAGGTTTGAAAATGTCATAAATATAAAATTATTCTTGTAAATGAACAATCTAATAATTAGTGTTTATTATTTTTGTTGTAAATTCTCAAGAACAAAGAAATGTATAAATTCCCTTTCATCATATGTTTAAGTTTTATTACAATTCTAATCATCACATTTTAAAAGAATAAATATATTAAGAAAAGTGAAGATATTTAAAATAATAGCGGTATCAAGAGAAAAGTTGTCCTTTTGACACTCCATTATTTTGCAGGCACAAAGGTCCAACTTTGCCAAAATTATATTGGAATTAAAACCACTAATAATAATCTAATAATAACAAAGATTAAGTAATAATTTGGATTAAAATGGACAAAATGGGAAAAAGATTAGTTGTTACATTTAGTTAGAATTTGTTACATTTATACAAAGAGAAAAATTAATATAAACAGACATCTGGCATCAAGATCTCATCAGTTTACAGATGAGTTGGCCAGATGTAGCCATAAGTTCTATGATAACAGTTTCTTTTCTCACACTTCTTGCTTTGCAGAACTCCCTTCTAGCTCTATGCTTTCCAGACAACTTTAATCTGCAAAAATTTAAATGCAATATCAATCACTATCTACTCTCCTCATGATTACTCTTTCCACTTCCCACTCATTATTAATGTTTCTGTTCCTAATTCTTCCATGCCCTGCAAGCCCTTGTCTCTTAGTGGCTTTACTACCTTGCATGGAGTGATAATGATTAACAATATATATATATATATATATATATATATATAATATATTTTATAAACATTTTTTATGTTTATACGTTCCTTTTTATAGATACAAATATTTAAGTAAATGCTCTGTTTATAATAGACAGTATTAATGACATTTACCGGCCTGAATGTCCAAGAAAATTTCATAGAAAATATGTGTCCTCCGACAGGAATCAAACCTGTATCCTACATGGAACTGTCATATAGCCTGACGTGCTTTACTGGTTTAGCCACAGAGGAGCATTTCAGTTAGCAAGGTCAATTTTACAATTTTTAAAATTTTACTATTTTATATATATATATATATATATATATATATATATATATATATATCCATTCAAATAAGTTCTATTAAATTCCACTGACAAGGTCTGTCTATTCAACTTTTTATTATATATTTCCAATTTCCAAATGAGATAATATACAGAACATTGCAAAGATATAATAAAAAGTTGAATAGACAGACTTCATTGGTGAGGTTTAATAAAACTTGTTTGAATGAATTCTATCTGCTTAAATACATCTTAATATATATATATATATATATATATATATATATATATATATATATATATATATAATAACTTGAGATACGAGTGTACTGACATAAAAGTTTTTTGAGATATGAATCAGAGTTTGGCCTTGAGTTACAAACTGAATTTTCAGATATGAGTGAGTTTCAGTGAAGCATCCACAGTATCCATGTTCACCTCTACCCTAGAAGTATCTCTATTGTATTGTGTTGTGTATTTTTTGCTGTTTATTTGCAAAATTCATTTACTAGCAGCAATAGGTTTGAAGAAATTAAGTGTAAAGAGCAGTGGTGAATTTTTAGGGGCTTGGAATGAATTGGAAATATTCCCATTAATTTCAGTGGAGAAAATTGATTTAAGATACAAGTCTTTTGAGTTACAAGCTCAGTCTTGGAATGAATTAAACTCGTATCTCAAGGCATTACTGTATATATATACATATACATATATATATATATATATATATATATATATATATATATATATATATATATATTTTTTCTTCATGGTACATCACTTAAGTATTACTGTGAAAATATTAAGCTGAATATTCCCACTCTTCAAAGTTTTTAATCGGGAGATTCTTGTAGCATTGCAGAAAGGCACCACAGAACTGTGAAGGCAGTAGTTGAGAGGGGTCAAATATCAATAATTGAGGCAGTCTGTTGGCATAACATGTCCCTTCAGGTAGGCCAAGAGGAGGATTTTGTACTGAATCATGTAATATTTCAGTACAAGTGGAGACATCCATTGGTCATCCCCAAAAATGAAGCAATGGCAAGGCAACCAGGTTCAATTCAAGCTGTAGAGGAGCTATGGATAAAGCCGCTTGGTGCTCACTGAACCACACAATGAGGGCATGGAATGGAGTACAGTCACAGAATAATGTTTCTGTAGATGGAACCCCTTGGCATATCCTGAATATATGATGAGTGAATGACTCATCAGATAATGATGATAGTACTGCAAGGCAAGGTGATAGTGATACAGATGATCCAGCAGGTCAGGAAGAGAAACGCAACCAACTTACTGGTCACATAACTACATGGTATGAAGATGATCCTGTTCAGATCAAGGGGGCATGTGGTAAAGAGATGAGATTTTGCTTTTCCTTTCCAAACAGTGTTGGCAAGTGAAGGACAGTGGAGAGGAAAGAACAAGAGAAAGAAGAAAGGAAGAGGAAAATATTTTTTTCTCTATCATAACTGGATCTAACTAACGCCTTTATCCACTGTGCCATGTGGATAAAGGTGTTAGTTAGATCCAGTGACAGAACCCAAAGAGTGTGAGTTCAATACCCGGTTAAGGCAGTGGAGAACTTTCAGAGGGAAATTAACAGAAGATAAGTGATAACTGACATCCATTAGACATGGCACGTGGAACTAGAACAGTCGACCCCAATGAGCAAAATAAAGGGTTCTGTTCGACATTCCAACCACCTGAAGAAGGCCGAAGCATACAATGGCTGAAACGTTGTAATAAATATGGTGACAAAGATGAAGACAGTAGTCCGAATAATGTAAATAATATATATATATATATATATATATATATATATACAGAGTACAAAGAGAATACACAGAGAGTACAAAGAGACTGATATATAATGCATTATTTCTTAAAAGTTAATTTGTTGACATTTTGGATGCAAAAATAATGTTAGTTGATATGAATTTTGAGTAGATCTGAATGAGATGATTTACATTCCTTAAACAGTTAACTGAAACTTGCTAGACTTTAAAGTCTCTGTGGTTGAATGGTCTAATGCATACCTGATCAGAAAATGGTTTTCCTCTATAAGTGGTACACAAATTTTTAACTTTGCCAAAGAGCAAAATTCCTTTATTAAGCCTCTCAAATGCACATTTTGGTGAATATAACTTACACTGTTTAATGGTTAAAACAATTACATAGATAGATTGAGATGTATATTTGTTTATATCTATCTAAAACTGATAAGCTATTAGATGGGTAAGAAGAGGGCAATGGACAGTCTGGGCTAGATGCATACACAGATGACTGTAAAGTGGTTTGGATAAATAACCTGAATTAGAGATGAAAATGTATAGATAGATGATAGCAGAATAAGGGGAGATACTGTAGCAAGTAAATGAATAAGGAGAATAATAATTATCATCATAATATATATGAAGAGGCTAAGACAGAAAAACAAATAACTAAAAAGAAGCTGAGATATAACTTGAAAGGATAATTGATAACAGTGATTGCAAAAAATAGCAATACTAGGGAAATAAGCACCAAAGATAACTGACTGCTTCTTAAAGACACAGACAAAAGCCTTTTATCAAGATGAGAAGACATGCTTGCCAAATTATCAGTTGAAGGAAAATTATTATTGACTAAAAACGTTTTTCTTCAAGTAAAGACAGGAGATAAGATGAAAGGAAAATCTAGAATAAATATGATTATTAACAGATTTTAATGCAAAAATTATCATCATATCGACTTATCAATATATCTTCACATTTATCAACAAAAATCCAAGTGACAACAAGTTTTCATGAATCTCCAATAATCTTTTGGCAATGTTCTTGTTGATTTTAACAGAGCTGTAATTGGTATCATCTCAGTGGTTCAGATTTCCAAATGATTCAATACTCATGACTGTCACGCTTAACAATAAATTCCTGATATTTGTCGATTCTCTACTCCCTTTCAGGTTCAACTTATTGTCTACAGGAACAATGACATTCACTACTTGACAGCTTGTCTTTCTCTATTCTCCAACTGCCTGGTCTGCTAACATGAATACAATCCATTTGCCCCTCAAAATCCTAATTCTCAAAGACAATTTCTGGTATGTCGTCAAATCCAACTTGTTCACAGAATTCCAAGTGAATCACTTCTCCCACTTCATTTACATAAATTTCAGCTGCTTTTTTTTATGCATTTGCTAAAAAAGTGTGTCATCACTTCTCTCTTTTTACATATCTGACAGTTGCTATTTCTTTTAATTCCATCTATTTTGATCAGCATAAAGTTTGTCGTTACACTTTTATTTTGAAAATCTCTGAGTACTTGTCCTCTGTGCATTTATGTCTAGGTAATTTCTTTTATTTAATAATAGTAGAAGTTTTACTGCTATCATTGATATTGAGGAAGAGGTGGAGGAGGAGGAGTTAGGAGAGAGATTTTGAAACTAGTCAAATATGGTGGCTTTTAGTGAAGATAAATTGCAGCAATACTTTAAAATTCCCCTCACTGTTCTATCTTGTTTTAGCGAATTATTATTATTACTGTTGTTGTTGTTGTTGTTGTTGTTGTATCACTGATAGGATGTTTAAGTCGCTTGAATGAACCAGAATTTGTCAAGACTTGGATCCAATGTTTTGCAGCCCAAGCTAGAGCTAAAAAATCAAAAGACAACCAAGCAAGAGGGGGAGAAAATGAAATAACTAACCTTTTTCTAGCTTTGGCAGATTGTGAATCTATAATGAAAAATTTTTATAGCATACTCCAAACAATTGGAGAAGTTAACTACTGATCACATGTTGTAGAACAACAAAATACAGCTATTATTATTATTATTAATCATCAAGTATTGACATCATAATTAACCAGTGATTTTCACTGAGGGATCAAATATAAGCATACATTCTCTTTAATATCCTTATCCTGGCTTTAGTAATATTGTCATCTGGATAGTTCTGATTCTAGTCAGGCAAATAAAGACTGGGCAGTTCCAGAACAAATATGGCAGCAATTCTTCATTTCTGGTCTGATCTAGCACTTGTAAAGATAGAGTATAACAGAGGTACTCATAGACTTTCTGAAGAAGTACAAGGAACTGACCATTTTTGCAGCATTTTTAGTGATGGTTCATATATACAAGTTCCACTTGAGTTCTGGAGTGGGCTTGAGTCCCAGTAGATGTTCAAAGCAAAGAGCCTCCTTGAGAGACCACCCATCCATCATGATATGATAAGTTCAGGGTCTGGTTGCTGACTATGGAACATCACTTATTTGCTCTTAAAGGTATTGAATGTTGCAAGCCAGTCCTAGCCCTATTGCATCACCAGAACTATATCAGAGATCAGCTGCTAGATGCATGTCATTCAGATTTTTGGAGGTGCTTCTAGAAACACTTGTACCATCTGCATAGATATTCAAGAGGTTTTGATAAAAGTAGCATATAATCTTGCAGGTAGGTCCATTTAGAAATACTATTGTCAGGTAACCCAGTCTGCTCATGCTCAGATGGTCTACAATTGAGTGTTTTGTTATAGAAAAGCGTATGGTTGCAAGAAAGAAATATGACAACAGCAGAAATAGATTTACGTGATTTATTTCAACAGGAACGTGTGGGTTTGGGACAGCTACCTTGTGGTAAAGTTCATAAGCCGGCTTCGAATCTGGGTTGATCTCTCATAGTAGTTCACACTGGTTGGCGTGGCGCTCCCCCTGCTGACTGCTGCTGACCGCTCAGCCTGACCATGACAGATCTCTTCCCTGGCCTCCTGTTGACTGCCCGTTGTACTTCCGTGTGACCCCTTTTAAGGCGTTTTTTTATGGCTTAACAGGCTCAAAAAATGATGCGAATATAATTAGCAGGGAAGCATTTTTATTGGTCAAAAAATAGAAACACTTTAAAATATTATTTTATTTTTCAACCGGAACTCATACGTCGGGAACATGCGTAAACAAAGATAATGGTCATTTTGTGATGGGGCCTTGTCCCGTTCACATCTGGCTCTCGCTCTTGAGTATGTTAGTTTATTTGCCTGTAAGTCAGCCGAGATATGTCTTATTTTATTTTATAACAGTTTCAAAGTTTGCAAAGGTAACACCCAAGTCTTTTGGTTGTCTCAGTTTCAAACTTAAGAAAACAAAAAAAAAGACTCTCAACAACTGACAATGATGCTTCTCCACTACTCCTGTACATGAACAGAGATGTACAGTGTGTCAGCCTCTAAGGAGTATGGCTAATATTTTATTTTTATTATTAAGGTGTGTTAAAAAATGACACACTAACCAAATATCAGAAGGCTAACAGCTATATCACATTAAAACACTTGTTTCTGTATGATCACTGAAGTTAAACAACATCAAAACTGGTCAGTAGCCAGATGGGTGACCACTTGGGAATACCAGGTGCTGTAAGCTTGGATCTGTGGGTTGTGTAAAGAATAACAGCTCTGAATTGTTAATTCAAAAGCCGTGTTTCAATTTTAGTTGGGTTTGTTATATTAACTTCCATACAAATACCGTTTGAAAATGTATAAATCTACCTCTTCTCCCCACAGCTATGGGTAAGTTGTATCATTAAATCATTATTATTTCCAAAAAGTTTTTTGGCCTTAAATAACCTGCAAAGTGTTGATAGGCCATAAAAAAATCAATAAAAAAAAACAATAGAATTTTTGGAAATTCCTCCTTAGTTGAGTGGGATTATGTTAAAAACAAGCTATGCTTAGTAAATGCTTTCTCAGTTGGGTTGAGAACCTTTCAGCATCCCATATTATTAATATAATACTTCTCTTACTTTTCTATTTCTTACTCATTATTAGAAATGTTAATTTTGTCTCATGTTTTTATTCTTATTACTTTTATCCTCTTTTTAACTTCTTGTGCTTATTATCATTATTATTTTCATTTCTACTACCACTACTACTACTACTATTCAGTCATATGTGCATATATATTTCCAATAAAGATCAGGCTGACATGTATACAAAATTGAATGTGAAATACTAAAATCTATGACTATATATATATATATATATATATATATATATATATATATATATTATACATATAACTTTAAAAATTAGGAGATTAGTTGAATTTGCTTACTACCTTGGTTTCAACCTTATGCTATCCTCAGGCGATTTTTATCAATTGACATCCCAACACTTTATTTTTAAAAAAAAACTAATGAATGCTATATTATTTTAAAAAATAAATAAACAAACACATGACATTGGGTGTGATAGAATAGGAGGAGGAGGAGGAGGAGGAGGAGGATGTGAAGAAGGAAGGAGAAGGAGAAGAAGAAGAAGAGAAGAAAAGGTAGAGTATTATAAATGTATTGGTGGTAGTGGGGGGTAATTGAAATGTACATTTTTTTTTATCCAGTCTCATATGTGCTTAAAAGAAATTTTTAAGTATGTATGCAAGGACTCATGACTGGATTTTTCATTCAAAAAGTTCTTTGGATCAGGAAATGTCATTATTTTTCTATTGGCAGAGGTTGCAGATAATTCAAATTTCAATGTGCTGTGGTTCAATTTTTTTTTTAAAAACTTACCCACAGCATCTTGTCAGTCATTTTAATGAAACTTGCATAAAAAGAGATTTCTATTTCTATTCAAATACACAATTATTTATATATATATATATATATATATATATATATATATATATATATATATATATATATATATATATATATATATATATATATATATATATATATATATATATATATATATATATATATATATATATATATATATATATATATATATATATATATATATATATATATATATATGATATGAGGCAAAATCATATTATGCCCACCCAACTCAACTGTTAATTCTGCTGGTATTATTTTGCTGCAGTTATTTGCATGTAAGTTCTGCTGATGATGTTTCATTTGTTTAGCTATTATTTCTAAAACTTTAACTACTACAATAACTGTTCTTTTTCTCTGTACATCTTTTACTTGCCATTCTATTATTAATGAAAACAGTCATACTAACCTAACCTTTTACTAAGAGAATACAAAATAAACATTCACTCCAAGAATTGAGGCATTGATGAAAACAAGATGTGGAAGCGGAAGAAAGAAAATAAGATTTATAATGGCAGAATTGTTGAACAGCCCATTATTGTAAATGTGGAATTCCAACAGAGTGTAAGCACTTACACATTAATGGAAGTGGAGATGCTCTAGGAAAATTGACTTCACTGCTAAACAAAAGGATTTGCTTGTAGATGACAGGTTTTATTATTTATTAACCCTTAGCTTGCCACCTACAAATGAACTATCTCACAATAATGTCATTGTGATTGCCTCAAGTAACTATGAGCAGTTGAGGAAAATGTTTTATTAGTCAAATGTCAATTCCCTTCGATGTCTCACAAGTCCATCTTAGTTCTTTGGATGTAGAACAGTTTCAGAAATGCTGTCTCATTTGCTCAAAAGTTTTAAATCTACAATAAATAATGAAACCTTTAAATGAAATAATCAAACTTAAAATTTATTTAGGTTGATAATTTATTTGAAAATTAATTTTTCCTAAACTATTTTTTTTTAAATATTATTTAGCATTCTGCAGCTTACTTTTCAAAGGAAAACAGTATCTTCTAATTTAGTACAAATTTATCTCCTATGAAGTGGAATTTTATTTGGTTGTACATTTTTTCTTACTAGCAATATCATCTCCACTTACACCTTTTGTTCTGAACCAAATAAATACACCTCTGCACTTTTGGTTTCAATTATTATAGGAATGAATGCAAAAAAATTGCCCCTCACCAATAGAAGCAAACAAATACATGCTGGGATTTTTATCCTAGGCAATAAAATAGGCCAGTTCTCGGTTTCATCTGACTCAGTCCCGATCTGTCTTGTCTTGAAGTCAGAACACTACATTTGCATGTACAGACTTTCTCTTGTGTCAACCACAATTCTTAGTTTCAGTATTTATCTACAATTAATAGTGTGGAACCCTAAATATAAGAACTGACCAACAATCATGTAGCAATCAGTATATTAATACACTTAATCATATTCAACTATGGTAGATATAAAAATTATAACATTCCCAAGACATTTCAAAATGTTGATTGTTTTATTACCAAAGACATTATTATCAACAAATTTAATAATTCTGTTAAAACAGAACAATACTATTTAGTGACAACAGATGAATCCAATCTTAAACTCTTGTGTAGGAATTTTCTTGGCTGCTTGAGTGTGGGGGTGCTTGGCTTTGAGAGTGGAATAAACAAAACTCAAAGGCTTGAAATAACTGTTTAACAGCTTTATTTTGTGATTGAAAGAGAGTGCAAAATAGAGGTATTTTGCAGAAAATATAGTTGGGTTTCCCAGTTAAGTTATTCCCTTGAGTAGATGTTTTGTGGAGAGTGATTCCTCCACTTGTTCCTAAAAGGAACAAGAAATCTGAGTGTCAACTACTAGAACTGGTATGAGTCTTCTGTAGCAAGGGTTGTGAGTAGTCGTTTGAGTAGGAGATTTCTCCACTTGTTCCTACAAAGAATGAGAAATCTGAGTCAAGCTACCAGCACAGGCCACATATTTTCTGCAGCAAGGGTTACAAGTAGTCCTTTGAGCTGGGCCTTGAAAGTAGCGGATGCTAAAAAGGAAGAGTGGAAAAGATAGATTGAATAGGGTTTGGTCAATGTATTTTATGATTTCTGGGACTTCCAGTTGTATTCTGCTGATTACTTCCATTGCTGCTACTGCTTAATTGAGCAATGTAAGGATGCCTCCACATGCCACAATAGCCAAGTGGCATAGTTATTATACATGACAAGGTTAGAATATACTTGTTAATGCTAATGTTTAGCCACTTACAAATTCTGTTGATTTTCAAACATGACTGTGTCAATTCAAATAATGTTATTACTAAAAATGTAAGTAATATTATTTATTTTTCTGTTATATTTAAATTCCTTCCAGGAATTCCTTCAAGAACAGTTTGCATGCTGTAAAAATTCACAACTGAATTTTCACAGGTGCTGCAAATAAAAAATAGTATAAACTATAATGTTATAATATAAATTTATAATTTTATAAACTATAATGTTATAATATAAATTTATAATTTTATAAACTATAATGTTATAATATGAATAACTACTCTGCAGAAAGTAGAATTGATGAATTTAATTTAAATTCCTGTTTAGTCTGTTATATTCACTTTTGCACTAATGCCTTTACAAAAAACATGAAAGAGTAGACTGAGTTCTTTAGCCTTGGATAGCAACCAGCCTACAAGAAAGACTAATATGAATTTGAAAATATAGAGAAGGCAATGAAAAATCACTTAACTATCTTTCCCAAGAAGGTATGGCAATTCACAGATAATAAAGAAAAGGAACCTCTGAGAACCAGGAATGTCCAAAAACAACTAAAAAAACTATCAAATATCCATAGCACTAATCCTCCTGTTGCACAAATCTCTGCCCATTGTTCTGTTGTACTATTCAGTCATTTCTTTGAGAGATTTTCATTTGCCATAAAATGCTATTAGTGAAATTATCATAATTAATGCAATTCAATAGATTTAAGTGCCGCAGCATATTAATTGAATGGTCCCAGTTGAGTCTCAGTAAAGTATTAAATGAACAGGACAGATGTTTCTGCAATGCCTGAGTGTATATACAATGTTTCCTCTCTTAAAGAAAGTGTAGAAAGTTTAATATTTCTATTGAAGTTGTTCTTGTAGCATACAAAAGCATCTCATTCATTTTTTAACAATGTTTACTTTTTCTTTAAATCAATGAAGATAAACAAATAATCCAATGACAAAAAACAAATCTATGCCTTATTTTATTATCATTATTATTATGAACAAAATAATATAAAAAATATTACAGAAATTAAAATTTAGATTTATCAGATTTTCAGAATATATTAAAATATCAACATTACATTGCTTACTTCCCTTTATATAGTTTCCTTTAATTTACTCCTAATCTGTGATCTAAATGCTAAAGTGGTTATCACTTCCAGAGTAAGCTCTGTTTGAATAACTAAGCAATTTAATTATAGAAATTATTAACAAAATAGCTACACATTTCTAAAAATCATAAAAAATTGTTAATGCAATATTCACTTACAAAAAAAATGAATTATTCTTAGAACTACAAATAGGATTCAGTTTTAAATAACCCACAAAGGATTGATAAGCCATATAAAACAAATCACTCAATTGGTAGTTTCTGAAAAGGTGCAAGTCCTTGGTCTGACTGAGAAGGGATGCCAAAATTCTGATGGTCATTTGATCAGATTTTTGGAAATGGTTGCACTAAGAACTTTCCAGCACCTCTTGTAGATAAAAGAAAGGTAATTTTCAAAAAAAATATTATAAAATAAAACCTGTTTAGCAATGGATAAGATTCATTGAGTAGAAAATTAGAAGATCAATATATATATATATATATATATATATATATATATATATATATATCAAATATATATATATATATATATATCAAATATATATATATATATATATATATATATATATATATATATATATATCAAATATCAAATATATATATATATATAGCTCTATCTCTGATATTGAGCGCTTTCTAATAAGTACCATATATATAATATATAAATAATTATACATATATATATATTTATTTATATTTATATTCACTTTTCACATATATATATATATATATATATATTCTCAAATTGAGTGTATCTGATGAAGAGACTAAACAAATAAAAAGAGACAAGAGGAAAAACTATAGTTGACCTTGGATAAGTATATTTTTACTTCTTGTGCCTTTTTGTTCATTTTGTCTCTTCTATTGATACACTCCATCTGAGAATATTGTCAACATGGAAAGCAAAAACACACATACACACACTTAGAAAATACAAACTAATATCCACTCATTCCCACAGAAACAGAAAAAAAAACTTTCTCAAAATCTGCATCAAGGAAAAAGTTATTCCGCAATGCTCACACAAACTCATCAAAACTTTACATCATGCCTTTCCTCTTCATACCCATAAATTATTGAAATCCTCAGCATAGGAATTGGAAGAAAAAGAAGCTACACTTTTCCACAAGGTATATATAGCAGGAATTGCTATCCACAAACATGAATGGGTTAAAATTTAGTGGCTAAGTATAGTTTTCCTCTTGTCTCTTTTTATTCATATATATTCATTTGTGTGTGTGTAAATTATTTTCAGATAGTGTGTAACTGTAAAGAAATAAAATGTATAAAAAGACAAAGAGGAAAACTCTTCTTAAGGATTTATTTTGTTGCACGTGTTTATATACAAAATCAAGGATGTCATTAGTTTGTCAAGGATTTTAAATTTGAGAACATTCATAAATATTCATCAGGTGGTTGAAAGGTCAGTCAAAACTTATGGAGGACACAAAGTACTATAATTCAAAGTCTGGTAAGAACAAAGGTAATGTTCAGGAAATATATATTTTTTAAACATGTGCAACAAAATAAATCCTTCCTTTAATCCTTTAATAAAGTCCCACAGTAGACAAAACATGTTTTTCCTCTTGTTTTTTTATTCATATATATATATATATATATATATATATATATATATAGATATTTAAGCATATTTTCATTCAAACAGGTTTATTTAAATTATTTAGATGTAATATGTCTACTTATTTTAGTTTTAATCCTTTCAAGTCAACAAATTAATTTCTTGGTGTCTGTAGAAAATTTATTAAGAAAAATACCAAAATTTTCTTTCAAATTATTTTTATTTTCCAAAGTACTTTCAATCTCATCTGAGACCATCTTCAGGGGATTAAATTGTCTGTGGATGTGTATACATAGTTCCATAAATTCAAAATATTTTTCCCTGTTTGTTTTACTGCATTTTGTAGTGTTCCAGGGTCAAATTCAAATTCAAGATTTTTTCCATCCAAGGGAGGTAACTTTGTATTTATTTATTATTAATTTTTTTGACCTACACACACATACACACAAACACACATAATGTTTGAGGCTTACTGTTGCATTACGTTGCAACACCGGTTCTCAGATAATCAACGAAGTTAAGCAACATCAAGCCTGCTCATTACCTAGAAAAGTGACTGTTTGGAAATACAAAGTGCTATATTTAATCAGAGAGCTGAGTTCCAATTGCTGTTGAGTTCATTATATTCACTTATAGCAAAATCAGGGCTGTAGCAGAGAGAAATGTTTGGAGTGGGGCAGAATATTTAGCCATTGGACTGTCAGTATCCAGTGTTTTTCAGCTTCAGGTTTAGTCTTTTCATCTTCTTCCTCTTTTTATTGAGAGAGAAAGAAAGTGAAAAGATAGAAAAAGAAACAAATGCTTTGTTTTAATTTTAATTCTTTTCTATTTGTTTGTACATTTTTATTTTTATATTTTATTTTATTGGACTCACCACAATTCCAAATTAAAATGAAATGCATCCATGCGATAAAGAAGAATTCTTTCATTGGGGTTTTATAAAAGTTATATTCTTCCTTGCTTTGATAGTTTTTTCTTTCTTGCATTTCTTTCTTTATTGTATTTTGTTAAAATAAAACCCTGTAAAAAATACTACAATTGGTAAAATAATGATGTGACTCTCCCCAGCTGCTATGGCCCTGAAATACCCTTGGGAAAGGTATAAATCCACCTCTTCTCCCCCAACTATGGGTTAATTAGTAAGACTTGTATCACTAAAACCATAATTATCTCCAAAAACAAATAAAATTGCATACAAAATATTTAGAATTCAGCATTAAATAACCCATAGATGTGCTGATATGCTGCTAAACAAAAACAATCAACCAATAAAATGTTTGAAAATAGCATAATGCATGAGATGTATAAGATAAATAACAGAACTTTTGTCAGTCATATAAATACAATACAAAACATAAATAGCATCCATAAAAAATAACTTATTTTTAACAATGTGGAGTAATGGTGGCATGATGGAGTAATGGATAGCAGCTTGGATTGAGAAACCAGAGAACTGAGTTCAAATTCCAGTCAGACCCATTATATTCACTTACATACTAATACCCTTGGGAAAGTTATGAATACTCTTCTTCTTCCCCCAGATATGGGTAAATAGCAGGACAGACTGGGTTCTATAGCCTTCAGTGGCAACCAGTCTAGAAGAAGGAGATTGAATTCAAAACCAGACTGGAACAGGTTGAACTCCATCAGGCTATCTTGACCAGCAAACAACACTTCTACTGTGGCTGCAGTACATGGGTCATGGGATTTGCAATCACAAATAAAGTTATTATTATGATAGTTCTTATTGGAAAAAAAGTGTTAGTTGGTTTTATTCTACTTGTCTGTAGAACTAAAAAAGGACAAAATTTTCAATTGATTTGAAAAATGGTAATGATTAATCTGAATTTGAATTCTGGTTGTGCCATTTCATGCTCATCAGAAAGACTTGGTTTTAAACATTATCCTCCTCCTCTTCCTATTTATAATCTTTAAAATTGTCTGGTAAGTAACAAGATACAATCATAAACAGGAAAGAATGAGTGATAATGAACAAACATGAAAGCTAATTAAGTGTAATTATCTAGTTTTATTCCAAAGGTCCAAGCAGAGATTTTGGTGATCTAAATCTTAGTAAACAATCAAAGCAAAGCTTTTTGCAGGTCTATTTTTTTTTCAGTCAGACAGCTTTGATAGACTTTGATATAAGCAGTGAAGCCTCCTCAATTAGAACTTGATAAAACTTTGCTAAAAAAAAAAAAGAAAATTAATAACACGAGAAAAAGTAATCTAGCCCTCTTCCTGTAAAAGTTTAACCAGTCCAAAGACTGTTTTTGATCTGTTAGTTCAATGGCAATGTAAGCTGAAGGAACTGGTCAAAACATTGCGAAGGAAGAAAACAACAACACAGATAAAAATACTAAAAAAATGTCACTGAATAATAATGGCAACATATCAAACAAAAATTTATCTCTTAACTGCTTTGTATTTCCTGCACTAATGCATGCAAAAGAAACAAAGCCAGCAATGACCTGAAAATATAGAATAACTGAGCAATATGATCCAAAATTGTCTCCCTTATCTGAGACTACTTGCAAGTTGCTAACAAGAGAAAAACAATTCTATAAATGTCAACCGACACTAAACCACCTGAGTACTTCAAATGCGGTATCAGAAAATATTATAATTCATCATTAAGTTATAAACTTAGAATTAAAGAGGAATGGTATAATTACAAATGACTAAACTGTTTATGAAACCAATCATTAGAAAATTCACTTTAGAATTGTATAGCCTTTACTGCTCTCTAATGAATTTCTTCCTGTTGCAAAAGAATTCAGACAGATCTGAAAATAAGCTGCACATTTCTCTGTTAAAAATGTTTATCAGAACCAACAAGCAAGCAAGCATTCATGTTTTGATCACTGAGTTATCTCTACTGTGAAAAGAAGTTTTCATTCTTCAAAGTAAAACTCTTTTCAAGCATTATTTCTCTTCAATTAAAACTTGTGTTTTTCTTTTTTATATATAACAAGTCATTTAAAATAAATCCACCTGAATAATTGGGATTTGAGTTTGACAATGATGTCATTACATTAGCCAAACAATTAAGCTGAATTGTACCTGTTAACTTATTCTTTCATTAAAAACTTTGCTTTAAGACAGTTTTCAGGATTATTTCTTTTGTTGTTTTCCTTTTCATTTTATCTTGTATTTGTTTTAGCACAAACTTATTGAAAGGCTAATTAAGTTTGTTACAATGAGTACTATCTTGATTAATAAAGTAAATATATGGACCAAACCAATAAAACAAACAAAAAATAAAACATCTTAAGATCTTAATTTTCTCAAATATCTTACAATTAGTCAAATATATTTACTGTTAGGCAGATACAGTTAAGTGGTTCTTCATAGCTACCCAGGTGAACAGATGAAGAAAGAAAAACAAATAAACTAATGAATGAGTTATCAAGAAAAAGAATTCAATCTCACTTTCAATTTTGCTTCACAACTAATTGCAGTTCAAACCAACTCTATTAAAATAATGTTTTTAGACAAGTTTTACTAAATAATTCACTAAATTTTGTATTACTATTTTTTTAATTAACTAATAATTCAATTTTTGAATAATTTTTGTATCTATAATAATTAAAGTTGTAAAATAGCCTTTAGTTAGTGAGGTGTTTCACATATGATCACAACAAACTTGTGAGTATAAGATAGGTTTACCTATCATCTGGTTCACACCCCTCCCTGGTCTTTTGAACAGGAGTAGAACTTTATCCATTTACAGTTACTTCTAAAATCTTTTACATTTTCTTTCACTCCCAGTAGCCCCTTGCATCTTAATGGCATTATTGCTTTGCTTGGGGTGAATTGATTAAAAATAAAATAAAACAATATACATTCAATAATATGATGTGAACTGCTATATTAATGCTAATTGTTATTGTGTCAACAGTAACTATGAGAGGGTACTAAAAAGTTATCAGCCTAACCAAGAAACTCTTATAAAAAAAATTAATGTTTGATCATTTGGTCAGGTTTTGCAAGTGGGTAGAACCAAAACCTTTTCAGCACCCCTCGTACATCCAATGATAAAATCTAAGGAAGAATCTGCAATGTTATTGGTTATGACCTGGCATCTTGGCTTCAGTCACTTTTCCATCGCTTCTTCCATGTAGCTTCCCTATGCCTTTTCTATAACTACTTTCATGGTAACTGTTCTGATGAACTTTCCTCTATGTTACCTAGACTTTATGAATTCAAACACAGTATTAGATTGGTAAGCAAGGTCTCATCATTTTACAGTTGAAATGGCTACATGCAACTGTAAGCTTTATGCTAACAGTTTATTTTCTCATACTTCTCACTTGCAGAAGTCTCTTCCAGCTTCTTGCTTTCCAGTCAACTTTGCTCTTCAAAAATTTAAATGCAGTGTCAACCATTATCATGACTTCTTAATTTATGTTCATTTATTATTCTCTCTCCTTAATAGTATTTTTTTCAAATATTCTTAGCGGTGTTATTGCCTTGCTTGGGGTTAAAATGATTAAAAAAAAAAGATATCCGTGGCCAGTTATTGTACCATTTTACCATATGTTATGTTTCCAATATTTTTATACTTGTTGGTTTTACAAGTTAAATGTTTATAGGCCAATTAGGTTTATACTTCTGTTCCAAATATGCTGTTTCCATTTGAGCTGAAGAATTATCTTCATCCAGATCTCAAATTACAGCAATTATGCAGTAGATTATAGCATCTTTTTGATTACAGTTATTATAACCTGTTATTGATTATTATTTGTTATATTTATTTTGACATTTTTAATCTCTTTTTTTAACATTTCACCCCAAGCAAGGCAATAAAGCCACTAAGATGCAAGGGGTTACTGAATGTGAAAGAATATGAGAAACATAATTATTAAGGAGAAAGAAGAATAAAAGGATAGGATTCAATGAGACAGAAGATGAGGATTGACAAAAAATTAAATTTTTTAAAAAAAGATACAAAAAAGCTTTATTCAGATTTTGAAACCTTTTCTACTTTGCAGAACAGACTTCCACAATTCCCTGAATACTACACTCTTAACCTCTTCAGGTCAAGAGTTAATTATTATCTATCCTCCTTATCCTCACTTCTTTGTATCTCTTCTTACATTTATATCACACAGCTCATCAAGTAACCCTCTACCTAGAGTGACATTTGAATCTTGTATTAGACAAACTTTATTAAAAAAAAAACTTGTCTGTTTATAAAATTAAGCTGAATATTCCCTGATGCTTTCTTTATTTTTATTGAATAATTCAAACTTTTGGTACACAATTAGAATTATAACAATTCAGAGGGAACTATTATATTTGTGTACACATGTTATGAAGGTTAAAGATGACATAAGACTTAAATCTCTCACATTTAACTCTACATTTTATTCACCTCTTGGCCTGTGTGTGTTTGCAGCCCCAGGCTCCTCGGCTGAAATGTGGACCTTATATTCTTATCTGCAATATCTCAGAGACTGCCCATCTTCTCACTGGAGTGGGCATTTATATAACTGCATGTAATATAGTTCTTTCCCATGCTTGCAACCCAGGTGCAGCTGATTCAATCATGTGAACCTGCACTCTGCAGAAAGAGGTTACCTTTGGTTTCCCAAAAGGTTCAGTTGGCTCCCTTCATAGTCTTTTGCAAAACTGAGTGCAAAGTCTATTCTAACATGATCAGGTGAAGTGTTATACTTGCTACTCATTCGCAGTACTGGCTTGCTTATAATATTACTACTGTCACTGACTGATATCAGTTTTACCCAATTTGTGCTTCATCCTGGTTGATTAATTGATTGATTTGTTTTTTAAGGTTTATCAACCTATTGTTGGTTATTTAAAGCCAAAACATATTTTGGATTGTAAGAGGTCATTTATAGTACCTGATGTACTCAATTGGTCCCCCATCTAAGTAGACTTGGTTTGACAATGCTTAACTTCAGTGATTACATGAGAATGAATGTTTTCATCATGTGCTTCATGCTGAATCCACATCACTGATCTGTGACCTCATAGTGTGAGATCAGTATTGATAGTTCTGGCTTATCTAACATCAAATATTAGTACCAAAAACAGACCTGTATCAATCTGAATCACTAAACAATTTCCAAAGAAAAAGAGAGAGACTGAGACTTGATAATGAGTCAGACAAAGAAATTGATTTATGGTACATGGTTTTGTAGTTTAGGATTTATATATTGTAAGCAGATTGTCAATGCAAAGAAAATCACTGTAATTATGTATGGTAAAATAATAAAAGAGCAAACACAATACTTAAATAGGGAAACTGACAGATGGTGGGATGAATACAGACATACACACATAGAAAATAAATAGATGAATGAATAGATAAGTATTGTATCCTTTTTCTCTTAAGCCTGGTCATTTTCTTCTCAGGTTATATAAGCAATTGTTCATGACCTAACCTGACTACAATACACAGTAATTAAATGATGTTTGTTCAGTTCTCTAGCAGGTGCTTCTCAAGTTCAAGTAGTTTATCAAATCTCTTTTATTATTTTATTATACATGGTCACAGTTATATAAATTTCTAAGGAACATGATCAATTTCAGTGTTGAACAATCAAAGAAATAATGATTTGTATTATATGTTGTAAAATTAACTTAGACCATAATGTTCAGTAAAAGAAAAAGAAATGAAATGGATAGGTACACCCAATAAAGAAAAAACATTTATCTTGCACAACAATTTTTCCTCTTTTGTCAATAAATTGTTTTGTGAGGTGAATTTTAAATGCATGTCTCTGACATTATACATTGGAAATTTCAGATCAAAATTCAGTTGATAGTTATGCATTAGGTTATGAATTTAGTGGTCCATTCTTATATAGTATGTCTACACCTAAACACAAGGGAAAGAGACTTCTCTATTAGTATTGTTGAAATAAAAAGGTCTTACATGTATGAATCTTAGAAGGTATCACTTGTTTAGTGAATTTTTACTCAGAGTTAATCTATATGTATATAAAGGTATGTATACTGACTTAAAGAATGAAAGTACTTCTGAAAAAAAAACTGATTATTAATCAATATTTAAATAAGGAACTGGAATTCTAGTTGAGTTTGTTGAAAATTCAACGTTCAATCATATCATCTTCAGAATTCTATAATTCAATTTTTTGAGTTACCTTCAAGCACTATATTTTAGAATTATCTAATTGAAAAGGTACACACACACACACACACACACACACATTATAATTTTTAGATAAAGACAAAGTTGTTTTTGTCTGTATGCAAAAATTCAAATAAATAATTATTTCTCTACTCTTGGTATTGAGCCCTCTTTTGAATTAATGCTGTGAACCTTAGAATTTATATTATTTTTGTTCTCATTACATTCACACATATATATATATATATATATATATATATATATATATATATATATATAATTAAAACAAAAGATGGTCCATGCATACTTCTTATAATATGTAGATTTAATAGGGTGGTTGATAAAATATGAGGAATAAAAAGCCAGAAAATGATAACACAATGAGGGATTAAACAGGGATTTTGGTAAACTCAGAGAGTATGATTTCCACAGGGAAACCCTCTAACCAACAGCAACAACTTTCCTCATAAAAGTAAGTCCCACTTCTTTGTTTATTCCTTGTATCATTGAAAAAGGACACGGGCGTGTTTGAAAATTCTGACTTTAAAATCTTTCTCTTCATGCTTCAGTTTAGTCAAAGGGTTAATATATAATAAATATCATCAATTTTATTGCCAATATTGTTGTCATTTTGTTGGCTTTTTATTCCTCAAATTTTATTAACCGGCCTATTAAATATATATATATATATATATATATATACATATATATTTCCTACTATTCTAAACATTATTTTGTGGATACCCATGTTTGAGTAGATGCCTTGTTACTTTGCTTTTTTAAACATTGTGAATTATGTCTACCAGCCTGTGCATGCAAGAGACTTAAAGAACATGTGCTCTTTAACAGGGTTTGAATCTACATCCCCCTTTCTAAAATAACTGATGATTCTTAAGTCAGTTGTTGAAAGTTTTCTAATGTAAAAAAACACAAAGATGACCAAGTATAGAAACAGATTAATCAGCAAACAAATAATTATATAATCAATTATCAGTGATTAATTGTTGTAAGTTTAATTTAAGTTCAAGTAATGACAAAATTTGAATGATGAATTTTTATATGAGTTTTGTGGGGACCTTGTAACATGTTCACTTTGTAATATAATTCAATAGTAAAATATTCATTTTCAATTACTTTCTATGTAAATGTATTGTAAATAAATGTAAAGAATTTTTCATTGAGTCACTTTCAGTGTTACTTCTGTAACAAGTTGAAATTTAAAGAATGTAACCAAAATGGTTTCTTCTGTGTATCAAGCAAATGAACTCTAACAAATTCCTGAAATTTTATTGTCTTTAAATCACTTCAGTATTGCTGGTTAGCAACCAAAATAGACAGTTGGCATTAATAGGACAAATATTAATTTGTAAACTTTATGAACAATTTTAACTGCTGCTGCTTCCATTTGGGCTAAGTGGATGGAGATTACAATTCTTTTTGTGATTTATTGTTCCAGCAAAGCATTTGGTTGTTATTTATTGATACTTACAACATAGTAGAAAAGATAACTTATAATAAATCCAGCATCAACTATGTCTGAGGAATGGTAAATGGAGGGAAATATGTGTCTGTAAGGATTATGGTTGCTGAATGAATGAAGACATCACATAGACAGAATGTTTTTTAATATCATTCTCTTTACTTTCATTGTGTATTTTTCTCTATTTCTTCTTTTCTTCTCTCTCTCTCTCTCCAATTTACTTCTTATTTCTCTTTCTTTTTCTTCTATCTTTCTCTTTCATAGTTAGCATTTCTTTTCTCTCTTCATCTTTCTCTTTCTCACTTTTAATTTCTTATATTTTTCTTTATCATGTTTTTTTAACCATTTTTACATACTCTATTCTTTATTTGAAGGCATGAATAGCATAATGGTTATCAGTGTTGAAAGTGAATTCAGCATGCCAAGTTCAATTCCCACTCACTTCTGATTCATTCACTTCATGCTAATACCCTTAAAAAGTCTTGACTCTAACCTCCTCCAGCTATGGGTTAAATAACAGACTAGACTGGATTCTCTTGCCTTGAGGTGGCAATCAGTCTAGGAGAAGGAAAACTCTGAATTCAAAACCAGTTTGATGTAAAGTGGGTTCTGTCAAACCATCTTGCCCAAGACACACCACTGCTGCTAAGGTTGCAGTACATGTAGTGCCCTTATGACTCTAATGAGTTATGAAACTTGTGATGTGACATTTCTTTGTTTCCCTTTTTCTTTACTCGTGATCTCTTATCTTTTCTCTTTTTATCTTGTTTCTTATCCTATATCTATTTTTATATTCTTCATCTTCTTTCTTCATCTTTAATTTTCTTTCATAATTTACTTCTTTCTGTTTTCTCTCCCACTTTTTCATTTTCTTTTGTTTCTTAAGTTCTTTATTATATGAGCAGAACTAAAATTTTAACAATTTCTTTTTCTCTTCAGCATATTGACTGACACAATTCTCCAAGACTGTATTTCATCTATAGTTCACTTTTTAGATTTCTTTATGAATAGACAAATAGCTATTCAGTTGAAAAACTTTTCTTCTTTTACTCCTTTCATGACAAGATTATGTATTTACTTACACAATGCACAAAGTAAAAGCTTTTTTCCAATAATGTTTCAATCACTTAGAAATCTTTAAACTTGTCACTAATGTGACTGAATTATTTATTTGATAAATCACTATAACAATGAGGTATGGTTCAAATAAATGTTTTAACCAGAGAAAATTAAGTTTTCTAACCTCTCTTTATCTATTTACCTCTGTCATAAAATATTGTTTTTTTTTTTTTTGGACTAATTAAATACTTTACTAATTAAAGATGAGTAAGGGTAATAGAATTTGTATATTTGTCTACTTATATTTACAAAAATAAATTATTTGTGCAAAACACACAAATCCATATAATTTACTTACTGAACACACATTTGTATAAAGCCTCTTTTTTGCACTAAAATGTTTTCTTGTCCTTTTCTGAACTGGGTAATCAGGACACGCCATCTTTTGTTACTCTAAGTAATTTTTTACACTTTACAATCCCTCTTTATTTCTTTTCTGTCATCCATTCATTTCTTAAGTAGGTTACTTGATGTTTCTCCCTGTTTCTCTTGCCTTCAACATGTCCTATAAGTGTCAAATTCTCTAGGCCATCTTTCTACATTTTGTATCCTAGAAACTTCATCTCTTTCTGATTGTATGTATAAGTTTCCTTGTTCTTCCTACTTTCCTTAACATTTCTTCATTGCTCACATATTCTGGCCATGGTATTGTTATTATTCATTAGTAGAACCATATCTCAATATGTCAATTCAAGTCTCTTAATCTCTGTCCAGCATACATTGCCATATAAGAAATTAAATATTACATAGCAATTCTGCATGTTTTTTTGTTTGTTTCATAGTATATTTTCCTATTTCTTAATACTTTATCTATTTTCTGGAAGATATCTTTGCTAATTCTATGATTTCTGTGTCACTTTTTTTCTTTTGTCTGTCAATACACCACCTAACTACTTAAATTTCTGGACTTATTTGATTTTGACACCCCAATATGTAGCTCACACCTTGGGCTGTCTCTTTTACTGATGACCATGCATTCAATTTTCTTGTTTTCCATTACCATCTTTAAGAGTTCCATTAGTTTCTTTTCTCAGTCTACCATCAGCAGTGTCATCTAATAAAATGTTAAACTTTACAAAATTTAAAATAAATATTTAAAAAATAATATCAAAATATATTTTAACTATGCAGAGAATATTGCTTAGCATGAGATCTTCTGAGATGTTAAAATAACATTTTTAATTTATGAAATATTACAATACAAAATATTTTATTTGTTTTCAAAACATTCAATAAAATGTATATCGTCAACTGGAAGTTCCATATTTATATAAATATTAAAATGCCATTTTAAATTTATAAATAACTACTGAAATTATAAGCAACCAGTTTATTAAAATCAACAACTTATAATGAACACAGATTCAAATATAGAACGCCAAAAATTAAAATGAAATTTCTTTATTAAATCTCATAATAAAAAACTATATTTGAAATTTTATTTTGTATATCAAATATTAAACAATATATTAATTAATCTTACCATATTTTCTTAGGTATAATATATTTCATATTTCTGAAGCTATGAAGTCAAAAGACTATATTGAATCCATTGCTAGGTCAACTGCTAAGAAAGTTGGTTGACTGTGTTGTTTTAGACAATTTTCTCTCCAGAATCTATCTTACATATCTACAAGTTTACCATTCATCCATGCTTAGAATATTGCTGCCACATATTTTGTCAGGTGCTCCTGCTATTATCTAGAGCTCCTTGGTAAAATCCAAAGAAGAATCAGCAGTATTATTGGTCCTGATGGATGTAACCGCAAATTCTATGCTAACAGTTTATTTTTTCACACTTCTCACTAATGGAAGTCCCTTCTGACTCAATGCTTTCCAGCCAATTTTAATCTTCAAAAATTTAAATACAATATCAATCACTATCTACTGTCCCTCTGATTACTCTTCTTTTGTTCTTGCACCTTAGTAATATTTCTGTTTCTAACTCTTCTATACCCAGTAACCCCTTGTGTTATAGTGGCTTTACTGCGTTGCTTGAGGTGAACTCAATTAAAAAAAAAAAGTAGGCAATAAATTACATTCTTGAGTATAATACAACCCTTTAGTAAAGCCACCCCTATGTAAATATTTTTGAATAGTTGTATTATATTATTCATTAAAATCTCAATATTGTGCATATATTTCACTAAAATATATAATTTTTCATAATATTGAAGAACAGAATTGAACTGGATGTTTAGCTATTGTGCATTTCTTCACTTCCATTTCAAAACATTTTAGAATTTTCAAGGAAAGGTGCTAAATAATACATTTTAAAGTGTTAATTAATCTATCACACTTTTCTATTTGATATGACTTTATTATATTTCTATATATTAATAAAGTATGAAAAAATATTGTCTTTCATTAAGAATGAAGATAGAAACAAATATGGCTGACATATGACCTTTTGTAAACAATTGTTATCAACACCTGCCTACTTTGAGTATTATTATCTATTGTGCTGAGTGTATTTGCAATCTCGAGCTTTCAAATAAGAAGTTTTTTAAACTTAGTTAAAACTTCTGAAAATGTGTACTTTTGTATAATACAAATTCTCTTTCTGCCTTTAAATTTCTTTTAAAATTTCTCCTATTACATATATGAAATAATGTATATTGTTTAATACTTATGTAATGTTATTATTGCACAGCCTAATAAGAACGAGGGATAAAATCTTTCATGGGAAAAATAATTGCTTATTCAACAACAATTGATATTAGCAAGTGGGTATGTGTTTTGGGGAGTTTTCTCTGAATGTGGATTCATATTGTGAGGATGTAAGAGATGCTCTATCTTGCCCTTTCAAGTGGATGCTTATATATTGTCTTGTCAAGTAGTTGTCTCATATTTGCACATCCTAAGTGTAGCTGGGCCAACCATCTGTTTACACAGTGAAGGTAGCCACTGACATCCATTGAAGGTACAAATCTGTAGCTAGTGGCTAGATCATCTTACAGCTCAACTAGCCATCTTTGACACTTTTTTATAACACTGTTTGCAAAATTATTTTGATATCAACTGAGTTGTGCCAGGAACATATTAAGGTCATCACAGATCAACTTCTCTTGACACAAAGGTTTCTTTGACATTACATCTGGGTTTTAATTTTACTTTAACTTAACAAGACTTAGTCAAACACAAGTAAACTTGTTGAAAGATTTGTTAAAAAAAAGTTAATTCAAAATCGTCAGTGTACAAGATCCCCTGCATTCTACCATAAATGTTAATGTTTTGAAATTTAGAAAATAAATTTGAATAATCACTTTTCTTTTGTTGTATTAGAAAATATATATTTTAGATTAACAAAAGTTGGAAAATATGAAAAGTTAATATAGAGAAAATTATATCTCTGAGGGTCAGTTCAAAAAAATACCTTATATTTTTAATATATTGGCAGATGTTGGTGGTATGGAGAGTGATGTTGAATCCTCCCACCTATAATTTTTTTTTACTTGTTGCAGATAGTGAATGAGTGGCATTTTAGCAAAATGGTATGATATAAAAGTGAGTGCAAAGCAAGAATGTATTCCTGAATTTCACCAAATGGAAAAAATTGCACCTCTTGACATTCAATGGCATTTGCTGAATGTCTATGCAAACTAAACAGTGAATGTGAACACAGGTGGTAGGTAGTGGGCTTCATTAGTACTGACAGCCTTGATTGTGACAAGAGCCACATTCTGGACAGCCCTTCACAGCTGTCAATCTATTATATGAAGAGCACCTCATCTGCACAAACCTGTGAATTGCAACCAGGGAGAACTGAGCACAGAGTTGAATGTCAGTTTTAATGCAATGGAAAATGATGTTGATAGTATTGGGATATTGCAAAGTTTGTGTTATATGGGTCAAACAAACACCTGAATATGAGTCTGTTTAGGATGAGCTGAACCACAACAAGGCTGAAGGTAAAAGCTTCCTGAACTAGATAATTACAAATGAGAAGACATGGTGTTGCTACTATGAGCCAAAATAAATACAACAGTCACTGGCATAGCAACATGTGAATTCATCCTGAATGAAAAGGTTCAAGGCAAAACCATCAATGAGCAAAATGATGTGCACTGTTTTGAGGACAGGAAAGGTATGTTTCCTCTGAATTTCCTTGAATTCAGACAAACTGTCAACTTTGACCATTGCCTCATGAGACTGACTAAGTTGAAAGCTTGAATTTTTAGAATCAGGTCAGAATAAAAGAGAACCTTTCACTTGCCCTAGACCTCACATCAGTTTAAAGATTTTGGCTGGGTCATCATACCACACTCATTGTATAGTGTGGATTTGATTCTTTCAGACTTTTATTTGTTTCCACTGAAGAAAGATGGTTTCTACATAGACCAGATTTTGCTGAAAATGATACCAAAAGGAAAAAAAATCTTTTTATGAAATTTAATGACAGTACCTTTTCAGTTGTCTTTAATTTGCTGTCCAAATACACAATTATTAAATTAAATGACTCAGTAGCCAACAAGGAAAGTAACACTACAACATTCAGAAAATAAAACCTTGTTTTATGAAACAGGAGGCACGGTGGAGTAATGGATAATGGCTCGGATTGGGGAATCAGAGAGCATTGAATTCCAGTCAAATCCATTACATTCACTTACATGCTAATACCCTTGGGAAAGGTATGAATTCTCTTCTTTACCTCCCAGATATAAGTAAATAGCAAGACAGGCTGGGTTCTATAGCCTTGGATGGCAACTTCTCTACTGCAGAAAGAAATGGCAACCTAATGCGGGAAAAAATCTGCCTCGTCAGTCATGTATTAAAAGATACATGATTGCCTAAGCGTGCATCATGCATGGCACATAACTGACTGAATCAAGGTAACTTCTCAGTTGTCTTCAATGAAATGTGTGTGTATCTCTCTCTCTCTATATATATATATATAAATATATATATATATATATATATATATATATATATATACACACACACACACACATATATATATACATATATGTATATGTATATATATGTGTGTATATATAGATATATACACACACACACACACACACATACACATGCATACATATATTTCCGTATTCGTTTCCCTAGCCAAACCAAGCAACAGGAGGTATCAATAGCTACAGGCACCTCCTACCCATAAGACCTATTTCCATTACCAGCTTGCTGATTGGGACTTATTCCGGTATTTTCTTTGTGACACCCCTTGGTCTGACATTTTTATCCTCCCAATTGAAAATTGGCCACTGACATGGGCATTTTCATCCCTTCTCAGAAATACCAGGTGAAACCACAATCCTTTCTATGGTATACACCAGCATGCTTGGCTGACATAGCACATGGGAACCACTATTTCTGGCTATGTCAGCATGACAGCTCTTGTCATAACAGATGCCTATTTGCTATTGTTCGTAATAAATGTAAACAAGTACTTGAATGAGCTAAGTCCCTGTTTGCTGAGAGAATTGGGCACTGCATAGACTCTAAAAAGTTTGGCTCTTATGATTACTGGAATCTCAGTAATAGGGTACTAAATAAGTGCAAGACCTCTATTCTTCCCCTCTTCAATTGATTTGAGGTGATCTCTGCTAATAAAGCTGAATGCTTTGCCCATAAATTCTCCTCAAGCTCTACTCTTGACTCATCTGGAGTATCCCTGTCTAACTTTCCACTTAGAAGTGATTCTCTGTTGGGTGATATGCATATAACCCTTCCATGGTTTCTGCTATCATCTCTAACCTGGATCCCCATAAAGCATGCAGACCTGATGGTATACCTGTAATAGTCATTAAGAAGTGTGTTCCCAAACTGGCTCCTTTTCTCTCTAAACTGTATAATAAATGTCTCACTGCCTCCTGCATTCCTGCCTGCTGGAAGTCATCATCTGTTGTTCCAGTTTTTAAAAACTGGTGAACCCTCCAACCCATCCAACTATTGGCCTATTAGCATTTTACCTCTTTTTGGGAAAATCCTAGAGGCCCTAATCAATACTGAATTGGTTTATCATCTATCATCCCTTTTCTCAGAAGCAATATAGCTTACATTTCTTCAGGTCAACTGCTGATGTACTGATGATAATTGCAAAAAGAATCTATCATGCTCTAGATAAAATTGGTGAAGCCCAGGCTGTAGCATCATACATCTCAAAAGACTTTGACAGGGTCTGGCATTCAGGTTTTCACATGCTGAAAAGTTACAGTATGTCCAGGTACATTTTTGAGCTGATCCAGTTGTTCCTATCAAAGCATGAAATGAAAGTGGAAAGACTATATTGAATCCATTGCTAGGTTTGTTGTTGAGATCTCATCAATTTACGGTTGAGCTAGCTAGATGTATCTGTAACTTCTACACTAACAGTTTCTTTTCACACACTTCTCCCTTGTACAAGGTTGGTTATTTTCAAATTCCTTCAACTGTCAATTTAGCACAGCATTTGTCAGCTTATATTTGAACAAGTACATTATTCAAAGAGTTAATATCTGATTCTAAATCTTTGATACCTTCTTGTTCTCACTGTAGTTAAGTTTACCTAAATTAGAAAACTATATAACACAGGCAAAATCAATCTCATGGTTTAAAGACAACAATGTTTGTTGTCATAAAAACAATTCCAGCCAGCCTTCAAAAAGGAAAATGATTAACATGGCCAAATTAAATATATTACATGGAGATCTAGACTTGAACCATTTTTTTTAATCAATTTCACCCTAAGCATGGCAGTAAAGCCACAAAGACCCAAGGGGTTACAGGGTGTGTAAAAATTAGAAAACAGAAGCATTACTAAGGAGTGAGAACAAAATAAAAATAATCAAGAAGACAGTCAATAGCAAATGACATTGCATTTAAATTTCCAAAGATTAACGTTGATTGGAAAGCCAGAAGAGAGTTTTGCAAGCGAGAATGCAAGAAAAGAAACTGTTAGCATAAAACTTATGTTTATATCTATCCAACTCAACTGTAAATTGATGACACGTTGTATTGTATATCTGATCAATTACCATGAAAGTATTTATAGAAAAGGCACAGTGAGGCAACCTTACAATGGTGGGAAAGTGACTGAAGCCAGGCCACCAGTTTTAAATAAAGACTTCATAGAAAATGTAAAATAAATTAAAATTTGCAAGAAATTTCATTTCACATTTTTAGAAAAAAAAAACAGAAATATGCCAAAGTCTGTCTAATGCCCAGTCTTTTGGAAAGGAGCAGAGGTTTATCCTTTGTTGTCTGTTTAGGATTATGTTTCTGGTTCCTTCTAAAGTCTTTTCATTTTCTCCTCACCCCAGTAGTCCCTTGTGCCTTAGTGGCATTATTGACTTGTTTAGGGTGAATTGATTAAAAATATAAATCAAATAGAACATTATATCTTGGAAATTTCATGTCAAAATTCAACTAATAACTTGGTATAATGCTACAGACCTTTTGATCAACATTTTTGTGAACATGAATAACAACTGAATACAAATTTTGTATAATCATATATCAATTTTTACTTTAGTTCTGAATCTCATACAAGTTCAGGAAACCTTTTAAAAAGCAGATGTGTTTAATTCCCTCAATATATGATTTTTTAGAAAGTTTTTAATTTTTTATAAATAACATATTCAAGGCAACCAGCTATGGGTTCAATAAGAGCTGACTTGGTTGTTTTCAACTACTCTAGAAGAAGGAAAAGTGAATTCAAAACCAGCTTGAAGAGAGACAGACCACTGCTGCTATAACTGCACTATATATGGTGCCCCCTGCCAAATACCTCAGTGGCTTACAGGATCCATGATATGACGTAACAACTAAGGCACATTGAAATAACAAAAGAGACATTCCAAAAGAAACAGGAAGATTTCATTAGATATGAAGAAAAGATTGCTAAATTGCTATATAATATGGCAGTGAATGTAGAACAATTTCCTCAAAGATGAAAAGAAGACTTGAGGCAGCAGAGATGTGGGTCTACAGAAGGATGCTGAGAATCCTATGGATAGAAAATATGAGCAACAAGGTTTTAATGAAAATGGAAACAAAAAGGATATCTATACTTTCAGTCAGATACAGGCAATTGAAATTTCTAGGACATAATGAGTAAAGAAGGCTTGTAGAATTTGACACTCACAGGATGCACACTGAAGATAAGAGGGACAGAAGAAAATGATGAGTAAAGATCTGATATAAATGGATAGCAGACTGGGAGTAATAGTCAGGAGACAAATATAGGGCTAGAAAAATGATAAAAAGTTATGGGGAGCAATGCTCGTCCACATCCTGAAGAGACATAAATCATCATCATCATCATCATCATCATCATCAGTTTATCAATTCATGCTGTTTAAATTTGGATTTATTCTAGCATTCTCAACATGTCAATTTTTTGCATGAATTAAGTACATACATTTTCTTTTCTTTTCTTTTTTTTAATTTGGTTCCTGATGAAGATAGATAAGGGAGAGGTATTAAACTCCATGGAGAAATAATTGATAATTTGGCTTTCAGACAATATTAGACCAATGTGTAGGGAGTCTGTAGATTTAGAATTTGGCTTCTTTTATTTTACAACTACAATTGTTATGAAATATTCCTCTTTTTTTTTCTTTTTTCTTTCTTTTTTTTTTTCTTCTTTCTTTCTTTTGCTTTTCTTGGTTATTGCTTTTGTTGTTTTTTAATATTGATGAAAATTATGAGGGACAATTTTTTATTTCTTCAATGTTTTCAATCTATTAATCCATTGTTGCCTATTATTTCATTTTTTGGGATAGTGGGCAAAAATGGATTAGGGGTAGAAGCCTATAATTAGTATGAGATTATTATAAACCTATTGTTAATAACGGATTTTTTAAAAACCTAAAATTAATACAAGACTTTTTTTTAGAAATCTACAATTAATATTGAATTTTTATTTTTATAATTCCGTATTTAGGATGTGCATCAATGCATTAATAAAATATATAATAAAAATCTAATTTTAAAATTAAGTTTATTAAATGTTCTAAATTCTCTTCATACACTTTCAGTTTTAATTTTGTATTAACTAAATAATATACAATTTTATCCTTTCAAAGGTTATTCTATGCTGTTTAAGCATCACTGTATAGCATTATATCATGTTTTGATTTCATTATTATTATAAAATTTCAAATTATCATTTAAGGGTAAGAAGCCAATATGTTTGATTAATTTTAAATTACCAATTGCAATTTTTTTAATGTATTTTTTAATTCATTATATATTTTTATTACTAAGGAAATATTTTCATTAATAATTATTTGTAATTTTCTCATTTTTGGTATTACTTGTTTAAATTTCTTCAGATAAACTACAGAGAATGTTTATTGAATTGTAGCCATAATCACCTGATTTGGCAAAATAAATACCAACCTGATTTGAATATAATTCCATTTTCATCAAAATTTTGAATCAGAAAATGAGCAGTTTTCAAAAGAGAAGTCATCTTTTAAAAGAAACGGAAGTTGTTATTTTTTCTCTCTTTCAAAAATATGGCTGACCATAAAAGTTCTGTTTTTGTTTTGAACTAGACTTTATTTCAAGTATGAAGCAATGTTATTTTATAAAACACAAATCATTTTATAAAACAAATATCAAGACCAAATATTTTGAGTCAGATATCTCTTAACAACTTTGGCATTACATATACATATATTCACTCATATCTATTTACAACTACTCTTATAACATGTATATTTTATATACATATAGAAATATGCACATTCATTTCATGTATATATAAATATAGATACAATATTAGGTTTATGACATTTTGTAAAATAATTGATTTCATGTATAATAATTCCATGAGCTTTTGTTCAAAAAATAATATAGAAGGGTTTAATTTAGTTTATTTTTTAAAAAATGTCACCCCCAACAAAAATTTTCTAAAATTGTATATAAGTGTAGTAGTACTATGACTTTCTGGAGCCTTCTAGAACTTGTTTTTGTTTATTTGTAAGTTTGTGTGTTATGCTATAGCTATAAACCTTTTAAAGCATTAAGAAATACCTAAGTACTATCAAATTATATTATTAGCAAATTGAAAAATAAGGCTTCTGAAATATTTTTATTTTTTACTCTTATTGCAAATTTGGTAAAATTGGATTTTCACTTTGGGGATGACCTTTTTCAAGAGCTAAAAAAAATTAATGACTTTTTTATTACTTTTGAACAAAAGTTTATTGATTTATGACACAGGAACAGAGAAAATACAAGAAAGTCATAACCTTAATATATATATATATATATATATATAGTTTATGAAAAACTAGGTAATCTGTATGGGTAAACCTAAGGAGGATAAAATCCAGAGAGCTCAATGTAAATCCAGAGCAAATAATTTAAATAAAAACAGACCACTTTAAGGTTCCATGTAATAAATTATTTCACCACAAATTCAACCTTTGTAAGTAAAGTCTGATGATCCGTAGTCCTTTAAAAGGCTGTGGTGAAATAATTTATTACATGGGACCTTAAAGTGGTCTGTTTTTATTTAAAATATGTATATATATATATATATATATATATATATATATATATATATACATATGTTCCTTTTCTCGTGTAGATAAGATATATACATATATATTAGAAACTATGATTCTGTCATTCTTTTAAATCTATTCTAAAACATTGTATCCAAAATTAATATATGTTTAAGTGTGCTTACACAGAACAACATGAGTGTGTGTTAATTACATTTTGATTCAAGCCAAAAGCAAAAAAATACTTTTGGTGCAACTGTATTTTAATTAGATCTTTTTTTTTTTTTAATCAACCTTTTTACAATGATTGGTATGCAATTTGTGAATTGTACTGTTACTACTTCAGCCATTGCATCTTATCAGCTTGTGAATTTAACAGTTCTACAACAAATTTATCCTTTCATTCATTTTGATTTTGTTCAAAATACTGCTTCTTGCATAATTCTCTCTTGTAACAGTATACAGAATTGAATAAAAGGATATTTTCAACTTCTTTTTCATTGTATTGAATTTACTAAAGGTATCTTTATTATTAGTTTATTCTAAGGGAGAAAAGTAACTTATAAAATGCTTATAAGTAATCAATATTTGATCACCAAATACATTTTGTTGCTTCTCTTAATATTTACTGTGTTTGAATTGTATTCAGAACATTATTTATTTAAAATATATGAAAACTAAGCAATGCTTTGCAAAACTATCAATGCAAATAAAAACATTTGTTATTGTTTATGCAAATAACTCCATCACAAATTTGTTTTCTGTTAGTTTTTTCTCTTTTATCAAAATTTGCACACTGAATCCAGACAAAATTATTGTATATATCTGTGCAAGATTTTCTACATTAGTTTATTTTTGGCTCCTTAAAACTTACTACTCATATTTTCTGTCCATGGGATTCATGTTGCCATCTGTTTGTGTGCTACAGAACTAGTTTTGAAACTTTTTGTTACCATGTTGTAAGGAAGCATCACAAAGTGATATATATTAAAAAAAAAAAAACTAGGATCAATCAAAACCTCTGAAAGTTCCATTGAGAGAAATAAAATATTGGATTAATATATAAGAAATTAAAGTAAAAAACAAAACTTTCCTTTTCTCAACATTCTCATTTACTAGCTCAAACATCAATTTAGATTGATTTAATGTGAATTTGTTTCAACATAACACAATAAAGCTATAACTGTATTGTATGAAAGTAATTTCATAATTATCACTATTAACTGATGCATTGTTCCTAAGTAGAACTAAAAGCTTACACCATGCATCATCAATTGATGTTTAACTGGAGATCAGCAGACATCATCAACTGATGAATTAAACTTTTACAGGCATCATTCATTTATTATTTGAATCTCAATGACTAATTGGCAACTTTAGGGTTCATGGTGTTATTATGTACTAGGATTAATAACATTATATCATTTTCTGAAGAATTTACTGACAAATAAAACTGGTCAAAGACTGCTTCATAAATGTGTGTGTGTGTGTGTGTGTGTGTGTGTGTGTGTGTGTGTGTGTGTGTGTGTGTGTGTGTGTGTGTGTGTGTGTGTGTGTGTGTGTGTGAAGAAGTACATGAAAACTGATTTACCAATAGTAATTTTTACTGATGAATGTAGACAAACATTAAATGAACTTGATGGCTGGGTTCTTCATGGAAATTTTCAACATGATTTTGAAGACAATAGTGGAAAGGTTGATTAATGTTCTGGATGAGTATTATAGGCAGTAAAATTATAGATCCCTTCAAAGTTGATGAGTCTAAGTTAAATGTAGAGAATTATTGTAAGTTCTTGGAAAATATAATTTTTAAGTGGCACAGATCAAAACCAAGAAGCTTTATGCTAATGAATACATTAAAAGATTTCAAAAATATCAAATTCATGAAATGGATCAAAATGTTTATCCAATAGAAAAATTGTAATCCATTATTAAAAGAGATGTATATTAGAATAGAAAACAATATGCAATTTCAGGAATGTAATAAAACCTACTGCAAGTAATGTTAATGTCAAAAGAGTATAAAAGTTAACAAAATTAATAGGTAAAAGACTGAAAAAGTTTATAGAATGTCAAAGAATCAATATTAATATGTAAAATAATAAAATAAGTTATTTCTGTATATAGAATATTGTGTTAATCAAATATGTTTCTTTTGATTTATTTTGGAATTATTCATAAATAAATATTTATATTGTAATTTGCATAATAACACATGACACCACTCTTTTAATATATCAGGTGAGTATCAGTCTCTAATATTATGGACTAAAACTCACATGATATATTGTTGATGTTGCATAATAAAACAGGACACCACCCCCAAAACAAGTTCTTATCAATGTTTTTAATAAGGAATGATGTTATAGAGTAAAACTCAGATGATATATTACCCATATAAATATAAGTAGATCCTGAAGATATTACTTATATTCATTGTTTAATACAAATTTTATTGTGAAAAAATTGAGTTGCATAATAAAATCTGACATTATGCAAAATTATGATTATGCATATAAATCCTATCTTAAAAATAATTTCTCATTGAAGTGCATTTTATTCCAGAATTTCTTACAAAATCTTATTCATTCTGCATCTCACTACAATTGGTATTGCATTTTCACTGATATTCTCTAAGAGAAAATAGGAATGAAGTTAAGTTAATGAGAATATAGATAACACTTTCTCCCTAGAAATATTTATCCAGGCAAATGTAGTAAGTGAAATGCCAAAACATGAAAAACAAACCCTCAAGTTTTCAATTAGTAATTTAGACTTGAATCATAAATGAATGACACATGTATCATTGAAAAAAGTTTAAATCATCAATTAATAACATCTGCTGATCTCCAATGAAACATCAATTGATGATTCCTGCTATTCAAGGCTTAACCTTTTAATTCTATTCAGAAATAATGCATCAATAAATAGTAATAATTATGAAATTAATTTCACATAACACTGGTATAGCTTGACTGTATTATTTCAAAGAAATTCACATTAATAAAAATTATGTTTGAGCTGATAAATGAGAAAGCTGAGAAAAGTTTTATTTTTTATCTTAAATATTCATCATTTTTTTTTATTTCCTTCAGTGGGACTTTTTGACATTTTAATCCTTATGAAGACTGAATCTTTTTTTTTTTTATCCTAAATTTGTTGGTTTTTGAACCTGTTATTTGTATTTTAATCTTTGTTGTTTTTTTCATTTTTAGCAAAAGCTATGTCACTACAAAACAGAAATTAGCACTTAGTAAGAAGAAAAAAAATCTATGAAGAAATTAAGGCAGAGGATTCACTTATTTCTGTTTATTTCTAACTTTGTGAAATTAAATCTCCAAGATAGATTAAAATCTCAGGGTTTTGCTGTGGGCATAAGAATAAAAAGTCAATCAAATTGCCTAAATAAAGCTGATAGCCGTTGGCAGAATCTAGCAGTATTTATCAATTTGATTTTGAATTGAGGATTGAAAATGCTCTCAACAAGAAAAACGGATTTCATTGATTTATGTTATCTCGCTTCACATACAATGTCTGATATGAAATGAGGATGAAAGAAAGAAAATAACAATTATTATTAAACTCTTCCTGATCAAGAGCTTTTAATTTGTGATATTTACCATGATCTGTGAAAATTCTTATTTGTCATTAAGTTTTTAAAACTGTTGAATTATTGTGATACTTGTCAGAATGTATTCATAGTGGATCTTGTTTAATAGAATAGATTAATATTTCTAATGACTCTTCAAATGTATTAGTTCCTCAACAAAATAATTAAGTCTTTTAGTTATTTACTGGAATTTTTCTGGAAATTTAAAATGGCCTCATATAGGACTAATTTTAAGTGATGATAATGAATTGTTACTTTAAACTGATACTTATGGGAAATTATGAAATTTAAATTCTCTTTATATCTTGTCTTATTGTAAGTCATGTTAACATAGTCACCTTATTGATAACAAACAAGACAGAAGAAGCAAATATTAAACAACTTTCTCCTTAATTAGTCCTGAAATATGAAAATGAAAAATATTGTTAAATATTGTTAGCAATAACAGATAAAGACCATCAGTGAAAATAAAAGATTTTTAAAATCAAGATTTTATCATTTCTGTCTGAATTTATGGGTTTGAGACATTATCTTTATTTATACTATTTTCATTTGAACTAATGTCCTCATTTTTGCTATTATCACAATATTTTGGCCATTGTAGTATCTGACCTTTTCCAGGGTTCAGAACAAGACAAGGTATTCCTAGACATGGACAGTGGAATAAAAACAATCTTTTTCCTTAGATTAAATAAACAGCTCTGTTCAAAATTCCCTAAAGGTTACCCAGATTGACAGATACCTGAAGAAGACCATAGGGCACAACTGCCAAAGTGTTATGATAACAACAGAGATGAGGACACTAGTCAGAATGTAAATTAGGATTTTATAAGTTGATAATATTGTTGATCCTAATATTAGTCATTTGATATGCATAGGATAGCCTATAAATTGATAGTAACTTGAGTGATTCTTTGAAATTATATGATAACAAAAAAATATCCATAGGAAATATATTCTTTATTATATTTATTACTAGCTTAAAAGCTGCACTTCATACAGGCTTTCAAGCTAGCTCCTGCAGTGGGCTAATTGGGATTCTGGTCTAAAATTAAAGGGACCTCAGCTTAGAAAACAACAATGACAATTTTGAAGAAATAACTGTGAATTTCTTAATTCACTCCATGGAGCTTCAAAACCTCACTTTAACACTGATTTGGGTTATAAGTCCAGTTCAGGCCAAAAGACAAATTTGGGCCTCAACTGTGATTTGGACCGAAATTCCAATTCAAGCTGAAAATTGAGTTCTTCAAATCACAAACTTTGCAGAACTTCAAAGCCTCAAATCACAAAACCTCTCACTTTAACTCTGATTCCTTGGCATTTTGAAGAAATAAAATTGATTTCCTCAATTCACAAAGTTTTGGAGATATTTTAAATTGAATTTAAAACAAAGATTTTAAAATTCACAAAGTGTTACTTTAAACTCAAGATAAATTAAAACTTTTAAAATCACTAATTTTTTTTCAGTTATTTTAAAATTTGAATTTTTAACTTTTCCCTCCTCATTCATCTTACAAATCCCAATGCTGGATGTTCAAGCACCAGATGAAGGGTAGGTTTTTCAATCCTAGAATCACCCTGATTCCAAAAATGTCTATATAAAGTGTGGCCCAAGTTAGAAGTGTTTCAGACACATGGACAGACTGACAGAATTTGCTGTTTATTTATTTAGGTATATAACTGGTAGGTCTTTAAATCTTTCAGTTTAAATATATTTTAATAAATCTTTGAATAACTGATTATGTCCCAAAAAGTCACTCCTGAAATATATGTAGGCTTGTCTGTTTGCCTGAATAATGGCTACTGAACAATATGCCTTAAAGCCTACAAGATCCTGGAATCTTTGCCTTCATACAGTTATTCATGCACATTCTAGGGCTTTCCATAACTAAGCTGAGTTTGTTAGGCATGCTGCAGAAAATGTAGCTAAGTCTGCAATATGTCTCATGCAAGCACAAGCATGGTGTCAAATGAAAGTCAGTTGAGTGTTTCTGGAAATAATTTAATGTCACCCACACATAATGAAGATGGTGTATTATCTCACTTGAGCAAGCTATAAACACCTGTAAAATGACAAGCATGAATAAGTGCAAATGGTCTGTAACAAGATCTGTATATATCACATGAGTCAAGACAGGCTCCAGTTTCATTATTGGTTCTTGTGAATGGTACTTTTATTGGTTAGTGATTACAAAACCCTATGGAATGAAATATTTATTTTACAATGCATTAACTGATGGATTTAATAGCACCAGCACTGAATTCAAATGGGATTTGATGCTATGTTCCTCTTCCTTGAATGGTTACCATCTGTCTTAGTCATAGACCTGAAACTATTCTTGCATCACCTGTGGGAACCTGCAGTTTTTGCATTTTGCTCAAATCTGTCCAAAATTCAAGTATTCCTGGTTTAAATTTGGTACTACTGTCAAAGAAAAACTTAGAACCGTTACCACCAAAGAATTGGCATACCCAATATTTCTGGCTTGAATGACGTCAATGTTTAATGCTCTCTTTGTCTCATTGTAGATAGAGCTACACTATCTTTTTACCTATAATTCTATACATTTTTCTTCCAGCTGAATTCATTTCTTCAAGTTGGGGGACACTGAAATGATTCAGTGTACTGTAGTCTCTAATTTGTTTGCATTTCACTTTACACTAGTAAGGGAACAAACTGCACAGTAAAAATGGCTTGGAACATCCTGAAAAGCAATAGCAGTTAAGATTAATGATGACTGAAGCTATTCTCTATTCAATAAAATTACTTTGCTTATATTTAAAAAAACAAATGAATCAATGAGCAAATATAGAGACATTTATTACTTTTAATTCTTTTGGACAAAAAAATCTGTGCTAATAAAGGGTATAAAATTTGGTTATTTTTTGTGTGCATGTAAAAGTTTTGTCAACAGAGCAACTACTTATCATAAATGACATGAAAAAAATAATAAACTATATGTATTGTTTATAACACTTCATATATAATGATAGAAATATAATAAGATAGACTAGCATATATATTTGTATAGAAACCGACTTCATGTATAGTACCACCCCTGAATTTTTTTGCATGAATTTTAAAGTTTCCACAAAAACTTTACTTGTATATAATGCAACTGGACATTGAAAATGCATGATTTTTAACCTCTTCAAAAAAAATTACCTGTGTATAGTGCAATCCCCTATTTTTGCAGAAAGGAACTGATCATAAAACTTGCACTATACTCAAGTATATATGGTAATTTTGAAGGAAAATAAAAAGCTAAAGCCAAGAAAAATTAGAATGAAATGATATCTAATGAAATGAGAATGTAGTTTTAAACCACATTAAATTTTAGGAAATGAGTTTCTCTACCATAACTAATTTCCTAAAATTTATGATGTAGCTTAAATAAAAGGGAAATGTTAGATTTATGTTTTCTATTTCTTCCTTATTCTATCATATACATAAATATATATAAATTTATATATATATATATATATATATATATATGTGTGTGTGTGTGTGTGTGTGTGTGTATATATATATATATATATATATATATATATATATATATATAATTGTATTGAGGAAATAAGTGGCATGGTTACTTACTATGTTGTGTACTTTCACCTGTGGATTTATTTTGAATATCCTAGCATTTATCAGCTTGAAAATCTATATACACTATACTCAAGTATATACAGTAGTCCAGTTTAAAAATTTTAATGCCACCCAAATTTGAAAAAAAGAAAAGAATATTTTTGTATCATAGATGATAATATGGTTTAGTTCCCTGTACTGGACTTTTATTTAAATCTTATCAACAGAAAAGTGTAAAGATTTTTGTTTAATCATATCAACTGATGCAAAGCAGTGAAGCTACTAAGACACAAGAGGTTATTGAGTGTGGAAGACTAAAAAAAAAAAAAGAGAAACATTAGGATTCAAGAAGAATAGAAGACTAATCAAGACAGTAGATAGTGATTGACATTGCATTTAAATTTTGAAGATTAAAGTTGGCTGGAAAGCATGAAGCCAGAAGAGAGTTTCACAAATGTGAATTGCAAGAAAATAAAATATTAGCATAGAACTTACAGTTACATCTAGCTAGTTCAACTGTGAATTAGTGAAACTTTGCTGCCAATCTAGTACTAGGCTTAACCATAGCAAAGAGTTCATCCTAATAATTACCATGAAAGTATTTATAGAAAAGGCACAGGGAAACAACTTTATGGCAGTGAGAAAGTGACTGAAACCAAGACTCCAGGTCAGGACCAATAATATTGCTGATTCTCCTTTGGATTTTATCAAGAATCTCTAAATATACAGTAGTAGCACTGGATCAGATGTAGCAGTAGTATTCAAAGTATGAACGAATGGTAGACTTATAAATATGCAAGATAAATTCTGAAGAAAAAAACTGTGTAGCATAACACAATGACCTGACTCTCTTATCAGTAAACCTAGCAATGGAGTCAATATAGTATTTCCACTTCATATCAACTGAGAATGTTAAAAAACCAAAATGGTGAAATGAGTCAATCTTATGAAGGTTAGCATCAGCCATGCTGATGGGAGGCAGGAAGAGGCTTTTCAGGTGATTAATAGAAAGAAGTTTTGTTTTGGAGGCATTAAAAGTAAAAAGCCAATTCTTGTACAAGTTAATAAACTGTAGGTCATTTTTTAGATCACCTACCAATTTCACCTTATCAAAATGAGCAGACTTATTATTGAGACAGAAGTACATGGTTGTGTCATCAGCATAGATACCAAGTTAAAAACTGATGTCATTAGGAGGGTCATAATAAAAATTAAGAACAAAATAGATCCAAGGATAAAGCACTGGGGACACATGCATTAGTATAAAAAGATCTAGAAGAGTGGCCATTCAGGATAACTTTCACAATTAGATAAGAAAAATTGAATTAGTTCAAAAATTTGTTCGGAAATACTGTCGCCTTTCAACTTGTGGAGAAGACCAATATACCAAACCCTGTCAAATGCTTTCAAGATGTCCAAAGCAACAGCCCAAGCTTCAACATTTTTATCCAAAGCTTGATAGATTCTTTCAGCAATAATCATTAGTACATCAGCAGCTGACATAGAGAAGTTAAAGCCATATTGCTTGTCTGAATGAAGGCTCTGCACTGTGTAGGGCTTAACTAATTTGAAGGTAATTAGTGGTTTCAGTAGTTTACCAAATAGAGGTAGAAGGCTAATAAGTCATTTTTGATTAATTTTAACACTTAAACTATTTTTGTTATTTATTAATATAAAAATATAGATTATAGATTATGTACAGGTAATTACCTCTTTTTAAAACTTTCACTATCCAACCCTATATATTGGAACACTGATCTCACTATCCACTAGCTATAAAACATATGAATAACATGGTATGAAATATAGGATTCTGGGTTGAGAATTACAATACCGGACGAAGACTGATAAATGTAAGAGTCAAAGCATGATTTTAAAAAATTGATAAGAAAAAGGAAAGATATTAGAATAATCCCTCATATTTACTGGGAACAAAGTACTTGGAGAAAATATGAATTGAGCCAGTAACCAAAAATAAAAAGGTGCATAAGACAAGGATGTGTCTTCTCACAACTTTTATTTAACCCATATAGTGAGGCAGTTCAAACAGATCTAGAAATGTTATGAGGATCTATTATTGGCAAGCACAATCTTAATGATATAGGATATGCAAATGACATCATGTTGATGACAAACACAGAAAGAAAATTGCAGTCATAAGTAATAAATGAAAGTACGGAAAAAAAGTAAATAAAGTCAAAGTAATAAATGAAAGTAAGGAAAAAAGGAGGGAGTAATGATCAATTGTAAGAAAACAGAATGCATGGTCATTAATGGGTGCAAGACACAGAATGCAAATTAGAGATCAAAATCAAGAAAGTACAGAAATGGAACTCTCTGTAAAGAGTTATAATAGAATGAAAAATGTGGCATCGAAATCTGAAGGTGCACTGGAATCATGAAAGATGCCTTCCAAAAGCTAAATAAATCAGCATGAAATGAGAAAATTTCATTAGAAACAAGGAAAAGAATGTTGATGTAATGTCAGTCTTCCTATATGGAAGTGAATACTGGACATTTTCCTCGCAGATGAAGAGGACTTGAGGCAACTGAGATATATCTCTACAGAAGGATGCTGAGCATACCCTGGATGAAACATGAGAAAATGGAAACAGAAAGGCCCCTGTACATAGAATAAGATAGAGACAGTTGAAATTTTTGGGACACATAATGAGAAAAAAGTCATGGAAAATTTGATACTCATAAGACATACTGAAAAGAGAGGTGAATGGTGACAGTAAGAAACCTACCTTACAAGTTTGAATAAGTTGATGGTAGAACATGAACTGGAAAGGAAAGTAAGGAGACAATTTTTTTTTTCTTTAAGTAAAGAAATAGACTGTCTTAGAGCTATAAAGGATAGAAAGTTAGACAGAGCCATGATTGTTCATATCCTGTAGGAAGACAATACATAGAAGTAAATTCTTGCTCTTTCTTTCTCTCATACACTCTCCCTCTTTCCTGTTTTCACTTTCTCATTTACTCTCTCTCTCTCTCTCTCTCTCTCTCTCTCTCTCTCTCTAAACCAATTTTTCTTGTATATTTTTTTAATCTTTTAACCTGTAATTTTCCTCTGTGTAGAAAAGCAGGAAACTAGCAATGGGCAAATGGTTTGATATTTCTTTATAATAAAAGAAATTACATAAAAGTTTAATGCTTTTAGGCCACAAAAATGTCTTAATTGATGTCAATCTGGCTTGACACAAATCTTTGTCTGACATTACTTAATTTCCAAGTGATCTTGGACATTTCTTTTCCAAGAGAAACATTTAAGAAAATATGTATTGATATTTACTGCATGAAATCATTTTAACTTTTTTTTTAATAAATAATTGCCTGGTTAATTTGGCAAATGAGTTAGTCATATAATCTGAGAATATCATAATGATTTTTAGTATAAATAATTATCCAGTTGATTTCATAGATGAGTAGGTCATGTACCTAAGAATATCTTAATGTTTTTATAAATAATTGCCCAATTGATTCCATAGATGAGTGGGTCATGTAATCTGAGAATATCATAAAATCATTTTAATAAATAATTTCCCAGATGATTTCATATTTGAGTTGGTCATGTAACCTGAGAATATCATAATGTTTTTTTTTATAAATAATGCCCAACTGATTTCTTTGATGAGTAAGTCATGTAATCTGAGAATATCATAATATTTTTTTATAAATAATTGCCAATTGAGTTCATAGATGGATGGGTCATGTAACCTGAGAATATCAAAATGTTGGGTTTTAATAATGCAAGTTTAATGCTCTGAACAAAAAAAAATCTTCCAGGTTTAAATCTTCCTTCAAATGAGCTGACATTTAGCACATCAACTTAAGTGAACATTATTATCATTTGAGAGAATATGTTTAAAAGAGCTGCAAGGCAACAAGGTGAAGCTGGGGTACAAGTATGCAAAACCTAACATACCTATCTTAACACCTAGTCTGATAACAATATGACAAGCACAAGCATCATAGTCAAATGTATTAGTTATTGTGACAAATTTTGATGAAAACAAATACATAACCTTGCAACTAGACCCCAGTTAGAAATACAATATGGTCAGATAACTCAATCCTCTCAAATGGTTTTTCCCTAGGATCAAAATGTGACTCTCAAGTTACCTTGACTACTTCATTCTTCAAACTTTAAACACACTTTCAACACCTAACCATGATGACCCCATACTATTTACACTCATGTACAGAGATACATAGTGCCTGGAGCACTAGGGGACATTCCAGTTGGTTATGGTCAGGCATCTGCCAAACAAATCAATAATACTTAATGGGATAGTTATCCATCTACCCATCTTAATTCACCCAATGTTAATATCTTAGATTAATTAAAATTAGAAACTATGAAATCATGACTGTTAATTAATTTTTGATTTTCTTTCATATTGTTTCCATTGATTTATATCACAACTATATTTTATTAAATACTATTAGTCTAAATAATATACAAACAATATAGTAAAATAGTAGTGTTTGAAGAAATCAGGGACAATGGCGTATGGCTTATTTCCATATTACCTACCAGTAAAGTCACTAAATCAGTAATAGCACTCTTATGGTTATTTCCAATCAAGGTTGCTAACAGTCTTAGAATAACAATCTAAGAGAAATAATATGAAAGAACTAGTTAACAATTAATAATAATATTGAATTCTTAATCTTATAAATTTATAGGCTATGACAATTAATCAAATTTAAGTATTGTCTTTATTGTTTAGACATTCTTGTTTGTATCAAAACAAAGTTTTTAACAGCAGATGTAACAAAAAGAGAACAAGCTTCAGTGAGTGAAGTCAAGCATGATAAGCAACAGCAGCACTCAGCATGCAGGTTAGGTTTAAGGCTCTTAATTCTCCACAGAGATTTGTCCTATGGGACAATAGCCTAGTGTATTAACTCACTGGCTCATGAATTTGGTGATATAGTAATTGTGAGCTCAATCCCTAAGCAACTATATTTGGATTCAGTGGAATTAGGGCAAGCAATAACTGATCAGAAGTAAAAAAAAAAAAAAAAAATAAGAACTAAACAAGAACTGTCTCCTGTAGGTTACCTGAATTGATATATGCCTGATGAAGGAAGGCAAAGCAGCTGAAACTTTGTGATAAGAACAAGATAATGATAAATAATGTTGTTTCTGTAAAGAAATACATAAAAAAGTAATTATAGTATCAGAGTGTTGTGTACATGAAAAAATAAATAAAAATTACAGCATCAAAAATAATTAGAGTAAAATAATTATAACAATTATAATTATAATTAATTCACTTATTCTAAACCAATGAGAATCTACCCCACTTTTCTCTTTTACACACACAAGCATGTGACATTCTCACTATCTGAAAAGCACTTCACACAGACAGGTCATTATCATGTGCATCAATGAAAATTTCATCTCCTTTCCCATTTTCTGGCTACAATAGTAACATTTATCTTTTAGCACTCAACAAAAATTCAAGGTATTTCTTGCATTTTTTCAACTAAATTATCTGGACACTCATTACATACATCTATAAAAAAAAAACATATGAGAAAGACTATATACACTTTGCTTATTCTTTATTTTATCATTCTTTTGGATTCCAATCCATATTTGATCTACATTCGACCCCAAACTCACAATTTTACTCAGCATTATCATCTCTTATGTTTCCAGCACCATGTAACAACCAGATAATAAATAATATTCATTTTGTTATTTCCACGTCTTGCTGTTTATCAATTTGACAAGTATTTTTGTATAAAAATGTTAGGGGATTTATAATTATTAACTCAGAGTTGTAACTACAATAATGATAACACCTCATCCCTGCAATTCAAACAGAAAACTATATTAGTTTTCATGTTTTAACTTTTCATTGCAGACTATTTGTTTTGTTTAATTCAAAAAGTTATAGCAATAAAATTTAGCAGTTGCATCTTAATTTTGTCAAAATGTACCATCCAACACACACAAACTCTCTCTCTCTCTCTCTCTCTCTCTCTCTCTCTCTCTCTCTCTCTCTCTCTCAAAAATGTAAATTAGTTATAATAATTTAAAAAGATGAATAAACATAGACTTCCTGGAAGTGAGAAGAAAATTAAAAAGAATAGCAAGGTATAATTACCGTGAATGGAAATTTGTTAAAAAGAAAAAAAAAAAACAACCGATTGGTTTTCATTCTACTCTCTTCAGAACTCAATCAAGGAAATAAAACAAATATGCACGAATGAAATGAAAGCCAGTCAGCTATTTGTTTGATTTTCTCTTTCTTAAATTACTGTTCATGGTAATTATTCCTTTTCTATATTTGTTTTTTGTTCTCAATTTCCACTTGTATCCGTGAAATATGTTTTAATAACAATAATAAAATTTTAAACCTAAAGAAAAATATTTAATAAAGAACCAAATTCTAATGACCTTTCCTCCTTTGTACATCAACTGCATAAATATAAACATAGTACTAGACTGACAACTCGGTCTTATTGTTTTACTGTTGAAGTAGGTAGATTTTAAGTTTTGTTCTAATTGTTTCTTTTCTTACACTTCTCACTTGTGAAACTCTCTTCTAGCTTCTTGCTTTTCTTTCAGCTATGGTCTTCAAAAGTTTAAATGCAACATCAATCATCATCATCTGTCTTTCTGAATGCTGCTCTTTTATTTCTCTTCTGTGATGTTTTCTCATCTTCATTACTCTCAGTAACCCTTTGTGTCCTAGTGTCATTACTCTCAGTACCCCCTTGTGTATTACCTCACTTGGAGAGAAAAGATTTTAATAAAAAAAAAGAGACTGCCAGTATATTTTTTCAATTTTTTTAACTGCTAACAACCACTATATAGGAAAAGATATATTATAAAATCATTTTTAATATGTATATGCATATAAAAATGTATTAGCCAAAAGCACTCTGGAGTATATAATCACTAGTCAGTCTCTGCTGACCCTTAGTCCTCATAAAAGAAAAATTGAAAGAACACTAAAAAAACTAAATAAAAAAACTTACAAAATATTCCTTGTCTGTCAAATTCAATGAAACATTTATAAAAGAAGGATTGCTGCTCAAATATACAACATTTACATTTAGTTTTATCATAATCAGGAAAATCTATAGAGGAACAGTTTTGCTTAGTACTACATGATCATTCAACAGTAGTAAATTCACTATGTGATTACAGGCTGAATTAGTTCTTCATTTGTTAGTGAGTTGATTTGTGTAAATGAAGAATTGGCTGTTTTCTAATTTTAATATTGTCACACCCATTTGTACGCAATAATAATAGATTATAGAAAAAATTAATGTATATATGACTGACCGAGATTTACTAGAGAAATTACCTAGGAGAAAATTTCTACAAAGAACTCAAAGAATATTGAAGTTTACTAAATAAAAATAAATTGTTAACTATACAGTTTAAACAGTTATCGTGGTAAAACATCTAATAAAAGGCTTTGCCCAAGTGGCAAATAGGATCTTGGATAAAATAAAATAGCAACACTTATTTCATTAATCAAGCTGAATAAAGTTAGTCCACATTTTTACACATAATTACATACAATTAAGGACACTTCATATCAGTAATAGAAAAAAAATAAAAAAAATTGGCAAAGCATTCACAATGAGGAATTTACATAATCATGGGAAGGTGACCCAGATTAATTCAGATCTGATAAAATCTGAGTCATTAGGTTCCTTTAATACCATAACTTAGTAATCAGCATGAAATATTAAAGCATTGTTATAGTCTGGCAGTGTTTCTCTTATCTCTAAGCTAGGATCTATTTCAAATCATGATTTGCTACTCCCAACTTCTCTTTGTATGTTCCTTACAGTTTACCCATCATACAAATTGAAGATACCAAAAGCTAAGTAAAGTATTAAGAAACAGAAAAGTTTCATTAGAAACAAATTTGTTTCTAATGAAACTTTCCTGTTTCTTAATACTTTTTGCTGATTTGTTACATAATATCAGTCCGCCAGTGACAGTGAGAGACTTGAAGCAGCAGAAATACAGAAGGGTGCTGAGAATACCATGGACTGAATATGTAAGCAACAACAAAGTTTTAGAGAAAATGTAAACAAAAAGACACATACTTAGAATCAGAAAGATACAGTTGAAATTTCTGGAGCACATAATGGGAAAAGAGGGCTTGAAAAATTTGACACTCACAGGACAGATTGAAGTCAAGAGAGAGAGAGAGGAAAACAATGCATAACCTACCTAGTGAGCTTAAGTAAATGGATGGCTAAACAAGGTTTTATAGAGATAACAAAATGAGAAAATTTATTAAGAGCTACAAAGGACAGAAAATTGGGGAGAGGCATAACCACCAACTTCCTGAAGTGATATAGTATATAGAAAAATATTGTAAAGTGGATGACACATAATACACAATAATAACAAAACATATCCATTTTATGCATTGCTTTTCTTTTCTGTGTTTGATATTTTGGGGACTACTGTTTCTTTAATGTACCATGTCCCTTAAGGATATGTGTGATCATGGCTCACTACAACTAACTTATCCCTTTTAGCTCTAAGAAATATTTGACTCTTTACCATTCATCTTTGTCTCCACTCTGCTATCTATCCATACATAGTCACATACAGGTTAAGCACTGTTTCTCTCTGCCAGTCCTTCCTTCAAAATGTCTTGTGAGTGCTAAATTTTCCAAGCCTACTTCCCTCTTTCTTTCTAATGTCTCTCAGAATTTTCATCTCTCTCTTTCCAATTTAAATATATGTCCCTTCTAACATTTATCAACAACATATATCTGAACACATTTTTGAGAAAAAAACTTGATCATTGCCACCATATATATATATCAAATCTGCATAAATTATGTTTATATCTTTCTTTGAACCTGGTAAAATATTTATCCATTAATTTTTATGTAATAGATTTGGTCTGAAGATTTGGAATCAAATTTTTCAATTCTAATGAAATAAATATCACCATGGGCTTGTGAATCTTCATTTTCATAATTATATATATATATATATATATATATCCATTCATTTATCTGTAATAGCTTTGGTCTGAAGATTTGGAATCAAATTTTTCAAATCTAATGAAATAAATATCACCGTGGGCTTGTGAATCTTCATTTTCATAATTATATACATATAGATAGATAGATAGATAATTGTTCAGTGGAACTCTTTGTTATGGTGTCTAGACTTTATGAATTTAAGCTCAGTACAAGATTGGCAGCAAGGTCTCATCAATTCACATTTGAATTGGTTAAATGTAACCATAAGTTCTATGCTAACACTTTCTTTTCTCACAAGTCTCATTTGTAGAACTCCCTTCCAGCTCCATGCACTCCAGCCAACTTTGATGCTCAAAAATTTAAATGCAATGTCAATCGTTATCTACTATATTCTTGATTACTCTTCTATTGTTCTTGCTCCTTAATAATGTTTCCATTTTTTCATATTCTTTCACACTCAGTAACTCCTTGTGTCTTAGTGGCTTTACTGCTTTGCATAGTGTGATGTGATAAAATACATATATATATATATATATGAAGAAATATAGTCTTAAGTTGTGATATATTCATAAGATAAAGTGCTCAATATCAGAGATAGATCATGTGTAAATATAAAAGTGAACATAGAAGTCAACACTTAGAGACGACAGTCTGTTTCATGCTATATGCAATTGTCAGGCCTGACGATTGCATCTAGCATGAAACTGACTGTCGCCTCTAAGTGTTGACTTCTATGTTCACTTTTATATTTATATACATATATAATGAAACATATATATATATATATATATATATATATATATATATATATATATATATACTTATATATATTACTTCAAACACTATTATAGTAATAAAAATGTTGGATTAAAAATAAATCCATTAATTCTATAGAAATATATAAGATCTAGAAAATGACATATTTCATTTTATTTTACCATTTACAATGCTGTTTCATGTTAGGCAATTTCCAAAATGGCTAACTGTTCTTTAACAGTGTTCCCAAGAGTGATTGTATTGACAGTTGGAAAGAATTTCACTTCTTTTATTCATCGGGTTACATATTTTCTTGAATTCTATAATGTATTGTAAGAAACCATTGTGACAGTCAATTTATATATACACATTTCAGAATTGTTGTTGCTATGAATATTTTTTGGTTCTGATCATATCCCTAATAGTTTTGGATTTATATAACCTCTTTCAACAAAGGTGGTGAATTTATAATTATGGATACACATACATATCAACAAAAAATGAAATGCCTGGCAACAACATATACCATAAAATAAATGAAAACATGAAAATATTGGGGAAATATGCTGAAATTGAAAAAAAACATATCTATGACCACCAAAAATGATCTTATACATAACAATTTATCAAATGCATTAGACATACATAGAAATAAGATCAACCATAAATTCAATCTAAAGAATGCAACACTTATTAAAAGAGAAAGTAACTTCCTTAGAAAATTCTTGAGAGTGCCACTATCGATCTTGCCAAAATATAAATCTTTGACATGGATTTTTTTTAAATATCTCCTTTCCTAAAAGAAATACTTTTTTCTCAAGCCAACATGACTATAATTTTTTTTTTTAAATTAAAAGAAAATGGTTATATTATAACCTTCAATAATTTAAAATAATACATAAATAATTTATCAAATTAAAATAATAAATAATAATTATATTAATATAAAATAAAATAAATAAATATAAACAAATAAGAAAAAAATTCAATGACAATAACATTTACTCACTTTTACTTATTAGGCATTAAATTATATCACTTAACTTCATCCATAGTTTACCTTGGCTTTCAGAGTTAGCTGTAAGAATATTTTTGAGTATACTTAAATTTTAAAATTTTGAAAATCTAACAATATTTTTTACTTCTGTTTATAAATACATGTTGCAAAATAAAATCCTTACCTTGATAAAGTTCATCAGAGGACGAAACACATTGGGTAAGATACAGTTTCCTTTTGTATTTATTCAGTCTTTTGTCAGATATATTTTATTTATATTTGAATTTTATATATATAAAAGTGTGTAATGTTGATAACTAGATAGTGAGTATTACAAAAATCTTTTAAAATTATTTACTATTGTAGTTATTAATATTTGATGTTTCTTGTCCTTTCTAAAAAAAAATATAAATATAGATACCTGAGTAAGTCTGAAGCCTAATGATAAAAAAATAAGGATTTTAAACTTCCAATACTTACTTTTCAATTGAATCTTTTTCATTTTCCATGCATTTATCCTGAAAACTTCTCCATAGATAGAATATTACACAGTGAAAATCTCAGATCAATATTCAGCAAATAACTGTTCCAGGATACAGATTTATTGATCCACCAACCAATGCAATTTTGTTGATTGTGAATTTTTCTTTCTTGACCCCAAAATGTACAGATACCCTGGTTATTAAAAGATGCTAAATTTTATTTACATTTTCCTATTTCTAATATGCTTCCATGCAAATTTCTATTGTTCCTGCATAAATCTATTGTTATTGATTTCTATAGTCAATTTTTATTATAGAAATTTAAGATAGTACTGTGTTATTGGCAGATAATGTGTGCTTATACATTTTAGGAGGCTACTTTGTATTGAAAAACATTCAGTATTCATTGTTCATCTCTCTAGAATTCTTTTCTGACATCATTCCTCAGAGATTCAAATGTTTTGTTAAATTGTGTTCTTTATTTGTTAACTTTTAATGTATAAATTCTGGATCTGCATCCTATTGCATTTGCCTTCAGCCTTGATAAGATTAGAGTCAAAGCACTTCACTGACATTTTTTTTTTCTCAAGATTCAAAGATTCATTTAGTTGGAAATTTTGGTCGAGAATAGAATTTTAAATGTAAGCAACACTGACACTAACATGATGTTAGTTAAAATGTCCTCAATATTCTGTGGCTCACATGGGCTACAAATACATTAAAATTTAAATTATCATTCAGTCATTTAACCAGAATTAAGAATGATTTTTATTTTAATGGGTAAATTTTGCCATTGGTGCTCCTCTAATGACCTGCCAACTGTATAAATTGTTGATGAAGTATTTCATTGAAAATTATATATGTTTTAACTTTATGTATTCACTTGTATCAGTCAAGATCTAGCCCATAATTAGAGTCATGCATTTTTATTTCACATTATACATTGCAGATCTTTTGAGCAAGTGAAAGACTATGGACTTACAATGAAAATATCTGAAAGTTGCTTATTATCTCAAATTTAACACTGACACTAGCAAACAATGTCCCAATAAAACATATCAATTATTGGCATTCTTTGGTTTTGTCTTCTTTTTGTGTTTGGTATTATGGAATTTTTTCTTCTTTTATGTGTCCCTTCTCTACAAACTTCCTATCTCTTGTAATTCTAAACAATGTCTCATTTTGACTCTTTATCATTCCAATTTGTCCCCACCTTGCCATCCATGCCAAATCATTATGTAGGTTAATCATTTTGCCCTCCCATTTCAATATATCTTGTGCATAAATTTCAATCTTTTCCTCTTAAAGTGTCCTAAAATCTCTTTTGATTGTCTTTCTTTGCCTCCCCATTTCAATCTGTAGAATCACATCTTTGCTGCTTGGAGTCTTTTCTTCATGGGGTGGTAGCACCTGTTAGGGTCCCAGCTATAGGCAAATAGTGACTCCCCAAGACCAAAAACAAAACACAATGAAAGTATAAAAATACATTTTTACAGTAAAAATAACAGCAATACATTTTTTATATAAAAATGAATTACCAGCAATACATATTTATAGTAAAATTACCAACAATACATTTTATCTGTAGTTGAAAGCATACAATTACATTCAAATATTTAGATTTCTGCATTAAATAACCCATAGAGGTGCTGATATGCCACTAAACAAAATCAACCAACTTTTCTTCATTTGTAAGGAAATTGTTCAGCAGTCAATGAATGACATAACATTTCAGCACTCTTTTCTTTATTTCTAATGACATTTCCATTTCTCTTAATATTTTGCTTAGTTTCTGAAAAGCATCTTTCAATATTTCAATGCACCTCCAGATTTCTGCATCACATTTTCCATTGTCTGTTACTACCCTACCCAGATAGTTAAATTTCTCTACCTGCTTGATTCTGATGTCTCCAATTTGAAACTCACAACTTGGACTATCCCTCTTGCTAATGACCACACATTTCTGTCTTCTTTAAGTTAATGGTCAGTCCTTCATGCTTTCTTTTACTACTTTGCTTAAGAATTCTTATAGTTTTCTTTCTGAGTTTGCCATCAACAGAATGTCCTCTATGTATCTTATGTTATTAAGATTATGGCAACTAATAATAAATCCTGGTCAATCTTCTTATTCTCTTCAAATCATTCTGCTGTATAAGTTAAAAAATCTGGTGATAAAATGCATCCTTTTCTTAATCCTCTTTCTTTTTTTGTGTATTTGCAGGCAGTTTGTTTCCAGTAACAGTATCTTTTTGATATAAATAGAATTTTCTTAACAGTTCAAATAGGTTTTTGTATTGTACTTTATCAAAAGCTTTTGAATAATCTATGAAACTTAGGTATAGATCTTTTTGCATTTTTTACATTGCTTAATCTAATAGCACTCTGATCAAGAAGATAGGATTTCTTGTTCCAGTGCTTTGAATACAGCCTCACTACTCTTACCCTATTTCCTGTCTAATTTTGGTGTAAGCTCTGTTCATTAAAATTCTAATTATAAGCTTAGTTATATGGCTCATTAAGCTGATGGTCTGATGGAGTTCATGTTTATTTACACATGACTTCTTTGGCATTGCTATGAAGATAGATCTACTATAAAACTCTTATGGTATATTACCACTGTTGTTTATACTTCATAGTTTGATAATTAAATCCCTTTGAAACTTTTTATATAAAATATTTGTTATTTTTAGTATTATTCTTCTATACACTCACTAATTGTGAAAGTAATTAATTATGAGAGTATTTTTGGACATTTTATAGGCTTGTAAAATAAACCTTCTTTTTCAATATCTTATCAATTGAATTTTATTTGCTGGAACATTCAGCAATATTTCATGAATTACTTTCTCCTCTCAAACAAAGAAGCTCCATTTACTTCTTTATTAAAAAAAATTCTTGTCTCCTATGAGAGTTGCATTCAATATATCTGACTTAACTGGAATCAAAGATAGGCAAATTTTTTTCAGTCTTATCTTTCATTAAGAAATAAAATCATTTTAGCTTTTTTTGATATTTAAGGTGTTGTTCATGGTTAAAATCAGCTTTGTTTCAAAGTTGAAACAGTTTACCATAAAATTATAATTTCAACATTATAATTCACATAGCTATCAGTGAAGATAGTACATTAATTAGAACAGGTATATTAAACTGTCAAGTGCTACTTCATCTTTCTTTTATGCAAAGCAAATTTGTTACATCCAAATACTAAATGTTTATACTGTTCTCAAAGCCAATCTTTGAATTCAATTATTTATTAATTTTTGCTCTTTTGTCTTTCTTTTTGTAAAAAAAAATCAAAGAATTGAAAAACATTGCTTTATTTGCTGGTTCAGATTAGAGTTCTGATTTGTAAATTAATAGTTTAAAATAGCCATTTATTATCCTATGGAAGATTGAGGAGGGGGTGAACATTTGGCCTTGAAAAATATTCAACTCATCCACAAAACAAAAAGGAAAGAAAGAAAGAGATCCAAATATGCAAATCCAAAATTTTTATATATATAAACAGTTGAAATGATTTATAATTTTTTTCTCTTAATCCAATTTCTTATGAAGGTTGTTTTCATACAATAAGAAACAAATAAAACACATGATAAGTTTTTAATAACTTCTTTTATTACTTCTACTTATACTTTTTACTCCAACTGCTATTCAGACTCAATACATTTTGTTTTTTATTCATACATGGCACTCAGATGTAGCATTCAACACAAGAATATACATGAATATTTAACAGAAAATGATCAGCTCAATTCTAAAGTGTGTTACTTGAAGAGTATTATAATCCTATTAACTATAAAAATAAATTAAATACATATAAATCTGAAACTTTGCAATTTAATATTTTGATATATATTTTAAAAGCTGTGTAATATTCATCTTCCTTTATAAATTATAAGTTAATTAAATTTTGTTTTAAATCAGTATCCACTTATTAGAGATATTGTATCTTATTAAATATTTTCAATCAAAAGAGATTTTTATTTTGTCTGATATTAATTAATAGAATATGTTATAATAATGTGTCCAGCTATAATTTGAATATCTAATTTGATCGTTTTACATAATCTTCTTTTATACAGATTTTTAAAGTTTTTCTTCACAAACACTACAATCCTTTTGTCCAAATGACATAAACTGGCTCAAGCTCTTATAAAAAAGTTCAAGTCTTTTATAAAATTTCTTTGGCCTGAGAATATCAGAATATTTATGGATAACATGCTCTATTTTCTATGGTCAAAATTTGCATTTTTATTTTCATTTAGCTTCCATGAATTGTCTATGTTACTTTTTCAAATTTTGAAAAACAGTGATTCTCAAAATTTGGCTCTTGAATGCAAAAATGATTTTGGAGAAAATTCATAAAGACATTTACTCTTTGTTTATCAATGCTTTTTCAGCTAAATTCAGAAATGGTAAAAAAATCAGAACTTTTAACTTAAGACAACAGATTAAATCTACCAAACATAGAGTAAAAGCTGCTAACAGTTGTATTGTAAATTGTTCAGTGTCCCCCAAAATGCCTACATAGATATTTGTCTACATAAATGTCTACATCAGATATTTGAATTGTTAAAATGACATATAATTTAAATATAAAAAAAAATATGATGTTTTATTTTATATATATATATATATATATATATATATATATATATATATATATAGTGAGTATGTGGCGGAATGGTTAGAACATTCACCTGGGTTCGAATCTCACCAGGAAATTCTTCTGGGGCAGCCAATCCCAGCATGCAGCACCTTTGGAAAGTGTCTGAAAACTTTACCATGGATTGACCCAAGCCTTGTGAGTGAAGTTGGGATGACAGAACTATTTGGGAGCCATCAGTGGTTGTGCTAGCACAAAGTCACAAGTCATCGTGACCAAGGGTTTGTCTTGATCAGACTGTTGATCACACCAAATGATACAATCTCTCCCAGAAACTGAAACTAAGGTCTACTCAGCATAGTTGCAGTATAAGCCACAAGTGTGCTCTGAGGGTGTTGAGCAAACACAAATGTGCTTAAACAAGCTTCTACAACATTGACTGGCCAGCTGCCCTAGTAGACACATATACTCGGATATGAGCTGCAAGTCATTAAATATATTATTTATCAGTATGTGTGATGTTCTATCACTTAGTTGTCAATGTTATAAAGAAGGACAAGTTGCAATGAAATTAAGGTTGCCAATTCTGTAAAGTTGTAACAAAGACATAATATATATATATATATATATATATATATATATATATATATATATATATATATAGGACTGTCCTTTTCAATTAAGAATGGTTGGCAACTCTATTTAAGAATGCATTGTAAATGATATTACTATAAGAATGTATTGTCTGTAATTTTATTATAAGAATGCATTGCAAATTATTTTACTATAAGAATGCATTGTCATTGATTTTACTATAAGAATGTATTGTAAATGATTTTACTATAAGAATGCATTGTAAATGATTTTATTATAAGAATAGTGTTACCAACTATAGTGAGTTATAATAAAGGACACAAACGTAAAAATATTTACAAATAGTAATTTTTATAATTTAATTCCTGTAGATACACAATATATTTTAAAATGACATTTTCTTATCTTCCAAATTCAACAAATGACAAGAACAAAAAGAGCTAAATAAAGAACTGTCATTTCCAATAAAAGACAATTAGAAACCCTAAATGAACTATTCTCAGTGGACTAGAAACAATTTATTTCTTGTGAATGTATTTGTATCCAACTGTTGCTGTAACTTCTGCTTACTTGGGTCATAACATCTGTATTCTACTTCAGCTTACCAAATCATGTTTTTCTTCTGATGTCACTCAACTTCTGATGGTGTTCAGAAGGTTATCTGTTGTGGACGAGTTGTTTATCTTATGACAACCTTTGTTCCCATCATATATCAGTATATTTGGTATGGGTGTATATTGGAATTATGTAATGATTAAAGGAAATGCACAAATTATTGAAAAATACAAAATAAATCTCTGTATACACAATATAATAATAAAGAAGGATAAAGTAAAAGTTGAAGTCACAAGAATTCAAAGTGTAAAAGTCCTGGTGCATACAACGGATACAGTGTCTGGGAGGAAGTATATATATTATATATATTATGGATCACTCAAAAATAGATTCCCATGCTCTTGCATGGGATGCATGTAACTTCACAAGATTTGGCACTTGAACCTTCCATCCTCCTTAAAATTCCAAAACTTTCAAATATTGATTGAAACAGACCAACTGTATAGATCAGAAACTTGGTCATTATCTGCTCATCTTGAAAGATGACTGGATGTAACATATATAAATCTACTTAGAAAAATCCAGAACATGAGTTGGAGATCCCATACAATACTTGACACAACTTATGGAAAACTGAGACCAATTGTTCTTAAGTTTAAACAAAAACAATTACAGTTTGCCAGCCACTGCCACCAAGGAGACAGGGAAATCGTCTCATCATTACTCCTATGGCATCCTTCAGGAAGTGTCTTCTCATGAAAATTGACTTTTCTAGACACCATAGCCTTTTCGTATTCTCTCATTTAATAAGCCACAAATAAATTTATCCTTTAAGGTTCTATTAAAAAAATTTTCCAAACTTAGACATCAATCACATGAGTTTTAAACATGCAAAAGATACTGAGTTTGGATTTGTGATGATTTCAAATGAACTGTCAATTCTGTTTTGGAGATAGACAAATATCTTATTCCAAATATTAATGACCTATATTCTAAAGTCTCTGGTGGAAGTTACTTTATTTAATTGGAGTTAAGTGACTGTTACTTAGAGATTCCTCTTAACACGAAAATTGACAATAATATTTTTCCAGGATTGTCAAGACTCAGCAACAAGCAAAAATATATGCTTTTTTTGGTTGTAAATAGCTGTTAATATCTGGAATAACTGTTAATAACTGCATTTCATAAGTAATTTTAAAATTATTACTGTCACTTAAGAATAGATTTAAGTATATCTCTATTACTATAAGTTTCTAAGGCCATTAGAAAGAAAAGGTATGTTATAAGCTTTTATAATAATTTATTTTTTCAATTAAAACATAATTTTGTTTTAAAGTTTTTAATTTGTTAAATTCATAAAAAATAATATAAATGTAAACAGTACAATCCTGAGATATGTATGTTCACAAAATTCTATTGAATTAAACATTTGATTTATTTCTTTGTAGAACAAACTGAAGAAAAGTGACAACATTATATAAAACAGTGATAAATACAGTAATTAAATTTTAACAGTGTTGAAAAAAAATGATCAGCTTTTTTTCCTCAACCATTCATTGAACTCTGAAATTCATATTTTTCAAGCAAACACTTATAATACATTTAGAAGAAGAAACATATTTGTAGATAATCAATATTTGATTAAAACTTCATGTTGTTAATATTTCAATAAACTATTCAAATCATCCTTAAATTATTGTAAATACAATCATAATGATGGCTTGAAGGTAAAATGAAAGTATCGTTTGGTTGCTTTCATGATTTTAACCCTTATTCTTAATATTCTACGTCTTTTCTCTTTGTGTAATGTTAATCCATTGTATGACAGTGATTGTTATGTGAAGAGCAATTAAACATGTGAGATGTATTTTTGACTGAAACAAGAGTAAGAGTCAAGTAAGAATGAAGTTTATGAACAGCCAAAGAGGAACATTTCAAATATAACAAACTCTTTGTTGCTGAAATTATTTCAGATTAACAGTTTCAGTAGAGAAGGTAGGATTTACAGAATTCAAAGACTGCACATCCTTTTACACAAACTTATCTATTTTATTCTTGATGCCTTAGATGAGTGTTGGAAGAAAAACTCAGTAATGATAGATGATTTTCCTTTGTATATTGAGACCTGGATCAAGCTAAACTGTCACAAGAAATAAAACAAATAGAATCACTTAAAAACATTCAGGTGAAAATAAGAATTTTCAAGAAAGAAATTTTGTACTGATTATGATTGTGTAACTCTGTGGATATTTTATTTTTTATGTGGCCTCATTTAAACATCTACAACTAAGTTAAAAATTGAAAAAGCAAAGAATGGACAAAAAGGTTTTGTAAAATATAAAAAAAATTTTTTATATGCAACAAAGTTTAAAATTTTTGCTCTCAATAACAAAGTCAATATATATATATGTGTGTCAATGTATTGCTATATATACAGGTGCAAATGAGAACAAATGGCGTATAATTCCACTTTGCATAACATTTAATTTAAAAGAGGGCTCAGTACAGAACAGAGTTAGATATTATACATTTTAGGATATTTAAAAAAAAACAAGGACATGTTTTTTTTGTTTTAATATCCTAAAATAAATAATATATATATATATATATATATATATATATATATATATATATATATATATATATATATATATATATATATAGGATTAATACAAATTAAATCTGTCACTTAGTTGATTGATGTTATATTCAGCACCTTGACTCTGGAATTTCATTGATGAACCTTTTTGTAATCATTCTGTCCACTTGTCAGAAGATTTTGTTTCATTGTTTTGTGAAATATAGGGTAAAAAAAGGAAAAATCAATTTTTTGTGAAGGGGAAAGAATAAAATATGACTGAAATGGAAAAAAAAGTGACTAAAAATGATAAGTGAATGCTAAAAATCCAATGAATTAATTTTTACATATGCACAATAATGAATGTCATAAAAATCAGTAAAGGAATCTCTCTCTTTTCTTTTAATACATATTCTTTTATATATTTTTTGCATGGACATATTTGTAGTCACCTGACTTTATACTTAAAAATAAATCTAATTTCCGAGTGTGTTTGTTGAAAAGTATTACAATTTAAATATCTTAATTATTATAGACATTAGAAAGATGAAACTTTGCAAGGTTTGATATAATTTTTAAATGATGTGTAAATTTTATCTTTTTAAGTAAATTATAAGCTGACTGAATTTTATTTTAATATAGTTTCTTCTTAGTTGGAATCTTGTGTTTCATTAATAAAAATAAGTTTAATTTTCTTTGAAGTTATAAAAACTATCTCGCTTGTTGGCTATTGTGGCATGTGGGTATTTGCCTTACTTTGCTCAATTAACTCGTAGCAGCAACAGAAGTAATCAGCAGGAAACAACAGAAAGTTCCAGAACTCATAAAAACACTGACCAAGCCCTATTTCTTTTTCAGTGGGAGCTTACCTTCAAGGTCCAGCTCAAAGGACTACTCACAACCCTTGCTGCAGAAGAGACATGACATGTCCTGGCAGCTTGACCTGAGATTTCTCGTTTCTCATGGGAACAAGCAGAGAAACCTACCTTCGAAGTACATAACTCAAAGAAAAACTACTCACAACACTTGTTGGAGAAGTCCACTTATAGTAATTTGACACTCAGATTTCTCATTCCTCATGGGAACAAGTGCAGAAATCCCTTTTCTATGAAACGTCTACTCAAGGGAAAAACTTTGTCAACTGAGAAACCCAACTTTTATCCCACAAAATACCACTATTTTGCACTCTCTTTCAACTGTAAATAAAAGTTGTTATTTCAAGCCCTGGGTTTGTTCATTACACTCTATACATCAATGAGCATCAACCCCTCCACACCACATACACACACGCAACTGAGAAAAATTCTACAAATTAATTTTTTAATGATGTCTGTTATAATTTAAGATTACCAAATGTTAATTTATATAGATTTTTGTTCATGATACATATGTAATAATCAATGTTGCATACTCCTCCTCTTCTGGGGTTCTCTTGGTTGACAGTCTCAATTAATACACTGTTGTATATCTTCTCTCTCTCTCATCTTCTCCCAGCCAAGCAGCAAAATGTTTTTTGGGGTCTGGAGATGAAAGACATCAACAAAAGGGATTGTAAATCTTACAATTATGCAACATGTTGACATGTACATTTCTAACTAGTCAGTGTTGTTGTTATCCCACCCCGCTGGGGAGCAGTACACATCTACATTGTTTGACATGTAAAACTTAACTCCCTGAAATCCTTTTCTATCTCTAACATTCCCATACTAGTTTTAGCCAATTAAAAACGACTTCCTTTGTTTTCCAGTATATGACCTCAAAGGTCAAAATGAGGAAGTCAAAGGAAAAATACAATTCTCTAAAAAATAATAGTCTGCTAGACTATTATTTAACATGAGTACAATTTTTTCTTTATTAAAAAGTTAGACATGATTGAAATTATACTGATACTAATTTACACATTTTACTCAAAACAGAAAAAAATACCAATGAGTATTATTTGACTTACAAGATATGAAGATTATAAAAGAATGATGTTTGATCTGAAAAGCAGCACTTAAAATAACAATTATATTCCAGACTATTATATAGACAGTGTACCGATACACTAAAGCATCTGTACTGTCCAGAATAGCCAATTGAATTAAGAAGAATATTACCTTTGCCAAGATCTGTTTATCCAGTTTCTTTTTATCAACTCCATCTTGGTGTTGTGGGGGGGGTGCTGGTGTTCATACGTTCATCTCTTTCACTCTGCTCTGAGTCTAAGTAAATGATACAATCACATGGGAAGTTTTCTGTCTTGTTTAATCTTCAGTTTTACCACAGGAAATTGTCTAGCATCCCTATCAGCCAGCACCAGCACACTAATGGTTAATTTCTTTTTGCTTATTTGCCTTAACCATGGTAGGAATCGATTTGCCTATCTCCAATTATTCCTTTTCTGCATGATTTTATCACTCCAGGAAAATTACTGTTCATTTATTTTGTAGCCATTTCTTGGACACTGAAAGATTTCTTCTCTAAGTATCTTCTCTGTCCTACTTTATTTATCTTCCCAACTTGGTTGAATTTAATTAGAAATGGACACTAAGTCTGAGTCTTCTTAGAATACATATTACAAATGATCAAGATAATATATATATATATATATATATATATATATATATATATATATATATATATATATATATGTCTGTGTGTGTAGTTCTTAACATGCAGATACTTATATATGTTAATATGTACATAAATGTATATAAATATTTATGCATAAGTATGCACAAACTATATATGTATATATACCTAGATAGATAGATAGATAGATAGATAGATAGATATCATAATAAACATTATATTTAATGGGTAGACATCCTATACTTTTTGTGCTACCTAACAAAACAGCTACCTAAACAGTAACCAACAGTGCTCTATGCCTAGGTTAGTAAGACACCTCAAAAGATACAATGTTCAGATCGTTACTTAAGTTTCATGCTCCCACAATTGTGACGTAACCAGAACACAGTGTGTGTGTGCGTGTGTGCACGTTCATGTGTTTTACCACATTATATATATATATATATATATATATAACCAAAGATTCCCTAAAAAATGAGAATACATGACGAAAAACTGCCCTAAACTTAGTAAAAACAAAGTTTTATCATCAAAATCTTTATTATTATTAAGTGGAAAATCCAAAGGATTTTTTGATTATTAAGTTATATTTTTTAATCTTTTAAGAATCTTTTGGTTAAAAAACTTTTGTCTTACATCAGCATATTACCATAATTAGTATAGAAAATTTTAGCATCTTTTTGTGGTGAAAAACAAATAATCAAATAATTGTCAGATTTTAATGAAAAATGAAAATTATTTTACCAATATTTTTTTACATCTGTTAAAAGTTATTTAATTTTATAAAATTTCAAAAACTTCTTTTTTTGTACCACTTAATGTTTACATTAGTTATAAACACAAGTCCTTGGAGAATTTAAATAATAAATGTTTTTTGTTATAAAACAGGATCCCCCCAATTAGAGAGAATTTGCTCTGAATCATAAAATAAAAAATGCAATAAAAATGACATTATTTAATTAGAAAAGCTTTTAATTGCATTTATGAATATTATATATTATGGACACAATTGTCTTAAGAAAAAATATTTTTTTTACATTTTAATTAGAATAATTTATAAACTTTTAAAATATTTTAAAATTTATAAACTTTTAAAATACTTTAAAATTCTGTACTAATTTGAGTGGGTTAGGTGATATTGGTATTAAATAAAAATTATATTTACTAATCATAAATGGAAAAGCTTACTACAATTCAGCAACTTTCCCCACCCACCAGTATTTTTAAAAGAATTTTTATTTTTTTATGTGTGTATAAACGTGCTGATTTTCGTCAATATGGGCGTCCATATACAACATAGGGCAGTAACTATAGTAAGTTTGAAGCCAAAGTACTTAAGATTCAATAAAACATTAGATTACTTGAAATATTTTCCTAAATTGTTAAAATTACTGAGTAGTTAAAAAATTATATAAAAAAGACACTCAAGTAACTTTTATAAATGTCCCCTCATAGAAAAAATTTCAAAATATGTCTGTCATGACGGTTGTCAGCACCTCATAAAAACACCTACCTATGTGTTAAAAAATGCTTTCCTGTAATATTTTAAACTAAAAGTAAATATTGAATTCAAATCAGATTAATTAAACTTTAAAGCAGCTAATCTTCCTCAAATAAAATTTCAGAAAAATATGTTTTATTTTTGAAAGATTTTTTTAATAAACAGAATCACATTGTGCTGAGCAAATTTGTAAATATGACTAAAATCAGCCATTTTTAGTAAATTAAAAAAAAAAAAAAACTCAATCCAATAAAGTATTTTGCTTATTGGAATTATTAAATTTAATCTATTAGCTTGAAATTAAAACCAAAATGAAAGATTTTTTATTTTTAAAAGTTAATTTCAAACCTTAGGTATTGCTTTTCTTTGGAAATACCGCCGTGTGTGTGTGTGTGTGTGTGTGTGTGTGTGTGTGTGTGTGTGTGTGTTGGAAACAATGAGACAATTGACAAGGTATTGCGATTAAGCTTTTTATTCAATTTTTCTTATGTTCGCACAAGTGAGTTCTTTTATGGAAATAGAGTGTGTAAAAACTGAATATCTGCAGTATAGTAAATGTGTAGTTTCAGCTTTTCTCATGTTGTGTAACAACAGTTGGAAATGATTCAAATAAATGGCTTACATATTTTCCCTCTGAAACTTGATTGACGATGTAAATCTTTTGCTTATAGTTTTGTTTCTCTTCCAGGCTTTTTTAATCTTTGAGAAAACAAGATCTGTGCAAGGGTATATGTCAATTTTCTGTTTTCTAAAATACTGGGTTTACCTCTTCTTACTGTAAGACAATGACTGTTTTTTTTTTTGTGCACTAAACTATATTGGTCATCCAGGCTACTGTTTGTGATAAATATTTAAGAGAAAATCTTAATCTTAGCTTTATAGATTTCTAAATTTCTCTAGTTTTATCTTCAATCCAAATCTTTAGTAATCTTTCAAATCCAATCTCCCTCCACCCAACTCTCTCTCCTTTCAGTATTAAATCCTTATAATATTTATTTCTGTTGCAACCTAGGGAAGGTTACTGAATAGAATAATCACACAAAGGTTGGTAATGAACGATAATACTTAACACAAGAACAACACATATAAGATTCACCAGTGGTGTGTAGAAGTCGTCAAGTGAATTCTACAATGAATTTCCAGCTCTAGACCAACATACAGTATTTACTACTGTATTTATGTGAATGCGGACATAAACATTACCGTCTATATGTATGCTACAACCATTTCATAACATCATGGGTTTTATCTTATTGTACTTGTATGTATATTTTCATATGATGGCATCAATTTTATACTTTGAAACTTGTGGAGAGCCCAGATCACCCACATTCTGAAAGGACATGGCACATAAAAAATGTTATAACAGACAATTGAAAATGTGATATAGAAATTCAAAGACACATTGAGATAGTGAAAGATGTTTTCCAGAAACTAAGTAAAATATTAAGAAACAAGATAATTTCACTGGAAATGAAAATAAGTGTGCTCATCTGTTATGCAATATCAATCATTCTCTATGATAGTGAATGCTGGACAATTTCCTCACAGAAGGAGAGGAAACTTGAGACAACAGAAATGTGGTTCTACAGAAGGATGCTAAAAATATCATTTTAAAGAAAATGAAAACAAAAAAAACACTTGTAGTTATAATCAGATAGAGATGGTTGAAATTTCTGGGACACATAATAAGGAAAGAAGGCTTGGAAAATTTGATACTCATAAGACTTATTGAAGGCAAGAAAAATAGAAGGAAACAATGAGAAACCTAACAAGTTTGTCTAAATGGATGGTAGAACATGAACTGGGAGGGATAATAAGGTGGCAGATATTGCTAAGACCTACAGAGAATAAGAAGATGTGGAGAGCCATGTAGGCTATGTCCTGAGAGGACACAGCACATGAAAGAAGAATATTATTGTATATGTACATAAGCTTTATATTATTATATTTTATTATTTCGCTGTATTTAATGCCCACATAAAAATATTACAAATTAAGTTTCTTTTATTGCCAACTTCATGTTATTTAACAAAATAATTTATTTACAATTTTACATGAGGAATACTTTTTTTCTCTAACAATGTGTAATTTATTCTAGGATTAAGAAACATCTTAAATGAAATATAAAAACTGTTTCTTTATCTGTTTGTTTTGCATAACAATAAATATCATGAATCACTACCATATGTTTCTAAAATATTAATTTGATTTCATGTGTAAAATGTGTTAAAAATATGGCTGATGTTATCGTTTCCATTGAAAGTAATGAATTTTATTAAAAATTCTCATTGCATCACATTTCCTCTAACCTTTATTAAATTTAAATGATCTAATATTATTAAAGTTTCATCAGAATAAAAAATATTGGAAAAATATTTTATAGTCAAATAAATGGTTTCTTCCACTAATATATTAAAACCAAATTTAACTGATTAGATATTACACTTTGATTTGTACATTTTGATCTGAATAAAAAGTAATGAAAAGCAGCATTGAGGAGAATACAATATTTTGTGAAGTCAATCCTTCATCTTTATTTCTTAGAGAAATTTGTATTTCTTGTTTCAGTTTAAAATCAAAAGTCAACACTATCTTGTACAAATCAACATCACTATTAAGTAAAGAGTTCCATATATACTTATGTGTTATCACAGAATTTTTTAGCATGATTTTAACCCCTCCAGAAAAAAAATTTACCTGTGTGTAGTGCAACCAGTCATTGAAAATGTATGATTTTTAACTTCATCAAAAAAAAATTACCTCTGTATAGTGTGACCACCTATTTTTTGCTTAAAAAATGATCATAAAAACTTGTCGTATACTTGGGCATATACAGTAGTTTCTATTACTCATATTCTGACATTTCATGGTGTTTAGAAAATTCAAAAATATCAATTTTGAAACAAAAATATTCTTTTTAATGACTAACAATTTTCCTTGAAGTTTATTCACTTCCTGGCTAATATGAATCAGCATATCTTAAAATACATTAAGTAAATCCTTCATTCATTCCATCTGTTAATCTGCAAGATGGTAGAGTCACAAAGGAATTATGCCATATATTGTTAAAATAATATCTCTAAATAAATTAGATCCTTCAAAGTAAAAGAACTGAAACTAAGGTTTATTTACAGAACTTCATAAGAAATTTACATTTTTTTCATCAAATGAACAGAAGTCCTCTTTATACTTTAATTTAATTTAAACCATTATATTTTACTTCTTGATCTGAATTTAAATCCGTGCAGAATAAGTTTCTTTCTCTGTTGAAATATTAAAGTGCAATGATAAAAAGAATGTGTATTTTTAGAAACACAAATGAGCTACTCATTTATCTTCCGTTCTCAATCAAATTTTTCTATTCTTTTTATTTTAAAATCAGGAACAGCATCAGAAAGGATAGTTGATATTCACTAAGTGAGTCTAAAATCACTCACAGGAACTGCTACTGTCTGTTACAATCAAAATAATTTCATTAAAAAGATAGCAATGACTGAAAATGACATCTAACTTGATTGTATTAATTTGCTAAATCCTCTCTATCAACTGCCAGAGATGATTTGAATAATATATTACCATACTTTTTTAAAAAATCACTGTGTATATAAATCAGGTAAAAAGAGTAAGTTTAGAAATAATAATGGATGATATAAAACTAAGCTGCTTAGTTTGTAGCTATTCATTTACATTATTAACAGTTGGACTAAGATCCTCATCTTTGTTATCATGTTTCAGCCATTATGCTCTTCTTCAGGTGTCTGTCAATCTAGGTGACCTTCAGATTACTTGCATCAACAAAATACTTGAAGATACCTGGAAGAAACCAAAGCCAAAATATTGTGATAAAAAAGAAAGATGTTATTCCAGATGTAAATAATGATGATTTAGTCAGTCAGTTAAGTGCCACACGTGATACATGCTTGGGCGATCATGTATCTTTCAATACATGACTGACGAGGCAGATTTTTTCCCACAGTAGGTTGCCATTTCTTTCTGCAGTAGACTGGTTGTCAACCAAAGCTAAAGAGCCCAGTCTGTTCTGCTATTCAACCCATAGCTGGGGGTGAAGAGATGGTTCATACCTTCCCAAGAGTATTTGTGTACCAGTGAAGCTAATGAACTCAACAGGAATTCAAACCCGGCTCTCTGATTTCTCACTCCAAGCTGATATCTGTTACACCACAATACACATCCCATAAAGATAATTGCTTATCCTGTAAATTCAAACTGATACCCTATTTTAGTTTGATACAAGAGCCCATTGTATTTCAGAAGTTATCCAAATGAGTAGGGCTTGTCTTAAAAAACAAAATTTATAAATACAAAAATATGTATAAAGACATACACACATATATATATTCATGTGAATGAATTTGTACACATGAAAGTATGCTGAAGGAAAATAATATAGATCCAGAAATTTCTATTCAGCCTTGAGAGTAAAAGTTTACCAAAAGAAAAAAAACATTTTATAAAATTATAAAACAACTGGAAAGATAATTCTGCTACAATTGCCGTAAATCTTACAGAATCACATTTCAGCAGTTAATGAAAATAGTCCACTATTGTCAAAAAGTGCTCAGTACTGGAAACTCAATTTATTAATGTCTTGATATTTGTATCTGGTTTCAGTTTAGGACATCAGTGCTTCTGCTAATGTTCTTTTAGATGAAATGTGTCCTGATTCAATCATTTTTTGTTAGATCAACTGATATGGAAACTAGCAATTCAATCTCAAATATAAAAAAAAATAACACATAAACAAAAGAGATATTTGCACAGGTTTTGAATTAGGGGATTATTCTGAATTAGGAGATTGTTTTGAATTAGAGGATTATTTTCTCTTACTAATACAATTGGGATTTAATAGATATTAAAAAGAAGAAAATTATGAATTTCACAAGGCAGCAATTTGAGAAGGTCAGAATTATAGAAACCTATGAACTGTTTCCAGTAAATGAATGGAATACATTTGTTAATCTGTATAATAAATGCGAATGTCAGTGTGTCACTGTATCACACTTTTTAAACTTTACTCCTAGAGGCCGTAGCCCAACATACCATACCATTTTAGAATCAGGCTGACTCCATGAACAAATTAAAAACATTCTGGGCTGGATCCAGGCCCACAATCCTAAAATTATGCATTCCCAAGTTTTCATTATTACAATTGTTTTCAACAATTTTTTTTACGTGATTTTTTTGTGGCAAACTTTTTGTATGATAACAATTTTTATAACTTGGAAATAAATTTGGGAATAATCAAAATTAATTGTGAAATCCAGCAAAAGTTACCCATGAAATAAAAATAATTGTTTGTCTGGAAAGTAAGGACCTACGTACATCAATTGTCTTTTAATTAAATGGTGGCAGAAGAAGTATTGTTGAACTTTTAAAAGTTAAACTTATATATTAATGCAATACTTAAATGCAGCAATCAATTTTGAGTTCTTCTGTAGTTTCACATCTACTCCTCCCTACCTATTGTGATGAAAGCCCAATCAAGAGCCCTCCACAGGAACTAGCTTAAATGCCACCTGATAGGGCAGCATTTAAGCTAATTAATAATATATCTGAGTTTCACCTTATTGTATATTTGATGTAACCTGTCATCCCCATGAGTGATTACACTATAGGTAAGTCAATGGACTACAGAGTCTAGCTGGGATCTGTTGAGTAGAACTCAGACTTACGCGAGAACTACCGACCTTCCAATAGTAGCACTCACTACTGGATTGTTTTTCAAGTATATATTCCTATTATCACGGAATATAACAATATTAATGCCAAGTATATTTGGAAAATGTATTTTTGTATCATCTCTTTCTTAACTATATAGGTAACTATTATTTATATTCTGTTGCAACATTACTATTTTGTGATTATTAATGATTGAGTAAACTAATTGGAGATTAGCTGGAAGAGTATTGGTGTTTGTGGGATTTTCCTTGAACAAGAGACAGGAATTAAAAGTAATTAACAACATATTTTATTGACTTAGCAAACTAAATACAAAGAATATAAAAGCAGTAAAGGAAGTTGTGTATATATAGTGATGTCTTTTTCCATATGTAGATGTGTGCAAAGTCCTATTAAAGATGTTGCGAGACTTAAATTTGAGAAGAGTTGGCATTTATCCATTTGTTTGGCTGAGTTGTCAGCTTAGAGTATTTGTATTCATCATATTTTCCTAACAGTCTTCAATACAACATTAGGTTTGCTCATATCCCAATGGTCCTCCAGAGAAGAAACAAAACCATTCTCTAAAGCATCTTGTGGCTAAAAAAAGAAAGAAAAGATTTTTACTCTTTTCTTTATATACTACTTTACCATGTAGCAGTTGCTAGCAGAAGTTCCTTGGCAGACAAGTGAGGTAAGCCCACAATCCATATTATTTAAAATCCTGTAACCATTTACATTATTCAGGAACCACATGTACCCCAACTGTATCAATAGTGAGTGGGTCTAGGATAGCATTTCAGGGCTCATCTCTGCATAAAATTATTATTTAATTCAAATTTCTCCACCTCTACAAAGGCTACTATTCATGCCTTTCCCAAGACATTAATACAAAATGAACACAAACAGCTTCAATTTAATTTCTCAGTTCATTGATTCTATTTTCCACAATGTTAAACATTATGCCAAAGATGCCTCCATGAATTACCTTTACTTTTTTTTCTTTTATTAATGTTCACCCAATACAAAGCCCAAGAGTCACTCAAAGAAGTGGGCTACGGAATGAGATTGTGGTGTAAGTCTAAGAAGAGAATTGCAGTTTATGAAGATATGTAGAAAAGATAACAGTTAATTCTAAACTTGAAGAGGTTACGATTGAAATAATTGGGAAAGCATCCTCTTGATAGTTTGTTCCCCAAGTAGCTGTTCTTGAGAAAAAACTGCCTGATAGGAACTTGCTTCTTACTAATGGAATAAGGATGATTCATTCTCATGTGCGTGGCATAGCAGGTTCCAGCTGCAAAGGCCAGGACCAGTGGAACCAAGGAATGTAAATCATCAGAACATTTGCCATGGAAATAGCAACAGAGTAGCCATACACTTCCTCTGTGGGAATGTGGTTGTAAGGTGGAAAATAATTCCTCATCCATAAGATTGTGTAGATGCTTTTGAATTCTATCATGACAGGCAAGTGAGGACTATGCAGCTCCAGCCCATATATGGCAACAATATGCCATTTCTGGTCAGACATGGCTCTTGTAAATATAGAGTATAAGCAGGGTATATGTGTGTGTGTGATAAAAAAAATATAGTTTTAAGGTATGCTATGGATAAAAGTTCTCAATATCAGAGATAGAATGTACATGAATATAAAAGTGGACACTTCATATCCAAAATGTAAACAAAGCAATTTCTAAAATATTAATAGATTCAGTATTTTTTTTTTATTATGTCAAACATTATTATAGTGTGCACAAGGTAGATGCAGATTGTGATTTTCTTTACTACGATATCTCAAATGCACAGGCTGATAGGTCTAATAGTAATACACACTGTTTAATAAATATAAATTGAGCATTCATTTCAAATAAGACATGTCTGCTATAATAATGTTTGATATAATAAAAATTATATGAGTGCAGAGAAGAAAGCAAAGTCAATATACTGTATATTACTATGAAAATAATGATAAATTCTATGTTAATAGTTTCTTTTTCTGTACTGCTCACTTGTGGAACTCTCTTCCTACTTTTCTGTCAGCTACAAAATTTTAAATGCAATGCAATGTCACTTGTCATCTTCTGTCTCTTTGAATCCTGTTCTTTTATTGTCCTCTCTGTTTCTTTCATTCTAATTAACCGCTTGCATCCTAATAGCTTTTATTACATTGCTTGGAGTGAAATGATTAAAACAAAAATGTTTCTGTGTATAATCAATTGTGTGTGTAAACACAAGCACAAACTTGTTCACATATGTAAATTATCTTTCTCTTTGAAATGGATGAAGTAAAGCATTGACTTTTTCTCCTTCCTTTTCTACCTTAAGTCTACCTTAATATAAAACAAATCTCACTTCTTTGTTTTATTACTGTTATCATTGTGTTGTACTTTTACCTATCACAAATCGTTATTTTATCATCATTATCATTGTAATTATTATAAGTATCAGCTGTCCAAAAGGAGAAGCTGTTTTGTTGTTCTTCTTTTTACACAAGTGGACATAAAGAATCCAGAGTCTTGAAGTCAATACACAAGATTCTTCTCCTGATAATCAAGAGTCACCACCTGTTTTTATTTAGATAATGCTTTCACTGTTCCTGGCAATGTTGCAGAGACAGACATTAAGTTTACCAATGGATGAAACCTAATTAGAATTTAACTCTACAACTGTTTCCAACTCAAGATAGAAATCAGAAATATATACTGTTTTTTTTTTAATCTTGCATACTATTGTAGTCAGTACTAAGGTGGTTTGAAATAGTCAAGATATATAAATGACTAATTATTCATTTCAGTCCTACAGACCATAGCTTTCTTGTACATTTTCTACAAATATTTTCATGCTAATTGTTCTGATGAGCTTTCCTCTTTGGTATCTAGGCATTATGAATATATACATAATACTAGATTGGCAGCAACAAGGTCTTATCATCTTACAGTTGAAATGACAAGATGTAACCATAAGTTCTATGCTAACAGTTTCTTCTCTTGCACTTCTTACTTGTGGCATTTTCTTCTGGCTTCTTGCTTACCAATTAAGTTTGATCTTCAAAACTTTAAATGCAATGCCAATCACTATCTTGTAACTTCTTAAGTTTTGTTCTTTTATTGTTCTTGCTACTTAATTTTTTTTTTGTCATATCATCTCACACTCAGTAACCCCCTGCATCTTAGTGGCTTTATTACCTTGCTTGGGGGGTGAAATGATTAAAAAAAAATAAAGTAACAAATGGTAGTGGTGATATTCAAAAAAGATTAATAGTTGAGTGACTCTACACAATTAATTCTATTGTTACTTGTAAGGAAGTATTATACTTCCTTAATCATTAAAAAATATCTCATGATAGCTAAATACAAAAAAAATAAACGACAATGTATTAGTAGTCTTACCACCTTTACTTAATAATGGAATATTCTTCTACTAACAAAATGTATATTCACTTAATAGCATTGAATAGTGGTCAGCTGTTTATAATGGAATATCTCATTACTAAGAATGGGAGATCAGACTGTGTGTCCAATCTTATAATTCTGCTTGTCTCTCCCTCAGCACAATCATTACTCCTTGCCTATACTTCATAAATAATGAACTATTCTGAAAGACAGAAGAGACATATCAGGGACGCTACTTGGATTCAGTGAGAAAATAAATAAGGGAAAGAAAGACAGGAAGACAGAAATGTTTCAGTGAAATGGAAAAAATTGTGAATTTCAAATTTGTTTTTATTTGTACCCTCTTACTTAAAATAATGTCTATCATTCATATTTATGATTTTTATTAAAATATTTTAGTAAAGTTGTTAAGTTCAAATATAACACTGTGTTGATTTTGCAATAAGATTTTAAACCTTTTGAAAATATAGTGTTGTATAGCAAAATATCAATGAACATAAAAAAATAATTTATAATAGTGAATAATAATCAGCTAATAATCAGAAACTTGAATTTAATAATAAAAATTCATATTTTTTCCTAACTTCTCATGCATGATGACTTCCAAAAGTTAAGCAAATTATTAAGAAACAGGAAAATTTCATTAGAAACAAAGAAAAGAGTACTGAATTGAATTGTTACATAATATCAGTCCTCCTATATGGCTGTGAATGCTGGATAATCTCCTCATGGATGAAAAAGAGACTTGCAACAACAGAAATGTGGTTCTACAGAAGGATGCTGAGAATACCATGAACCAAGAAAATGGAAACAAAACAGAAACTTACACTTAGAATCAAAAAGATACAGTTGAAATCATTAGGACATTTAATGAGAAATTTTTGGCTGAATTTCTGGGATTAGTAGTTATCATTATTTACACTATTTATATTCAGACTATTATCACAACATTTTGGCTGCTGTACCCTCCAGCCTTCTTGACTAGGCCCAGTGGAATAAAAGTGTTGGTTTATGAGACATAATGATTGAGAGTTCAGTCCCTGTGCCAGGCAGTGGAAACATGTGAGCAATAACTGAACTAAAATAAAATTAAGAGCTAGATGATATCCCTAGATATGAGCAGTGGAACAAGAACAGTCTGCCCCCATAGGTTAAATAAAGGGTTCAGTTCAGATTTCCCAGTAGGTTACCCAAATTGATATACTCCTGAGGAAAGCCTGAGGCTAAAATATCCAAAACATTGTAATAGCAAAAACATTGATGAGTACAATAGTCCAAATATAAATAGTGTAAACATATGATGAGGAAACTTTGAAAAATTTGATATTCACAAGACAGATTAAAGGCAAGAGGGACAGAGGAAAACAATGCATGACCTACCTAGAAAGATTGAGTAAATGGATGGCAGAACAAGGTTTAGGAGAGATAACAAAAAGAGAAAAAATTTATTAAAAGTTACAAAAACTGGAAATTGTGGTGAGTCATGATTGCCTATGTCCTGAAGAGACACAGCTTATATGAATTAGAAGGATGGCAATATTTGAGCACAATTCATATTAATATACTATGAAGAGAAAAAAAGTGAATTCAAATGGTATTGTGGTCACCACTCTTGGGATTCATCTACCCAGGTTTTTGTTGTTATCTGAGTGTCAGGATTCCAAACGTTTAACAACATCAAGGACACATGGCACAGTGGATAAAGGCATTGGTTAGATCCAATGACATGACCCAATGAGTGTGAGTTCAATGCTCAGTTAAGGCAGTGGAGAACTTGGAGAGGGGAATTAACAGGAAATAACTGATAACTGATATCTATTAAACATGGCATGTGGAACTAGAACAGTCTACCTCAGTGAGCGAAATAAAGGGTTCAGTTCAACATTCCAACGACCTGAAGTAAGCTGGAGCATAGAATGGCTGAAACATTGTAATAAATATGGTGACAAAGATGAGGATAATAGTCTGAATAATGTAAATAGTGCACATAATACCTTATCTCAGAAATATAGACAGATACTGAGCAATAAACATCTTTTAAATGAAACATAAAAAATGTTATTCACTGAAGGAAAAGTAGAAATAACATCTATATATTCTTTTCAGAAATATACAATAAAAATAAAATTTTCAATTTTCCTTGCAGTGAAGTTTGTTTTATAAAGTAATTAAGTGTTCTTAGTGCTGTATAAGATGTGTGGACACTTACTTTATGAGGTCAGTCTAATGAGTTCGTAAGCTTGATCCAGGTCTTAATAAACAAAGGAAAATCAACTATCATTGCTAAGTTTTTCTTCCAACACTCATCTATAATATCAGGCATCAAGAACAAAATAGACATGTTTGTGCAAAACTTAACTGAAACTCAAACTTGGATTGCTGATTTTTTGTTCCTGGACATTCTCCATTACACCAATATAGGTGAACAATTCAACTAGAAAAACTGAAAATAAATACAATGCATCTAAATACAAATTAGAAATGTCATATCATTCTGCATTAAATAAATCAACAATGTTTTGCATCAATTTTTAACATTAAATTTAGATTATTCTTATTAAAAAGGACATTATAATTAAAAAGGACATTATGATTAAAAAATAGTGAATTTTATAGTGTTTTTTTCAAGATTTAGTATGAGCAAAGCAAATTCACAGATTTAGACAAAAAAAAATCCCAGAATGATGTCAAAATCTGCAAAAATTTTTCCTCCTTTAATAGTTTGTTCTGCTTAGTTTAATTTGTAATATGTATAAATGCAATTATAAAAAATTCAAATGTTGATAAGATAGTAAGGGTCACAAAACATTGCCCAGAGCCCCCAATCAGCTCCAATTCCAGTTGAGGAGCTCAATGGTAGTACTCACCAGCTCTGTAGAAATGTATATTCTCTAAGTAAATATAAAAATACCCCAACTGGAATTTGAACTCTGATCTTCAATTTCTCATTCTGAGTCATTATCCATTACACCAGCCACACATTCTAATTAGTAGGAACAAGAAAATTAATTGATATTAAAGAAGATTTATAGCTACAAATCTTCCAATCACTGTACAAAAAGTTTACATTTTTAATTGATTCAATCGTGCTTGATATTAATATTATTGTAATACTATGAAAAATTGTTTAGTATCAAGTATGGCACAAGGCAACATTCATAAAGCATTCAATTGATGGTTAATTTCTTTACTAATAACTTGTGAAATAACAACTGTGTAGTCATAGAGGAATCAACAAACCATATGCTGATCAAAAGTCCTGAAAGTTTTTTTTATCTTTGTTACTGTTTGTAATTATTTAAGCCATAAAAAGTTTGTTTTTTTTTGTTGGTATCACTCCATGCAAAGCGGTATAGCTACTAATATACAAGGAGTTATAGGGTGTGGAAAAATTAGGGACAGAAATATTAATAATGAGCAGGAAGAGGAGAGAGTAATCAGACACAGAGAAGCAACTTACAGTGGTGGGAAAGTGACTGAAGCCAAGCCACCAGATCAGGACCAATAATATTGCTGATTTTTCTTTGGATTTTATCAAAGAGCTTCAGATAAATAGCAGGAGCACTGGACCATATGTGGTACCAATATTCTAAGCATGGACAAATTCAAGTTCTAAATTGAATAAAAAAATACCCCCAACTTATTACTGAAATCATAACAAAACAACTTCTAATTTTTTACTATATAATATATTAATATAGTAAAAGAATTATTTTTCTTAAAAGAGATGACTTCCCCAACATGTCACATTTTGCTATATAATTTAATCACTGTTGAGATAAATATGGCATCACTGCTATAGCTACTACTAGTTCCACTACCATTGTGATGACCACAGCCATTACTGTAACTACAGTAGCCATCATTAACAATCTTACTTTTATAATTGATATTGCTACTGCTTCTTCTAATAGTATAACTGTAACAGACACCATTACGAATGTATCAATCATCTCTATTATGTATAAGACTGTCATTATTATGTCTACAAATTATTATTATTATTGTTATTTATAGCATACGACAAAAATTTATTTCTAATGCTATTTCTTTTGCTTCAACCACTTGAGCTACCATTTCCATTAATTCTTTTCTGGCCATTATTATTATTATTAAATTTGTCATTTATTTTTATCATTTAAATGTAAATATTTCTAAATTATATGTAGACTTTGTTTTTGATATTTTTTGTTCTTTGTTTCTTGTTTTTAAAAAAAACATTGAATATTTATACTTAAATTTATTTTACCATTAATATTGGAAGCTAAAGTGTGATGAGAGGGAGAGAGTTAATAATTCCTCCACTGATGCGAGAGATAATAATAATAATTCCTCCAGTGATGAGAGAGAGAGAGTTAATAATTCCTCCACTGATGCGAGAGATAATAATAAAAATTCCTCCAGTGATGAGAGAGATAATAATAATAATTCCTTCAGTGATGTGAGAGAGATAATAGTAATTTCTCCAGTGATGAGAGAGAGAGAGTTAATAATTCCTCCACTGATGGGAGAGATAATAATAATAATTCCTCCAGTGATGAGAGATAATAATAATAATTCCTTCAGTGATGTGAGAGATAATAGTAATTTCTCCAATGAAGAGATTAATAATTCCTCCACTGATGTGAGAGATAATAATAATTTCCTCCAGTGATGAGAGAGATAATAATAATAATTCCTTCAGTGATGTGAGAGATAATAGTAATTTCTCCACTGATGAGAGAGATTAATAATTCCTCCACTGATGGGAATTAATAATAATTCCTCCAGTGATGAGAGAGATAATAATAATAATTCCTTCAGTGATGTGAGAGATAATAGTAATTTCTCCAGTGATGAGAGAGAGAGAGTTAATAATTCCTCCACTGATGGGAGAGATAATAATAATAATTCCTCCAGTGATGAGAGAGATAATAATAATAATTCCTTCAGTGATGTGAGAGATAATAGTAATTTCTCCAGTGATGAGAGAGAGAGAGAGTTAATAATTTCCTCCACTGATGCGAGAGATAATAATAAGAGTTAATAATTCCTCCAGTGATGAGAGAGATAATAATAATAATTCCTTCAGTGATGTGAGAGATAATAGTAATTTCTCCAGTGATGAGAGAGAGAGAGAGTTAATAATTCCTCCACTGATGCGAGAGATAATAATAATAATTCCTCCAGTGATGAGAGAGATAATAATAATAATTCCTTCAGTGATGTGAGAGATAATAGTAATTTCTCCAGTGATGAGAGAGAGAGTTAATAATTCCTCCACTGATGCGAGAGATAATAATAATAATTCCTCCAGTGATGAGAGATAATAATAATAATTCCTTCAGTGATGTGAGAGATAATAGTAATTTCTCCAGTGATGAGAGAGAGAGAGTTAATAATTCCTCCACTGATGCGAGAGATAATAATAATAATTCCTCCAGTGATGAGAGAGATAATAATAATAATTCCTTCAGTGATGTGAGAGATAATAGTAATTTCTCCAGTGATGAGAGAGAGAGAGAGTTAATAATTCCTCCACTGATGCGAGAGATAATAATAATAATTCCTCCAGTGATGAGAGAGATAATAATAATAATTCCTTCAGTGATGTGAGAGATAATAGTAATTTCTCCAGTGATGAGAGAGAGAGAGTTAATAATTCCTCCACTGATGGGAGAGATAATAATAATAATTCCTCCAGTGATGAGAGAGATAATAATAATAATAATTCCTTCAGTGATGTGAGAGATAATAGTAATTTCTCCAGTGATGAGAGAGAGAGAGTTAATAATTCCTCCACTGATGCGAGAGATAATAATAATAATTCCTCCAGTGATGAGAGAGATAATAATAATAATTCCTTCAGTGATGTGAGAGATAATAGTAATTTCTCCAGTGATGAGAGAGAGAGAGAGAGTTAATAATTCCTCCACTGATGCAAGAGATAATAATAATTCCTTTAGTGATGAGAGAGATAAAGATGTCTTGAGCATTAGAGTGCAGGTGCTTTCTTAATATGCACAAACATAGTCCCTGTAATAAAGGATGTCCTATAACAGTGATTTTTTTTATTGAGTGATTCATTTTCTTTATGGCTTATCAACCATTTGCAGGTTATTTAAAACCAGAAAATATTTTTAAATTGTAAGAATTTTTTGGAGATAATAATGATTTAGTGATACAAGTCTTACTAATTAACCCATAGCTAGAGAGAAAAGAAGTG